>CM077466.1:29171775-29852452 GCA_039654755.1 Calcarius lapponicus | reverse complement strand
TTTTCTTTGAAAAAGAAGACGACAGAGCAGTACAAAAGATTCACCCCCTTATATTTTTTTGTCTATAGCAAAATATCCAAAAGAAAAAAAAGGGGTTTTTTTTCACTTGCTTATTTGATGCACAAAGAATTTTTGAAAAAAAATGTTACATCCATTTGTTGTTGGGACATTTCCAGTCTTCTGTGATGTTGTTGGAAATGGGGAAGTGTAAAATGGAAGCTTCTGTTCTAGCAACTCCATAACTTGACACAGAAATAAAAGCCTTTTACAGGGAATCCATTTGTATTCACTCTGAATTTCAAAATTATTTCCATCCACTGACAGCTCTGGAATAAGTGTACTTGTAAATGCAAGATGTGCAGATGTCAGGAGAGGCTGCCAAGAGTCTGGAAAAGCAGCAGAAGCTGGTGTTGTCTGGTTTGATCAGGAAGGGGTTGACAGTCAGACAGTGAAAAGATCCATTTTGTGTGACAAGAAATATTTCCATATATAGAGCATCAATATGTGTGATCCTTATTTTTTCTGAAACTTGAATGCAAGTGTGCCCGTGAGGATTTGTCTGCATATTTAGAATGGAAAAAGACACTGCGGCCTGGAAGATCAGCAAAGAGGATGTCAGGGAGCTGAAATAATAAACACATTGATGCTGGAATTTTTGCTTTGTTTCTTCATTCATATTCCACTTGGTATAAATACAGCGAATTTTTAACTATGGAAAGTAGGGAACAGTTTGGAAAGTATTTTATATAGTGGGAAGACATCACTTCATTTCAGCTTGAGGGATGCCCTGCAGCCATTAGTTTTGTGCTCATTTCAGTTCAAATGCATAAGTACAAGAAGTACTTGCCCATAAATATTTTCATGTACATTTGTTAAAAAGTTATTCTGAAAATATATTATTTAGGACACTTAATACCTAGGATTTTTTGTAGTCTAATGGCGGAGACAAGTGATTTGGAAATTTTACAATAATTTTTAGTTCCATTAGTGGTTTACTTTCCAAATTTAGTGATCTGTAGCAGAAGGTATTATTTTAGTTGTTCCTGTGTGCAAATCGAGCTGCCTAGAAAACTTGTGAGCTTAAAGAGAGGCCTCTTAGGGTTTTTTTACCTCTTTTTTTTTAATGACATTTAAATTACAGAATTCAGAAAGTAATTAGAACTATACGGTTTACTGCCCTATTACCTAACATAAGTTAGCCTTGCACAATGATTCTCATTAGTCAGTAAGGGATGGCAACATGGTCACCGGTGTGCAAAATATCTGAGGAGACCTATGTATGGTAAACGTTTGTGTAGTTGGTGCCACACTGTTCCTTCCATGAGCTCAGATATGGAGCTGTCCCTAGAAGAATGGCAAGAGGAAACTGGAAGGAGAAAGGAAGGTGAAGGTGCTGGGAAGAAGGTTCCTGCTACACCTGAACATTTGCAGCTACTGAAGAGGTTCACGGTCCTCAGGTTGAGGAGGAGCTGACTGTGCTTTCCTGCAGTGCATATGAACCCTGGACCACAAAGGAGCAGCAGGAGAAAGCAACAGCTGATAGCAGTAAATGACTCCCTGCTGCAGAGGCCAGAGGTCCCCGACCTGTTCTACAGAAAAGTTTGCTGCTTTCCAGTGGCTCAAGTTTGGGTTGTTCTATAGCAGCTGATAAAGCTTAACTAACTCAAAAATCTTCCTTCAGTAAAAGTCTTATGGTAGTTTTTATGAGGTTAACCAATAATACAGCTTATTTTTCATGCACTTTGACAAAAGCTTCCTTACCTTGTGACCAAGGCTTTTGTAGCTTGTGCTACTGAGTCATAATTACTTTGGAACTTTTGGCTGTAGTTCAGAGCAACACTACTTATAAATATAGGCAGCCTAAGTGGTTGAGCCCTGAGGTAAACTAGAGTTCCATAAACTTTTCTCACATCTCGCAGATAACTTATGATATTATTGATTACAGGCTCAGACTGTACTACTACTATCTTTCGTTATTTTAGGTATTCATATTGTTTTAATGCTTGCTCTTCCTCAATATGCCTGAATTACAATTTCAGTCACCAGAAAAGAAATAGAAATATTGAGATATACATTCCTTGTGCACAGGCTAGAAAGAAAAATTTGTGGTGGGCTGAGAAAGAATGTATGTGTATATAGTTTTAGGACTTCCATGGTTTTATATCATCATTGTACTCTTACAAAATTGCCAATGTACAGCTATAGTATACCATTACACTGATAGGTACACTGTTTTTTTTAACACTGTTGAAATGATTAACTATGTAATATGTAGGATTTTAAAACAAAGGAATGTGTAGTATGATCATTTAAATGATTCTTTCCTTTGGTGTTTTGAGGATATGTGTATTTACCAAGTAAATGAAATCAACATTCATATTTAATAGTTTTTGGTGTAAAAGTGGTGTTAAATTATGCATGTAACATTAATAATACAACTTTACCCAAGAATAAATATTTTCATTTGAAAACACCCCTTCACCCTGTTCAATATCTAAATGGGGATTAATAAAAATTCCAGGTTTTTGCCAGCAGCTATTAGATGGAATGACCCACTTACTTGAAACACATCTTCATTTCATTCTTGCTTGTGTCATCTAAAAAACTAAACAATTTATACAAGAAGAGAAAGTGAATAGTTCATCCTTTCTGAAGACTGATTCATTCCTTCGATAGCAGAAGAAAGAGTGAGAGGTGGGAGACAGAGGCATGGAAAAGACTATCCACCAATCTGAAACCTTCTTTCTCTTGCTCTGTAAAGGTGAGACTTATAAAACTCAAATTTGAAACAGCAGTTGGTCTAATGGCAGAGTATTACTGTTTCAATGATTATCAAGAAAGCCAATATTGCTGAATTTGAACTTTCTAATGGATTAATTGTAGGTAAGATTGCATAAAAAAACCAAACAAAAACAAAACATACAAACTAATAAACAACATAAAGGTAGAATAGGAAAAGCACTGTACAGAAAATGTACCTTTTGAAATTCTTTATTCATTTTATACATTCAATAACCCTCTTTCTGGAGTGTCTGAACTGTATATAATTTTGCTCTACTGAAACTATAGCTTGTTGTCCATTTCCCTGGCACAGGAAAGACATTTCAGTATATTCAAGGCTGTTACAAGTAGGTTTTATTATTTTTAATGGAAAAAATCTTCCTAAGGCTTTTATATATATACATATAAATATATACAGACTTATATTTGAATATGCATATACAAGTCAATAACTATGTGTACAATTACTTATATAAATGTAATGTTTAAGCTACATAAAAGGTCATAGGGTGGTTTAATTGTACTTTTTTGCTGCTTATAAACTTTAGATTGAGGGACTTTTCTCTTGGCAGCTGAAAAATAGAGAGATAAAAGAAGTAGCTGTACTGCTGGCAAGCTGCTCACATTTATCATCATCCTGGGCTGACATTGTGGAGGAAAGTCTCAATACATATTTAATTAAACTTTGTGTTCTTCCTCAAATGAGGGCTTAGGATATAGGGAAACATAAGATGAAATGTGTGCTGCAGCTGAATTTAGCATAATGCATCTATGACTCTCGGTTTTGGAAGGACTCCAGATCTAAATAACTGGCAGCTAAAAAAAAGTGGGGTAGGGGGCAGGGAGGATTATCCTGTTTACAAAAAAGCACTTTTATTTTAGTGATATCTGGAGTTATCTTTTATTGCTTTTAACTTGGTAGAATTAGAATCAGAAATGAAGCTTTAATTTACCTTAACATAAAACAAATGAATGAAATTAAATTAGAATAATCATAAAATTATAGTAGCAACCAAAAAAGTAAAAGAGAATTATCACTCTGTGAATGGAAGAGCTCTTTTATAAACATCAGAAGTAGCACCATGTCTCAAATTGAAGTAAAGAATATAAAAAAAGAGGGGAAATTTTGGCTGCTTCCATGTAAATACAAATATCTCGTGACCTATTTTGGATTATCACAAAAAACAATATAGGGAACAATAATTATGGACTATCTAAATACAAAAAATATCATATTATGCTCAAGGTAGAGAGTTGCTCCCATATTTTTTCCCTTCAACAACTTGGATTCAAGGCTTACAAAAACCTGCAGAGGTAAATAAATTGTTTACATATTTCTTGGCACATATTTTCAAGACATAATTTCAAAATTATTTTCCAAGAAATTAGAGTTCTGCACGTGGTCTGCATTAACCAATATCCCGAATAAAATTTAAGCCTATTCTCAACTTGTTAGCACCCGCTTCAGTACAAACTATGGAACCTTCACCTTCCCTTTCCTTTTTGACGATATATTTCCATTTTCAAATAACCCAAAATGCATAATATAAGACAGTTAATGAACACTTTGACATTTCCTGCCCATCCCCCAGATGGTGAGAGAAGCCAGTGTTTTCTGTAAAGCATTTTGATGCTTGTGTATGGAAGTGGATGCTTAGTGTTAGGTCTATGTCTGAACAATTTTTTCTCATCCTTGAGACTAGCAGAGAGGTTAGAGCCCTGTCAGCTCATCACAATATCCTTCACCATCCCTCTTCTTCTCAAGGAAAGACTAAGTGTTGACTTTCAAATTTTTAGGGATATTTTTTAGATGTGACTGCCACACCACAGAACAGAGAGAGCTACTAGGAATGACTAAGTGCTTTTGTTTAAATAAAAATTTTAGTTGCATTGTTAACAAGGCTTTTCTGCATTAATAATCTGGACTATTAAATTGAAACATGAATGGGACTAACAAAAAATTCTTATCTCTCTGTAAGAGTTGTATTTATTTTTGCTTTTTAGAAGATTTTGAAGCATAAGAATATTTTTTGCCTACTTTTCTAAGTACACAGTAGCTTTCCTTCCTTACAGTATAACCCAGCAAAAAGAAATTTTCCATGGTATATGGTATATAGTTTGTGATTATGTGATTATATACACCTTAGATAACTTTGGTTGAGTATTTCTAAACTGAGTGAAGCATGGAAGCATTCCAAGTTAATTTGTAGCTCATATTCCTTTCATTTTTGCTTTTGAATCCTCTGGACTAGGGAGAATAATGAGTTTGGGCCTCATATTTGATCTTCCCCAGGAAGTTTTTCAATGAAACCAATGCAACTGCTGTGATTCAAAGAAAGCTCAAAGTTTATTCATGGTCTGAGCATGACTACTGGATTGTAGTTACCATGAATTCAGGTGTCATTTAGTCCTTTTCCAGTTGATTTGCGAGTTGTGATGGAGCTTGTTCAGTTGCTAAGTGCCCAGGTGCTCAGATGGAGTGCATGTGTGTGTACTTGTCTGTAGGTAGCTATGGCAGTTGCACTCAGGAGCCAGTTCAAGTATTTATGTGTAGATACAAGATTTAATAGCTGAGAAGCAGAGCTACTGTTTAATTTATGCCCTGTCAGGTTCAGTTTTAGAGAACAGCCTTCCTAACTCACTCAATGACCAACACAACATACAAAATCATAATTTTAAAACTTAAAACACGTAAATGAACATTAAACAGAATCTTCATATAAAATTTTGATTTTTACCTGCAAGGGGAGGATAGCATTACAATTTTGTGATATCTTTTGAGTAACTAAAATCATATTTGTGGTATGTGCATGAGCACATGCATGTGTCCATACACATATTATTTGGTTTCTAAAAACAGCTGCTTTGATACATGCCACCCCTGAGGACATATATAGTAAGTAGCTTAATGGTAATGTGGCAAAAAAGTGGTCCTCATACAGCCTTAGAGAGGTTCACTGAAGAGCACAAAACACTACAAAAACAAATCAAATTTAATGTTGTTGTAACTGTTTTGGAAATTATTTCTTTTTGAGAAAATTATATTTTGTTTGGAAAAGGTTTCTTCTGTGTCTGCAGACAGAGACAGAAAGGGAGACTGCAGAGCCTACAGTTGATGGATGGCAAGTGTCTTTACTCTGCATTAGAATCTACTCTCTGATGCCTGAACTTAACTCAGAACCTGTAAATAATGGGGGCAGCACAAAAGGCCTACAGAATTAAACATAGTTTTCTTAACAACAAAAGTTTTATTACTTTATAAATTTTCCACATACTAAAACAAGGAATGTCCACCATTTTGATAAGTGTCCTTCTGACTTTTGGTCAGGCAAAAATCTCATTGAAACAGTTTGTTTCTTTATACAGTTTAAAGGCAGAATTGCTATTTTTTAAATGTATTTACAGTCTCTGTGGTGACAAAGGAATAATACAGAAGAGACAAAGGCAAGAGGAAAATCATAAAAGAGAAGAAATGCATCAAAACAGTGGTCGGCCAATATTCTAGTTGCTGCTTCACTGTTGTGTGACAGAATGAAAAGCATGCTGTCAGCTCCTCAGCTCTTATCTAATAACCTTTCTGCTTTACCACTGTGAAAGGTACTCAGTAACATTGTCATGGTAATTGCCAGAGTACAACACCATCACTTCCCACCTCATCAGTGGAAATCTACTTGATAATTTGTGAAATTGCAAATTCTAAGGTATATAAAAGAACCTGTTGATAGGAGAGAAAGCAATGACACATCAGCAAGGAACACTACTCGGGTTTTCATAGCCCTGAAAATGCTTTTTATAACAGGCATTTTTTGTTAATAATTTTTTGTTAATTTTCTTTCCTTCCAAATTTGTTTCAAACTGGGACAATATACTCTAGTTCAAGTTATAAAACTCTAATGGATCTTAAGATCATCATAAAGGATTCTTATATTTTGGGATTTTTTTTGAACAATGCTTTTTGTTTAAGGAACCTGCAGTTTCATATGCCTGCCACTTCTGATGTTGTGCATTATATCGTGATATAATGAAAAGAACAGTAAGTTTAGTAAATGAAATTCCATTTTTCATTATCTCACACACATTATTTCTTACATGGCTGTGGAATTCTTCATCTGTTAATCTGACTCCAGACAGCTGGGAGATGAACATATCCATAGAAGTACAATGTGACCACAGGCAGAAAGCTGCAGTAAATATCAACAAGTGGGAATAAATTTAAAATTTATTTTAGCAGAGATTGTGCAATCCCACATGTATTCACCAGTTTTTCACTGATGTCATTATCTCAGCCTCTTGAGCTATAATAATAGCACACTTTGCAGAATTGTGAAAACAGGAAATTTTATTTTTAAACTTCTAGTGCTTTTTGAACTGGCAGATGGATTTTAATTTTCCACAAGACTTAGTCACTTCTGAATTATGTTATTTTCCTCCGTAATATGCTAATTTCCTGATATATATTGGCACCAGCTTAAGATCTGATGCTGCACACTCTGGGAAAATCAGACATAATGGAACATGGTTAGCTATTTTGTTGTAGTCACAAAATTTTATGCCTGTGTGACTTTTTTTTTTTTTTGCTACTCCATATTTTTATACAAGCTTAGACAAATTGAGTTAACTAATTTAAAATCAAATCAGAAGTTTTACTCCTGAAATAGAATTTATTAAATTCCCTAAATAATTCATTTTTAACAGAAAAATTTGATGATATAATAATGATTGTCAACAGGAAACATAGTCATATATTGTATCTTTTTTATTCAAGATTTATGCACTAAGTTCAACTACACAAACAGGGGTTAAGTAAGCATTTATAAAGTATTTTGTAAACTAGGAAGAAGAAAGGAATATTTTCCTTTACTGTATACCTAGTGCAGGCATTTGTATATATCAGAATAATATTTCTGTAATAAAGATTTTTAAAAAGGGACCTAGGGTGAGAAATGGGAAATATCAAAGGAAACTGAAAGCTACACCATTATACTGATTTATATAAAATGTATTATCTTAGTTCATACATATATTTCTTACTTTGGTGTTTGTATTTATACCTATACATGTGAATCTCTCTGCATAGGCAATAGAAACAGGTAAACCTTAGATGAGACTCGTCCCATCTTAAAAGGAATTTTTCAGGTATTTCAGATGAACTACCTATAGCATGACCTTGAGGATAAGTGGAGCACAGCTCTCAGGTGAGTTTCTATGGGATGGCAATATTTAGGTAGTGTATTTCTAGAATAAAAATTCTCAATTCAGTATGATTGAGAAAAGGATAAGGCACATCTCAGAAGAGCAGAGAGCTGAACATCCAATCTGTCTTTGGTGTCTGTAAAAAATAAGATGACACTATATTCAGAAATTAAGCCTGGCAAAGACCTTTTTCCAGAAGGCTGTAATAAACCTTTGTTCATCTGTGCTAGTTTTACTCATTTCTAGGCTGTAAATGTGAAATATTTATGACATTATATACTTTTTGGACTAAAAATGTTACCTCTGTCTATAAATATGCCAACTAACAAATAAAGAATGATCTGATCCAAAGAACACAAAATGAGATCTTTAAGGGTAAATTTTATGAAGTTAAGAATAAGTATTAAAAAAAAAGCAAAGAACAAAACTAACCAATCAACCAACAAAGAAAATGAAAACCCAAACAGAAAAAAAGCCCCCCAAAAAACAAAAACAAAACCAAAAGAAAACAAACAAACAAAGAACCCACAAAAACCACAAAAACAACCCCAAGACACATTATCAGGACAGTTTGTAAAAAATATCCCCTCAGAACTGCCACACTTTTCTCTGCTTTTGTCCATAGGTTGGGGAATGGCAAACATCTTTCTTCTTTTCGACCTTTTTAATTCTGGAAAGCAACTTGTTTAGAATTAAAGTGACAAGCTAACAAAGTAATCTGTCTGGACTAATAATTAACAATAGTGTTGGAATTCTTTGAGGATGAAATAAACTAATGTCCATAGTAAAGGTAAGAATGTATATTTTTCTATTCCAGAATAAGGAATTAAATTGGTGAAAGACTTTATAGTTTTTGTAGAGCCTTGTTTTTCTTTAAACAAAATTCCTCAGTAGGCTTTAAAGATTTTAGATCAGTTATAAAGAACCAAAAAGCAAAACATTGTTGTCAGCCAGAAGGTCCCAGAACTGCTGACCAATGTTGTCTTTTCTCATTCCTTCAATAATCAGGCTTCTCATTTGCTTCATTTTGGAGGTTTATGTCAATCTCTGTGATTTTATGCACCACTGGCCAAGTTGATGCATGTTAGTGAAAACCATACAAGCACCATAAATTTTGATTTTTTCTCTATCAAGATATTTATGCATTTATTTTTGCATTCATTGAGTATTTGAATTATTAATTCTATATTTCTAGAATTTTAATTTTGCATCTTTACTTTTACCACTTTCTGAAACTATACTAAATATACATTCAATCTTTTCCTTGAAATTAAACTGTTTTCCTACTAAGAATATAATAAAAATATTTTTCAATTTTGTACACAATTATATCATTACATTTTCATTTTTTTACAATTGGAGAATATATTATTAATTATCCATAATTTGCACAGCAATCCCAGACTTGGCAATAGGGTTTTTTTTTTTTTTCCAGAAAACTGGTTCAGAGTTGTCCCATTTTTCTGAAAACCTCCTCCCTAGGGCTCTGATGCCTGTAATTTATGCCCTAGTTTGGTGCCACATTGCTCTGTGACTTTGACCCAGTCTTACTAGCAGTTAGGCTGGGAGAAAGTCTGTGAAAGGAAGAGATATAAAGCAAGTAAAAGCATAGACAAAAGTACAATCCCAAGGATAAGGTCAAAGAATCAGGAGGCAAGAGGTCAGAACCCTTGGCAAGTTCTCCTGACTCTGGCTGCCTAGCATGCAGACACTCATCAAGGATGGTGAATGCTTAGCTGAGGAGTTTGCTAGTCCCTGTGGTTGAATCTATCTCTTGGTCAATAAATACATTTGAACTCTCAGTTGTGTATATTCTGTTTACAGAATGTCCTTCAGAATGGCAAAAACTGTCAGAAGAAGCAATTTGGAAAGGAAACATTACCATTACCCCATAATTGCAATTTGTGTCTTACATTGAAAGAAAGGATTATAGACATCACAGAAGCAGATGTCTGTGTTACATTGAGGTAGCACTTATGGTAGCAGTGTTATCACAAAACACACGGATGTAGGAACCAGTTCTCTCCCAAAAATTTCCTCCAAGTCCAAGTTGAGACATACTAAGGTATTATGTTTACACACAAGAAAGATTTGATATTTAAGTCTAATTACTGAAGTCTTATTTCCTAATGAATACTAAAGTTATTCAAGTCTTGCACTGACATCCAATACTTGAGATCTAAATTTCAAATGATGCTAAAAAGGAGAAAATCTAAAATCAGAGAGAAACAAAACCATTGCAATAACAGGTTTGTTATTTAAAAGTGTCTCTAATTGCAGTTTAGGTCCAGATATGGCTAATAGTCTAGACCTTACAATTTGTATTTCTTTTTTAAAGCTATTTGTAAGAATAAAATAAAAATAAAACCCTTGTATCATAATGAACAACCATACAATGGAAAACCAAAGTAAAACTTGTTTAAAAATTTATTGCTCTACTAAACTATATAAACAATGATCTTATTCACTTTGTACAGCAAATTATAAATTCCCTACTATGTTTAAGCATACTGTTCCTACAGTATGCTTAACTTAAAAAAATGAAAACTGTCTTGAAAAATTAAATGAAGAAAAATGGAACTAAAAAGGTCTTTATAATTATGTGCATTTCCATGGACATTCCATGAAATTTTGCATGTTATTTATGCTGTCTGAGCACAGGCAACAGGTAACTGACAGCTCCTCCAGGTTAGATGATTAGTTAGAAGCCCTAATTAATTTCTTAATTATGTGGTGACAAATGTATTCTTGTAGAAATGTTTTCTTCATGTACATTTCTCTCCTCTTGCATCTGCATACAGTACATAATCATCCTTGAAACACCTGAAAACTGGCAAAGTCTGCAATTGGTAGTTACAGAATCTCTTTCTTAACTGAGCTATTATTATTATTATTATGAATAATAATAACATAAAGTAGTCTAAATATTTCAGATGAAGTGGTAAGTAATTACCCTGAACATACAATCAAGCCTTCTAGACCTTTGTGATCAGAGGCAATTACACCTAAGTTTACAAAATAACAGCAGGTATTTACAGGTGAAGAAAAAAGGTAGAAAAATCACAGTTTTCATTGTACCACCATAATTATCAAAATGCTTTTTCTTTTCTGTTTGATTTTCCTAGAAGAAAGAATTTATTCCTTTTGAAATGTAAAAAAAAAAAAAAAAAAAAAAATCTGTTTACTTTTTTTGATATACATATATTAAAAAAATTGTTTCTCCTCCTCATCAGAAATTCAGATCCTGTGTTTACAAAGTGCCATGTAATTTCTGCTGAGGAACTGCAGCAAGGAGATAACTTTTTAAACCAATAATTTTTTACATTATTTTCAGCAAATGCTTTGCATTCCTTCATCTGTCTGAGGAGCCTGGCAGCTTACATGAAACCAAGACAGCTCTGCCATCTTTCAAGACTCTCTACAGGTAAGAGTATAATCTTTCCCCTAATTACTACTGATGTAAGATAAAACATAGTGTAGTTTTATCGGGTTTTGACACACTGAAACATAAAAGGCTCTTAAATGGCTCTGTGCTCCCTTTTCTATAAGGTCAGGTAGTTTTCTTAATCACTTTAGTCAGTTGTATTAACCTTCAAAAACTACTTCTGTTTAGTGTAGTTAGGATAGTTAAACCTCTAAAGGCTAATTTATTTTCTGCTTCTAGGCAATCAGAATCTTTCCTTGTTTTGCTAGGCTACATCAATTTAACCTGAGTGTGAGTTTGACCCATTTAATATTACTGGAGTGTTGATATGACCTCTCAGAATGAAAAATTTTCTTCTTCCAATACTGAGTGGCAGGTAGAAATTAAACGAAGAATAAAACAAAACAAAGGACAAATTAAGGAAAAAAAGCAGGTTTTAAAGTGTAAACACAAGAACTGGAACTAGCATTCAAATATATTTTGAAAAATCCCGATATTTTATAAGAGTTTGAGGAGCCATTTGATACTGTCTGTGTCACCTCAATTACCTTTGCCTGGATACATGAGCTATCAATGGATAAAATTAGGCTTTATAGTCAATGGAATCATATGACAGAGCTCCCTTCTCCTGGGGTGACCCCAACAGAAAAGCTGATCTTATGAATTTATAGGATATGGTGCAAAAGAAAAGAGCTAGGTGGGAAGGGAGTGAAATTTCAAAAGAAAGTTCTGTGAATGAAAGCAAGCTTGTATGTGTCTGCAGCAAAAGTGGGCACACAAAAAAGTCTGCTCTTTGTGGCATCAGGAGACTATGTGAAGCATAGAGCATAGGCTACCTCTCTAAGAAGCCTGTTTCAGGGTTTGCCCACCTCCTCAGTAAAGAAATGCTTCCTAATTTCCAGTCTAAATCTCCTTATGTGCAACTTTGAACCATTCCCACACACTTTCTACCACTGGACAGATACCAGGAAAAAGGGACAAGCATCTCCCTTTTCACATCCCTTCCTCAGGAATCTGTAGAGACCAACAAAGTTGTCCCTCGGCCCTCTTTTCTCCAAACTAGCCCAGCCCAAAGTGCTCAGCCTTTCCTCAGCCTCTCCAGCCCTTTCACCAACTCTGTTGCTCTCCTCTGGATGAATTCAAGTACCATCATGTCCTTCTTAAATTGTGGGGCTGAGAAGTTCACACAGTACTCAAGGTGAATCTGTATTAACACTAAATACAGCAGAAAAATAATCTCTTTTGACCAATTGGTTAAGCTGTGTTCATTGCACCCCAAGATGCAGTTTGCCCTCTTGGCTTCAAGGCCTGCACACCAAATCTGCTGACAATCAGCATCCCCAGATTCCCTTCTGCCAGGCTGCTCTTCAGCCACTTCTCTTCCAATTTATATTTGCGGGGCAATAAATATCCTATATGCAAAATCCAGCATTTTTGACTTGTTAATTTTCATCCCAAAAATCATTGCCTAAAACTCCACTCTACCTACATCAATCTGCAAGGCCTCCTGTTCCTCAATACAGTCAGCACTTTCCAGTTTGGTATCATCACCAAACTTGCTAATGGTTCTTTCAACTCTTGCATTCAGATAATTGATAAAAGTATTGAGCAGAATTGGTCCTAGAACTGAATACTGAAGAACACTAGCCCCCACAACATTTTGAGCTCTGCCCTTCAGCCAGTTCATCGCCCCATGCACCCAGCATCCCTGCTCTGGGCTTTTCCTGGTAGGAAAAGACTTGGAGCTGTGGGAGGCAGGACTGCCAGGTCCTTTTTACCAAGCCACTTGGTCAACAGGGCATAGGCAGCCCCTGTGTGTACTGGTGCAGTAGATTGTTCCTCTCCAGGTGCAGGACTCTAAATCTGTCCTTTGTTGAACTTCATGGGGCTCCTGTCAGCCCTTTTCTTCATCTTGTTGAGGTTCTTCTGGATAGCGGCATGACCCTCTGGGATATCCCTCTTTCCAGATTTGTGTCATCTGATGAGACACAAATGTTTTGCTCCATCATCCAGCTCATTAATGTAAATTAATGTAAATTAATTAATGTAAATGTAAATTACATTAATGTTAATTACATTAATGTAAATGTTGATCAGTATTGAACTCTGGGCAACCAGGATACCTGGCTACCCTGCTAGGCAGTTACTGGCTTCCAACTAGACTTCATGCTTCTAATTCTGTAATTGAAAAAAGAATGTCTGTCTTCCCTCCATTTTTGGAAAAAAAAAACCAAACTGAATTATTTATTTTGTAAAGCACCATGCTGTTAGGAATATGTGAAACATCCCAAATGCCTAAAAATGGGTCAAATTAAACAGATTTAGGTTAAAAAAATAGTGTTGTATTAACAATAAGCAAAAGAAAGCACAGACTGTTGCAGAAAAATGAAAGCAATTCCAGCAGGCAAATAAGAAAATACTTCAAATAAAAGTAATGAAAACTCTTCTCAGAAAAAGAATTTACATGGAAGAATGCGCTCTTTTTTTACAACAGTATATAGAAATATAAAAGAAACAATGAATGAAGCAAAAATGTTCATGGATATAGAATCGGACAGTGTATTTTCCTCTTCCCTATAACCATAGGAAGTTTAGTTTGAAGAACTGTCAGTCTCAGGGTAATATGTCAAACCAGATTTTGTCACAGGTCAAAAAATATGTACGGCTGAGAAAAAAGGCTGGCAGTGATCTATGAGGAGAAAAGGGCAATGTTACTATTGAATAAGTTGAGGATCAAGAGATATGATGCTCTTCAGCAGATGTTTTTTGTTTTGTTTTGTTTTCTTTTTCCTTGAGAAATGTTTAAAACTGTTCAGGCTGTAAGGAAAATGCACTTTAAAAACTTTTAGCAAGAGCACTCAATCAGAATTGGGTAGTGAGGGTGCAATGGGAGAAGGGGAAGGTGTACCTGCATGTAAACAGCACAGGAGATTCACTGGTATCGCATGGGTAGATGTAACAGGCACTATTTATGGGAACTCAGAACTACCATTTCTTACAAAGGCAGGACGATTTTAATCTATGTTCTCATAGTCAAATTCTTTGTTAAGTGACTAGTAATTGCCCTTTTTTATCCTAGTTCCCCCTCATCTAGGGGGTTCATGTTTTTTGCATTTTTTCATCATTTAACATCTTATATGAATATGAAAGGATCATGGATACTATGCAAAACTAATCTTAAAATTGGTTTGAAGGAACTTTTATAGAAACTTTCCTATGAGCTAACAACAGTCACTCCAGAGCTGTCAAATAAATTGTTCTGTTAGTTTTTAAGCATATAATTTCTTTCCATTTGAATGAATCCATATTTCCTTCCATATAATTAATAACTTACTGTGGACACTACATTTCTTATTGAAACCTAAACTAATATTTTTTTTCACTCAAATTACTGGGCCTTTAGAATTGTTTGCAGTTGGATCCCCCATGCTTCTTACACTTCCTCTCTACAGCCATGTCAAGTAAAGAATTGTGATAAATCCAATGTCAGATTAGTTTGTATAGCTGAGTAAGTTTGAATGAGTCTGCTACCTTAAAAGGTGTGAAAGAAACGTATTTTCCAGCATCTATTTATGACCTGAGATTGAGCAGTTACATCTTCAACAGCTTGGACTGTCAGGAGCAGTCAGTAGGACCTTGTTGTCAGTAAAAAGTCCCAGGACAGAAAACCTGTTAAGTAGTTATCAATGTTCAATATACTTGAGTTAATGAGTGGGTTAGGGACCCTATGTAATCTTTATCATAGCAGAAATATTTCATAACTTCTTGAAGTGATAGAACGTCTTACAGAAGATTATATATTTGATATATATATATAGTACAATAACATCTGTTTTTTGTGTTTTGGCAAATAAAGATCCCTCAATACTTTTGAATAGCTTTATAAAAATGTTAAAGTGGCAATATATTTTAAGTGATATGTGAGGGTGTCTTGTTAAATTACTTGTTTACTTTTCATGTTGGAATAGATAAACAAGAGAAAACTACAAACATTTTTCCATCTAAAAGTAGATTTATTATCTTTTTATGCTAATAAAGTCATCATCTGGAGCTAGTATACCAGCATTACAGACAGATTTTTTTTCCCCACCCTTATTTACAGTGTTGTATTTGTATTTTTTTTTTAAGGATGGAAGGAGAAGCATGTGAAGGAAAAACCAATACCTTTCATATAAATATATAAGATTTTAAGGAAGCCCATGCTGAAGATATGTCTTGGCTTCTTTGTTGAAAAGCAATGGACACACCAATACAGCCAATAACAGGCTTGCAAAGTCTGCTACTTTCCACATCAGCAACACCAGTCTGTGTTTCTTTTCTGACTGAGGCCATGTCTCAGTAACTAGAAATTCACAGTAACAAAATTTTAGCAGTTTGTGGTACAGAAAAAACATGGTATCTCCAAGTACACAGTGGCAAAACTTTCTAAAGCTGCAGTTACTGAACTGTGCTCTCTGGTTCTTGTTAACAGAGCATCAGGTGAATTATCTGTTCTTGACTTGGCGTGTGTCAACTTGCATTATGCATAATAGGTACACACACGGATGCAAATTTTTGAAATGCAAAAATTTCATTATTTTTAATTTGGGCTGCTGGTTCACAAGTGCTTGTCAGAAAACCTTCGTGTTGCCACAAGCTTAGTGTCATGGTTTAAGAATGGTACTCCCCAGTTTAATGCTCCCACTGAGACTCTCCAAAACAGGAACTGCTTGTGCATTGCCACCAAAAGTAGAAATAATCAAACATTAGTTCACCAGTTGATTTCAGATTGTGCTAAAATATGATTAAAATTTAAATGAAACTTTCTAAGTCTAAGGGAGAGGATTTATCACTTTAGCTGAGAACAAAGAAAGGAACTTTAGCTGGTGGTGAGTTTCAGTAAAAGAAATGTGTGTGCAGTCATAGGAATTTTGAGCTAGAACAATGTTTCATATTTCACAAGGAACATGCACAGACACTGCCTGGGGGCACCATTCCTGCTCAGGGTGGTTCCACCATTTAAGTTGCAGAGACCAGGTAAGGACCAGTGAGTGTTCAGGCAAATACGTTTAAAAGATTCTTTTCCCAAAAATAGACATGTAAGAATCACAGAAAGAAAGTGAATGCGTTATCAGTACTTAGTCTTTTTGCATACAGTCTATATTTAAAATAATTTTAGTATAAAGTTAAACCTGCTTACAATGAACAGAGTACAGTTAAGACTTTGTGGATACATGATTTAAGTCAGTTTGCAGGATTTACTTCAGTTTTAAATTACAGTGACAGTAAGCTCTGAGAACATACCAAACTCATGCTGGCAATTTCCAATTCCTGCAATCATCTCCATCAAAAAGTTATACAGGAGAAAAAGAATTTAATAAAGTATCATTATCAAATCACAAGTTTGTCCAGTGTTTTATGAACATAGAGAAACTAGAAAAATAACTTTTCATATGCACAACAAAATAATTAGGTTTCCAAGTGAAATGTTAGCAGAGTACTTTAAATTGTACAGTGTTGAATTAGACTCTGGTCCCTAACGCCATGTCTTTAACACTGACTGTGTTCACAGGTACAGCAAACATATGAATTTTGTTAACTTGGTCACATTATTTCTGAGATTTTCATAGTAACTTTGAAACTAGTAACTTTGAAACTTTGAAATAATCGGCAAACTGATCCTCCCATTTAAGCAATCTTAGTTTCATTTTGAACAAGAAGTATTTCAGTATAACTGATCCACAGAGTTTGAATACTGCTATTTTTACTGTTCTGGGAAGTAGTTATTTAATTTAAGGACAAAATGTGTAGATAATTGTGGGGATTTTTTGCTGTTTGTCCAGTAAAAACCTGATGAACCAAGTGAAAAGAGATAAAAATCAGAATTATGGTGTGTTACTTCAAATTTTGGGTTTATTATGACTAGGCAAATACCTGTGTGGTTTCATCTACTCCCAAATAATAATAATAGCTACTAAAACATTGTCACAATAATTTCTTTCTGCAATCATCCTATATATATTATATTAAAAATAGAGAAAATCAATTATATAAGAGGATGCATGAAGGAATTATTTTCTTCTCAGTTGAAAAATAGATTTATAATAAATGATTTACTGGTTGACTACATAATTTAGATCTTACATTCTTTGTTTCCAATTAAAAGTGTATGCAGGAAGAGGACAACTCAGGCAAAAATGTTAAAAAATATACAACAGCCTTCTTTGAGGAAAAAATGTTGGCATTATCATTCAACATGTATGCAAAGGAATTACTTTATTCTTTGAAAAATGCAGCACTCACCCAGTTAAAGAAAAAAGCAAGGATTTGTGTATATTTTAAAATCTACCAATTATTTTAATATACATACATATATACTCCCTTTGTATGTACAGCTGGGGCATTAAATTTTACTTGGACCAAAATAGAAAAATGTTCTTTGTGGACTGAGCACAAGAGTAGATTACTGGCGTTTTAAAACAGCTGAAGACCTAGAGAGAGCACTTGAATATTTCATTTGAGAGCCTGCCAAAATTTCCTTTGGTTTCCCATGCCAGACTTACATTAAAAAAAAAATTAGATATGTATATATAGATGTGCATACCATAGACACCTTATTGTTTGCTTTTAATCCAACTTCTTCTGTATGTAAAAGAAATCTATTCCTTTTTATTCTCTCAGGCAGTATCCCTCAAACAGCAAAATATATTTCTGGCAGATTTTTTTGTGGTTGACCCTTCACGAGGAATGAAAGTGGATCTTCTAAATTAATAACTCTTCCCCACTGCTGCTGCTTGTTGCTTTTATGATGGAAATTGATAACATGAATGTTATATGCATTTTGCCCATCTGAAGTGTGCCCAACAGTTTCCTGGTGATAGCAATTCTAGTAAGAAAAAAAAGCATGACTACTAACATGAGAGCCCTTAATACCCCAAATTTCCATAACTCCGGAAGTCTAGGAGGATTTTCTTCCTTGCTAGTGTAATGCCTAAAAGGTTTCCTTGGAAATAAACCATTAGTTTTATTTGTGAAAAGCAGGCAAAACAACAAGTTTGAGAGAGAACACTATCACACCTCTAATTTTAAGAAAAAACAAATATTACTGAATGGGCACCTTCTTGAAGTGCCTTTTGTTCTGTTTTTCACAAAGCGATCTTAAAAAATAAATTTTAATAAATAATAAGCATGTATTTGCAAGTTTCTATTTTTATTTTCATCTCTGTGGTTTTATTTTTGGTTATTCTTTATTGCCCTCATACACTAATAAAAGTATACCTTTGGAAAGGCTGTCTCAGGATTGGTTTATAGTGATAAATGTTTTAGGCAGTGCTTTTTGTCATAATTTCCTGCCAGGCACCTGAGTACTGAAAATAGCAAGTCACCTCTAAAGATGTGCCAAGTGACCGTAACTGATTTACGAAGCCTGTGTCATTTTCAGGTCTGCAAACATAACAAATTTCAGCTCCCATGGATGTTTTAAATGACAGTAATGACACAAAATTATACTCAGAATCCTCATAATTAGACAGTGTCAGGGTTAATATATTTATGGTACATATTTTTATTAATAAACTATTACAGAAATGTTAGAAATAGATGTAATCTTATGGGGAAGAATGGTATTTTGATGCACTGCAAATTCTCAGACACAGTTTGCACTCTTCTGAGATAGAAAGGCACTTGAAAAATGGCTTCTTACAGAGTTCTAAGTCATGCATTCTACAGACTTGGGGTATCTACTTTCAGCACTTAAGGCTTGAGCTACCATTATGTGTGTTATACCCTAGCAAAATATTGTGTAAAACTCACATTTGCTTGATATTTGACTAACAAAAAAGAATGTAGATAAAATTGATATTTAGAAGTGCTGAAATCTAAAAAATTAGATTATGACATCTCAGGAAACAAGAAAAAGTGTTTAAATAATGTTTTGTTCCTTTTAGTCTTGGATTATAGTTTTTCCTCTGTTTTTTACTGATTTGCTCCTTAACTTGAGGAGACTAAAACATAGTAGGCAGAAATAATTTAGGTCTTATCTTAGAAGGGGATTTTTTTTTCCCACAGCAATCATTTCTCAGACAAGCTGGTACTTCCATGTTCCAATTTAAACAGCTACTTATTTCACTGCTAGTGCATTTATAGAAAAATATTTTTTTTAAGCCAGAGAATGTAGTAGGAGTTTATATCTTTCCTGTGGTTCATGTTTGCTATCAAGATTTAAAATATCACTTAAAAATAAATACTTATTTGAAACAAGAAGCTATTTATACTGCACAGTGACTTAAAACATGGATTTAACATTATGGAGTTCCTGTATTTGAAAGTCTACTAAAACCCAAACATACTTTTGAATCCACTAGATTATGTTACCTTTCTTAAGAACAAAAATTATATTTCTGTATTTCAAACACTGGCACAATATTTTTGTTACCTTTCACTTACCAAATTCTCCAATGAGTTTTAGGATTACCACAAAATTACAGAAAAATTCTAAAGACTGGGGATTTAACTGATGTTGATTTAAACTGGTGACAACAAACCAAACTTGAGTCTCTCACACATGTCACAAGAACCCTTGGGCCCTCTCAGGTCTGATACTGTTATGTCACTTCCATAGTCAGAGTAACCTCTTCAACCTGCAGAAACTCAGCTAGCATAAGAGGTAAAGGAGGAGTCCAGATTTCTTGTGCTCTTTCTGAGTTACACAAGTGAGCCCAAGGAATGAGCACTCAGGCTGCGTCCTGTAAGTGGGACAATTGCAATTCTACTTGGGCCTGACTACAAGCACTCCATTTTCTTTAACAATTAATGTAAAGGCATACTCTTTCTTGGTGTAAATAAGAATTTTAAATGTCTAGTTCTAGTTCTGCAAATTGCTCTTTTGATTTGCCATTTTTGTAGAGGTTTTTTTGTTAATCAAACTCTGGACACTAGAGGAAGAGCAATTATTTTGTCATCTGAAAAAAATGGGAGTTACTCATCACAGAAAAGAGCCCCAAGGGTGTAAGGGAAGGCATGCAATCTCTTCCACCCCTGCATGAAGTCATCTGATAGTTCATTACTGACTAACTGAACCAATCCCATGCACAGCTGATGCAAAAAAAATGTTCTTTGGAGTCTTTTTTCTGAGCTTTCTCAATAAATGTCTTACCTTTAGCAGTCTGCACAGTTTGCTGCTTTTGCAGAAGACTAAAGAGAAACTGACCTGATCCTTAAGTGAATTAGTCTGTTTTAATGGGTTTTCATTTCACTTAGAGTCCAAAAATTTCCACTCTTGAGTTAAAAAGCAAAATCAAACAAAGAAACAAACCAGAGAAGGAATATTTAATTTGTCCAGAAAAAAAAAAGTGGAAGTTCATTTTCTGGTATGTTTGTTTTCTTTTTTTTTTTCTTAATGTGTCATACACCATAAAAAGGAACACTTCCGTGCTACGAGATAAAGTATTTACAGTGTATTCAGGATGAGATATTAGTGAAAATCTTTTATTTCTTCAGTGGAATTTGATTTTTGGTTTTGAAGACCTCAGTTCATGATGAATTGTATCTCTGCAAAATAGAAGTTTATTCTGTCTATATTTATCTACTTTGCCAATTGGTGTCTGAAATAAATATATATTGGTTCCATGTTGTAATAAATAATTTATGGTACACATGGTTGAATTGTAATCCATAGCTATGTGTATAATGAGCCTTCAAATACGTTTTGGATTATTTATTTATCTGTCATGTGTTTAAAGAAATATTTTGAATTGTGTGTCTGTGGTGCTTTATTTGATTTTGCTATTTAAAATAGGAGGTTACATGCTGAAGCCACTATTCAGGCAAGCTTTCTTTAATATTTTGTTCAAAGAATGCATTTTGCTCACAAGGCTACTTCTATAAAGAAGTGCAGCTCTTTTGATAGTTATCTCAATGGACATTAACTACCAGAATGACTGAGCTCATATCTATTTGTAGTAACAACTTAAAACACTGTACATGCTTCTCTATTCAGTCAAGGATTTCTGTGGTTTCTTCTTCATTCATGCTTATCTAACTTATAAAAGAGCTAGTTCTTTATACCTCTTAAAGAAATCAAACTATTCTACTGAGAGAAAGAGCTGAACTGACCTCTGCCAAATGAGTGACCCTACAGCACATTCTTGGAAAAAGAAATACTTTTGAGAAGGAAAAAATAAGAAACCCACATGCTATGTCCTGAGTTCAGCAGACTAAGTGCTATCATGAGCTCAGCTTCATTTAAAGTGGATGAAGTAGATTATGGTTATATCCTTTCCTTAAACCTCTATAACAAAGGGAATTGGGAGAAAGTGCCTCTTGTAACATCAGGGCTTAGTGGCTCCTTCAGACCCACAATTCCAATCCTGCTATTCTGCAAAAAGAATGAGTTCCTATTATTTTATGAACTGCATCAACAAACCCATCATTTTCTTAGGAAATAAGCTGAGTTCAAATTTTTTATTTCATTTCTTGAGATCATTGCTGCACTCGTGAGTAACCTTTCTCCCCCCTACACTGCAACACGAAACCCACTCAACAGCCACTCCCACAGCATGTATTGTTTTTCAGTCACAGCGCAACCCTTGTACTGTGGGAACTGGGTCCCTTCTTGGAGTTTTTTTATGTGTTCTCTGTCTCCCATCTGCCAGGGAGTAGCAGGGAGGAAGATAAGGGAGGACCTGTGGCCCTGGAAAATGTCACCAGAGAGCTGCCTATGCTTGAGGCACGCAAGCCCAGGGATATTCTCAAACATACAGCATACTTGGGACCTTGGTGCCTGCAGGGTCAATCTGGCCACCTCACTACTCTCTAGGGATGGTGCAGATTGCTGGTAGGTTGCAAAAGCAGTCACTGCAGCAGAGAAATGGCATTTACAGACTTGAAGCCAAGTTCAAAGAAAACTTAAACATCACCATGGATTCAGCTGCTTGTGCGTGCGTCAGGAAAGAGCTAGAGAGGAAGCTGTATCACAAGCAGGCAAATGTTTTTCTTTAACCCTTCACTTCAGAAAATGAAATTTGGGCAGATTTTTTGAATCCAAGCTTGCTTTTTGCTTGTGTTTTCTTAGCCCTATCAATCTGAGTTATTGGAGGGCTTGACGGTTTTAGCTCACCAGGTAAGCTGGGAGAAAAGGTACTAAGAAATACAGATAAAAAGGTGCTGAGTGCCCCTGTAAGGTGTTTTAACTTAATGAACATCACTAAACCTACCATTTGTCATCTAGGTTACTATAATCATATAAAGCCTATCTCTAAACTCATCTTTGATGACAGTGTTGGAGCCATCAAGTAATTCCTGAAAAAAAACCCATGGAATAAGTTACTGAAACTAACAGTGGGAGGAAAACAGTGAGGACTACAGCTGTGGTGTATATTTTCATGAGTCAGAGTCACTGTGCATGACTTTGGTTGCTAAGCATTTATTGTTTATTTTCCAACTTTTGAAAGTGAATGAGTCAACAGGCACGCTGCTGATTAATTCCCATCTCTACTTTGCCTGGTGAGAAAAATAGTACCCTTGAGTAAGACACCCTCCTTCCCTGTCATCTCAGAGTCTGAAATAGATTAGCTGTAGAATTTGAAAGAGTATATATCCTTTTTTTGTCACAATGATATGTGCAAGGTAAATACTGATTAACCATTATTTTCTGAACAAAAACCCTCGGTCTCCAAGCCCTGCCCTGGAAAGTGCTTATTTTAGGGGTTGGGGTTTGTGAATCTTAATTCCACGACAGAGCACTCTAATGAGATATTACCTGGATAAATTTGAGTTATAATAAACATCCCTGGAAGACCATAAAAATGCTCTTCAGCTTGAATTACCACATCAAATTTCTAATGGTCAAAGGGAAAGTAGTAAGAGCTTATTTCAACATGAGCTCCATCCATTTATTGTGACTTTTTTCTGTACATGGCGATAGCTGTGTCCTCTTACAGTCAAATAAATAACCGTCATCAACTGAAAATTAATATTCCTGAAGCTTGTTCAAATAACTGATAGCCCTCTTTAGTGTGTAGTCCCACTAATCCCTAGTTTTCAGCTTCAGTAATAGTTAGCCAGTGATTTTTTTCACTTTCTGATAGTTTTCCTGGAGCCTTTTTACATAGATGTGCATATGAGTAATGCATATCCAGGAAAATAAATCAGACACTTGCAAAATCAATATCACTTATCTGACTCTGATTCCTGAGCTCTTTGCAGACATTTAGAATTTAGTCTAAAAATGCCAGGTTTCAATTAAATAGAAACAGTTTATCTTAATTAGAGTGAGTTACAATTCTAACAAGAAATAAATAATCTCAGCACAGAGGGTAAGTTTCATGAAATGCTAATGGCTATCTAAAAGCATTTTTTAAAACAAAAAGCAACTGGTAATTTGAGTGTTGGAGCAATAATTTTTTCCACTTCTTTATTCTAAGTATTCCTGGTGCTACCAAAAATTGGTAAAAATGAAAAGTCTTTAACACTAATGTATACACTATATTTTAGATAAATGTTTATTGATTTTCACAGAATAAACATATGTATGATAATAATTTTCCTGAAATCATTAACATATATTCCCTCCTCTTTATGGGTATGTTCTTATGTCCTGAGGGTCTCTTTGGTGGTCCCTGAGGGTGGTCAACCCCAAAGTCATTCCTGACCACCTCTTGAACTGATAAAAGCCAGCAAAACTGGGCTGGTTGCTTTCCAGTTCTTCCTACTGAATAGGCATTGTGCAGTTCCATCCATAGGCCAGTGGTTTTTAAAGAATAAGCATTGTATTAACACAGCAGGTGCAGATGATTTTTCATGTGTCAACATTGGCATTGTGGAAAAAAGTGAAAAATCAGATCATATTCCTGTATTATCTTGAGCCCTACAAAAATAAGGATCATTTTAATTCACATCGATATTCAGAAAATACTTAATTAAGGTCAAAACTTCCTTTGCTTCCACTATATTCAGCCAAGTGTGAATATTAATCGTAAGTAACCCATCTAGCGACCCAAAAGGTTCTGGCCTGCTCTCTTGTCTACTCCAATATTCACAAAGAAAAGAGGGCATAACTGACAAGACTAAAACAAATTTTCTACTTTCCAGGCTGTCAATAAGATAGATTTGGGTTTTTTTCTGATCTTTTCTCTCAAGTTCCTCTCCCAAAACAATGTTTGAAGAGATTTTTATAAGATTAAGAAAAGGGGAAAAGTCACATTTAATGTCAGCCAAAGCCATTGAACCTGTACCTTTACATTTGTATGAACAGAGACATTAATCAGCTTCATTTTAATAAAGTCTGTGGATAAAACCCCTAGCTTATTCATCATATTTCTCTCTTTTTAAGATCCTAAAATAGTTCACAAAGATCCTGGTCCTGTGTTGCCTGTTCCAGGAATGAAATGTTGTGAAAAATATACCCTGAAGGTGAAGGTCATATACAGGCTTACACTTAGTAAATACTCTCCAACATGTCATTCTGAGCTTATTTAAAAACCTGTGGTGCTATAATTCAGAAAAAAGGAAAAAATTTACAACATTTTTTCACTCCAAAGAAGGCCCAACCCACCTGGTAAAGTGCTGCTCATAGAAATCAAAGAAAAGATGGAGACGGAAAATCTGACTCTGCTGAATCAAAAGTGCCGCTAATCCAACTGGAAGACAGTACAGCACTTACCCTCCTGAAGGAATGGAAATTATGGGACACAATCACATATCACACCAGAGGGCTATAGTGCCATTTTAGAGCTATCTGGTATTTCCATCTTCCATGAATTGATACAGGACCTGCATAAATGCTACCATGGCATCACATATGTCCCGTATTCTGATGTTTATATAGGCACCAGGAGCTGTGAATTACACTTGGCTAACTAGCAAAATAATTTGAGAGATCTCACTTCGTAATGTGACATTGGTACTGAAAGTTCAAATGAATTGAAACAGTAAGTTTCTTATAGATATCATGCCCTAAATCACATGAGGCACTAATATCCATCTGGATGTAAGTGGGCATTTGTCATTCCCTTTCTGCAGGTATTCTGCATAGAATTAATGAAAAATTCTTCATCTTTTCTGAGAAACAATTTTGGGTGCTAATGCACATTTGCTTCTGCTTTCATCTTTATTCCCAGTTTCCATTTTACTTTCCCTTCCTCACTTTTCATTTTTTTTCCCAATCCCTAAATTCCTTGTCTTCTGTTAGAAATAACTTGCTTGCATAGTTAACAATTCATTTTCACAACATCTCTGAGAGATTAAGAGTGAAAAGATAGCAAAAAAAAATGTTTTAGGAACTCTGATATTGGTACAAATGTGACAGGCCTTGGAGAGTTTGACAACATCTAAATTCTGTTTTTCCTCACTAGCAAGGTTGTATGCTAAGTCAGAAAAAAACCAAAACCAAACCAACAAATTCCAAATACACACAAAAAAACTGAAATCAAAACAATAGAGCTACATCTAGTTCTTTCTGTATGTATGTAATTTTATCATGGTTTTTCTTCAAGAAAATAAGAGGAACCTCAAACAACAGTAAAGAAAATAGCTTCAAATGCATTTTAAATACTTGTTTCTCTTTTCTAAGTAAAATTCTTTATTAATACCATTGAAAAACCCATTAAATAAATAATTTTCATTTGAAAAAAATTTTAGTTTAAGGAAAAAATAAATGAATTAAATATGTACTTACTGATTTTTAAGTACCTTTTTACACATCATACACATATGTAGCTTTTAAAACACACCTAGCATGTTAAGTGTCAGTTTCTTGCACTGGAATGAAGCACAGTAATCATATGAATTCAAAACCTGAAAATTATTTATGGTCACAGTCATATGTCACTATGAATCCCGCTTACTTTACCTGAATATGATACTTATATTTGCATTACCTTAATTAGTTGCCTATACTGCTTTATTAATTGGTTTGCAAAGCTACTGTAGCTCGCTGTTTCTGGGACTGTGAATAGAGTGTGCTTGCATACATATGAAAAAGTCTTTCATGGCCTTTACTCCACAGTGTATAACCCACCAATCCTTGTTCTTGCAATAAATCACTTCAACAACTGACATTTGTTATAATTAACACAATTTGTCACCTCTCTTTGACAAAGCAGCTCCGCAGTCATCACAGTGTCATGGGCTCTAAACTCCTTAGCAAATGCCAAAAGAGAGATATGTTTCATTGTTTTGCAGACCTTACACATTTAAAAATGGAATGAAAAATACAGTTTGAAGTGCTCAGGTAACACTGGGAAACTCAAAATATTAACTTTACAAGAGATAAAACTGAAATCAATTCTAATTTTCCATTCCTGGATGTAATAACTTCTGTCGATCTAAACTGAAACTAAAAACAATATCTACTAATAATAAATCCTTTCATCTTAAGTCTGCAAATATTTTGGGTACTATTATGAAGTTCAAACTAACAGTTATAAAGTTTTAATCCAGAAACTTTAATTATTCTGCTGTGAAACCAGAAATAGAATCAGACTAAAATAAGACATAAAATGAAAGCATGTACTCTTAGAAAAAGCATCCTAAATGTCACGTCTGTCACATTTACTAATTAATATGGCATGCGTTTTTTTTCCAGTTCCCATGGAAAAGTGAAAAACAGGAGAGAAGATATGTTGCTTCAGATGTCCATCTTACAACATACAATTTATAAAATAGTATGACAGAAAATAAAATTTTGAGAAAGAGCAGGAATCAATCCAAATTTTAAAACAAAATAAAACCACAAAAGCCCTATTCAAATAAGACACAGTGAAGTTAAGGAAAAAGGAGAATAATCTCTGCTGTATTTGGATAAATCTTGATTTGCTTTCTTCTTTTGGAAAACAAACAAACAAACAAACAAAATAAATAAAGATCTCAGAAAGCCACTCAGGAGAAACCATTTTTGGAAGGGAAAACTAGCAGGGAAGTCCCACAAATTCCTTTCCATGTTTTCCCCAAGCCAATGACACAACTAAAAATTATATTAGTGCTACAAATAATTTACTTTCTTCTTTGGGAACTGAAATCCTCATTTTAAACCCTTTATCTCATCCTGAAATAGAAAAGAAATACTAAACTGGTCATGAAATAATTATCTATTCACATACAGGCCTTTGTACACTCCTCTCAAGAGATCTAAAAGGGGCCTTAAGTACAAGTGACAATCAGATCCATGTGGCTTGAATATGTGGAAAAAATACCAACTTCAGCCAATATAAAATCTGTTTAGAGGAATTCTCTACAGTATCATAATATTTTTATTGGGAAAAAAAGTGATACAAATGTTTCAACTTTTGTGATAGCTATGTGTTTCTGGTTATTTCTTTTAAAATCTGTGCTGCTACAACCTTGGGATTAGGCATAAATCCCAGCCTTCATTAAAAAGGCCAAGTTGACCAAAAGGTCAAGTTTGTACTTTTTTTGCTATAAAAAATCAAAGTTTGAAAATTGGTCCTATGAATAAGGACCAAAAAAAAAAAAAAAAATCACAAAATCAACAGGAAAACCTTTATCATGAGTAGTTTTAAAATAATTTATGTAATACAAATCAAACCAATGATTTATGAAGATCTAATCCATTGTTTTCAGTGTTTTGTGATTCTCAATGCTGTTACGGAAAGGAAAAGTGTCATTATTTGTTGCAGGAGCCAAAATAACAAGACTGGCTCGATAACACCATAGGAAAGATTTAGCAAACTGTCTGTACAGAGATGAGAGTGTGCATATGTATGGCAACCTCTCTGTTATCCCAGAGTGTTCATTAAAACTATAAGGAAATTATCATCCAATCCAGGCAACCTGTATTTCTAATTTATCAGTCATGTCATTTCATTTAGGTTGGATTGATTATTCTTAGGCTTCAATGATTGTTGAGAGTGAACAAGTTGGAAATATTTTACCAACACCACCATATAGCTAATGAATGTTATACTATAAGGGAGACAATATTTCTTATGTGCTTCAGCCAGCCACCAGTACCAAGAAACAAAACCCTAATTTTAAAGCTGAAAGAATGCTTCTACCAAGGCTTACAGAAAAAAGAAACCAACTAAATAAAACAAAAGAAAACAAACAACAAAACAAAAAAGCCCAAAAAACCCCAATCAACCAACTAACAAACCAAACAACCCATCCCCCAACCCCCAAAACCCCCCCCCCAAAAAAAAAACAACCATAAAAACAACTCAGACACATTTCTAGGAGAAGGATGAGATCCTGATAGGACATAGTAAGAAAGAAGGAAATGCTTTTGCCAGAAGAAGGAAGTACCAAGTGACAGAGAGGAGTCCCCTGACCAGTGGTCACCTGAGAACTCCTCAGTCATGACGCACAAAAATGACCACAAACATTTCTTCTCAACTGCTATGAAGCTAGCAAAGACCCTAAAGTACCTTACACATTAAGCTGGATTTTGAAGATGCTTTTATAAGGACCAATGGAATACAGGAATAACAGTGCTGGCAGAGGGGGAAGGAAGGTCCGAGGTCATTTGGTTGATCTGCCTGTGGAGAGTAATTGCTCTCCTCTTCCTGACAGACTTCTGTCTTCTTGATGCTATTATGTACTTAATAATACTGACTCTGCAATTCTCTCAGACAAGGAAATTGAGTTTCCATCACCTTTCTGTTGAAAAGATCTTCAAAGACCATCCCCAAGTAGGGGTTTAAAGCTGTTCTTGCCCCCCTCATAACAGACAGGTAGATGAGATGGTTGATCAGCAGTAGTCTTTTAAGTATTCAAAGTTTGCTGCACCCTTTGTCCCCTTGGACTAGTTAAGATGCTTTTTAAAAGATTGTTGTTCACGTATGTCGTGTTTTCCAAGCATTTTCTGTCCTCTTGCCTCTTTGCATCACCCCAAGGTAGACATCTATCAGTCTTCCCAATGTTGAGAAAGAGGAATAGTTTCTAAGTTTTTAGTTTATATAAATCAGTAAGATTGTATTATTCACATATAAGGGCAATTTTTATACATTCCCACCCCAAGACACGTAATATGTTTTCTTCATTTTCTAATGTGCCTCTACAATATAGTTACTTAACAATTTTTGTCTATTGCTACTTAATCCAGCTGTTGCCCCCTTTAAATTCATGCACTCTTTATCTAGTTTGTTAAGTAAAAGGCATTGTCAGAATGACAGGCCAAAAAGAGACAATGGAAATGAGGTAGAGAAATAATTGAAAGAATGTTAAAAGTGGGTCTCATTTACAGCTGTAAACTGTTATAAGAGGTACAAATGAAGATAGCGACTTCCAATTGACCTTTCCCGTTCTCAGAATTACTATTAGTCAGAGTATGTTGGACTATAAATTGCAGAAGTCCCTTCTTCTATGTTAACAGATGATGACATAGACTTTTTTTCTTCTCTATCTTACACATATGCTGGATTTTTCTTAAAATTTTAAAAATCATACAGTAAAACAAGTATTTAAACTATTAAGATGAATGCCACTGTTTCATAGAGACACACATGTCCTTTATAATTATGAACTCAGACAATGAGATGACTGTCACAGGAGGAGAAAGAGAGTAATCTGAAAGGTATTTCAACAGACCGTTGTCACTCGTATTCAGTAGATTGGGGTTGCCCTTTTATGGCAATGGAAAGTTTGTCATGGATAAGATGATAAAATGTTCCAGTGTGATAAAATATTCTGACTTGATAAAAATTTGGCAGCACTCACTGCTTCCCTTCCTCCAAGAACAACAATCAGCCATCTCTAGTCTCTCTTCTGCCTTGTAACAAACAAGCCAATGCTCCAACAAGCTAGACATTTGCTATTGGCTTCATGAGAATGTGTTAAAGCAAGTTCAACAGCGTCTGAGCAGGGAGCTAAAGGAGTTAAATTTTTCCCAGGAGGAAGTGGGTTACCTAAAGGAGCACAGCACACAGTTACCGCTGGGACTGACTGACAGAAATAACTGACCCAGGGAATCTAGTTCAGTATCTGCACACAGAGCAGCAGTTGTATGCAGAGTTGAAGCAGACTCCTCTGTGCTCTCTCGTAAGCTTGAACCCCAGATCGTGTTCACTGAAGATAAAGTTTCAAAATTACCAAACATTCACAGCTTTACAAGTTTTCAGTATACAGAGCAGGTGAGAGACAGTCACTTCAACTGTGTGTTTTGTGTCACTAAAACCAGCTCACTCCAAGGGAAAGTCCTTCCATGAATAGAGACTGCAGAACAGGTTCATGGTTTAGGGGGGAAGTGAAAGTCAGCAGAATCTGAAGAATTTTCTGAAATGCACAAAATCATTTGTATTCACTTTACCAACTACACTACTTTTCTACTAATAACTGGGTAGCTTAAAAGCACCTGGAAAATCACAGAAAAAATATGTCACCATGATTTTGTAACAATTCATAAGAGCTGTCTTTTATGAAGACAAGCAAACAAAAAAATGCACCTGGCCTTCAGTTCCCAGACGGGAGAAGTCAGGAATCCCAATCTGATCCCACGCTGGAATTTTCTAATGCTATACTTGGCAGTGCTAAAGGATTTTAATATAGTGGAGGTAATCTACACACCAGCCAGATCCTTCAATGTATCAGCAACTGACACAGTTCATGCCTCTGGAGTTTCATTTTAAAATACCATCAATTAAAAACAGGGAGGGGGGACTTAATTGCTCACAAGTTTTGCTTGCTTCTGAGGCACAGAATAAGATTTTTATGAACTGCAGAAGGAGGCACAACACTGCTTTTTAATGACCTTTCAGAAGAAAATCGGTTTACAAAGCAAAGAAACTAATTTTTGAGAGGTGTTTGAGCCTCAGGGCGTTTGAAACAAGAAGAGAGATCTAATTCATTGAAAAAGCATTTTGGGGTCAGCATTTTCAGAAGATACTGCAGTGCGCTCAGCATCTCTCAGTATGTGTGGTGTGGCAGTCCAGCTTGCTGCTGTTTTGTGACTCTTAGAGGAAGAAACTAATTACATCCGGCATCTCATAGTAATTTCAAGTAAAAATCCTGTGGTACATAATTAAACTTTTTCTCTACCATTTTGCTCTGTCTAATGCTATAAATAGATGCTAATGACCAATTACTTCTACATGGGATATTTGTAAGGATGAAATTTATTTTAATGTTAACATTTCTATGAAAGAGTGAATAACATATTCTCCTGCAGTATCAAATGATACTGAGTGGTTCCACAATTTAAGTAACTTTAGCTAGATTGTCTTTGCTTAAATACATCATGTTTCTGTGCCATTTTACTCCATTGACTGAAAAATCCCACACTAATTTCTAAGTTTCTTGGGAACTAATTAAGTATAAATCTGTTTAACTACTAGACAAGTTAAAGTAATAATCTGTTGAAAGTAATTGCAGTGGAAAAAATTTTAATTTAAAGTTCCAGAAAGCAATACCTTCACTTTTAACATCATCAAATATGTGTCCCATTAATGCACATAATCTCAATTTCCATTAGCTGACATAACTATGAAAATAGAAAGAAAGCATATAAGGCCAAAATAGAGGAAGAAGTCAATAGAAATGGAATAGGTATTGCAGAGAATTTAAGTGACAATACCATAATGTAGGACTCAGCTGTCACAAGAGCTAGAGCAAGATGAAGCAATAGTCCACTAGACTGCTATGCTGACAGAACACTTTTAAGACAACTCTTTACCCTGATGCATGCTTTTTGTTAGTGTTCTGTTATGCTGTGAAATTGCACACTGTATTATGTCTGCTTTTCAGCAAAGCAATGGCAAATAGAATATATGCATAAATCTCCCTCAGTTTAAAAGCCTGCTGTTATCCATGGACCACACAGTTACCTGAGAGGGTGTTAAAACTGTGTGTAATGTTTCTTTAAACATATGTGACAAACTCAAATTTCAAAATTGTCTGGGGAAGATTTAAAAAAACCCTGTAGTATGGAGAAATGTGCAATATAAGTTTAGGAATAGTATCTCTCAATTTTTCTAGATGTGCAGAATTCTGAAATACTCTAGGTCTGCAAAGATAGTCAAAGAAAAAGAAGTGTCAGATGCTTTAAATGTTAACCTGTGAGGTAAAATTTCAACCTCCACTAACAAAATCTAATATCTTTTAGATAGAGTGTCATGGAAGATAGAAGAAAATATACTGCAAGTTTTGCAAGCATAATTTTAATTATTAACCTTCGAAAACTACAGGCTATTACAAAAAATTAACTCAGATGTTTGTGAATTGTTAGAAGCAGATGCTGAGTGGCCACACACATCATAGAGGTAAAAGATCACTGTAAGCTACCTGCTTGCAAGAAGCTGAGCTTGTGTGGCAAAGGAGGAAAAGTGGAAAGCAGGGTAGAGATCAATTCAACTGCAGTTTTCTTTCTGCTTCTAAGATTTCTTTGCTTGAAAAAATAAACCCAGTAAGGAAAAACTTGTGTCAGCTAAAATAAGTTTAAAAGAATGAGTGAAGGAAGCTTCCTAGATGTTGCAAAGCGCTATCATTAAAATGGATTTATTTAACCAGAAAATGAGAGAAACAGTAGCACATAAGTCTATGATATTTTTTGGTGCACAGGGAAAGACCTTTAAGGAAACGTTTCAGGCCTGAAAAATTATTGCAGTCAGGCTTTGGACCTCTTAGAAGTGGATTTAATGAAACTGCTGACACTACCTGAGCTGTAGTTGAATAAATTGCTTCTGTCCTGGTGTAATGAATAACCTCAGTATCAGAGAGCTTTCCTTTCATACAGAAAGGGGGAAAAAAGTCAGATTTCCTATTTTTAAGCTTCCTTTCACCTATTCATCTTTCTTTCTTTTTCTTTATGCAAGGTATCTGCATAACTTAATGTCCTGCTTTTCAGAAGTTGTGCACAAGTCCTGTGACATTATACCTCCACAGCAGTACAATGTATAAGACCTGTCTGGCTTTTATCTGTGCCACCCAACAGCTTAAAGTGCTGCTCTTGTTCCAGACTTCCAGCACACAGCCATTATCTCAGCTCATGTGCCCTACCTATCTATCTCACATTCACTAAATATATGGGGTTCCAGTAGCATGAGAATAGTCTAAACAAGAACAAATAGTCACTTGAACATCATTTTGTAAAGATCTTAATCACTTGAGCATTATTCTGTAAAGATCTGAAAAGTTCACGTCACCTAATGGCTGGATTGAGTTGATTGTGTGTAATAAAAATAAAGTCTGGAAAACAAACATCAACATTTCTATCATTTCAGATGAGAGGTTTTGTTTATCTTGGTTTTATAACATGGTCATAAACACCCTTACAGAAGGAAGCTGCCATATGGTAACTTCTTTACAGAGCCTCTGAGTTTAACCAGTGAATGTCTCTTTAAAAAAATTATTACAAAAAACCTTACAGGAGCAATTAAAATTATTAGAGTAACAAGGTTAATTTAAAGAAAAATAAGAAGTCAGCATATATTAAAGACTGATAGAAAAAACTGCAATATCTCCTTCATTTTTGGAAGCAATACAAAAGCAACTATCACAGCAGCAATCAGCAACATTCCAGGCATCCATATCAGTGAAGAGTTCCCACTGTCACTGGTGAAACTTCAATTGTGTCTGTGGGAAGATTACTTTTTAAGGGCCAAAATATTATCCTGTAATGCCCCTTGAAGTGTTTGTAATACCTTGCCATCTGTTTTTGGATGTTCTGGATTTGGCTTTGGTAGAGTTAATTTACTTCACAGTATCTGGTATGGGGCTGTAATTTTTATTTGTACTTGTCAGGAAAATTAATCCATGATGTCAGAGGTTTTTGTCCAAAAAGGAGACAGAGGAGTCCTGTAAATTTAATTCTAATAAAGGGAGAGGCCATGTGGGATCTGAAAACAATGTTGATGATACAGGGATGTTTTTGTTATTGCTGAGCAGCACTTGCACAGAGCCAAGGACTTCTCTGCTCCTCACCCCACCCCACCTGCCAGGAGATTGAGGGTGCACAAGGAATTGGGAGGGAACACAGCTGGAACAGCTGACCCCCACTGGATCAAAGGGACGTTCCATGCCATATTGCATCGTGCTCAACATAAAAAACTGGGGATGAAGGAGGAGGGGAGGGAGGAACATTCAGAGTGATGGTGTTTGTCTTCCCAAGACAGCGTTATGTGAGATAGAGCCCTGTTCTGCTGGAGTTGGCTGAACACCTGCCTGCCCATGGGAAGAGGTGAATGGATTCTTTTTTTTTTGCTTAGCTTGCACAACTTTTTCTTTATCTCTTAAACTGTCTTTACTTCCCACTTTTATTCGTCCAATTTTCTCCCCCATCCCACTGGAGGGGAGTGAGTGTGTGGTGGGGCTTAACCACAGCAATGGGTCTGGTATGAGATGTGGTGCATAGCAGGCCTTCCTAGCACAGTAGTTGAAAAAATAAAATTTACTTACAAAACATTCTCAATTCAAAGGCTTTCTGTGATGTCTTATCTTACCTACACAGAGAGGGTAATGCAGATCAAAGTACATATAGTACATGCAGGAAGAATATTAATTGGAGATTAATTGGCTAAATTGGAGATCCATCAAATGAGTTCCAAAGTTAGCTTACAATCTGTCCCAAGAGACATTAGGAATATGGTTTTACATTTTATTTGGGAGTATCAGAGACTCACAATTATTCTTTATGAAGTTATGGCTAAAACTGGATATACTCAATGAATAAATTCGTATGAGATCTCAGCTGTCTAGGATTAAGTTCATATGGGAACAGTTATAATTTTTTTCCCCATAGATGGTTGATTTGGAGGAATATAAAGTGAGAAAAATAAGAAAACACCTTCTTTTTCCTTATTGGTATAAGACCTAAGTATGGTTGGAGGGGTTTTTTTCAGTCCAGCTAAAGCAAACTTACCTCAGTATAGTCTTTGTATCATTGATCTTGTCAAAGGCTTAAACTGAAAAAGCCAAAGGGGATTTTTCATGACTGAGATTTTAACCTAAAATATACATTTTGGGGCTATTATGACTGGAACGTGACTGGAATAGACACCCTTTATGGTCTTTCACAATCAACTGATGTGGAGTGCTTTGCTTCCATGTTTTTCCCATTGGGAGTTTTTATTTTGTCTCTGTAATGCAGTGTGACTGAAGTGTGACTGTGCACAAAAAAAAAAAAAAAGAAAAAAAAAGAAAAGAAAATAAGATTAAAGAAAACCACAAAGGCGTAATTTACTTTTTTATTTAAGAAATTGACAACTCTGTATTTTAGTTCAATAAGTCTTGCTCATCTCTTTCTAATGTGCTATGCTTGTATGATTGACTAATACTGCTGAACTAAGACAGCAGCAGCAACTTGTACAATGCCAGATCTCCCTTGCATCATTAGGGATGGTCTGTGAAGCAAATGTCATTAACTTGTGAGGAAAGGAAGCAAAACTGACAAATCCTCATTGACAAACTTCCCTCCATTTGTTCATCAGTCTTTATTAAATAGCAAATTTAATATCAACATTCATGCATAAGACAAGCCACTGAAGTTTTTCACCGTGTAAATTAATACTGTTTAAAATTAAATTTGCCTTTGGGTTTCATTTAAAAATTAGCATTGTAATGCTTGCATGCTATGTTGTGCAGCCTAAATTAATGCTAGATAATGGAAATAATGAGATGGCTGCATGCGTGCAGATGCACTGTAGTTCACACAGTGAAATGTTAATTAAATGTTACCAGTGCTGAGAAATCACAAAATTTATTTCTGTTCTTCTTCTGTCTGCTGCATAGTGATGTAACAGCAGAAGTCAGGGGATTTCCATGCAGATTGTTCACTTAGATACACTGGAACAAAATATTAAGTTTCTTGAAGCAAATGTGTAATTCATTTCCACAGCTGACTGCATTAAAGCAAGACAAATAGCAAATCCAGTGAAATCTCAGACAGGTATGTTTAAGCAACTACTTCAGAAATCCAAAGCACAACATGGATTTTCCTAGTAAGAGAGTATGCCTGCTGAAGGGCTGGTACTTGATATCAAGTTCTTGTTATTCAATTCTCTAAGCTCTGCAATATTATCTTGTTTCTGTGAGAACATAAAAAAAAGGAGGTCAAGTAATACTTTAAAAGTCAAGAGTTACATAAATTTGAAATTATTTGTTATGGTTCTAATTTGAAATTTCTAAATTCAGCATTTTCCAAACATGTATTAACTAACCCATTTAACATTTTATTTCAAAAATAGATACTGGTATAAAATGAACAGGAAAAACCCTCATCGTTATTTCAAAATAGACAAAATGCATTGCCATTCATTTCAATTCTGTTCTTGAGAATATTTTCTTGAAAGCATAATTATTTTTTTTTCTTTTTTATAGCCATGATTGGTAAGAGAAATATTCCCTGCTCTATTTTACAGTCTCTGTGCAGGGAAATATGGGTTGAAAGTGGCTGAGAAGGGAACAGCTAAGTTACAGGAATCCAGGAAAAAATGCAAACAAGCACCCAAATGTAAACAAGCACCAAGGGCTCTACTTGATTACAGAATGATTAAAAATACAAACCCAGTATTAATGTAGAAAATGACAGCATTTGTTTTTTGGTTTTTGTTTTTTTTTTTTTTAATCAGGACAGTATCTTCTCCACAAGAGCAGATGAGTTTTTCAGCTTTTCATATTAAAGCAATTCTTTTCCCCTGGAATTAGACCTACATGCACAAGAAAATCTGCCTTTCTGGAATATCTGTGCGTGCCATATGATTTGATGTCACCATCTATTCTATTTCTTTAACAGACTGTCTGGAGCTTCTGAGGAAATGAGTAGCTCACACTTTCTAACTATGGAGACAAAAGTTTGTAGCTGCTGCGATGCTCAACAGTCTTTGCCTAAGAAGTCTTTGTCTAATTGACTAGTCAAAACAGACAGGAATTGGATGCTACATTGAAAATGCACATAAAATACCTTCTGCCTTTCTACTTAAACCTCCCAGTGACACAAGTATGTGCAGGAAAAGGTATTTTTCTTTCAAAAGGTTTTGAAACTTGAGTAGAAGAGGAGCCACCTACAAGTCCCAGAACTTCAATATTGATACTTCATGCTTAAGTTTGCCAGCGTTATTTAAGTCTATTTTTAGGATCCAACTCTACAGAGTATTAGTGTTTCCAAAAGCAAAAACACTGGCCTGATCACAATGCTATGCTGGGAAAAAAGCAGCCAAACAGCATTCTTTCTCCCATATTTTCATTTTCATGTGAAGACAATTCCTCTCTCCAGAACTAAGAAAATTAACAAGAAAAAGGTCTTTAATCTGGTTAATGATAGTATGGGAAGTCTGAAATTGTCTTCATAATGAGCACATCATAGACACACCTGAAGATGGTTATTCAACAAATTTGTACATGAATGGAGAAGTACCAGCCCAAGTAAACTGATGAACGTGTGTACCTCATCTCCCATTTTTACTCAGTTGGAACCTGAGGGGATGTCTGGGGACTACACTTTTGATTGTGTACTTGGAATTCTTTGCATAAAATAATGATAAGCTTTGAATGATCACAAAGTGACACATACTGAGAAGAACAATGTTCAGAAAGAGCTCTGTACATCTCCGGAAAGCAGCTTTGATCAGAAGTTGTAAATGAAAGTGCTTGAATATTATCTTCATTTTTAAGCCCAGAAATATGTGAACATAAACCCAAGAAATTTATTATTCTGCATAAAATCAAGAGACCAAATCAGCAAATGCATAGTTTATAGCTTTGTGTATGGGACGTAACTATTTACAAAAGTGTACACTAGACTTAGTGGTTCCTCACAGTGTTTCTTGTTTTGAGAAGAAATATGGAAAACGGTGAGGTAATTAACAAAATGGACTATAAAACTCTATGTTACTGTGTCCTTTAGTACCAGGAAGGAATAAAAACTTGTGAATACAATAAGTTTCTCTTAATGTGACAAGAGAAAATGTAGATTTCTCAGCCACATGTAAATCTGGCTTCCCTCTCTATCCTTTCCAGAATGAAGATAATTTCTAATTTATGTTAAACCAGAATAGACTGCTCTGTCTTGTGGAAAAATGGGACAGAAAATGTTTAAAATCTCCTAATTTAATTCCTTATGCCAGTTTATCTCTTGAAGTTGTCTCCATTCACATTCTGAGAGTGCTATGTCCAGCGGCCTACAGGCACTCCCATCAAGGTGAATGAATCCCACTGGGAATAGAGTCCTGTGTGAAACAGTTGACTTACCCACAGCTCCTCATGAGAACTGCATTTCACTTCTTTAAAGTGATTCTTTTTATTCCTTGTTTATTTTCTTATCCCAACCCAATGTTCTGTTTGATTTTCTTCTTCATTCCTCTTCAGTTCAAATATCTTTTGTCACTTAATGGACCTGGTCCTGATGCACAATGAGAACAATCCATTTTTGGAAAAATCATTTACTAGAGCTTATACAATGCAGCTTCTCTTGGTTTTGAACAAACTTGCCAGAGTTAGTAGGAGGTGAGCTATTGCAAAGCATTAGCAAAGTGCTGCCTGGGAAGTGGCCAGGGTTAGCCTCCCTGAGCTCTGTTTGACTGTGGTTGGTTTCAGGGTTACTGAGGTACAACTACAAGAACAGCAGACATCAAACCTTTTTCTACAATAAAGCTCTTTTATGCTGCTTTGACACCACTGGATTGTCATACTGTAGTTATAACTGTAATTTACACCTGCTTCATATGTTTTGAGCTGCTGGTGTTCTGAGAAGCCTTGATATGAATAAGAACCAGTGAGAATTAGATTCCAATTTTAAAATTATTTCTTTTCAGCCCAGCCTCCCCCTGGTAAGGCCTCATCTTTCTCTTCAGCTGACCTTCTTTAAAGAAAGTGTGTGACCATTGCACTGCTCAGCACCTAGGAGACATTTTATGTGATGGATTTTTTTCTGAAAAGCTTGCAATCAACATACAAGCAATTAGAGGCCACTTTATTTCCTGGCAGTATTAAGGGCTCCTGCTGTTTGGTTTAGTACTGGCAGATGCAAATAAGGCTTTTAAAGGATCACTGTAAGTCATTCAGACTTATGTAGTCCTTTCATTCCCCACAATGCAGTCAAATCCACAGGAAAATCTGTCTCACATGATATCGGTAGTGAGCCAAAGCTCGGTCCTTGGATTTCTTCATTTACGGTAGAAATCACATATTATTTAACAGGAAGAAAAGAAAAGAAAATGCAAAGAGGTATCCTTGGAGCCCAAATGACAGGAGAGTTGTGTTAACATGATGCAGGAGTTTTAATTATTCTGAGCTTGCACCTTTAGAGCTAGCCATTTCTCAGCCTAATTAACCTGTCCTATTGTACAGCCTGTATAAGGCACAAGGCAATTAACATTTGTATAATAAATAAACAATTAAGAAATGTTTTGATTTCTGGTTACGCTTTTTGTTATTCAAACTGCACTGTAGTTTCTGCCTATGAGGAATTTGCTTTTTAAGCACTTCACATTTCATTACCAAGTGTGTCTTGCCTCTCTTACACCCAGGAATGTATCATATATAAAAATGAAACTATAAAAGCGTGCCATTTCACCAATGCAACAAGAAAATAACAAAAATTCACAGGCAAACATAATCCTTTAAAACTTGTGTCACAAAGTGTTTTTTAACTGTATCAAATCTTAAAAGAAATAGTGAGAATGTTTACTAGTTTTATTCTAGATTTTATTGTAACTGAGAACAAACACTTGCCCAGATTTGCAAGTTAAGTTTACCCCATTCTTTTACTAGCTAATATTTGCCAGGTCTCTGAAGCACTGTCATTCTAGACTTTTGACACATCTTCTTCTTATTAATTTTTCTGATAGCACTAATAGCTTTATGTCCTCCCATTCATGAGTGAATTTTTTAGGTATAGGGACAAATTTTGTGGGCAAGGAGTAGAATTCTTTACCAGTTATGGTCTTGGGTAATTTTTTGTAGTTCTGATAATGACTATCACTTTGATTAGCACCATAATTCCTTTATGGATAACTATAAAATAATTCTAATTTATAGGTCCCATAGGTTTTCATTATTACACAAGAATGTCATAGTAGAATGTGCCTCATGGAATCATTCAGGCTGTTAATGGAACTAGTTAATCACATCTATTAATGTCATTTGCTTGTTAATGAGTAGTTAATAATCAGTTAGTAATATCTATTCAGGAAGTTTATGGTACTAGTTTCATAATGAGGTCCCAGCAGGTAAGTTCTTATGCAAGTAGGACCATTGAGGTCAATGATGTCCTTCACAGGCAGGAGGGTTGCTGCATTATATTATTGCACATCATTGTAGCATTACACTGCAAACCCATAGATGAAAGAAAAGGAAAGAAAGATTTTAAGATTCATAGATATTAAAAATATGCAACTGTCCAAGGATAAAATTGACTTAGAACTACCTTTAGGTATATGATTCCATTATATATGTAACAATCAAAAATAAAGCAAGTATGAAATGTGTGCCTTGTAATTATTGCAGTACATCCAAGCAGATGTGTTACATTTCAGCTTCTAGTATTTGGTTATGAAATTGAAATCATGAGTGTCTGTAATATCAAGTCATCTTTACCCAACCATATATTAAAAAAGCTTCACAAATCTTGTAAATTCTATAATTCTCTATTAAAAGTGTATATTAAAATTTTCTACTCTCTCAAATAATAATGCAGTTTCCATGATTTCTGCAGCATGAAATGTTCAAGGATTATGCTAGCAAAAAATCAGGACACAAAAATTTATAGGAAAGATGTTCATTCAGGTAAAAAATGGCTTAGGTGTAAATAATCAGTGTGAAGGAAAAAGCAAAAGTTGTCAGCAGATGTAACATGCTTCCTAGTTTAACACCATCTTGTAAAAAAAAAAGGCCTAACAGTTTCCTCTTGACAAAATGTACACATACACTGTCAATAAAATAAAATAAGCAAATATCTTAGCATATCTGTCCCCCAGAGAAAAACTTATTTCTTTTTGCAGAAGTTATATGATATGAGAATAGTCTGAGGAATGAAATGGCAAAAGTCCCAGTGGACAGATGATATTTTCTGTGAGAAGCTGCCAGTGTAAATCATACTCGTTACGGATTGCTGTGTGTTTGTGTTTATTCTCCATGAGCCATATACATCCTGGAAAAGACTTGTATTTACAATTTAAATTGTCAATGTGTGAATTTCATCTCATGCAAATTTGAAAACCTATATCATAACCATTATTCAAATCCCTATTAACATAGTAGTTTTCATTGCTTCCTAAGTGCTTTCCCACACTTCTTTGTAAGTAAGAAAACAATAAGAATGGCACCCATCTGTTCTTGTATGATTTTTACTTCCAGACCATTTTATTTCACTCACTGTTTCTCCCAAAAGGAATAGAGCATGTTCACAACCATCTGAAGATTCCCTGTGGGGTACAAATCCTGGAGTCTGAGCCCCATTTTGTAAAAATGAGTGTTTGTGGGAAAGCAGATGGAAACAGGGCAGTACCTCTAGTCTCTACAGCAATTCACAGGTGCCACACAATAGTATGATTGTGAGAACAACAAAGTCATGCTCAGCAGGTTGAGGAAGTAGTCTTCAATAAATACTAATGATATTTAATCCAGTAGATAACAGTCTATTGGACTCTAGATAATAAAATGATTCATTCATAAAATGAAGACTGCAACTACATAGCAGGATTGAGAACTCCAAAGACTGGTATATCTGAAATTTTTCCCCATGTATTAAATTTAGCTCAAAAAATGGTCTAGTTTATCCCCAACTATGAAACAGAAATAAGCAAGATTTTTTAAAAAAAGTGAGACCTGTCCTGTCATATAACAGTAAGTACCATGCTGTGAGCACACAAATACAGAGTTCAGTTTGTTCAGCCGCATTATTTTCTTTTGCTTCTGACTGATCCTGTGAGTAAGAAAGGATGAAATGGTGTTTCATGTGGTTAAGCAGTTACTCTCTATCTTCTTTTCCTTTATTGTCAGATATTTCAGACCTAAGCCCCTGTATCAGTTTCCAAAACAAAGAGTAAAGAATGGTTTCATTAACCTTAGCGACTGATACATTCGTTTGTCTCAGAAAATTCTAACTGTATGCTACAAGCCTTCTCTAATTTTCTACCTGTCTTCTTGTATTCTGAAACACTGACAGGCTTGGGGTCATGACCACTTTCTCTGGGGACCTTGTTCCAGAGCTAAAACACACTCTCAGTAATGAGATACCTAATTTTCCTAATACCCAGTTACCCAGTTTAAAATGTAGCTGACCAGGCGACTTTCAACTGACTTTCACACATGCTACTTTACCACTTGATCAACACAATACTTGTTGACATAAGTGGATCTTGGTTCAAAATCTATTTTACCTCAGTGAAGGGGATCTGGTTGCTTTGAATGACTTTTGGCCCAGACTGAAGCCCAGGAAGACACTTGGGTACATGCTTTGTTAATGGGATTGTTCCCATCAAAGTCAAATGGAAAATAAAGATGAAGTTATGTTTTTGTACCAAACTGGAGCCTAGATATACCAATAGGCATTTCCTAACTGATAATTTCTTAATGAGAGAACTGGAAATTAATTTCACAGAAGATTTGCTACATTGTTGTGAAAGCAGATTTCTCCTAGACTATAAAAAAAGCTCCTCAGATAAATCCAAAACTAAATCCAAGGATTTTGCTATTGGTTGGTTCATGTTGTAAGACTACCTCAGGGCTGTGAGACTCTTCTGTTTAACAGGTATAATTGAGGGCAGAGCTGGCCTTTTAGCTTAAATTATCTCTGAGTAAATGCCAAATAAGCTCTTTAAAATCTACATGCTTAGGATTTACTGTACCATAAGGGGTATAGGCTGACCCTGGAATTCCAACATGTTGAGAACAATAATCAGCTGGGTTATAGGTTTTCCTGAGGGTCTTTTCCTCTCTTTAACACTGGGCATGGCATATAGCTGCAATAAAAAGAGGATATTGTAAAGCAAAAGTCAGTGGACAATGACCAAAATAAAATCACATCTGAGAATAACACATAAAATAAGGAACAAGATAAGGTCCAAATGAGTATGCGACTCTCTATAGCTGAGAGTGAAAAGAAAAGCTGCATAAACTGAATAACTTGATTTACATGACAATATCAATTCAAATAACATTCCATAAGATTGTTAGATCAAAAATAATATGTGGAACATTGGGATTCTGCTTGGTTTTACATAATAATGTCAAGAGCCAGGAAAGATGTGATGTTGAATCACTTGTTTACATGGTATCATCTGTATGGACAGTTAGTCCACTGCCTAGGTCTATTTCTTGCAGGATGGCATGTCCAATGTAATCTCTTTTACTCCATGAAAACATTAATCATTAAACTGGAAAGAGTAGGTAGAAAGGAATTTAGTGGCAAGAAAATTGTTGCAAAAAGACTATGCACTCTGGCCCATGAACAAAATGAACAGAAAAAATTTAGAACAAAGGAACTTATTAGAAGCCATGATCAGCAGCTGCTATTTTGCATCTAGAACGAATATGCTGATACATAAACTTTAAATAATTATGAGGCACACAAAAAAAATTCTCATGTAAGTGTTTTAAAACAACACATTCTTAAATGGAAAGCAATTAAAATATATGCCTGAAGGAATCTGGAATTTCTGTATTGTAGAAAACTATTATATATAGTTTCATTCTGATCTGGCAAGAAATAGAACAATTTCTACTAATGAATCATTTGGGGGAAAATATCTTTTAAGTAGCTATATGTAACATTTTTATGTAAATAAAATTTCATCACTGACTTGTGCATTTTACTTTTGTTATTAGTGTCAGTTTTAAATTTTGAAACAGCTTTTAAATAGAAATGTAACAATATTATTTTATTATGTTTGGAACTCTGATTTTATACTTGTTCTTAACAAAAATATGTCAAAATTGACAGTTTACTGCAAAGAAGTAATTATGTACACATAGAACTTTCTATCTCAGAAGAAAAATAATCTCTAGTAAACTGCCTTCACTTCTCTCCCTGTGATTTATTGTTAATAGATGGAAGATTTTCAAATCTGTCATGGTGATTTTATAATTATTTTTCTCAGCAATTTTTTTATTAGGTAGAAATCTGCTGTATTTTTGGAAAATAATCTTGACTGAATAGTAGAAGTGAAGGTACTTGACTGAAGTAGAAGTGAAGAAACAAATCTGAGTTTGGTGTTTCCCCTGTCTTTGCCTAAATAATGGAAAATAATCATTGGAAAGCTTATCTTTCTCACTCATGAACACACTCAGAGTGCAGATAAAGCAACATTTTTTTTACAGATGGAAGAGACAGAAACATCAGAACCAATACTTAGGTGATTAAATAAGAGAAATATTAAAATTACAATTAATTTGTATTTGAACTAACTGTTCAGAATTAATCTCTCATTTATTTAAGTGAATGGTAAAATGCAACAATGTAAAAGCAGATTATTTCTTCCCATTTTATTGTTCTTGATGTAAAGCCACTATGAACACATAGTGGAAACATTAAACTGAAAGTCAATTCCAGCACCTCTGTTCAGGAGAGAAAGTATTTCATTGACGTTCACACTGAACACTGTGCAATAACATATATTAATTGCCAATCAGATTAAAAGTTTTTTGGATGGATTTCCAAGGCCATGCCTACACTAGCAAGTGGGGTGACGCAGCAGGAGCTAGTCTAGAGACTGAAAGAGCTGGTGTGGAGAAACCATCATCCAGCTGCCTATGATTTTCCAGATTTTGCACTGGCTCTCTTCTGGTCAGCAGGACTAAAGTCCCACTTGCAGTTCAATCTCATTTTGCGCATCCCAGGGAGAAGTTTTGGCTCAGCCTTATCTGCTCCTGCGCTCCTGGAACGCCCCACAATGCGCACCAAACTCTAGTCCAGATTTTCAGTTTCTTAATAGATCTGCATTTCATTTTGTGTAGAGTAGAACTACAGCTTCAGGGCCCCTTACAGCTATGTTAAATGACAAACACTGGTTAAATCCCTGAGGTTTGGCAGCTCAACTTGTGTCATTACATTAATTCTGTTTTAATGCAGTTTCAACTGTTTGTGTGTGTTGTGCATGTGTGTGTGTGCGTTAGTGTGCATGTGTGTGTACATTTGCATGAACTGATTATAAGGCAAAGCTAATTACAGGGCTACGTTGTAGAAACAGTGTTCAGATTTGTCAGTTCCATTATTTAAATTATCTGCTTTCAGAATTACTGGTGTCAAGGGAAGAGACACAGAAGATTGTCTCTCCTTACCTCCCTCCCACTGCTATGCACTATGGCCCCTAATAAAAGCTAATTTCCAAATGAGTGGTTTCTCACTGTGAGTAGATGAAATTTGTTACTCTTCTCATATAGCTTATTTCTATATTAATTGCTTTTAATAATATTTGTGGTGTTTTCACCCTATGTCCTGCTTTTTCAACTCCTTTTTCTTCCCTCGCAGTAAGTAAGGCCCTACCTGCTCCCTAACATGATTTCTGTTTGGGACTCTGCTTTTGGCTACCAGCATTTTATTAGAGCATGGTGATAAACCAGGTGTCATGGCCTCATTTTGTGTTCCTGGGGCTGAGCCACCTGCTTGGATTTCTGTCTCATCAGGACCTCCACAGTATAATAACCTTTGTTTGTATTGTTTGTGGCTTAACCAACAATTCCTGCCTAAGGCTTTTAGTGTGTCTGTAGCAAAATGACTCCTGAATAGCTAAGTATGAAAAAGTAGATGTGTAAGCAGTTAAAATATGGTTTAGTGATAGAGACAGATAAAATTTGATGAGTGCTATGTAAGGAAACTTTTCCTTTCTCGTGCTAAATTAAATTTCACACTTTTTCTTTCATTAATTTCAAAAAAGTCCTTTTAATAACCCATGTTGCTACAATTAGAATAAAATTCCAAGTAGAAGAAACTGAAATAAATATTCATTACTTAGAAAATGTTGAAAGGAACAAGTCTTAAAATTTCAGAACCTTAAAAAACATTCCTTACCAACAGTTGCATTCCTCAAAGTCAGTCATTCCTTGTAAAAGTCTCTGTTTTGGTTCATTTGCTTTTGTCAGCTTACACAATTCTGTATAACAGTCCTGAGCAACTCAGAAGTGGAATTGCTTTTCTCTATTTTTGATATTATGTTTCCTTATATTTCCCACCAAATTTTATAATAGTTCTGCAGTTTTATGGGTTCTCATAGTTTTTTTGGTTTGGTTTGATTTTTTGGTTTTTGGTTTGTTTTTTTTTTTTACTTAGCAAATAGTTCAATATATTGAAAAGTGAAGATATTATATGCATTGTAGTGTTTCTAAAGTATGTGGCATTTACTATCCAAGCCCTTTAGAAATATTTGTGGAAAGAGGAAAGTCAATGATCCAAAAGCTCATTGAAATCAATGGGAGACTTTCCATTAAATTCAGTGGGCTTTCGTCCAAGCTGATTGTAGTTATAGGCTGACATTTTCAAAGCTGCCTAAGGGATCTGGAAGCCTAATACTCATTAAAATTAACTGGGCATCTAGTTTCACTGGGGTGCTTTGGAAGTCACTACTACAGTGTATATAAATGAGTGACCTGTTTATGACAGTCAGTTACATTATACCTTCATGAATCTGTATGTATGTGTCTTATCTTCCATATCAAAGAAATGTTTTTCAATTTTATTACTTGTAAAGGGCCATTTTCCTGCAGAAAAGTATTTTCTAATTTAAAAAGAGAGATGAATATACAAAAAAAATATCATGGAATTGAGCAAAACTGATTCATACAATGGCTTTTTTATTCCCTTATCAATTTTGGGTGTTTTTTAAAAATAAATATTCTTAAATATCTGTAATTTATTTGTAATGGGGACTAGATCACTATACTGAACAATCAATTGATTCCATAGATTACCTGAGAAGTTATCATTTTTCTTTCTGCAGCAAGGAGTCTGTGATATGCTAACTTATAGCTATATTGGCATCTTTATCTAAATCCATCTATATACTGTTAAAGCATCCCAAAAATATTTAGACAGTAGCCTTTCATTTAGAAAAGTTGTTGGCCTGTGATTGACAAATCATGGGAAAGCTTCACCGTATTAAAACAATATATATATATATCCACATATATACCAGGTGAGTCACTTCAGCTACAGTTCTTTATACACACTATTTAAAATCTAATCAAATTTGTAAACGATGTTGGTTTGTTCTAAATGTCACTTGTTAGAGGAGCATGTGGTTTCATTGTAATACTTTCAAGCTAGCAGTTGATTTTAATCTGACTCTCATTCATATGCTTATAGCAAAAAAAGAGATGACTGCTAAGTATTTTTAAGGGATTAGAAATGTTAAAGTCTTTGAAAGCTAGATATTAAAAAACTTTAAAATTTGGAAATAAGAGGATAATATTTTCATTCTGAGGGGATTTGAATTATGAGATGGATCAAAATAAATGTAACACCTGTTTAGATAAAATACTTATGTGCACTTAATATATAGTTCAATGGTAAGCTTGATTTTATTTAAATCCATAACGAGTCATAACATTTCCCAAAATGACTTTTTTTTTATTTGATTATGACTTTCAATGACAGTATTGTTGCTATAAAATCATCTCACAGTCAACAGAAGTGTCTAAGGAATAGTGTTGCTAGAAACAAGAAAGCACACAAAGTGGCCAGATGAATGCAGATCATTTGTTTAAACTCATCTCAAGTTATATTAAATAGAAACCATTTAAAAATTGTATTTTGGGTAAAATTAAAGAGTGTGCATAAATAGCTGGTCTGTTGAAACTGAAGTTTCTTCAGGTGCAATTGCATTTCTGTTTCAAGCAAACAGCAGCTTCCTGCTTCACTCCTACTGGGAGATTTTTCATATTGCCAAATTAATGACGATAAAACCAGATTCCAAGAGTATGAATAGCTATTGCATTTTTTATTAGCATCATGTTATGTTTCCTATATTTTTGTTAGTTGTTTTCTGCTTTTGAGTTAGCTACTGGCCTGGCTTCTTGGTTTAGGAATTGGTGTCAATTCAAATATAGGTTAAAAGAAAAAGGGAAAGGGAAGCTATTTCTTACAGTACAAGAAGCACAAAACAAGGCAGAAAATGTCGTACAGTAAAAGCAGTATAAAAAGCAGAAAGCACATAATTAAACTGAATTGGAATGAAATGCAATTGCTAATGTGCCTAATTGTGAACTATTTTATGACAATTTCTGTAATCAGAATTCCACTTCTGTTACTCTGTAATTAGTTTCTATAGGTGCAATTTTTTTCAATGTTAATGGAGTGACTGATGTAAAATGTACAAATTCATGGAGGTACAACCCCGAAACCATTGCAGCACAGATAACTGTTTAGATCTCTGAATCTCTGAAATTCCTCTGGAAATAAAACAGGCTATCTCTAATCCTCCTGTACCTGAGAGCATTTCTTGTTTAGGACTTGTGAATCTTCTCAGACTCCTGCATTTAGAGGAATTCATCAGCATTTTTTTTTTTCATTTTTAAGTGAAGATCGCAGCTGAAAATACTAATATCAGTCTAAGGACTGATCATGCATTCCACGGTAGCTTCTCTGTGCTGCTCTGTTGTCAATGATCTGTCAGCTTCCTATTTATCCACTTCTCAGTTCCTACCCTAATAATCATCTTCTCTAGTTTAACTAATAATTTCCTATTAAGCATCAAATATTTTCCCATCTTCCAAGCAGATTATATCTAGATTAGAACTATTTCCCTTGTCTAGAAAAGCAATTATCTTCCCAATGAAGGCTATCAGATTAGTCTGGCACAATTTGTCTTTGTCAAAGTGAGGCTCCATTTTATAACATTTTTGCTGTACCTCTGTGCCTTCATAATTTCCTGCTGTAAAATATAACCCAGACAGAGCCAAACTTGTAATTATAGCCCTATTTTAGTGTCTTAAATATGTGTACCATTTAATATTTTTTCTCTGTTTTAGCATTTAATGGAAATGGATGGACTTGGCACGTCCACTAGCGGACCTGCAACATTGTGCCAGTATTCTAGTGATTCTGGGACAGCAGCAATCCAACTCGGTTTTTATATATGAAGTAGTTAGAGTGTTTTCCTCCATAGCAAAAGGTCATTTGCGTCCCATATCATCCCTGTGGCTTCACTAAAAAGTGAACTTCAGCATAGACCTTTATAATGCTTACCCCCTCTTTCCTAGACACTGTTTTCACTTCATCTGAATTCTCCTTTATTTATAGAAGTATCATTATGTTTAATTAAATAAAAAAAAAACAAACAACAAAACATGCAAAAGGATCACTTATCCTAAAAGTAGTAATCTTTAAATGATAATTTTTTAATTAGGTCTGTTTTAAATTCCTTTAGACTTTCCATTCTTCTTTGATTATGCCCATGCATTTTTTTTATTTATTTATATATTAATTCATTTTTATTTTATTTTGTTCCATTTGGTTTCTACAACTTTTTCATTTTTAGTTTTTTGTCGATTGCTACTTTTTAAGTATTAAGGTACATTCTATAGTGAACTGTGAATGAAAAGCAGAGTTTCACCTTGCTTAGCTTTACTTAACAGAAGATTATTTTGTTAAGTCTTCACTTTAAATCAGCAGCTTTAAAGACTGGTTTGTGGTTTTCCTTCTATTTCATTTAAAGTGAATTATGTCATGATTTTTTTTCTGGAGGTTATTTTCTATAGCTCTGTTTTTATGCCACGCGCTTGTCAGCTACCAAAATCTTCAATAACAAAGTATGTTTCTTTCTGGTGTATATAATAGTTGGTTACTGAGTCCAAGACAATACAAACACTAATTTCATTTTAGCATTTGTTCTGCAGTATATCTCTGGGAAGTTCAAATTACTCTTAGCAACAGTTTCTGGATTTCCAGAAACTGGACATTTCCAGATGTCTTTCTATATGCAAACATGAACTAGTGATTCTATAGTGGATCCCATTAATTTTTTTACCCTTTCCCCTCCAATACATTTAATATTTGCCATAATTTTAAAAGATCAGCATGAAAATTCATATGCAATTCCTGCTTACGTCTTTAAGGCTATCACGTTCTAAAGTTATGGCATTGTTCTAACAACCTTACTCTTCTATGTGACAAAACTGCCTGCTTTACAGGGCTTATATGAGTCTTCTGGGTTTTTTTCCTCTGCATTTCCATTATCCTTTTTCTATCCAGCTTGGTAGTCTACATCACTATCTTAAGTTCTTCATGTCATCATTCTTTAAGCTGGAATTTATATATTTCATTTTTTTTTTTGTAGAGACATCCATTAATTTATTTGTAAGTTATTAAAATTTAACTATTTAAAAACTGCTTTCATTTCTAGTGATGACAATTAATTAACTAAATTAATTAATTGGCAAATATTTGGTCAGGGTTTTTTTTTTTATTTATCCCATTTGAAATTCTATAATAAAAATGATGTATGCTATATTGTTCCAAAATTCTCAATGATTTTTAGTCCTACCATTCTGATATCACTTGTGTTGGCAATAACCAAAGAAAATTTATACTGACATAAAAACCAGTCCAACAGTAGAATATTTTCCAAATGACAAACTTGTCTAAACTTTCCTTCTAGCACCAGATTCTATTTACCTCTCTCTCTTTGTCTCTTTTCTTTTTTTTTTTTCCCTGTAGAATATAAGTCAAGATTACATAGTTGAGTATTTTCCCTGTTCTGGAATAATCATCTTCTATCTGTCCCAGTGGAACTCTATTATTGCCATTTATGTGGCCTCAATGTCCACAGCATCTGGGATTTTTAAATATATGTGACCCCTGCAGTGTACCTCTTCAGGAAAGAAGCCTTTTAAGCTAAGTCTGATTCCTTTTCATCATCAAGCTAAATGTCTCTAAATTTTAGATGTGAAAGAAACATGACTGTGTAAGATCCATGGCAATCTAGATGGAAAAGAAAGAGGAGAAGGAATATCAGTACTTGATGCACGCCACCATACATAGTGTACTGATAAAGTAGACCATGAAGTTCTAGGTGAAGATATGGACAAGATGTTAAATATTGCTGCTTCAAATTGAGTCCATTCTGTGTAGAGAGCAGAAATGTCTTTAAACAGGGGCAGACCTGTGCTAAGCTTTGCATAAGACCCTGTACAAACTGAAGAAATCTCTAGCTCTCCCCTTTCTGCTATTTGATTTTTTTTCTCTAAAACAAATAACCACATACATTACGAATCAATCATGTTTAAAAATTTAAAATAAAACACCTCAGATGTTCTTTCTTCTAGGAAGAAAAAGGAAGAATACTGGATATATCTGTCACTTTGCTTGATGTTCGCTGGGTAATCATAGTATAGAAAATCTACAGGCTATAAAATTGACTTCTGAGTTCTTCACAGTTACAAACTAAGTTACTCCAATAACATTGTCTGGCCACAGCACAAATAGGAAAAGGACTGATGGACTGAGAGTTTTCTTTGAGGTTGAAGTTTCAGCTATGCTTTTCTAAGAAAAGTAAGCATGTTTTTTTAGAAAAACTGTCATTGTACAGCTCCCGCTATATTCAAATATTTTCCACTATTACCTTCAGCTGCAGCTGGATTGGTTCAAAAGTACTTCTGCAAAGCAGGCCACAGTCTCAAGTCAGACAATGGGAAACTGTTGAATGCATACCTTGTGGCCACCTATAAAAAGTTAGCAGAGGATTACTCTGTTCTTCAAGGTGGCCTTGACTGAATTAATTAAACTATTCTTTCCATCTTTGCCCCTCCATCTTTGCTTCAACAACTCTTGCTTCAGCTTCTGCTGTAAATGGGGGGATCCAGGCCACAGCAAACATCTGTACTGTATAGTCTTGTTTTGGTCCCCCATGAGATATGCCTCCTGAAAGAAGAAAAGCATATTGTGTGGTGGTTTGATCCGGAAATGGGATTTCTGGGAATATGAGTCACCTTCCGAGACCACCTTAAAATCAGGGATATTTGTGCAGGCACTTCCTCTTGGGACTCGGTGGCAGGGAGAGAAGATGCCTCCCTCGCCCAGTGCTTTTGCTGGGCGGGGGAGGGGCAGCCATGCGGTAGGCCTGGCCCCCCTAAGGGTGGAAGGATGGTAGCAAGAGAGACACCAGAGCCGCTGGGAAGCCCTCCCCCCTTGGGAGACAGACAGAGAGAGAGAGAGCGAGACTGAGAGAGAATCGCTGCTTGGGGCTGGACTGTTACCTTGAAATTTGATATGGGCTGCCCGCATGCCCGGTCTGTAGAGAAGAAGGTGGGGGGAAGAATGCACTGAAGAGTCCGGCTGCTTTTAAGTGTTGTTAACCCTTTTTTTGGACAATGAAAACTTGCGGAACATTAACCTTTCCCAGAAAGGAGTTAGAGTGATTGGGAGAAGGAAGTGCAGAAAGTGAGAGAGAGATTGTGGATGGAAAGAGAAGAATTTTGGTGGGAAGAGAGATGATGGAGTGGCTCTTTGCTGGACTCTTTTTGTATAGCCATGGACAGAGCCATGCTTCCTCGTGATACAGAGACTGAGTCCAGGGGGAGAAATGTCCCAGATACAAGAAGATGTAGTGGTCGTGTTTAGCCCTCCGGCCCCAGAGGGTAAAATATGGGGGGGACAGGTGTCCCAAAGTTGTGACTGTGTTCTTTTTGGAATGGGACAAAATATCCTTAAAAGACAACCCTAGAAGCAGCTCCGTTCCATGCCAGTGGTGAGGGCACTGTGCCTGGAAGAAGGAAGAGGTCATCCTGGCACAAAAAGGACTCCTCTCCTCTTGATGAATTGAGAATATTGAGAATTGATTATCTACAGAGTGTTTATGGACTGGGAAGAGATGAATTGGGAAGTGTATTGTATTGGGAATTTGAGGGGAGGAGGAGGGAAATGTTTTGTGAGGTTTTCATTTTCCTTGTGTGTTCTTTTTTTCTTTTTTGTGTAGTTTAGTTATTGTTTGTGTAGTTTAGTTAATAAATGTTGTTTTTTTTCTTTGTTAAGTAAGAGCCTGCTTGCTTTCTTATTCCTGGTCAAAATCTCACAGCAGACACCAGGGAAAGTGCTTTTTCATGGGGCATTGGCAAAATGCCAGTGTCAAACCATGACATATTGTTATGTAATAATTTTTTTTTTCTTAGTGTATGCTCACAGGGATTGTACAATTAAGATAGCTCAAGCAACTTTTACTCAAGTATTACCAAATTTCGATTTCCACCATAACTAATTGCAATATGCCACCAGAAAAGTGTCCCACACATTTATTAAGAATACTGATATCTATCAGTGGAAATGCTGAATCATTTTACAGACTACTAATAACTTCAGCTAATATAGTCATGGAGCAGTTCAGGGCTGCTGGGATCCCCTCCAAGTTCCAATGAGACAGTAGATTTTTATTGTCACAGGTTGTCCTGTCAATTCTTCAAAGACTTTATGCACTGACCTTATCATCTTGCGAAGATTTAGGTTCTCACCTAAGCCCCATTTCTACATCACATCAAGTGCAATCTTTATTCCTTAAATTCCTGACATTCCTTTACATTCCCCAATAAAAATCTTACTTTTTATCCTCTTTTTACATGATAGAGTCCTTGTGTCCCAGTGCCTGATCCCTTTGACATTGTCTCTCACTTCCGCTATTCTCTGCAGCTCCTCTGCCATTTCATGGCTGAAGTAGATGTTAATACTACTGGACTCAGCACACCCTGTTCACTTCATCTACTTGTGCCTCTGGCTTTAAAATATCACAGAGCTGTATATAGAAGAAAAATGTTACATAGCCACAAGATGAACCCCACAACTCCTTGCCTGACTAATATTCTTTGCATAAGACGTAAGAAATCTTTGCTGAGCCTGAATATGTTTTTCAAAGCCTTATAATTTAGTGGCAATGAAAGCCAAATTTCAGTTTTCATCCCACATTGTTATCCCCAGCTGCCAAATATCAGTCTGCAGCTTTAAATTATATTAACTATTTAAATAACTTCTTTCCTTATCATCTTCCACCCTCCCTACTCCTTTTTGAATTTCTATCATGCGTTAACATATCTTTTGCCTCATTCTCAGAAATGACTGGATTGTTTTGGCAAAAAAGGCATTCTAACACATATTTTAAAACCTCAGAGCAGACACTAAGGAACATTTAAGCCCAAATATCTACCAATTGGCAAACTGAAAAGGTCTAAAATCAGCATTTTATAATGGAAAGTGTCAGGGAATGTTAATGAGCATAGCTACAAGTCCGTTTTTGGCTTTCATTGGTTTCTTCAGCACTAACTGAAAAGCACACTGTCCCTGGTAGAAGCAGCCAGCTCAGAGCCTTTAGCTCTCAGGTGGCATGCTGCTGGCCCAGCCGTTTTTTCTGTGCTTTGTGACTTTATTTGTGGGAATCCAGCAGAGGTTCATGCAGAATATTATCAATTCAAGATGTTCTACTCTGAAGTAGAATCTAACCAAGCTCCAACGAACAGGTCTGCAACCTGAATCTTTCAAAAATTGTTTGCTTACATATTTTTTTATTAGCCCTTTTCCTTGTTCATAAACCAGCAATTATTCTTAAATTAGATATATACGTAACACAACTCAGTAACTGTTATCCAGAGGTCCTCTTTGTATTTAAAACTTCAGTCTCTCTCTGCAAAAAATTACCTTTGATGGATGGGGTGAGGGTTGGTTTTTCCTTAAGAAAATTTAATAAATTAGCACATTATCACTAATTAGCAAGTTATATCGCAACACTTTCACACCAGCTTCCTATGTTTATAAAAATAGCATGGAAAATATTTGGTAGATAACTTAGCAAGTCGGCTTCAATCCTAAGTGATAGATGTTTTCAACTGGACTGATCAAATAGGTGAACTGTGTGAAAAATTAATGATGAGACTAGGTCAACTGTTGTTGTAAAACTAGAGAATTTTACTACAAGAATAATTTAACATCAGAGTCATAAACAAAACAAAGCATTTGCATCAGTAAGGGAGTAGAAAAAAAATAAACTATTCACAAATGCATAGATATGTTTATTCTCCCATCAGAAAAGTAGAGTTTAAAATGCAATATATAAAATTTATTGTCAAAAAGTTTAAAAGTAAGATTAGGTAGTACAAAGGAATTATTGTCCCTACAGTCTGTGGATCCTAGAATACTTATAGCAAATGGCACAGTATGAACATGGAAGGCATAGGAATTTTCCCCTCTGGAAAGAAACTCTTTTAATTCCCTGTAGTAGGCAATTAAATATCACATAATATACATAGACACATTTATTATTTGCATTTGATCTGTTTGGAGCACCTTCAATTTAAGTTTTGGAGGAATACAACAAAAATAACAGCCGTCAAGTACCTTTGGGATAGGAATCTAGATGGGAAAAATACTTCATCATCCAAAATTGTTACAGCTGGAAGAAGTAATGATGCTGTGTTTTATACGGGGTTTTAGAACTGATAGAATATATGCAGCTAACACTTTACTAACCCCACATTTTATAAAAGTGATTATCGGTTGATAAAAACTGCATATTAGACACCATAACTTCAAATTTGTATTCACATCGTGCAAAATAGTGTAAAATAAAAAGGAGTCATGAGAAGTTACATTACCCACCGAATATTGCACTCATTTCACCACATATTAGAATGTAATTGGAAGAGATATAGATGTGGTCTCCTTCCTCACTGGGACAAATTGATGATGGTCTGAGACAAGGGAAATGCAGTTATGTCCAAACACTTCCTTCAGAGTAAGCTGATTCTGAACGATAGGGAGGAGGCTCACAGTAAATATGGGAACTGTGACTCACCGGCTGCTTTGCCTTGCAAGGAACAACAACACACACAAAGTGTGGTTTTCCCACACTCTTGTGTTTACCCTAAGCATGTAAATTCATATCTTGGCTTGCATCATTTGCTCATGCAAAGTTCCTATCAAAGTCAGTGGGAATTTTGAAGATATAGGGAATTGCTTACATCTTTAACTACAACAAGTTTTTTGATTAAATGTTTCAAACCTGCCTTCCCACTATTCCCAGATATGAACAACAAAATTTCTTTAGTTGTATTAATTTTCTTGTTATGAGGAATTGTTTCCCTTTATATCGTCTAAGTGGTCTGTGCTCCTTTTCCCTGATCTCATCTACCAGCTGTATGCTTAAACTAATGCAGCGCAGACAACATAGTTCAGGGCCGTCAGTTGCCAGGCTTTTCCTGCTGCAGGATGCCACTTTCAACATTTTATTTCATAAACATAATGAACTTTTCATCTCTTCTCCCTTAAATGTGAAATGTGTTCAAATAGACAGCATTTTCTTCCCATCCTCACTTCAGCAGAAAAGTAAAATATAGAGAACAAGCTACCCCTTTCTTGTTTCCTGAAATAAATTACTGCTACAAGAAAGTGTTTTATGCTATCTTTTCCAGAAAGTAGTGGTGGTGACAGTGGTGATAGAAACTGTCCTTAGCATAAGCTCACAGGGAACTCTAGTTAATTTCCGAAAATTAAAACTAAAATTAGGTCCCTATTATTAAAATTAAGCACTAAGTGAATTATTCACATACCCTTTGACAATCACAATCATGGAACTCAATGCCCCTCAGGGAATATTTGGTCTGAAGGCTAAAGATGACTCCACTTCATTGTAGGTTTTATAATATAAGTGGTGAAATAATATATAAGCAATTTTGATGAACCAGAATTTAAAGGTATTCTGCCTACTATTTTATGGAATAGCAATGAATCTGAGCAAGTGGCAGACTAAAGCAGGCAGGCTAAATTTCCAGGCTAAATTTCCAGAAGCACCTCCTCTACCAACACTACATCCCTTCAGACCTTTGAATGCCTCTTGCAACACTGCATCCCTCATATATCCACCTAGAAAAAAATCTTTCTGCATGAAGAATCCTTGTTCCCTAGCAGAGGAGACTCTGTTATCTTTGCTGAGTAGCAGCAAGGGGCAGGGTACTTCTGCCAGACGTTGTCCCAAATACCTACCTTGCTGTGTGGCAATTGTCCTATTCACTGTGGACAAAACCTTCCTCCTAGAGGGTAGAATGACAAGATTTTGTAAAGGGAAGTAAGGAGAGGAAAAAGGGAGCTTCTCCATTGCTGAGCAAAATGTGCATTCTGTTACAAGTAAATGGAATCATTTTACGTGAAGTGGTGTTGCTTAATTTTGAATGGATAGTTCACAGACCCCTTAGTTGATCTTGTAATTGTTTTTGTATTGTAAATTGCATTTACAGTTCAAAAGGGTTGAAAATTAAATGAGCTGCTAGTTTTGGCACCATGGTAGAACATATGTATACACAGAGCTATCTTATCATCAACATCATCAACAACTCCTTAAAAAGTAATTTTCTTTTATGATATTGAAGAACCTTATATGGCATTTTCCCTGTGGTTTTTAACTGGGATATAAAATGAAGATACACTTTTTTTTTTTTTTTTTTTTTTTTTTTTTTTTTTATTCAAGGCACATTTTGTATTTGACCCATCCTAAAAAATGTGAGAAGTGGGACATTAATGGCAAGTATCTCATGAAGACCAGTTTTACACCCTGGGGAACTTTAACCAGAGTGCACATATGACAAACAAAAAATTTACATGGAAAGAGTTTAATGTTGTTTTGCACTGAGAAGATTTGCTTGTATCTTTCATTCTCTTCTAGATGCACATATTTTATATTGGTTATACTGCAAATGTATATGCATGATTGAACTCAAACATTATGCAGTCTTAGCTATTATTTCAATATTTTGAGTGAATTCTGCTGGTAGACTGTTCAGGCTCATCTGCATAACATCGATTTGGTTTGTTCTGCACACCAACAGACGTGTTTTGAAGTAGTTTATAAATGTTTCTAACTAAGTATTCATAGTTATAAGTCCATGGTAAGTGAGTCTTCCTTTCCTTAGTACATCCCTGTTTTTCCTGCTCTCTGAAAAGATGGTTGATTAGATCCCGTGGGTGAATACTTCTGGAGACTGGTTAATTTGTTGTAAATCCATGTGGTGCCAGATACTGAAAATAATTGGAAGCTTTACTTGTTAATAGTGTACTTATTAAAAAAACCTTAAAGAGTTGCAGAAGGCTGAACATGAATCTACTGTCTCTGTAGTCCATTCCACTTATTCCAATCTCCTTATAAATATGCGAATGACACAACATTACTGTCACTCTGTTGAAGTAGAGAGTCTTAATTTCCAGATTAGCCAGTCTCTGTGTATTACTGTCTCTGGTATTGCACTGTAGAAGGCTGAAGCTTGCAAGATCTTTTAACCATATCAAGCCATCTGCAGGTGTGTGTAAGAAAAGAATATCCTTCCTGGAGCTCTTCTCTATGACGGGAGATGCACTGCTGTGATTATAGTTGAGGGTGGGTAAGGAGGGACCTTGCTGCTGCACAACAGAGATGGAAATGCTCCACACAAGAGAAAAATCAGGCAGGAGTTCATGAGAAAAGAAAGACCCAAAGTGACTCATGTTATTTCTCAACCAGAGTCAGTCAAATTTTTTACTTTTCTCCTTTTTAATGGTTTGTTTCAATTATAAGTCAGTGTTAGCATTTTGAATATATGTGTTTGGTAACTGTGCAAGCAGATGCAAGAAACAAACAAAAATCTAGATTTCTAAGCATATCAGAAAGCTTGAGGTCATGCAGAATACTGTATTACTGGAATAACTGGTAATACTTTAATTTTTAGTTTGTGAGTTTGTTCTAGGCTAAGAAAAGATGAACTGTATTAAAGGACCAGCAACTACTTAAAATCTGAAGGGAAGAGTAAATGTCATGTAGAACATTAATACACTTTAGGAGGAAATGAAACAAAAAAGAATTTAAAAAATCATGTTTAATTGATTTTTGATTTGTTATGCATGAACTGTATTCAGTGACTAATGAAATTTTTACTATCTCAGATGGACAGCACTAGCAGAAGAATTAATGAAATCACACACAGCTTCAGCGAAGTGTTAATAGTTATAGCCTGCAATTTTAGTTGTCTAATGACCTAATTGATTTTAAAAATAAGAAATAAGAAAGCAAGCCCTGTATTATGTATTATGCTCTAGTGAAATGTGTACATAAAGTATTACCTTAGCTGCCTGGTATGTGCAGTTCAGCCAAATTCCTCATTAATTACTCTAGTAGTGAAAGGCAACCAACATCATTATTGTAACAACCAGAGAGATTATAGGATTTTTTTTGACTGGCTCTTCCAGTGGTGAATACTGTCTGCAGTGTTGGACTGACTTCATGATTCCAATGTGAGAAGAGCACATTAAACAGTTAAAATGCAATAATTACAAAATTAAAAGTAATTTAATTGCAGCTACTGTATTGCCAAATTTTTATGTATGCATGTTAAAGCCTATTATAAACACTTTTATAATCACTATCACAATATTTTTTAATTTTAGCATAATTCTGAATGAGATCTTGAAAAATTTCTTAGGAACTTCTCTTAGATATACATCTGTTGAAGCAAAGGCTAATGTTTACTAGAGTAAATGAATTCTGAAATACATATCCATAAAATGAGTTTATCACTGAGACTCTAATCATCTTTCTTATCAAGGTTGTGCAAAGCCTAATAATGAAATCAGAATCTGATTATGTTTGCTGGGACTTGTGATCATTTAGACGGTGCCAGACTTTCCTTCAGCATGATCAAGGATGAAAATTATATGAGCCTTTTAACATTACTCTCTCTTTTGCTTTCCTCCAAAACCCTTTCTTTATCACCCAACCCCTTCATCACAAAAAGAAGGAAAAAATCAGGAGATCAGTCCAACATTTGTTGATGTTTTCACATGGGGGGTTTGGCCAGGCCTTTGAGACCATTCCACCCGGCATTTTTTAGCTCTCATTAAGGGCCTTGCAGCCAACATTCCTTCCATGCCCGGCAGGGCTCAAGCTGTGCTTAGGATGAAACAAGCCTCAGCCTTGCCCTCAGCATCTGAGTGGCAGTCCAATCCACCTCACAGATATCTACATTCTGTCCTCAGATTCCATTATTTTGCTTGCTCAGGAAGGGTTTAATCTGAACTATTCACTCATTCCAGTGCAAAAGAAGGGTCTATTAGGTGAATTCCGGCCCAGGGAAGACAGACATGCAAGCCAGCAAAGCCCAGCTGTTTTACTGTAAGTTGTGTTTGGGCACAGTAATTATGTGAGCATAACTTAACCTCCTAATTCATTTTTTATACTTCTGAATTCAGAAAAGTGAATTATTGTTAAAGGTCTCTTTCAGTGCAATGCATAACACTGTAACAAGTTGTAGGAACAGTTAAATCCATATTTAAATGATTTATTGGTTTTAAAAATGGATGACAGATGTGGAAATGAGAGATATGTTTATCATGATGAATTCCTGTGTTGGAACCAAGTTAGCTTTCATCAGCTACTTTGTACCATTTTATTACACCATTGATCTGAAATCTGATTTTTGTACCTTGACATCAAATGAGGCGCAAAATATGTTTTCAATATTACCTATCTATAAATTCCATCACACTGGTCTTATTTTGATTGTGGTAAGGCCATTTTGGAGTTGCAATTAATATAAGTTCATGCTGTTTTCTCATTTTATTTCTATTTCCTCCAGCAATCTGGAGTAATGATAGATGGCCACTTCAGGATGTTTTGTGTTCTGTACTGTAAGCAATGTTTTCCAATGACTCAGAGACTGAAGTTTGTTTTACAGTATTTTATTTGGAACACTAGATTATCTTTTTATTACTTCTTGGGGTATTTTTTTCCTCTGAAAAAAAACTAAAACAGCAAGGAATTTGGCCTGTTTCATGTTCCTATTGAATAGGCAAAATCATCCATTGAGTTCAAGACCATGTCCTTTACTTTTCATGGTGATATAAGACAAAAGAGAGATTAGTTTCCGGAGCACAAAATATTTGTACTCAGAATATTTTAAAAACATATTAGGCAAATGAGAAAATCCATGAGAGTTTACCTAAAGAACTTCAGAGAACCTAGCTGAATAAGGCTGACACTAGCTAACCTTCAGACTGTCAGCTCCTATTCACTCTGTCTTGGCTCAGCTACTCGAACACAATCGTGTGCAGACATCTGGCTTGCCAACTAGTCCAGTGTTTTGAATTTAGAACTCTGAACTTGACAGAACATTTCATGTGGACAAATTGATGGACCATAAAATGAATCCTCTGGCTGTGATTCAGCTTTTGTGTCTCAGTTACCTCTGACATAAAATGGGGATGCTGTCTGTTTATAAATCTTAGGTAGGTGTATTAAGAAGACTTTGTGTATTCACTACCCTTAGTGGTATCAGAGTCACAAATAATAGAAAGAATAACAGAATATTTGGAGCTCATTAGCTCAGCATGCCTTTAGTTTGTTTTATTGAGGTGCAAATAGTCTTATATTCAGAAGTAGTTGACACATTTAAAATAAAGATTTATAGTCTGATCCCCTACCAGTAAGGTCCAATACCACCTGATACAAAATCAGCTTTGTTGGGCCAATAAGTGACTTCTCACATCCTTACAGCTCACTGTCACAACTCTTCCCTGGTAAGCTCAACTTCTCTGATATTCACAAAGAACAGGACCCATCCTTCCTGTCTAATGAATTCCAGTTTCACTCATGGGGCATCTCTACTCATGTTAACTGTATCCATTTTGCTGCCAAATGCAGTGTGTCATTTGGCATTTTCTAACTACAGCAGGCGTCAAGCTTGTCCCCAGTAACCAAATTTGAATTCCATTATCCCAGAAGTCATTATGTGTCCATGGATTGGCAATAATTAATTGTATGAAAGTAAGTGATCTGAGATGGTGAATGGAGCTAAGATGAGACAGTGCTTCTAGGCAGACTCAGAAAAATCAGATAGTTTGGGGATACTGGGAGAGGGACTGGGAGAACTTGATGCTTGATGAGGGGGAAAAGAAATGCTAGTGCTTGAAAGCCGAGAGAGAGTGGGAGGTCTGTATTTTGAGTGAATACATCCTTACATCCCCCATGCTAAACTGGTCTCCTTTTATTGTTCTTGGGAAAGATGAGAAAAATAGCAGTAATTTCTACTGAAAAAAACCCAACAAAACAAACAAACAAAAAACCCAAACAACCCCCGCCCCCCAAAAATAAAATCCAGAAAACCAAAAATTAAACCAAAAAAAACCAAAAGAAACCAAAGCCCTAAAGAAACCCTTAGGCCACACATCCTTTCTACCTACCCACTACCTATCTGCCACTCTCCCCACTACCCAAACTGTCTGTTTTCAAATTACCTAGTGTGTACAACTTCTTGCATCGCAAAAATAGGGGAGTGGGAGTACAGGACAGCTCCCCCATGGGATGTTGCTCTATCCAAACACCTATTTTGCTAAGTCCAAGGGCAGCACCATTCCCAGGCGCTGAAGCTGCAGCCCTGTTCATGACTATTTAGAAACATTGAAAAGCTTGCACAAGAAATTACAAATACAGTCATGGGCTCAAGCAATTGCACTTTTCAAAGTGTTTCTCCTAGCTCAGTGAACAAGCAAAGATTTTTAAGGGAAAAGGTCAGTCTAGTGGCTCCCTGTTTTCATAATTTAAATCAGTTGGTTTTCTCTGAGTAATTCAAAACAAAGTCTAAGGACTGCAGGAAAAAAATCTTACCAGAAACAGCAAAAAAATAGAAAGGTTTTTTTTAATATAGTTTAAATGTAACCTACTTCCTTTTAATGCTATGAAAATGTAGATAAAGATAGTTCTTTTAAAATTTTAATGCTCCACAAATATACTTGTCTTAAATTTTGACCTTCTGTGCCTCGAGTGTGCCCTGCTTTCAAAAATTCAGATTTCAAATTTGAAAAATAACATTGGACCATTCTAATTTCCTAGCATTTGATTAAAATCACAGAAGCACTTGCTAATCATGTCAGCACTTGATTTGTGTCAGTAATTTCCACTAGGCTTTCTCCATTGTTGGTGTTTTGCTTTCTTGGTCACTGTTAAATTGCCAATTCATTTTTTTTCTTCTGTGACTTGCATGCTCAAGGGAGTTTTCCTCAATATCAGGGCAGGTAAATATACTCTGTACCAGTATGATGTTCCCTTGTTCTTTGGGATTCTACTTTTAGTTTGCATAAGAAACAATGTTTGGGTGAAACTGTGGCCCCAATAAAGATAGTTGGTAAGAGGAAACCACACAAAAAATCTTCTGGGTAAAATCAGACATTTTCTCCTGGCCTTATTGTAGAAAGATAATATCCCATCTTATATAAACATTGTAATACCTAGAAAATAATTTATTTTTCCTTTAATGAAGCAGGTAAATTTGTCTTAATCACTGGAAATACTGTAATACATCTTCCCCAGAACTTAATTTCTACAAGTGGATAATTAATTTCCCTGATGGTTTAGTGGCCAGTTCGTCTCTAAGGTAAGTGGTGAATAGCTGGGGATTTTTATATTTCTGAAAAGAACAACAACAGTGTACAAAATTTTATTTCTTGCTTTTCTTCATTGTTTTCATACCAGGTACTTCCCCAGGTGGAAAACCATGTCTTGTAATTCAAGGCCTCCAGAAAGCAACAAGGGAATTATTCATGGAAGAAAGGACTCACTGAATTTGAACTCATCTTGTGGCTTCATAAAAGGTGTTCTAAAATCTGTGACATTTGGAGAACAGTGAACATTAAAGAGCTTTGGTTTCCAGACCTTTTTGAAACTTTTATGTTTAGCTGACATTCCCCCCCCCCCCAATTGTTAAAAGAAGACCTGAATTTTGATTATTTAAACTGAGTAGACTAGCAAAATAATAATGCCTGGCATAAAAACCTCCATGTGGATATTTGTTGATATAGTTTCAAAAATTCCACTCCATGATTTTCCTTAAGGTTACATATTGATTTGTGATTCAAATTCTTAAATTAGAACACTTAAATTGTTTTATATACCTGTAACTAAAATACAAATCTACTTCACATTCTGCTTCACTAAGCATTTTTTATTCTGAGGAGGCTTGGGTTTTGCTTTTAGTCTTGGGACGGTTTAAGCTGCTCTCATTCCCACATGGTGCTACTTTATTTTAACAGTGACCTTGCTGAAATCAATGGTTGATTTGCAAATGAAGGCTAAAGGTATATATATATATAGGACTGTAAGTCTCTCTCTTTTATCCTTCCTTTCAGTATTGTAGAATTGAGTGGTGAGTAGCATCAATCCTGTATTGAAAGTTGGAAGAGAAAATCAGGCTGATAACAAATTTCTGAATCTGTCTTGTCATTTATGATGGCTGATGAGCCATAGCTGCTACCCATTGCCCTCAGATGCTGTTTTCTGATTCTTTTCCTCATTTAAAGAGGCTTGCACACTATTTTCTCATTGAGAACAAGATGCATGCAAACCCACAGGAGATTTCCATTATATGCAAGGCAGTTTCTTAATGAAAGGGAACTAGTTGTTCTGTCCCTTAAGTATTCATATTTCTCATTTATCAAAGTTGTTTTGTGCCTTAGGGGTAAAAGTCACAGCTTCTGTAGCATAAAATCAAGCTGTGTTCTTCAGAGAGAGAAAATGTTGGAGAGAAGTTGAGTTCTGCCCTGAAACAATTTTCTTGCGATTGAGAAATAAAAGTTTTGAAGCAAAACTTGTGTTCTCTTGGTCCTTTTTACTGGCTGCTTGTGTAGTAGATATGGGTTTTTTCCTGAGGATATTTACCATGAAAAAAATATATGCCCTAGGTAGCATACTTGCATTCATACTTTCTTTGGACTTCTCAGAGCCTCCCTTCAAGGTGATAAATCTGTTTCCTGTAGAAAAAAATGTCTAGTCAGTAAAATTCCTTCTGCTTGCTTGAGGACAGCATATATCAACAAAAGATTAGCGATTCTATAACAGTATATGAAGTGCATAATATTCTAACTCAGTTTTAAAACTCTGCTAATTTTGGCTTATTCTATAAGGACATTTTTAGACATGAGAGTAGAAAGTGTGGATAGAATGTGATGGAAGTGAGAAAAATGAGACTGATTTAGTTTTACCTATGAACACTTCTGGGTTTTAATCTGCTATTTATATCAAAAGATTCAGATCAGTCTTTACTCATCTCAAAACATAGTCTGAAATCTCCTGATTTAATAGAAAAATAATTAACTTAACTTAGTTCAAAGAACTAACTTAATTAAATTTAATTATTTTTCCTCAAACAAATTATTTGAATCTAGGAAAAAAGTATTACAAATGCTACCAGACCCTGTCCTTACATCTCTTTATAAAACTCTTTGGTAAAAATCTAGCTACTTTTTACAATTAAACTGGTAATGATAGGAGCAGAGTTCTAATATCCACTAAATCCACATGTAGTAAGTATGTTGTAGGGAGAAAGTATTTACAGAGAAAAGTAATTTTGTTTATGAGGTTGCAAAAGATTATTAGAAACTGTGTAAAAATAATTTCACAGCTATAAAAATCAAACTGACAGTGCCTTTAATAGTGACTAGTCATTTAAAAAGAATATGTTCTACTAGAATGGTGATAGACATTTTTTAAGTGCTAATGGTGGCAAAAAGATAAATAAATTCCTTGCTACGCACATGCACATTCAGTATAAGACTGATTCATTGATTTCATTGCAGAAAGTGTTTTTTTGGATAAGGGGGGAAATGATGCATTGTGTTAAAAAAACAGTTTTAATATCTGAACGAAAATAAAGCTTTAATAGCTGCAGCTGCTGATCCATGGCTGAAACAGCATACAACCTGCATGTGGGAGAAATTCAGGTACATGAAATATTAATGATGATTCTAAGATGACTATACCTTTTTCAAACAATGCCTAATTTGTGGTTGTGCTGTCAAAACCTTTCTATTTATTTCCCACATAATTGTCTGCTTCTGAATTAAAATAAATATGCTCTATTTAAAATGCATGAAACCTGAGGATAACAGTCTACAAATTTACTCCAGATGCATACTAACTGCTAGAATAAACATTTCAGAATATGGTTTTACATAATACTCTTATCTGTTTCATTTGGCTGTCCTCATAAACTCACTGCTCTCCAAGCATAAACAGGTTGTTAAGTACATTTAAGGATTTTAGAATGAACACCAGAGCTGTCGTTATCATTAAAATGAAGTGCTGATGTTGGAGTCAGGCCACATGGAAGTGTTTACCCAGCACTGAAGTAGAATTTCAATTTTTTTCCTTCTCTTAGGTGCTGTAGCATGGATGGTTCTAAAATATCAGTTTGAAACCCATTATTTGAAAATTGACTACTAGATGCATATAAAACAACCTAAACATGCAACAATCCATTTCTATATAACAAGGCATTACGAGGTTGAACTGGTTGGTATGAATTCTCTCGGTCCACAGTTTATTTTGTTCCTAGCTGGATGCTAAATGCTAGCTCTAGTGCAAGGTAACACGGATGCAATACACCTATCTCATCAATAACATTCTGTTTACTGCATGCAAAACATCCTGTATTTTATTTGAATACTCCAGATCAAAAGACTGAGATAACTTCCGAGCCTTTTGATGACACAAAGGAGTGATGAGGCAGTGCAGAGAACAAGGAATAGGAAATGGTGAGTTGATTGTTAGTGTTGATCATATTTTTCTTTCAAAAAGGAAGCTTCTGCTTCATTTCACAAATAGCATCCAAAGCCGTCATGTTGACTCTTGAAGATTCTACCTAATGAAGCTTAGTCAAATATCATCTACTAATTATAAGTTTTAGTGAAGAAACACAGAAAAGAGTGACATAAGTTATGATTTTAAGTTCATTTACTAGTCTAAAAATATCACACATTCAAACATGTGAACAAATGTACCTGGATTTATGATTGATGCTATACTTCATCCTTTCTATTCCACTTTCTAAACAGAGTTCTCTGTAAACCAGAGATTTTATTTTAGTTCAGATGATTCGCATTGTTAAGGACCTGATTAGTGTAAATATTATATAATTATACACATAAACATTTTCATAGGGAATAGAATATAATATGCAAAAAATACAAAACTGCAGATCATCAAGAAAAGAAAAAGCACATCAGCATCACCAACTGTGCAATGTGTTGTGTTTGCTGTCTCAAGGCTCAGGACTCATCTACATAATATTTTTCAGGGTGAGAAAAGTGTCTTGTCTCTTTTTCAGTATTTCATCATCATTATATCTTGTATTTCCTGCTACTGGGCTAGGTCCGCCAGAGTTGTTCTTTGGTAGAGGCTTTCATTTCTCTACTTATTCAAGGGTCAATGCTTTTTTGTTTTTAACAATAGACCATAAAATAACATATTCCCATGGTAGTAGTGCAGACATGAAACTACAGCTCATGAAGAAGTTTAAAAAAAATGACAGAAAAGCAAAAAAATCAAAACAAAGAAATTCCAAAAATAATTAACACAATGTAACTCAAAGATTCAGCAGAATTCAGCAAGGGTGATAATCTTGGGAGAAAGTTGCAGGATACAGGGAGATGTTCTCCATTGCCAATTTATGGTGTAATGTGGAGTTGAATGTGTCAACAGAAGGGAAAAAGAAGGGAAGATGGAAAGGAAAGCCAGAATGGAAGAGAGAAGGAAGGAAAATCCTGAAATGAGTCACAAATTGGAAAGGATCACTGGAGGTCATCTAGTTCCACATCACTGCTCAAGCAGAGTCCCGTAAGTAGTTGCTCAGGATTGTGTCCTGGCAGCTTTTGAATATCTCCGGAGAAGGAGACTCCACAGCCTCTCCAGGCAATCTGTTTCCATGCTCAGTCGTCCTCTCAGTAAAGTTCTCCCTCATGTTCAGGTGTTCCAGTTCATGTCTATTGCCTCTGGATGTCACCACCACCAAGAGTGTGGCTCCAATCTCTTGGCAACCTGCTTTTAAGTACTTGGAGGAATTGATAAGATCCCTCCTCAGCCTTCTTGAGGCTAAACAGACCCAGCTCTCTAAGCTTTTCCTCTTAAGAGAGATGCCCCAGTTCCTTAATCATCTTAATATTTCTCCTCTGGAACCTGTCCATGAACTCCACATCTCTCTTGTCCTGAAGAGCCCAGAGCTGAGCCCACCACTCCTGATGTGACCCCACCAGGGTTGAGTAGTGAGTAGAGGGGAGGATCACCTCCCTCAGCCTGCTGACAATGCTCTTTTTAAAGACCACAGGATCCCGTTGGTGTTCTTTGCCACCAGGACACACTGCTAGTTCATGGACAGTTTGCTGTCCACCAGGACCCCCAGGTCCTTCTCTGCAGAGCTGCTTTCCAGCAGGTCAATCCCCAGCCTGTGCTGGTGCAGGGGGCTATTCCTCCCCACCTGCAGGACCCTGCACTTGCCTTTGTTGAATTTGAGATGGTTCTTCTCTGTGCATCTCCAGCTTGTTGAGGTCCTTCTGAAGGGCTACACAGCCCTTTGAGGCATTGGCCACTCTTCACAGGTTTGTGCCATCAGTGAATGTGCTGAGAGGGGCATCTGCCCCTTCAGCCGAGCCATTGATGAGTAAGAAAAGTACTGCTGCACCTCGTATCAACTAAAAAAAGTTGAAAAAAGAAAAATAAGAAGGGGGATTGTGGATTAAAAACAATACTTCATTTTTAATTCTGAAGTGACACATTACCTGTGCTACCCACCTTTTGTAGACCTCAGGACTATACATAATTCAATATCAGTGTTGCTTTAGCAAACTGTGAAATGACAACTACAGAAGCTATCTTATGTGATAGACATGTGATATATTTTATTAGTGCCTGTGAATCTTTGTTAGATTTGGGACATGATGTTTTTTAAAAAGTATTGTCTTTCTAGGTGTAATTGATAGCCTATGTTGTGGTGGTATTTTCCCCAGGAAAAATCCTTTAATATAAAATCCTTCCCTCTGGAGACCAATTAGGCATATTAGCGTAGTATTCAATGCTTTGCATATTTGCTGACATTATGAGCTTTTACATTAGAACACATCATAGTAAAATGCATGCAAATATAAATCTTTAAAAAATATATTTAATTTAATATAATTTATTTAATCAATTTATTAATTTTTTGTAGTTGCTTGTACTACTTTTGGCTTCTGACATTCAGGCATTTCTCATCTACCATGAACTAAATCTCTCACAAAGAAACTAAGTGAAAATGAAACCGTCAACAGATAAGAAAATTGCATTTATTTTCCTGCTTTCTTTGACACACCAGATGTGACAGCAAAACAAGATAGAACTGCAATCTAAAGGTTAATTTCCTTAAGAGGGCCTCTGTACTTATCATAACATCCAGACATCTATTTCAATTACCAAAAAATAGTCTTTACAGTGGATGAATGCACACGGTATATTTTTGTTAAAATATGATTGAAAAAATATTTCCATTATCCTTTTAATGAAAATTCTCTACTTACTGGCTGATGGAATGTTTCCTGTTTGTATGCTACAGACTTGCTACATGCTTCCTCTAGAAAGTGCAAAGTAAATAAAGAAATTTACCTGGGCCAATGGCAAACAACTAGAAGAACTTCCTTGCCAATCTTAACTGAGATATAAATCTTAAAAAGTGATTAGTTTTGACATTTTAAGAGAGCAACTAAAAAAGGAAAGAGAACACTAGAAGGAGGAGAAAAGCCAGAAGTACTGGCACTAATATAGAAAAAGGTATGTAATATTTGCACACCTTATGCATTTGGAAAGTTTCTGAAAATATTATAAAAAAATGTTATGATTGTGTTGGTCTTCTCTACTGTTCCTTAACCTAACTAAATGAAACTCAAATTTCTGTAAAATCAAGGGATAACTTGAGATAACTGAAAGTATCAAGGGATAATGAAAAACTTTAAAACTCCTGTTTATGCAAACTTTGCAATGTGTTACTTTTAAACCTGAAGAATCTCTTCTCCTATTTGCAACAATAGTGCTTATTAAGTGATAAGGGATGAAATCAGGAAAGGTAGAGTCAGGGAATTTTTCAGAATGTTGCATCCTTATCTGAAGCAAATGGTGTAAATAATTTTAATGGCTGGTAAATGATAAATGATGGCAAATATTTTCATTTCCGTCATATAAATCTTTTTCCACAAATCGAACTTTACATTGCAGAAATTCTGGATAATGGCCACCTCTATCTTGGTGTTTTGTCTGAGACTACAAAGATAGTCAGATGGAAAAAAGTAGTTTCACAGTCTTCTATAATTCTTGAATTCTTATGAAATGCAAAATGAGTATTGGGTCTTTTTAAAGATTATTTACTAAGAGCAGAAAAGTATGTCTAAATAATATCAATAATGTTCAGCAATTGCTAATAACATCCTAGAGAAATGGATGTACAAATTCCTTTTGCACAAATATACATCATCCTCTGACCTTTTAGTTCTTTACTAAATGACAATGTAAAATTCTCTCAATATCAGATCCTATGTTTTTTCTGGGATGTGGACAGCAGTCACAAGGAGCTCAGCCGAGACTAACAACTTCTTTAGCATAGGTCACTGAACAATTGTGAAATACACCAAAGTTCCAGTAACTATTGACGGCAGAAGATTCAGAGCAGTGAGTTAGAGGTGAGAGACTTCATAAACCATTTCCATTCCACTAAGCTATCTAGTCTCATCCTCTGCTCTTTTTCATTATATTTGACATTTTTTAGATTTGATCTTGGTTCCAGACTAGTAGCTTGTAGCTGTGGGCTGAGCAGATGAGACTTTTCTTAGCTGCAGAACATATTGAAAGGGAAAAATATGAAAGGTATGTGGAAAATGCAGGCCATGCAGAGTTTAATAGAGTTAGTTGCTAAGCACAGGCATTTTCAGGAAAGAGTTCAGTTTCTAATGTTACTCCCAATAGCCAAACCAACTTAGTGACAGGGAACTGCTGCTTCAATAACTGTGATTCCTCTGTGAAACAGTGTATGACCTTGGCACCATTCATTGTCACTGAGCTGTAGTCAAAATTGCTGAATTTGCTCCTGTGTGGGGAAGGAGTGAATATTGTTCACATTATTTGCAGATTGGGCCTTGTTTCTTCAGATGAACTCATTCTCCTGAGAGTTCTGCATGTTTGGAAATTTTCAACCCTAAACTCAAGTGGAAAGATACAAAGTATAAACAAATTCCAGGGTATGTCTTCAAGAAGCAAAATAATAGTAAACGAAAACCAAATTTTTATTATTTTCATTTAATCTTTTAAAACAATATGTATGCACTTGTATAAATTGTTTTAAGATGTGAGCCTTGGTTACAGAATAATTTAACTTTTAAGAGATTCAGAATGATCTGGTAAGTGATAAGCTAAGGCTATATTTATTTACACTTAAATTTATTTACACAAAACCTAGTTGGTAATTCCAGCTTGTCAGTTCTAGAGAAATGCAAATGAGGCAGTCCAAACAACTTAGGAAAGGCCAACAAGCAGTTTTCTTGCAATTACAAAGATCTTCTTAACTGTTAGACAATGTTTATGTGCATGTGGTTTTACAGATTGATAACTTCTTTCTGAATGTGCATACATGCTCATTAATATACATGTACAAAATAAACATATGGATTAGAGAAATATATAAATAGGAAGGTAGTATGTGAGGTATTTGTGTGTATCTTTATTGCCACTGTACCTGTAGTTAGACATAATTCACACTCTATAATTGTGCATGTATATTTTTTACAGGAAAGCATTGGTAAATGAAGAAATCATAGATATGTGTGTACATATTGAACTTTTAGAAAGACAAGAACACAAATATTGCAGCATGATTTTATACTACTTGAGTATTCTTGAATAATTCAAATTTGCCCATAATGCAAAATAGGGTTTAAAATACAACTATTCACGTATTGTTATTTAGATACTGAATTATAGGTAACTTCACTGAATTCATCTGGGGTAAATGAAAAACACGTTTGATCTATTATTGTGTGCCTGTTACAGAAACAGAATGGATTTGAAATACACATACTGTATTGGAATACACACTTTCTTTCTGTCCTAAGAAATAAGAACTGAGAAAAAGAAAATAATTAATACTACTCTCAGTCTTAGGTGGTGTCTACATAATGGTTAAATGTGCTATACAGACAGAAAATTTCTACATTTGTACAAAGGTGATAGACATTTGAACATTTACAGTTTTCTGCAGTGCTGAATCTTGCCAGTGTCCTTTGTAGAGAGGAGAACAATATTTTAAAAACCTTTCTCCATTAAAATTTTCACTTAGCAACATCAATATTGTATTTCTATGTCAGAGGATATGCATACAGCCATATAAGCAAAGGCAGTCCATAGCATAAGCTCTACTTTACTTTTTTTTTTTTTTTCACAGAGATGTCCTTAAACAAAAGCAGAATAATTTTCCATCTTTGATCTGCCTTATTACAGGACCCATATCTGATGATTGTTAGCAAGATATCACAACCCTTTGGTCTCTTTTGGGTGTGGAACAAAGGGACAAAATACACCTGACCTGGGCCCGAGCTCTCCGTGCTCATGCCCTTGAGCTGGTGGAGGGACAGGCAGGCGATGGAGCTGCCACTGCTTGGTACCAATCATTAGCCTGACCAAGCCCTGCAGTGACAAATGCCTCACAGGCCTCTTAAATCTCTACTTTGGAGAAAATACTGGAGGCAATAAAAATAAAAGTTTCTGGTGTTTGTTTTGAAGATGCGATATTATTGCAAAGTTTTCTCCAGTTTTGACATTTCACTGTAGCTCAGATGGAGAATGTGAATGTTAAAGTAGGTATATTTTCCATGGATCACCAGGCTGATTTAAAAACAAAGTCAATAAACTTGCCTGCAACAGAAATATTTCTTGTTATTTTTTTTCCCTTTATTCCTCTGGCACTGCTATGAAAGGCAGAATATGCATCCAGTACTGTGACCTAGCACAAAACCAATGTAATCTCAGGCTTCCTCTAGGACAAAATCTTTCAAAACGTGACTTTATATTAAAAAAAAATGATCATGATATTACAGAAGAAAATATTTTAAATGTATTTCTATTCTGCAACTAAAATGTCTTTGGATTATATTTCTAAACACTTCCAAGATTCTCTTCTCCTACCTGTTTCACTGAAATTTTGCCTTTGACCAAGGAGGAAAATATAACAGAATAAAAAATAAAAATTAATGCTGTCTAAATAGAGAAAAATATTTACTTGGAGGAAAAGAGTAAAAATATCCCAATAATTCATCAAACAGCCACTACCTAAGTTGGTCAATAAATTATCTGCCACACCAGTTTATAAACTGAGAAAATTGCTGAAATATTCCAACATTTGCAGCTCTTGCTTTTTATTTCAAATCAATCCAAACTTTATCAACATCAAATGTATTCCAGGATGATCATAATAACACTGTGTGAAATGTACAGTATTTTTTCCTTAGATTATAAAATTTCATTTGAGATCCATCTAATCTCTAGCCTTTGAATTTCTCTGGTTATTTGTTAGTCATGTGCATATGAAGACAAACCAAGTGAATGATTTATGAGCTATGGTTAATAATACAATAACAATATAATATTTTATGATACTGTTTGAGCAGGTTATCTGTCATATAATGTTTTTCTTACAGAAATCTGAAACTTAATTGATTCTCAAGTGTACCTCATATATTGATGGGTGAACAAGCCATGTCTTTTGAAAGGAGAAAAGGTGATAAAGGACTTATTTTTGTGTTTAAACAGATAATGCATGCATTTTAAACTGCATCATACCTGACGATCATCTTCATTTCTCAAATACATACATTTTTCCTCCAAAATGTATCTTGTTCTGAGATTGGGAGTGATTTAGGTTAGCTTCAAAATTATTTAAGAAATTATTTTTTTCTTCTCTGTTTGCACCATGCCATGGACTCGCTGAACCTTCCAACAGTACCACCCACATGTCCATGCTGAACCTTTTCTTGCCAAAGAATCAAGGCTGAGTTTGCCTCCATACAGTTGGCTTAGCTCATAATCCACCTGGTCCAAAAGTCTGCAGGTTCAGTTTGTTCCTGTTTAAGGAGCTAAACAACTCACCAAACACATAGTGAATGATTCTATAAAGGTAATTGATATGATGAGTAAAATTCATCCCCTCTGACACCACTCCCACTGACATCACCATTGCAAAAGTTCAGCAAATTTTATTGAATTAGGATACAGCAGTAGGAAGCAGAAGTATTTTATGTTTTCCTCTGGATATTTAATGGGTTGTAAACTTTACTACTTGTACAATTCCCATTAGTGTCAATAAGAGAAATGTGGCTAAAATTGAGTCATTTTTTTTTCTGAGAATGTTAAATGACAAAGGACTCAAATTTATATACAGCAAAAAAAGCTTTATTTCAATGAAAAACATGCCTGTGTTACTTTGCTCCCCCAAGGTCTAACCTAAAATTTAGATGAAAGTTTACTGGTTACCTTGGGAAAATGTATTTTGTGAAAATGGAGTTTGTCACACAAGGGCCAACTTTACTAGAAAGCAGCACTTAGCATCACTGGTCATAAATAACTCAGCACCTAATTGTGCAAAAGTCAGAGAAAAAATGCTTAAAGGGAATTATAGATGTATAGTCCTTACAGAGAGAAAAGTATAGACTGAGGGCAAAATTAGAATATTAGAAAGAATACTTCAGAAATTAGATGTCTGAAGTAACATTTAATCTTTATGCCAAGAACCCTAGCAGATGCTAGAAACTGAGTAGGAAAGCAGATGGCTTCTAAGCAACATCATAGTCTTCTCACAGCAAGAGAAATTAATTATTTACTTGGAGATTTTAGTCTGAAATTGATTTCTGGATAAAAACTGTAAAACAGTAAGGGCATTAAAGGGAATAAAAAATACGTGTACTAGTTTGTCAGGTTGCAATGGTTGGTGGTTGCAATATATAACAATAATAATGTTGCTGAGAAATTATCATTCACTGAGATTTTTGTTTTGCTACAGGTGTTTATTAGTTTATAATTGTGTGAACCATCAGATGAATTACTTCATTACATGAATCCTAAGGCAAGTGACAAAAATATAATCCATAAATATACTTAAATTGATCACATAATCTGTTCAGTTTGCTCTGAATATCTTACTTAACAGTTTTATTCATGGGCACTTATACAAATATTTTATAACTGGCAGTCTTAACCAAAAGCTCACCTTTATCCCATTAATCTCAGTGGTATCTGAGCTTAAATGATAAAATTTCAGTATCAAAACTGATTATTAAAATTCAGAGCACTTTAATAGGCAGCACGAGGGGGAGAGCAAAGAGACAAGCTGGAAGTGAAAGCAGCAACAGTAAAAGCATGCAGAATGCAGATTATATAAAGAATTGTGGGAGGAAAAGTAATTTTTAAAAGCCTATTCCTCTTTGGCAAAGTCATGTGGACTCAATAATAAGAAAATATTGATTCCAATTGACAATAAGATCAATAAATTATTCCTATTTAAAAAAAGTTTAAAGTCTAATTTTTTCAACATTCTCATGATGTAAACTTTAGAAGCCTAGGAAATCTCCATTATACATTCACTTTTCATTCAAAGATCAGCAGAAGCTCCATTGTCAGATGTCAGTGTTAAAATGAAATATTCTGCCTGGAATTAAGAAGGCATGATATGTTTGTGAACAGTAACCAGAGACAGGCAGAACCTGTAGGCACTATTCATAGTAAAATTTTAAGAACAGGCCTAGGACAGTTTAAAGACCCCTCTCTTCTACTCTCAGTTTTATGAAGTGAGCAGTAAGCAGATACTCAGACAATAAGTAGCAGAGCACATGTGTGCTACCAAGTCATATCTTTCAGATAGTATCTAATATTGACTTTAAAACGAGTCAAAGGGTAGGTGGGTAGCTGCAGTGACTGCAAACTACCACTGAAGCAATAGTGCAAAGAAAATTTTATACAAATCAAACTCCTCCTGTATATATACCTCAATGTACTCATCAAATATGGAGACCATAGCATTTCTCCATTTTCACACACTTGGAATTTTGAATTATAACTTGCGGTTTCAAGACCAAATTAACAAGTTTTTTTCCTTTGTTCAACATATTGCAGATCCACAGGGTAATAAAAAATTACCATTATTATTAATGGATCACACCAGCATTTTATATCTACCATAGGATTTTTTTATGTTATGTGGCCCATACACTAGTTTTTTCGTATCCTGAGTCATTAAGTATCAGTGGCATCCCCAGTATGTGTCAGGCCATTTTCTGTCTAAAGTCACATGGTAAGTGATAAATTTTTAAGCTGACTTTTCAAAAGGAGTCGAAATTACTGTAGGAAATCTGTAGACATTTTGTCAATACTGTATAAAAAGGAGATATGTAGGTAATTATATAAAAGTTACAGAAACTTGGAAAGCAGAATAGATTTCATAATGCCATTAGGTTAATATGAAGTATGTATGACAAGAGTAATATTCAGCCTCATTTACACATTTAAACTAGTTGCTTGGAACTGTAAATTTAGAGGAACTTCTTCTTCAGTTTTATTTAACAACCGGAGATTCTGTCTTCCCTTGAATTGCAGGAACAGTTAACTGCTTGTATCTTCTCTCTTGCCTCAAGGCAGCTAAAGTGATTTTGCAGCAGGACTTGAGTGGTAAAACAGGCAAATTACATTTGTTCCGATTTCTTATTTCCACTTTGCTAATTCAATCCATTTCCCACTCAAGGCCAGAATGGTGAAAAAACAATCATTCTTCTTTATTCTTATTTAAGAATATTCTTTAACCCTCTGATTAACAGTTTGAAAGAAACCTGGACACTCAATATTTATTTTGATTCTTTTCTCTGTATGCACTGAGAAAAGAAGGAGACAGATAACACTGACAAATATTTTTCATGCAGAAGCTAAATAAATTCTTTCTGGCTTGTATTGCATTATTATACAATTTTTAAAATGCATTAACCAACAGCTATTTATAGGAAAATTATTATAGAATTATTTGCATACTCCTTTAATATAATTTTCACTAGAAAAATTATATATGGTCTATATAATTCTATATATTTTTAATTAAACTGGGTAATTTCAAAATTGCCACAGTCCAATTTGTAAAGATGTTAATATGCAAAGATCATAATAATTTTTTTTTGCAGCACATCAGTTTTAAAAATTGTCGTCATTTTGAAATTGATACAGAACAGCTGTAACCACTATCAGTGATAGACGGAAACTTAATTTTAAATAACTTCCATGATATCTATGAAGACTATATTTCATTTATTGCTACTGTGGGTTCTCTTTTGAAGATAGAGCTGAAACAATATTAATGAATTAGAGTGGTCTTGGAGTGCATGAACTGGATTCTTTTTCATTAATGTAATCTAGAATATGTGTTTGCATTATCAAGCTGATGCACTCTGCTTGCAAATGGGCATTCAGTCAACGGCACATAGCTAGGATTCATCTGCTGTGGAGGGTGAAAAAAAGAAGAAGGATATGATAAAATGGGTTCTCTGAGTCTTTGAGTCACAACCTCACCATCAACTGAACTGCTCACTAAAGCAGATGTAGGCAAATATCCGAGTAACACAGGACTGCTCTTTCTATGTTTTTCCCCTTTTATTTTTTGGCCAAGTTGCTGCTAAATTGTTCCCACTGTCAGTCACTTCATGAGAGTCTGAGAGCCCACTGTTAAACTGGCATAATGACGTTCATAAGTCACAAGCTAAATTGAATATTCAGCCTTGAACAGAGTGTCACTTTCTTTCTCCATTGGGAGTAGAGTGTCATAAGAAGTTACCATGGAAGTATTTGATGAAGTTTTTTAATGGCTGAAACAAACTAGTGACTAAGTTTTTCATATGCACTGTGGTTTTACACTGAATTCAGGCACAGGAAAAGTCCTTCATTTTACAGAACTTTCAGTTCAATTAATGAGTTGGACAAGATTCAACCTTCTCTCACTGTTACTAGTTTCCAGTTTTAGACTGAGCTACTTAGGAAATAAGGCTGAAGAAAAAAATAATGAGTTAAGTTTTGGTAGAGTATTCCACCTTTAGGTCAGAGAAAATAACCACTATTTTAAGATGAGACTACTACTAAATACTTTGACCAGGTACAAAATTGCCTTTTGAAGCAATTCTAACATTCTGTTCATTGATTGAATCATCAGAGTTTACAATTTTTTTAATATATATGTTTCAGAACAGCAGATTCATATACTCAAATTTTGAGAAAACAGAAAATGCTACACTTTATTCTGTTTTTCTGTTTGAAAATGGTAGCTGGTTCTTCAGACATATATACAGAGATTTTGTTAATGATTAGCTATAAAGAAAAAGTACCTAAAAAATAAAAATTCTTTCTGTGATCTGTGATTTCTTTAAAATCACAGATTACCCCAATAAGCCAAGATCTTAGAATGTTTCATAACTTATAATAAACATTTATCAAAGCTCTTAATTTTTCCTTGGTTTCGGTTTCTCTTGGACCTGTTTTTCATTTGATATCCATCATCTACTCTCACAATATAAGTTCTGGATTACAATTTCAACCATGCACTTCAAAAGTGTTTTTTTTTTTCAGTAGCACTTTCTGTTCTTATTACAAACATTATCATGAGAACTAAATAATTTTCTGTAATTCTCTGTCCTTATTACTAATTCCTGCACTGTGAATAAGGCATTAAAATTTTCATGTACAATATATTATTCACTGATGTACTGTGTTAACCTTTCAGGTCTTCTGTATTTAAGTAGGCTGGCAATTTTATCCCTTTTTACATTTTATCAGGGTGGTGGAAGCAAAAGTTAGCAGAGACAACCAGTCAAAATTAAAAAAAATGACAAGGTCAAAACTCTTCTACCCTGTGCAATGTAGGAAAATGTAACCCTAAATTTTAATGAAAATATTGTCAGGAGGACAGAAATATTGTGATATTAGAATAAAATAGATTGATGCAAAGTACTTTTTCATTCCTGCTTAACAGTATGGTTTAGCACCATGTGATGGTTTCCTAGACTTAACTGGTGTCTTCAGTTTGCATTAGTGGCAAAAACACCTCTTTCTTTTTATCATTTTATGTTTTTTTATAAGCCCTTTACTTCCTGCTATTATTTGTGAAAGACATTTGACAAAAGAACTGGAATGAATATATTTATATTGCTCTTCTTAATGGCAAAAAGTTAATCCTGATCACTTGTGGGACTTTGTCTGAATGAAAAGTTTAACTTGCTCTTGATCCTCAAAAAGATCTTTAAAACAGTTAACTTTGTGCCTAAAGAACCATAGCTAATTTAAAACTAAAGTCCATTTTTCAGACTCTCATTTCCAGGAGCACAACTCAAGAATATTTTGTTGAAACTCCACAAAATAGCATGAATCTTACCAAAAATGTTGAGTACAAGGCCTGATCAGGAATGCTCCTTCACTATCACTTAAATATGTAAAAGGGTATTTTTTGTTGCTCCATCTCCTGTTAAGAGTTTGCAAATAATATTCTTTCTGTTCATTCCTCCTATCTTGACATCAGGCTTGAATAGGAGAGAAACAATTTGCAGGAACACTTGCAAGAACTTATAGCATATGTTTTAGAATAATATTTCAGTCTCTTTTTAGCCCTAGACATCTTAGCTTAAATCTTTTAGTCATTTAATCTCTTTACATTTGTAGGAATGTATACAGTGTCTGATGTAGATAGTGAAGATGAAGTGAATTTTTAAATAAAAATCTGAATTACTATTTTTTAGACTGTCACCTGCTGTAGGGATGGGCTTATTAACAAGCAAATGCTAAGATGTGGCATTTGACTTGATATTTTTAACTGAAGTTCTAAAATAGATATGCATATCAGAGTATATTTTATAGCTAGAAAATCTAGTACTAGCTAATCCTTTGATCTTAAGCAAGTCTGAAAAAAACCCACATAATAAACAAGCTCACTGTGATCAAACTTTAAGATATTATATAAGAAAAAAAGATTTAAAAGAAATCCCAAACTCCATTTTTTTAATATTTTCCATCTTTAAACCAAAAGTCATAATAGAAACCTGAAAAAGCAGCTAGAATATTGTAACAGAATGTCTTAAATCACATTAATATTTTAATAGTCATTAATTCAAGACAATTAATTATTAATTTTATTCATTGATAAATATTATTATTCAAACAAAACATAAAAATGTTATTCTAATATTTTTTCCTCATATTTACTCAAATTACTAAAACCCATATACCAGACAAATGAAATCAATAGAAATATTGGTTTGTTTTTTCCAAGATAGACTCAGGATTAGATTAATGGTAAGAGAAAGCAGAATGGATGAACTGACTGCCAAATCTGGCTGTCATGGCTTTCAAACCATGTTGTCTAGCTGTGATATTTATATTTTAAAAATGTGCAGAAAGTCTAACAAACTAATAGCCAAAGTAATTAAATGGAAAGGCAGTTATTTTTAATTCTGGGATCTGTGTAAATACCAGTCATGAGGTTTATATTTTTACAGGTTTTTGTAATTTTCTCTTAAGTTGAGAGTTAATTAATCAGATTTCTGCTTTAACAGCATAAAATAATATCTTACAAGAAGAGCTCTGTAATTTGTTTTAAATCATGACTGCCATAGAAGGAAAATATGTGATGTGCATTTAAATGCTAGTTTGGAACTATAATGGGACTGCCAGTCATCTTCTGAAAAACAGACAAAATTTTTATTTATTAGTAACATCCATTGTAAGTCATATGATTGCTTTTGAGAGGGGGACTTGAATTTACAGCTGTATTCCGGTCTTCCTCAAATTCTTAAGGATTCTGTCTTTCTCAAAGAATTAATATTTAGAAAGCTGAAAGTTTTATCTTTCCTGGGGCAAAGAGCAAGTTGTAATATAGCTGGGATCATACACTCTGGTTGCTGCTTGAAAGGAAAGTTGCTTTACAAATGTCTTCTTGAACTAGGTATACACATATAATGCACTAATATTCTCTCCAGTTTCAGTCACTTTGGATCTTTTAGTATCACATCAGTGCCTTTCATAAGATACTTGATGAAGGATGAAAATATCCTTGAGCAAGGGAACAAGTTACATTAAAAAAAACAACAAAAATAAATCAGGCTTTATTTTTATGGTGAACCTAATAAGAGAACCTAATATGGTTTTTATTAATATTTAGGAATCCAAATATATAATGGCAATATCCAACACTGTTCTTAAAAGTCTTCCAATAAAGCCCTTTTCATTTCACTCTATGGGCTTTGGCTTTTTATAGAGTATATCAAAAATCACCAGTCTATCTATTGAAACTTTCTATCTTATGGACTTATAAGGAAAAACCCAAGAAATTGTACAAACTACACTGTGAACTGGAGAAAGCAATGGAAGGCTATTTAACAATAGAATGAGCCCTCTGCTCAAAGAGAACACAACAAATCTAGTTTTCTATGGGTAGTATATCTAAGGCAAGTCATCTACTGTTCCTCCTGTGCAACTCTATCAAAGAATTTGACATGCTATCAAGATGTTCATCCTAGCAGAATACATTAAAAAAAAAACCTATTTTTTTAGGTTCCCTGAGTAATGGTACTGTTTTAGTTAAGTTCTTAGCTATAAAAATGAGGTGGGGGAAAAATCCTGTTGCCTCCATGTCTGACTGATCCTGGCAATGTGATTTCCTATATTTCTTTCTGTTAGTGGGAACTATCTCACTTATTTTACATTTTTGGCTTTCACAATTATAGTCCAATTTTACAAGGGAAAATTAGCTTCCCTAAGGTAAGTATTCTCTTGTTACATAAGAGGTGAGATCCAGGCACTGTGAATTCCTGGCAGAGTCCTGTACTTTCCTGTGTTTTCTTCATTTGGTGAAAGCTGGTTGAATACTATTTTATATTTTGGACCAGAAATGACATTAAAAAGTTTTAGAAGAGGAAATGTATTTCCTTCCAATCAGAACTGTATTGTTCCACTAAACCTAAGATCCAGCCACATGGTTATACGCACCCAGAGTTTTATAATGCAATTTATAAATGTTTCAAAGGTAATTTGAAACTAACTATAATTTAGACAAAGTCTTGTGTCTTAAATGAGTAAAGTTAGCTTAATTTCTCTTTTCTCTAGACTTAAACATTGATCAACAACTCCAGCCTTTACCTTTTTCTATAAATTACTCAAGGATGCTGTATTTACTTACTTTCTGTTTATTGAGCACGCAAAGATTGAGCATGCATTCTGTTTATTGTGCATTCATTTCGAAACAATTCTGCCGATTAAGATTTAAATGTCTCAAACTGCTTGGATAAATATGACTGCAATATGTCTTAGTTAAAATAGTTCTTAATTTCTTGTTCATATTTGTTATTATTTTATCCATATTCAGTCTTTTGCTCCAATTACCTCAATAGCTTCATCTTTCCAGTTATTTCAATGTACAGTCTTTCTTATAAAAACAGAGGTAATATTCTATATAGAGAGTGTGATTTTATCTTGAGTTACTTGAGTGATATACATCTGAATCTGTATTGGTTTAAATGGGGATTATATGGATTATTTTAGTAAAATCACAGCTATAATGCATATCCATACAACTAAGGGAAATACTTCAGTCACAAAGAATTTTGGTTTTGCCCTTACAGACAATAATAAATAGATGATTTCATAATCCTTTTTCTAGCTTTATAGAAAAGTAAAAATCCTATTCTTATTGTTTCATATTTTTATCCTTTTTCTGTCTTTTCCCCCATTTATTTATTTATTTATTTATTTATTCTTATATTTTCTTGCTTTCTGTGTCTTTCTTTTCTACTTGCAATATTTTCTACCTCGTCTCTTCCCAAGCATTCTGTATACCTATTCACCCATATCTACTTCAGTGTAACCTTTTCCTTTCTGTTCTTCATTTACTCCTATCCATATTTCTGCCTTCAGTCCCTTGATTCCCTTCACCTCTGCTCCCTAGCTGGTATTGAGCTAGCTGGCCATCATTCAAACTTCAGTGGAACACCTGTTCGGACGGTACATGGGGCAGAAAGAGCACATTTTGAAAAGCAACCTGGCCCAAAACACCACAGGGTAGAGTCTATAGGTCAATCTGCTCTCTTTGGATATCGTCTCAGATTTGGAAAATGCCAACTTGGATTCTGAATGATAGGGAGGATCAGTAAAAGCAGGTCATGAACATTCTATAATTTCTGTTGTATTGCTTTAGATTTTTATCGGTCAACTGTATTTGCTACCTGTAGGCTATAAAGCAATGCTGCTTTAAATGCAGAAGTGGAGATACAAGGGCTTTAATGGAGAACAAGACTTTTGAAGTTAGAAATCTTTAGAGTAAGCACCACACCAAGTCAAAGGGAGTTCACTCTGCCATATTAATGTAACCTTAAAAACCATCCTAAAGTTTAATCAAAATAGGCATGTGAAGTTATTTTCAAAACTCCAGAATCTCTTGTTTTCAGCGTTAGTGAGGCTATTGCACAAGAACAAAGACAGTTTCACACATAGAGAAAATATCCCTGAAAAATTTAAATAAGACTAAATACTCTAAAAATGAAGCTTAGAAAAAATTATTTGTATTAATATTGCTAGTTATCTAGTTATCTAGACTTTTCTAGATCATGAACTAAGAAAAAGGTTGACTTATGTCTGGAATTTTGGGCAGCAAACAGCACCTCTGATGCTACCTATTGATTAAAGTTTTCTAACATATTTTGTTAATTCTCACATACATCTATGGCAAAAAGGAAAGCATCAGTGGCAAACCTAGTTAAAGATAATTTTTTTTAAAAAGTAATTCCATCTTTTAAATAGTATTTTCTGCTTTGCTGATGAAATATAACATATGCGAAATTTTACATTAATTGAACTGTTAATATAAAAATTTGGCTTCCTTTACAAGACTTTTCATTTAGCCTCAGTTCCCTTTCTTTTGTTTCTTTTGACTTCACAGTGGATTGAAGTTTTCTTTCTCCCACCAACTGCATTAATGAAGAAAGTCCAATTACCAAATCAGAACTATTTGCTTGCTCTGATATGACAATGGAAGAAACACTAACAAAAATGACAACCTTATGTTACTATCAGAGTGTATACCTGATAACATTTGTGACCTTGTACTTGCTTTTCTTTCTGTGCTTATTTTATGTTTATTCCTATAGCCATCTGTGATCTTTACATAGAATATAAAGCATATAGAGTATTTGTGCAGTACAGAATACAACAAGGACACTAAAAATACAGCACCCATTAGACACTACTTTGGTTCAAACAATAACAATATCAGTAAATTCTGTTTATAAAGGTCTTTGGATGCTTTACAGTTTTTACTGCAAAGTAGACTTTTCCGCTGCCCCAGGTATCTGTGTTGAACCCAACGGCCAACAAGACATAAGAGAAAATAAGACAACAAAATTATTCATGATGTCATATTAATATCTACTATAATTCTATATAATTGCTCTATTCTAGTAGACTAAAGAAGTTTTTCTATTTCAGAAAGTCTTTGACAAAGAAAAGTTGCATAGCTGCAATTAACGTTTGAAACATATGAACTCAACCATGGATTTTTGATTCAAATCCTTCACTCCTACTTATCTTTCCCTTCTCCCTTCCATCTCCCCTTCTCATTTGAGGTATTTTCACACAGCTGCCCTAAGAAAGGACAAAGCAGTATAGACCATATGTTTACATCTTAAAGGAGGCAGGACTTTCTGTAATCATTAAAAGATAAATATATCTAATTCAGTCTGACAGCAAATGCTGTCACGTCTGAAATACATATCTTCTCTTTCAACTGCTTCCCCTTCAACACCTATAGAGGACAAAAGAAAGACTGTGATGAGCAGAAAGGGGAATTCTTACTCCAGAAGCAAAAGGAATCAGCATTTAGGAGTTATGAAGGCTCACTGAAGAAACACTTCTTTCTTCTCCAGGATTGGGAAAGCTGCCCAATATAACGAGCATTTATATTGCCTGGAAATTACATTAGAACATTTGGGAGAAGTTTCCTTGAAATATGGATCATTTCAGGGCCAGCTATTTGGAACTACATATGCATGGTATATTTGAATACTGTGCAAATATTTACCCATGAGTAATATATCAGTAATTTTTGTCGGTTATGCTGAAGTGTTTGCTGTATAGACATTTTGTTGCTCCGGAAATCTGGCACTTAAGCAGTGATAAACCAGTTTTACAAACCAGAATAGAGTGCTTTGACTCAGCTTCCTGTTCTAGGGAGAGCAATATTCAAAGTGAAGACCATGTGATGCAGCTGGACAAAATTTATCTTCATGTCACTTTGCAATTTCAAGAACTTAGACAAGAACATATGGGTATCTGCTTGTGCAAAGGTGTGAGGGAAGATTAAAGTGGGGTCACAATTCCATTGCTTTCCTTGGACATGAGTCCAGCACTGTGGATGAGCAGGCTGAGGTCCTCTTTACACTCCCTGCCAAGCAAGGCAAGGTACGGGAACATTTTTAAGGAGAACAATATGAAATGATCAAAGGTAATAATTTGTAGTCTTCAGAGATTAAACATTTTCAAGTGCTCAAAATGTCAAAATTTTCTGTTATAATAGTCATAAAAATTTATTATGCTGTGAAATGCTTTGTCTGTTTTTCCAAGAGCATAGAGCTCTTTTTCCTTAAGGCAGATGAGCCATTGGAGGAAGTGATTCAAAAAGGTTGCAAAATGTTTCTTGATTCAGTGCAAAAAATACTGTCTTTTTCAACCTTTTCACCTTTTGTGTCTAAATTTGCTCATTATTTATTCCTGGCTTCATATTTTCAAAAATTTTATCTTCATTTCAGCACTTTGAACGGTAGCGGTATCCCTGCTTCTATGGGCCTGGGATAGACATCTTGTATTATAAAGCAGACAGATAGAAGGATCTAGAAAATGGAAATTAAAAATGATGTGTTGGGAGCATACATAGTTTGTTTTGTGACTACTGCTTTATTTCCCTGCAGATTATTTTTTACATTGATCAGATAGAAACCTGGACAACTTCACTTCTACATGAATTCAATGGCAAAGGAGATCTCATCCTCTGTTTCACCAAGACCTATTTATTCTTGCCCCCATTTTTATGCTGACACTAGTATGTGCACAGCTGTATTAGGAATTGTGACTTTAGCAGCCCTTGCCAAAAGAAATATGCAGTTCATGGGTTTGTGTGAATCACAAGAAGCCATGTAAATCAGTTGTCCAGATCTACTATATTTGTCCTTACACTACAAGAATTTCAGCAGTTTGTTACCGGCAAACACAGTTTAACAGTGCCTAATTTCTCTAAGGGTTACTGCTGTTTTAAGCACTTAAAAATGAGGTTCAGATAATGTTTTTTTTTCTAAATATATTAGAGAGAGAAGAGATTATTTTCAAAATGCTTCATCCTATATCATGAGTCAAAATCATTGACAGTGCCAAATCATGTCATTTCAGCTAAATATTCTGCTAAAAGAAGCAATCTAATGTCAAAAACAGCCTTTGTTTTGAAAAAAAAATATTCCCTTTGGCTATACTTATAGAATCAACATGATAAATATAGGCTGTTCTACCTACTTGAAACAAAAAAATGTATACTATAATGTGAATGGCAAATGGTTTAGAGTGAACTAATGAGCTGAGCCATAGCTTCATAAACACCATTATTTAAAGATAAATTGACAGTTAATTTCAAATTTGCATACAATTCTGCTAATTTTAAAAGTGATTTTTTTTAATAAGTGAAGGGTTTTTTTCCTTAAAAATCATTACTCAAAGAATGAAAGCCTAACTGACCTGTAGAAAGCCCCCTATATACACAACAAAAGGAATATATTTTTCTGAGCCATCTTCCCCAACTATGCTTTTCAATCTGATGTGGAAAAGAAAAAACCTTTGCAGGCAGAAGAAGCTCCCACTTCTTTCAGGATGCACCTCACTGCACATTGATGGTATCAAATAATGATACCCTCTATGAACTGGGAAGAGAGCTTGATGTTACCCAGAAATCATTCATTAAAAGAAAAAATATAGCCAGACTATTTGTTATTGTGTGCTAAGAATGTTAAGAGAGACATTCCAGCTGGTCTGTATCTGATGCAGAGCAGCTTTTCCAGTGGTGATCTTTGCTGATGACCTTTTTTGCCTGCCACCAGTGCTGTGGGGCCACAAGTCACTGGTTTATGTTCTAGTGCGACTGAATCCTCTGAACATCCAAACAACCTTCTTGCAAAGTACTGTTCAAGTACCCTAGTAAAATAGTCTTCTCTTCGTTTTCCCAAGAGGGTCTGAAAAGAGTGTGCCAAGTGAGGCGCAGAGTACTGGGGAACTCTCTGGCACTGGGATCAGCACCCCTGGTGTGCTGGGTGTGAGGTGTTAAACAAATACAACTGACATTTTGCAAAGGAGGCTGTTGTGGCTGAGATTTGGTGATGTTTGCTGTTCAAATAAAATAAAGATGTCATTAGAAAACTGGAGTCCTGACATCTGAGCAATTGAGTAATGCTATGCTGGTGGCAGCAGAAAAACAATCATCAAATACCAGCCTTTTTAAATACTATGATGGATTTTTACACTCTATCTAACACCTATGAAGTATTACAGTTATTTTATGCATGGAAATTCAGAAAAAAAGCAGACAAGTCTGAAATATTTTAGAAGTAAAATATTTCAAAAGAGAAACTACATATTTTATTCATATGGAATTACATTATCTTAGCAGATTAGGTACAATTCTTGCTAAAAAAAGGATATATTTAAATATTTATATAACCCATTAATCAGAGAAGGAAAAGAACATCTCCCTTAGCAATGAAGATTGGTGAATGGCTAATTACCAGAACATTTAGCTTTTAACAGATTTTTTTTTTTTACCATACATATCTAATATTTGGCATTCATCCATGCATCCATGGAAATTTCTGGATGCCTGCAATATTTAGAAAGGGCATTAATCAAGGCAATTGCTCATTTTCCAAATAGTAATTTACAGGAAAGATTTATATATACCTTACAGTTCTGACAAAGAATGTAAGTGCAAAGGTTTCTGTTTTTTCTGTTTACTGAACAACTTTAAATCCATCATATCTACAGTCCAGTTAAGAGAGCTTTGCCTGTCAAACAACTTGATTTTGAAAGTGATTGGTTATCTGTTATTGCTCTTCTTGGAAAAGTTCAAAGGATTTAAACTTGATCTCAGTGCAGATTTTGAGGTATGGTAGAGTTTTCCGTTACAAACATATTAGAAATTAAGACGACGAGTTTTTTAAAATACATTTCTTATACAAGGAAAAAAAAAAAGCCATTTTGTGCAGCATTATGCAACTGATTCATTCGGTGATCACAGTGATGTTTTCTGGTTCTGCAACATAATAATCTAAATCATTGAATAGTGACTTTTCCCAAATTTGATTTTTGCTTCCCAGGAAGCCCTACTCAATATGTCTGCATATTATAGCCAAACTGACATTATGGAAAGGATTTAACTAGCTTGAAGTGGCCTTGCTTGTAGCACTGGAAATGTTAATCTTTCTGACCTTTGCTCTGAGCAATTGCAATGTGGCTTTTTGCAATTCCATTCTTCCAGCTTTCTGGACCTCTCCACTTCATGGAAATCCTCACAGAGGGACACGTAAGGACAGACAGGGATTCTAAATAGAAAAGCTTTTTTTAAAGTCTCTTCACCTCAGTGCCTCATGCAACAGACAAAGAGTGTTGCATGAGAGGATCCAAGGATCCTTCAGCTTTCCTAGGGAGATTATTGACCATCTGCTTTAGATGTTTTAAATAGAAGATATTTTTAAATACTTGAACTTACCTATCCTCATCCTGCTACTAAGCTACCTCATACAGTCCTATGTCTTTATTCCAATGCAAGAACTCAGTTTTATTTAAAGGCAGTCCTGTCTGCCTATGCTTTGATAACAAGGTCAGATGGCAGAAGTTATGAGATAGTGGAGGAAAATGGCTCCTTGCAAGAGTTATTTCAATCACCTCTTTAAGATACCCTGATTCAAAGATCTCTGGCAGGCAGGGAAAAGACCAAGACATACTCAACAGTTGTTGCAAACTGTTAAGGCTCCTAAAGCCACTGGAATGCAAATCCTGCATGTGGTGATTTGGTCTGTGACAAGACTTCACAAATTCACAAATATGTACAATTTAGAAAATATAGCAGTGAGTCAACATACAAAAAATGTAAAATTAACTCACTATAAATATTATTTTTAAGAGGAGAGCAGTCTGTCTTTCACTGTACAAGCTGTAAAGGTCAGAAAAAATCAAGCAGCATGAAAAATAAAAGTTTCTTTTTGCCTTAGTAGTTAAATTTAATAAGAAGGTACTGATAACAAATCCACACATATATAATGCATATAAATATGATTGTCAAAAAAAAAAAAAAGTAAAGCAACCAACCTTCTCTATTTTTGCCGGTTGCTCTTTAGCACATGAATTTATCAACAAAGTAACACAAGATAGAAAAAGTTGTGTCTTATGGTTACCTTTCTATGTAAAGGAATTACTAAATTGTTCAAAGCTGCTTTGGTTGCACTCTTACTATTAATTCTCAAAAGTCTTCTTGAGACATTTTTGAGTTTAAGACCAATTAAAGCACATTACTGATGGGGAAAATACCATAAAATTTCAAGGTTTGAAATGAATTTTTGTAATTCAAAAGCTATTTTCCAAGTTCAGTCTTAAGGGATATTTTCAGTTATTTTCCCACTTTACAACATGCTTCCAAAGGTTTGGGCTTTACTAGAAACTGTAAATAATCCCACAGATGTGCTTAGGTATAGCCACATCAAAACTAAATAAGGGTGAAAGCCCAAACTTAACTGCTGAAAATACAGTGGTCTAAACAAACAAACAAAAAACTCCAATCCAACAAACCAACCAAAAAAAACAAAACCAGCAACGTCCCCTCCCCCTAATTAAAATTAATACTACCTAAAGAAAAGAAAAAGTCTGTCATTATCAAAAGCACTTTGATGACATAATATCTGGCCTTTGCTCAAGTATTATAAAATCTCATCCACTTTCTTAGATGGAATTTGTCTTAACCTCTGTACTGGTCTGGCCAGAGTGGGTCTGGGCCATTACATCAAAGCCATTGTTAGACTTCAAGGAAATCTTGAGGAAAAGCGCAAATCAAGTTCTCCTGCAGATGAAACAGCCAGTAACACAGACTTTATTGAAAACTTCTTAGCATGGAAGAAAGGATGAAGAGATACTTCCCCAAATTCACAGATGTTACAGATCTGGATGTAATCACTATTTAGGTGTCCTTACAATGCCTATGCTTATTGTTTTATCCATATTTTCATTTCTCCTGTCCAGATGGCTGCAGTCTTTCATGTCATGCATCAAGCTATTTCTTACTTCCAGTAATTTCTCATCTACTCAAAGTGCTGTTTATTCTGAAAAATTCTGAATAATTTCAGGTTTTGCTGTGTAAAATACTCCTGTCATAATGGTATCCACCCTTTTCTGATGCCATATTAATAAAGTGGTGAGCACCTCAGAAATTTTTCCACATAATATAAGGCTGGCATTATCCATCCAGTGCTTTACTGAGCACAGCTTTCCAGGCCATGGCCATTTTGCATCCATCCACCATGTTAGTTTTTTATTAATTAATTCCAGTGCATCTGGAGGAACCACTGTCCATCTCTCATGGTTTTGCCAGAGCTGGAGTCCTCAGAGTGTATACAACCCTGCTTCACATAATCTGCATTCCATTGCCAAAATCATATCCTTTTCCACAGCTTGAAAACTTGCACCCTTGTCACCCAACAGTGACAGGCTCCCTCAGCCTTCACATTGTCTGCTCTGCTACATTACAAATAAGGCCATTGTTAGTGCAAATTTAGCAGTTATTTGGCAGCAATCTGCAGAGATTAATGGAATTCATACAAAAATAGGAAGGCATGCAAACTTTCTAGCCAGATATGTGACACTGTTGGACCAGACTTGTACCCTTTTTCATTTTCCACGAAAATTGAGGGAAAAACACTGTGACTGTTGAATGTCTTAAGACATGAACTGTACACATACACATACATATGAAAGACCAGCTTTGCCTTGCAAAGTGATCAGTCTCTTGCAGGATAAAGCTTGCTTTCAAAATTCCAGCCAGGGAGTTAAGGAAAGTCAGTGTAAATGTAAAACCCTACCAGCTATTTTTGGATATATACACATAGCACATTTATGTGTGCTAGTACTGGCAGATACAGAACACAGCAGTGTAACAGCTACAAAGTTTAGGTGATCTAAACTTTGAATTATGGTAAGCAGCGGGCCAAAGTTTTTTGCTGTTTCTTGTTTTTTTTAATTCAAGACACTGGTCAGGGAAAGAAAATTGGTTGCAGATCCCAAGAAAAAACTTATAATCATCTGGGCATTTATGCTGAACTTACGTGTAAATGCAACAGGAATTTGGAAACTCATAGAAAGAGTGAACACACTTCCATTCTTGCTCACCAAGCTCCAGCTCCAAACAACACATTACCCTTGCCCACTATAGGAGAAGTCAAGACACCTGTTTGTGGCATAAGCATAATATTTGTGAGTTGCTGCAGACAGCTATCTAGGGGCATATTTTGTATTCTGACTGCTGTTCAGTAACTTTCAGCTTGCAAACTCATGGTGAGTTTTGCCTGCTTTATGAATGAAAAAGCATAGTGCAGCAATCTTTGATCATTCTCATTTAGAGCACTAGAATTTGTCTTCTAACAACACAGCTTTTTCCCCTCATGCTTCAGTGTAGTCCTCAATCTAAACATTAGAAAATAGCTAGTAACAATGCTGCTAGCAGTCTGCTATGTACATATTAGATTCTTTTATTCTCTTTATTAAAACTCCCATTGGCATGGGAAAGTAGGTGAATCTAAACAAAACATATCTTTTCTCAAAAATAACTCCACTACTATGAATATTTGTAAGCAATCCAGTTTTTAACAGTAAAAGTTCTCTAACACATAGTTGAAGAACTATACTCAGTAAAAGTACCTAAAATTTTTTTGTCCTTATCATTATCTATACTTAACATTTTCCCAGCATCAAAATGGAAAAATATATTAAGATGTCACGTTTATCTGACTGAGCATCATAGCTACCACCCATAACACCCACCTCTAAATATCAGCTTAGTTTGTCCCACTGATAAAGGCTGATCTTTCTCCAGCACTACAGTTATTGCTTCATTTTCTTGATGTCTTTAATCCCACAGCTGTCTTAGCACCACAATTAAAAAAGGAAGGCAGATCATGCTTGGTATAATAGAAAATTATTTCAGTTTCTGTTGGATCACTTTGTGATGACCAAGTTCTTGATCCTGAGCCCAGCATTATTGTCAATAGTTTGTCTTTGCTACCTTATTTGATCTCTGAGTGAAAAAATTTTCATTAATATCTAATACAAACCTACTGTCTTTCAGTCTGAAGGCATTCCCCTTTGTCCTGTCACTACATGCTCTTGTAAAGACTCTCTCTCCACAGTCAACTGTGATCATAGAACCAATTCAATATAGTAATATATTTACTGCTCAGTAACAGTCTTGAGCAGAAATTATTCCTCATTCAACTTTGCACCTGTGTATGCTATACAGCATTTTACAGTTAAGGACACAACAATTAAAATAATGGTGGTACAGATCTACTGCTTTAATTGCATCCTACCTTGCTGTTACTGCAGAAATTAAAATAATTCTAATTTTCCAACACATCTTGTTTCCTACCTCTTACATCCTTATCCTGACACTAAACTGCCTTGACCCATAGCTCCAAAGCTGCAAGGCAGCAACACTGAGTCAATATATTGAAAATTCATCTGCAATCCCATTTTTGTCAGTGGTAAAATTTAAATATTGTCTTCTTCCATCAACATTTTTAGTTCAGAGCTATGCCAAATGTTTATTTGGCCTGTATACATATATATATACATACATACATACATGCATACATATATATGTGTGTGTGTATACATATGTATTTCAATCTCACTGTCATGAGTCATCATAAGAATCAACTTTATTGAACATTACTGATACTTGTATTGCTGTGCTTATGCACTTCTTTCCTCAGGATGCCTTTGTCATCTTAGAAATATGATAGTGTGTATTGGTGGCCAGAGGAGGTCTTTTTAATTGTTACATGTACTGGTTTAAGACCAAGAGCACAACAGAAATGTTAGCAATTTAAATGGAATTATTAATTTAAACTAAAAAAGAAAAACTGCAAATAGATGGCATACTTCAATAGTGGTGGGCATTTGACAGGATGGTAGAAAAGGTTTTCTGTTTGGAGAGATGATTCTGAGCTGTCTGGTATAAATTTGGAAATTTTTAATTGTTAGCAAATTATTCCTGTTCAAAAAAAAAAAAAGAGATTAAATGTCCAATTGTTATAGGTGATTGCTTTTTTTACTGCTAGCCTTAAAAGGAAATTAACCTCTGGAGATTACTGTCAGACAGGACAACCTCTAACTGTTACTTGCTATTCCTTAAAATTATATTAACTCTTAAAGATGATAAGAAAAATTGAAATATATCCTTTAAAAACCCCTGAACATTAAAGAAAATTAACATCTACATTTGAACTACACAGAAAAATCACAATAAACTATGAGGTTAAGAAAGCAATCAGGGAGTTAGAAGGAAAAGGAATATTGGTTGAGGCCCTGGAAATATTTTGCAACCTGAAAATGGAAATATAAATTTCTCAAATTCTTGTTGCAATTTTCTTGATTACATCTAGAAAATAGCATCAATCACTACCATTTAAATTAGTCTTCAAACAGCAATAAAGGGACATGGGCTGCCTACTGGTCTTTAAAGACTCCTTATTGGATTGAGAGATTCTGATCCACTTGACAAAGAATGTAGTTCTGCAGCTCTTACGTATAAAATACCTGTTGTTTGATTTAGAATCAGGGTACTTTCTGTAGAAACTGATCTGTGTAGAAAATGAATTCAAGTAGCAGCCTGAGAAAAGCTGCAATGAAATACAAACCTCTAAAGAGAGTTTGGGGAAGATTTAGGAGTGCTGTACTTAAGCTGAGCAGCATGGCCCTTGATAAGCTATTCTTGTAACTTTAATTTTATGCTTTAATGAACATATAAAGCAATAACTTTTTAAAAGCCATGTATGATCTACTATCTCTTATTTCCCATGGAGCAAAATTCAACTCTATTTTGCAGGAGATAAATAAATAAGTAAACAAAAGGATAGCAGATATTTATGCCTTTGTCAGAAAAAAAACAAAGCTGAAACCTCCTAACCCCTACATCTAAACATTCACATTGTATTTTCCATGGCTTTTGGATATGTAATTAGGGTAAATTTTACTCGGTGGCATAATTCATAATAAACTTTCATCAGGACTGCTACATATCGCAGTGTACTATTTAACTGCCAAATCATCATCCTGCATACTAAACTGCATCTTGAGAAAAGAGTCATTTAACTGTCATTGAAAATATAATACATTGGAACAAGCAGCCAAAGTTGAGCAGATAAAACTGAAATTAGCTGAAATATGCTGTCAAATGAGCAATAGATGGAGGAATTACAGGCAGACAAGTAAGCAAATCACAAGCTTCAACTGCAGGAGTAGCAAATGCTAATTACACCAACAACATACTTTTTCTAGATGTGGAATTACATAGATGTATGTATATATACAGTCAAACATAAATACTTCATTAATAATTACTTGATGCACATTTTCATAAATTATATATTAATAAACAGCATAAATAGTGTGGTTAGATTATATTTTAAATATTAATATATGACCATTATTTAATTAATTAAACTGTACACAGCTCTCAGAGCAAATTTGTGCATCCTAGCATATCATACATTGTCTTCAGTTTCTTGAAGCTGTCATTTTAAGTTTTATAATGTCATCATTGGGACCTCACACTGATAGACTGCAAACAAGAAACTGATATTCATCTGAATGTAGAATATCTGGTTGGTTCTGATTTTCTACATCTATGTTTGTAGACTTTGTATAGAAGTAACACCACAAAGATTCCTGGGAAATATGCTTTCACAAAAGCCTTAAAATATAGCATTGTCCTACCAGCATTCACCCATCACACACTTAATGTTTCTTGATGAAATTATTTGAGGATATAGATAGGTAGCTTTCTGGAGCTAGATTTCTGACTGAATGTAGCACAGGTGACTCTTAAATGCAGTGAGTATCACCATAATAATCAGGAAACATTTCATGCATCTAAACCTGCCTTCTTTTTGAAATTTTAGTAAACTAAATTTCCAATTACTCTATGATAACAAAAACACAAGATGGGTTGAAAATCATTGTGAGCAAGAATAAGAAGAAAAAGAGTTTTCTTCCAAATTCATGCCTTTATTCAATTTTGAGTATTTTTTAGTATATAGGTGTCAGTTAAAGAAAGAAAAAAACAAAGTCTTACATTTTATTGAAAGTCTTAGTAAATATCCAGAGCTACCAATGATATTGAAAAAAAAAGTAAAAAAAAAAACCCCACACACAACAAAAAAGAACCAAAAACCCACAAACAAACACCAAAGGTCAGCAAAAAATACCACCATCACTACCAGAAACAAAAATACTAGAAGACTTTTTTACCCTTTAGGCTTCCCTTCCTACCTGTTAAGGCAGCTGTGTTTTGTAGCTGCAGTTCTGCGCATGAGGATCCCCTTGCAGTGGCCAGTCAGTTCTTCCCCTCTCAGCAGCAGCCAGAGTACCCCCTGGGTGTCTCCATCCGGCCTGGATGCAGGTTCCCTGGTCCCTGCAGGGCACTGTGCCCTCCCCTCTGCCATGCTGCTGCCCCTCCCAATTGGCAGCTGACATTGGCACAAACTGCTGTCTCCTCACAGTGCTTCAGCGGGCATCGATGCATCCTCAGGTGCCTTTAATTCACCTTCTCAGTAAATTTCATTAAAATGTCAGAGAATACCTTCTTTGCCCATATGTCCATACCCCTCAAACACTCCAACTTGATGTCCAAGCAGAGGAATGCTGAGAGACTGAACAAAAATTGTAATCCTTAAATTAAAGCAAAGCGTTTTCCTACTATGCATGCAGAAGTAATAATGTGTAGCTGTTGAGTTCAAACAAATATTAAAACAGACCAGGCTATTGACTGTGAACTTATAAAGATCAAAACAGTTTTGCTGAGGGAATAAACACAATATCATACAATTTTTCTGTGCTGGTTTCATTTAGAACCCACTATAGCAAATTGAAATATTTCCCCTATAAAATTATTTCCTAACCTTCATATGTAATCTGCTTGTTAAAGTATGAAATTTGATTATTCTTGCTTTTTTAGATGTGCATCTATCTAGCTAGCATGACAGAAACAGTCCTCCACAGTATTTAACTCAGCATTTGACCTTCCAAAGAACCTGTGCACAGATGTTCTGTATAATGGGTAGGATAATCCCATTCTTTTGTTTAAAATTTGTTACTTATTTTAGCATGCTTCTATTTTTCATAAGAAAATGTTTTGTGGCTAATTGTGGGAGCAGGCAAAGAAAAGTAAAGGCTGACTGATAATCACTAAATATTAATCTAGAAGAAATACTTCATGTTTCGGAAAGAAGAGAAAATGTTCAATGAGGTGATTTTGTAGTTGGTTTGTTTGTGGGTTTTTTTCAGATGGTACTCATTGAAAGAAGCAATAAGTTCCAGGAAAGGAAAAGAAACTAGACTTCCTGCCACTGTCAAAAATGTCAGAAAATATCTTTTGGAAATAGGAATGGAATCAAATCCCCAACTCTGGATTGAGACACAAATTATCCCATGGTTTGATTTTGAGAGATTCAACATTTTAATTGATGGTTGTGTCTGCATGTATTTCTATTAACACCTTGCTCAGACTGGGAGATTGCAGTTTTATTCTTGAGCTAACACGGTTGCATCTGTAGAAAAGACAGACTGTCTGAGCAGCCCAGACTGTTTGAAAACCTGCTTTCTCCAGCAAGTTTTCACAGAATGCATGAATTCTTTGAAGCAGACAAAAGGAGAAAGGATGTTATGATGTTAATGCAGAAAAGCAGACACGCTGACTACAGGGCTGCTTTCAGTAGGGAAATCTGATACAAATGGGTGTATTTGCTGTTTTGATTTCTTTCCAAGGAAAATTAAGAAAAAGATATTATTTTCGCTGTTCTAAAGGACACTATTCAACTACATCTTACCTATATCTACCTACCCTAACAAACCAAGGAACACCTTGCTTCCTGAATTGTGTGCTCCCTGAATTGTCATGAGGTACAAGGAAAGCAGGAAGTGTGGCTTCAGCAATTCACCACTAGGGCCCTCAGTGGGGATGCTGTGAGGCAGCTACTCCACTTCGACATCATCATAGTAAAGGCATAGATCGTGATTTCACTGATACCATCAAGCTCAAGCATTTATTTTAGCATTATCCATCCCTTCAAAGTTTCTATACATTTTGATTTTCCCTTCCTTGCTCTCTACCACAATTTTGTGCATTCCGGCAAGTTATGGGTTTGGGGTTATTTTGCCTTGAAAATCTGTGGACTTTCTCAATCAACTGTTTCTCTCTCTGGAGTTGTAGAGATCATCATCTTTGATTGCAACATGAAGATATTCACTATGAAAATGTTCACTCAGCAAAACTTACAGGTACAAAATGATATTTAATTAGCCTGTGTTTTACATATAGATTTCATTATTCCATGAGCAAAAAGGCCTCAGTTATGGACAATTATTTTAATGTAGTAACAATGGATTCATGCAGAGGCTATTGAGGAAATGGTATTGGAGAAATGTCAGCTATTATGAAGTGAACAAAAATATTGCAGTCACTTTGAGCTGCTGTTCACCAGCTAAAGTTATTATATTTGTCAACATCTATAATGCTACATTAGTGCTATACTAACTCTGTCTTGCCCACTGGAATTATGTCCGTACAGCACATGACCTAATCAGGGCAGGCTGCAGCTCTCCTTATCCACAGCATAACTCATTGAAATGAACGGACGTTTTACAGTCAGCTCAAATATGGCAACAACTTTATGAGACGTCTTTTTCAAGGTCACACAAGAAATGCATCTTTGTGCTAAAAACAGAATCCAGATGTCTGCTGAAAATAATCAGCAGAAACATTTCTGTAGACACTGCTCCTATCAGCATAGCACTAGTAGGGGTTTAATATCCTTCACTTACAGTCTCAGTCCAAATCTTTCCCTTCCCCTCCATGAGCCCATGACTTCACTATAGCACCAGCAAGAGGTTTGCACTTCCAAAACCTGTCAAAGTCTGTCCCTCGTGTGTCATCAGATACAGGAGGTGCTGAACAGCACCATACATGACTCAACTTGGCCAGCTCTGGGAGCAGGGCTGGCATTCACCACAGAGCTCTCGTGCAACAGAGCATGTTCTCTGTTTGCAGCGTGTGTTCACTGTCTCTGTATCAATGTCAGACCTCAAACCACACTAATCTGAAAATAAACAGAGTGAATGGATATTAAACATGAGTAGCAGTCACGGGAAATCACTAAAGGGTATTTGTAACAAAATGCAAGGGATTTACCATTCCCATTAGAGTTATTATCAGTTCTGTGGCTAAAAATCCAGGCACTAATGCTCCTAAAACTAAAATGCCTTCCCATTTTAGTACCATTCTAATAAAATCCAAATGAAGGGATTTAAATGGAAGCCATACACAGTGCCAATGACATGCTGCTGTTGGTTATCCCAGGATGTGCAGTATCAATCACTGGGCAGCAGTGCTGAGCTCATGGACAAAATCCAACCCCTTTTTTTCCAGTGCTGAACCACAGTCAAATTCCAGCCTTCTTCCTCATACAGCACAGAGTTGGTTATATGGAAGCCCTGTGCTACCAGAAATAAAAACACTCAGCCATTCACATTAGGTCCTATAGGCCCAGGGGCATTTTATGTGCAAATACACTTGGGTTTACATGTGTTTTAATCCAAATCAATGAATTTCACCTCAGAATGAGCTGGAATGATAGAAAATTCCCTTAATTCCAGCTATATAACTATCCTTGCAGCTTCATCATACAGTTAACATGCAAAAGTTTTTAGCAAGATCTTTAGCAAGGTTTAGCAAGGTTTCACAAGGTGCTGGAAGAATTACTTAGATAAAACTCACTGAATAGTTTAACAAAGTTTCAGTCGCAGCTCTTTAAACACATGTTTGCTGTTTTAATGGATACATTGTACTGCAAGTAAAAAGAGAAAAAGAAAGGCAGGAGAAACAAAGAAAAGTTTAATATGCATTGAATTTTCTCCATGATATAAAATCCATCTAAAATCATAGAGCGTTGTCCAAAATAATTTATTTGTTGTAACAAAAAGAACAGGTTTTTTTTTTCTTACAAAACATATTTACTTCTATCTCTGTGATACTTTATAACAGCAAATCTTTATGATCAAAGGATGTGTACTGAAGTGTGACAAGTAATTTCAGTTGCCTAGATTAGCAAAAAACTCACCAGTGTTATACAAAGAGGCTCTATCAGTTATATACCTATGTTACATAACTGGAAAAAAAGTATGAATGGTACTTTGCTCATACCTCTGTACAAAGGGAAAGGAAAAGGAGGGAAATAGAATTCACTTCATTGCACCACTTGCTGTATTTCTTTGCTGTGTATCAACAGAAAATTAAATGGGAAAATAGTGTGTGATAAGGTTTTCCAGTGAAATGTCTGATATGTCAGGAAGTATCAAAGAAATAGTCGAAACAGAGTGAAGGAAGCTTTTGGGGAGCTTTGGAAAAGCCTGAAGCAAATATTTGAAAGTGTTTATAAAATTAGATGGAGATATTACTTCCTCTTCCTACATATAATTTACATAGCATACACAAATTTACTGCAGCCTATGTAAATTAAAGAAACCAGTATTGTGAATTTTCATATTTCTGTGTTTATTTCTTCATTCTGTGTTATTTGAAATTCATGCCCATATAAAGTGTATTTGGGTGGTTTTTTTACTGAATGGCATGAAGTCCCTACAGACAACCATAACCATCAAGATGATTACGTATTCACTATATATAAAAATAACAAATACATAGGTCAAGGTTTGAGAACAGAGACTGATGAGATGGAAATCAGAATTTTTGATTTTTTTTTCACATTTATTTTGTGGAAGTGTATGATTCAACTGATCTGAAAATTTCTAAGGACAAGGTTGCAGAAAATATTTTTTCAGCAGAGATGATTTATTAAAAAGAATAATGTATAAAAAGAGAAAAGAAAAAATATTAGGAGCTGATAAGAGGGAGAAAATCCACTACTTGTTATACAAAATTGTTTTCCATACTAACAGCAGCAGTTACTCTCTAAACTCAAAAGACTACTCATCCTCTATTGTCCTACTTTGTAATTCAGTTTTTGGTGTCTTAACATGAGCATGTTTCTACTCTTCAGGGCTAGTACTATTTGCTTTAGAGCTGCCTTATCATATAGAAAATATTTTATTTCTGCCTCTTGGTAGGAAAATTTGTCTCAAGCTACAGTGCTGATAAACTCTCATTTAACTTTTCCTGAATATCAGCTGAAATGTAAATTTTCAGTATTTTCAGGAATATGTTTCTTACTGTTCTATTTTTAATTTCAGTGATATTCAGTACTATGCTTATTATGAACATGGCCCTGAAATCTAGAAGTACCTAGAACATAGCTTAGCACAGCTAAGATTCTTGCAATTCTTAGCATTTACCTATTTGTCCATGCCTTAAAAATGCTAGAGTGTCCATGTGACTTATTTTGTAATCCAACATGATGAAGAAGTGCATGAGGATAAAAAATTACTCAAGGACAGCAACAGAGACAGTGTTAGCATTCTTTATTTACACATTTCCTCCAAAGAAGTGAAGTGTCAAGAGAAGAAAGATGAAGACAAAATTAACTTCTACTTTTCCTTCAATTTACTGAAAACAGTCAGCATGTTTAAAGTTATTGATGGATACTCCTTTCAAGACCTCCAGGGCTACTTCGCTGTCCAGAGATTATAAGAAAGAAAATGCACACCTATCTCAGATCCAACTTCCAATTTCCATTGATAGGCACTTCTAAGTCTTGGGAACATTAAGGGAAACCCATAAATTCCAGTACTGAAAATGCAAGTGAAAGATCATACAAGTGATCTGTAGCATAATATTCTTTTTGTTTGATTTTGTTTAATCTATTTAATCGTATTAACATCAATGGAATTATCTCCAATATTCACAGTCAAATTTTTTAGAAAGCAATGAATTTATTAATACCACTACACTGACTGGTTGCCATCTGAAAATACACTAACTTGCTAAAAAGGGAAATATCTACAATTTTTAAAGTTTAGATGTTTAGATCATTGGGTAAATATTTGGTAATGCATTGTCCAAGAGAATAATCTGCAGAGTACATTCAATGTTTCTCTTTCAGAATTTAAAAATACACAAAATATTCAGCAAATCATAGTAATAATTAATCCAAAATTACTAAAGAAATACACAGGGGCATATATCTGAAGCATGTACCAGATGGTGGAGCAGTGATTCAGAAAGAGCTAGAAGATCACCCTGAGCAATCATCTCTACATGACCTTTGTATGCAGTGTTCCAGTAAAAATGCTTGATGCATTTCTTAGTTAAATAAAATGGGGAACATCCATTTGAAATAGGAAAGCTATCCTGCCTCTACTGGTAGTGTTGTGAGCATTGCTGGCTATGAAAATACTCCAGGTTTGAAGATCACATTTCACAAAAGATACCTGTACACTGGAAAAACCTCAAAGGTACCACACAAAGCAATTAAAGGAAGAAAAAATAAGCACTCACCCATTTCAAGCAATTTGGCTCATCAAATTAGAGCTGGAATAGTTTAAAACTTTGAAAACCTCTGTAACTTATGGCATGGATATTTATAAAACTAGCCAATAAGGCAACTATTTCCAAATTTAAAAAGAAAATGTAAAATGCAGTATTTGATTGTTATACTCAGTCTAATGCAGTCTAAAGATAACGTATCAGCAAAAGCAGTTTAAAAAGTTGAACTGATGTGGCATACACACCTTCTTACCATGATGCCTCATAACACACAGTGGCATACTCTACAGGATAATTTGCAAATATGTTGTTTTCCAGATTTGGGAAAAAATGATGACTGATACCACTGTTATTACTGAATGGGATAGAATTATATGTTCTGTAAGTTCTAGGTCCCACCCAGAGAAAGGGCATCCACAATTTTATTTTGAATGGACAGGTAAAAGGGGGAATTGCTTACATTGCTCTCAGTATGGGTAAGTACCACACTGGCTTCTCTTGAATGTAGTGTGTTTGGACACTATCTTTCCTAAAGTTTGCAAGAATTTTTTTGTTGTTGTTGTTTTTACCTATGAAATAAAGGTGGCTGAATGTTTTCTTTCTTTTTTTCTGTTTTCCCCTCTTTCCTCAATTTCTTTTTTATATAGACAGGGAATACGATATTGAGCAGAACAAGCTTTAATGGAAAATTTAAAACCACTTAAATCTTTCTTAGACATTTATGGCAATATCAACATATTTCATGAAATGTTCAGAAGATATTGTCCTTCCTTACATTAGTAAGGTGTCTACATATTTTTTTTTTCACTTTGGAGATTATGATGAGGATTGACAAAATAAGACCACTCGAGTTTGTTTAAGAAATTCATTTCCCAAGACTTCTATAAGCTAAGACTAATGGCAGGACTTAGATTGCATTCTTTTCCTTCTGTAACCCCAGAGTTTAGCATCCTGAAGGTTGAGGTGGTTTTCTCTACCTACAGCCTTAAGGAGGACTTAATGCACTTTGATTTCATTGTTTAGAGGACGAGAAAAACTGATCTCATTTGGCCCTTAATACTTGAAAGCAACCACAATTTCTCCTTTATATATGCAAACATTAATGGGCAAGATTCAAAGGAGCAAAACCATGTCAGGTGCAATCTTGTGTTTCTTAAGAGATCGCTGAATTTCAAAGACTCTAAACATCAGTTTAAATATGCACAGTATTCCCTAGAAGACAGGATTGCAATGACCATGTGCTCTTCAAACACATTTCACCTTTTCCTTTGTCTTTTCTTGATGTGTTACTCTGCCAGGAAAGAAGGGTAGAAGAGCAAGTAAGCGGGGATACTTGCTCCTGCAGATTCCTTCTAATGAATTAAATTAACCTTTGGAAATTGAAATTTGCTGAAAGCTTTGGCTTTTGACATCTAAAGAGCACAAGAAAATGTGAAAGTCTAGTTCTTATTGCTCACAAATGTACAGAAGAACTGTGATTATTTCTTGTCCCAAAACAACCTGGGTGCTTATGGAAAGCCTTGGAATGAATTCTCCATTTTTAAATTTCCAGTTCATTAATTCATTAGTGTTGTTCAACACTTAAAGCTTATTGTACCAGAAATACCTTAGACAATTAATCTGTAATTTTATAGCACATGTAAAGAATGCCAAAATAGATTTAAAATTTCTGCTTATTTCTCAATTGAAAGAAATTAGATCAGATCTTTTCAGTTAGTCACACGACTCAAGTCTGAACTGTTGGCATATCTTACCATTAAGGTGGAATTTTAATTGTTCTGACATTCTGTCGTTAAGATATAAATTATATTTTTAATATGTAAATATAATGCTGTGTTTGCTTTTTTTAACGTGTCAGTTTAGTTAGCTTCCTTCTAGTTTCAGCAAACAATCCCTTTAGCTTTTGTAAAAACAAATTTTAGTCTTGCTTGTATCCTTTCTTATACATATAAGTATGCATATGTGTACACACATATATGTGTGTACATATACATATATGTACAAACACATAAATTCATATAAATAGCTATAAATGTATTTGAATATAAAATAAATATTTTGAGAACTATAATAATGTAATTTCAGCTTAAAAAAATCAAGTTCCTTTGTCTTCCTAACAACCATAAAAGGATTTTGAAGTTAACCAGGATGTTTCAAACTTTATTATTAGGAACTCAGATGTTAGAGATTGTTGAAGATGTTTTTCTTTTTATGAACCACTTTCCATTTAACAAATTATCACAGATAAATCAGATCTCAGATTTTATTTTTAAGCTAGTTAATTATTAATGTTGACAGAAGGAATATTAAATATTTCTTACAGTCATTTAAGTAGAAATTATTTACAAGTTTAATTTATTTCATCACTTAAAGGTTGAACCTGAAAAGCTAAAATATATTTCCTGCAAGCTGCAATGTCATTATAGGTGGAAAACTGAGACCTTTATTTAACTACATAGTTCATATCTGTCCAATAATTTATTATTGTCTGTTAATACAAAAAATATTGCAGTATCAAACCTTATATTTCTTTACTTGAAGCACAATTGCTTTTAGCGAAAATATGTGCCCTCTTCTCTGCTGATTCTCTCATATGCTAAAAAATGGCAGGGGCTGAAGCTGAGAGCCCCTCTACTCCCAGGTGCTGGGGGAGCCATCCTCACCAGGAAGAGACCTCTGTCAATGGGACATTTATTTCTGTATAGGGATGCTCTTCCACTTTGTTTCATTTATCAACACTTTCAAAAACTTTCCAGAAATCTGATGCAAACACTGCTCTGTTTGTAAATTAAGCCATGCAAAGATTACTTATCTTTACTGACCATCAGGTTTTGTAGAATAATCACTGCACTATAGCACAAAATGAAGTTGAAACAAATCACAACTCAGAGGTGATATCCACATTAGATGACATATATGGCTTTGCTAGCACAAACCTGTGCCCAACAGTGGCAACACCATATGTACCTGGGCTAGTGGTATGCTTGGAAAAAAGTGCTTTTGTACTAAAAACACATTTTTGGGTTGCCCTACATTCATGTATCATTAAAACTTGTCCTGGGTGAAAGGTGATCTTGCTTGGAACAGAATTTTTCCTCATGTTCACAGGAGCAATCATTGGTCATCAGATGAACTGCATCAGTAAACTCTTCAGGGGAATCAATAGTATCAACACAGAGATGGCAATCAGTTCTGTAGGGCTGAATTCACAGCCCAAAGATTCTTTACTCTGGGAAAAATCAATAAATGCCTTGGAGATTAAAATATCCACCCTCAGGGTAGAGCAGCTAGATGTATCACTATAGTGTGAGTGGTATCTCCAGGAACAAGAGAATCAATGTCATCACTGAGGCAACAATGGCACACAAACTAAATTTAGAAACTGCATCACTGATAATGAACCTTCAGTGCATATCTATTATTTCAAATATCAAGTTCAACTTTCTCTAAGTATTTGTTAGATAGGAAGAGATTATTACAAGATCCAAAGAATAAATTTTACAAATAATATTAAAAGGATCATAGACTTGTGACTTAAGTTGGGTGGCACTGATCCTTGTGATCACTGGTGTTTTCTACTCTGCAAGCAAGTTTTTTTTTAAACTTTTTTGCTTTAAACAACTAGTGACATAAAGAGTTCAGTCAGTAAATCAATATGTTACAGGGCTTTTTACACTTTTTTATTTAGTGAAAAAGGTGAAAATCCAGGGTGCATGTTTTATTTAGGATTAGGTCAATGACATTTTACAACCACCGTCTATGACTGAATAGTACAGCATTTCATAAAAGAGAAGTTTTCTTCTTGTGAAAACTATTTTCTGTTTCCAGAACTATTTTTCAAGTCTCCAGTAGCAAATAAATGACTGAAAGAAATATATACTTGCAGTTATTAGGTGATGTAGTTTTTTGGTTTTAATTCTATATGAAGGCAAAAAATTTAAGTTACTTCCAAATAAAGAGACTCGCAACATGTGCCCTCATTAGAATTTTACTTTTGATAAGGAGTGTACTTTGAAATGGATCCTGTTTGTTCTCATTTACCACAAGGTATTTGCATGCTGGAACTGTCTCATGGTCCAGGTTTCTAGCAGTGCAATAACCAAGAAGGTGTGCTTCATATTTTCCAATTAATATTCTCCAGTTGCTAATGGATTCTCATTTTATAGGATCAGCTGTTACTGGGTTAACAAACCCCTCAGAATATCTATTGGCTGGATTTGGAGCACTTGGCACAAGCAGTCCTCATGGCAGGCTTGCTCTTCCTGTGCCTGAGCAATGGCTATTGAGAACCGAGGTCGAGGCATTAATGAAACTGAACATGACAGAAGGACTTAGTGGCTGGATAACTTCCACACTTTTTTCAATGATCCAGTCACCTCCTGGCCAGAGCTTGGAAATGAATTTTGGCTTTTTTTAATAAAAGATTTTTATTTTTCTATGCCACTGGGGGTCTGTTCTTACAAGTTTATCCTCCCATATAAACAGAGATTAATATTATCAGAACTGAGAAATCTCACTCCCTTTATATTATGAAAATCTACAATAATATCATCTCTAATAAAGCCCCAAACCAAACAGGTATGGAATGAAAGGTACTACAATCCCACTGAGGATTTCTTTGAATTGTTGGATCAAATTCTCATGTGTTGTTTTTTATGACTGAATTCTTGCCACTTCAGCTGAAGCAAACTATTTCCTAGGGGAGGCCTGACATCCAAAAAGAGAAAACCCTGCTGTTTAGTAGCCGTAGTGTCCACTCACCACCACCAGCTTCTCCCTTCTTTTTGTGATGGTCCTCATGGTAAGAGCCCCTCTCTTTTCATCTTGTTGTCTTTGATGAGTTGAAGCCAGTAGAAAGCTTCCTTATTCCATGGGAATCACAGTACTGTTTGTTTTCAGAAGTGTTTTGACACTTTTTATTACAAGTGGATTATATCATGAAAGGAAAGGTTAAGAAAGGAGATTGATTGTCATTGACTGCACTTCCAGAGCATTGAAAGTGGACTAACATTTAAAATTAAAATTTAAAATGCTTAAAATTGGGAGAGTACTCAAGAAGCAAAAGAATGACTGGGAAGAAAACATTCCCTAAAACAAAATATTGGATACTCTGGAAATGAGAAGCATCCAGTGAACCAATATAGGTATAGTTTAACATTTCCCATGCAAAAAGCAATTACCACTTGAACTGAGAACCTGTGATATGGTCATCCACATGTGTGGCTTTGCTTAAAGCTAGCTTTGACAGTGGGAGCTAGAAGTATCAGAAATGGTGCATTTCATTTAGAAGGAAACTTCATGCCTTTGAAGATCTCTACAAACACCATCCTGTGTAAAGACTGGAACATTACTTATACTCTTCAAGGGAAATGATATAAATTTGAAGCAGTAGCTAGCTGTTCTGAGAGTACTTATGGAAAAGGATATCTGAAGTTGATTTTAGAAGTAATTTAAAAGTAAATACAAATTTTGATTCATATCTGGAATGTTTATCTGATACCTTTAATGAATGTGGTGAAGTCCAAGGATGGAAAGTTCAAAATAAAAATTTCTCACCTACCCCCATTTGAACAGTGCTTTAATTTATCCAGCATTCCATCTTAGCTCGGGTTTTCTCAGTGTTTTGAGTTAAAAAAAAAAATAGGTCAAACACATTCACTCATGTACTACCTGCTATGAAAGATGAGAAATACAGCTGATTGAATTGCATTTGACCTTTATGCTGAGTCTGAGTAAAGAATACTAATGCAATCATAAAGGCACTGCAACTACAGCCATTTGTTTTGAATCTGTTTTGTGATATTGGAAGGACAGTAATAACAGGATTTTCTAAAAACTTCTCACTTCTTTTTTTCTCTCACTGTACTTTTGTGCCTAACAATTATAGCTCTGATTTAAAATTTTATTTAATTCTAAAGTCATTAACTGTTCAGTTTTCTATTTCATTGAGCTAAAGTAAAAAAGTAAGTTGCAACTTAAGTAACGAATTGCCAAAATGATACATAATTAACATCATCGTTTTCATCCTGTGAATGACATCTTCTAGATCTCCGGTCTTTTAGCCCATAAGTTATAGAAAATCTATATTTTTATATCAAATTCAAAAAAATTGAAAACAATTGTGTCTTCCAAAAAGGCCTATTGAGAATATCTCTGAAAATATCTCCTGTTTTAGTCAAAAGTCAAAGTCTTTTGTGGGTTTTCAATTATGAGAAAAAGTGCGTGCTAGACATGCCTCTAGGACAGCCAGGAAGGGGACAGAATGGAAGGGGCAAACAATCAGCAATGTAAATAAATCAATCTTCAGTTTTCTAGTGTCTGCTTGAATATTCCAGTTTGTAGCTTTGGCCTTAAAGACATTTTCCATTGAAAAATTGTTGACTTTGTTGTATGGCTGTGAGATATATAAGCCTAAATTTTAAAACATTTTATTATTTTTTTTTTAGTTTCTCTGATAAAAATAAAGAAAGATACTTCCAATAATTATAACAGAATTTTAGAAGTCTTGATTCTTTTTATGGATAATAATTTGAAGTGCTGTCACAGATGAACTGTTAATGTTCTTCAGTTTGTCTTTGATAACATCCTAGAGTGAACTGATCCATTTACTATAATTTCAGTAAACAGAATATCCATTATTATTTCTTGTTTTTTACAATATTATGACTAAGGAAAAATCAGAAATATTTTTCTTCTTCTTACTTTCACTGACTGTCTTCCCTTCATAACACCACATTTTTTCCTTAATTCAATGATTCCCATTAATTTACATGTCAACTCACATGAAAAAAAGAAAATAAGGTGGCAAGAGTGCCATTAAGGGAGCTCAGTGAAAAGCTATGCTTAAAATGCAGCGGAGGTCAAAGCAAACAGTATCATAGTATGAATACAGAAAGGTTTCAGAATAGCAAGAAAAAATTACCATGATATTTTATAAACAGATTGTAAACTTTAACCCATAGCGCTGTTTTAAGCCTGGCTGCAGTGAAAAACTTGGAAACATACCTTCTGGTTCCAGCAGGGGAAGGATCCCATTCAGGGTGGTCTCTGAGCAGTTTCAGCCAGAAGAGAGCCTTTCCTCCTTGCCTCATCAGTGGGGCAACAATGTAAGGCTAGAATGCTCATCAGACCTGAGCAAGGTGAATGAAGGCAAATACGGAGGTGACTGGTATTTTTCTACACTATTAGGCTACATTTTCACAATTTTTATATTCAATAAAGTTTTATATTAAGAAAAATAGTGGTAGCATATGCTCAAACAGAAAGGTTTTTCTCTGACCTATATGCATGCCTTTCCTAAAACAGGGTTCCTTTATTTCAAATCTGCTCATTGTAGCACTGGTTATAATCCTGCATCAAAATTTATGAAATAGGTTTATGATTCTCTAGAATCCATGTGGTTTGACTTTACATTTTGGCAGAGAAGCTGAGGAAATCAAAACAAAAGCAATGACCTTTCTGCTTTCCGTATTTCAGTATGATGAATATTTTGAAGCATGTCTTATGGAACATATGCAAAAAAGTAGCTTAAATAAATTGTGCTGGCATCAGTGTGCTATAATAATCTGAAACGGTCAGATTATGGTTCCAGCTTATCCTGCAAAAGCAAAATGTGATAAAAAATAACCAGAACAAGCAAATGCTTACTGGGACAGTAACTCAGTAGAATGGAAAGGATTGTTTGGATACTTCACTTACACAGCTTATCAGTTAGTATTGGCACTAAAATAGATAGCAAAACAGTAAAGCTTGACTGAGAGCGGTTTCATAATTCCTTCAAAATATTGTCTGATCCTTAGAAGAGACAATATTCTCTATAATCAACACAAGTATAGACTGGCTGGTAGAATCAATTAACCGCCAAAATCCCCAAACCTCCCCAAGTTTTTATATAAGTATGCTCATCACAAAATGCTTATAGAAATGAATAGAGTTACAAATGATTGCTGTCAGAGTCTCCTATTTTATTTCTAAAGAATACTTTTCATCTTATGCATTGTTCAACTTGGATTACATCCTGTGAATTAAAGAAATGTGGGCTTGCTTTTAATGAAGCCAAAGTGAATCAAAACAATTATGAGGAGTGCAACCAAAAGATATAGTGCATTTTTCGTCTATCTTTCTTCCTTGCCTCAAGAATTATGATTCATGTCTAGCTTCTAAATAGATTGGGTAACATTATAACGATAATTTACTATTAATCATGACAATAAATGAAAAGAAAAATTTACTGCTAATCACACAATTCCAATTTTAGAAAATGAAAATGAGGGGGAAAGGATCAAATTGGCTTTGTTACCAATTATTTATGTCTCATTAAAAGCTCAACATTTTACTCACTGCAACTATATGAATCCCTATCCTTGTCTTCAAATACCACCTACTGCTCTGTCCTTCCTTTAGAGGCTGCAAAAGATGATTTTGTAAAAAGAGTTGGATATATACATATTTGTATTTCAGTTACTTAAAAAATAAATCCATTCATATCTGCAGTGTATATAATTATCATCACAAATCCAGAATATTTCTACTTTTTTCTTCTTCTTAATGTTACAGAAAATGCATGGGATAAGGTTCCTCACCCTTTTCTCCACAGCTGGCTAATAACTGTGAGTTTTCAGACAGAAAAACAATACCTGAACAGCTCATTTTTACCTTAATTATGGTATTTTTAATTTATACAAGAAAATATATTCTTAGCAAAAAAAAAAAAAATTGTGTTAAACTAAAGAAAAAATGCAAATATTAGAAATGCCAGTAGGATACTATGTGTCATGCCATTATCTTGTCAGAACCTTAAACACGCAATGAAGGAAAATTTTTAATCAGAAAACTGCACCCTTTTTCAAAAGAAATGTCATGGAGTAGGAGTTCATAAATCCACATTCAGCTGATGTGTTATAGTGAATTCAAATACGAATAGTTGCAAAGACTGCATTATCACATTACCCACTACTACCTGTTTAAACATTTTGCTACTATTTACAAAGCAGCAAATGAAAGGGCAAAATGTTCCCATTTCTTGTGGAGCTGCCTGACCCTTGCTCTCCAAGAGAACAGTTTGCTGCTAATAGTAAAATAAACAACAGATGGCCTGGAGGGTACTTTTTTTCCTTTTAATGGGTTTTTACTTAACCAAAATCTGTAGCTTAAAGTAGGTCATTGTTAGCTGGGACTAAAGAACTACAATAGGCCTTAGCAGTTTAGATTAAGTGGCAAGAAAGGCCACCAGTATGCCAGGATTGCTCATGTGTCTGGGGAAAAGTTAATTTTTAAGTAAATATTAGAGCTTAAATTCTTTGTTTGAGCAGAAATTTCAGTAGTTCTATTCTGCATGCTTTGTTGACTGATAAAGAGAATATATTTTTTGCTGATTTTTTGTTCAGTTTTTTCGGGTTGTTTTGTTGAAGAGTGGCAAGTGGGGGGCGGTGGTCTGACCTCTAGGACAGAAATGTAGCAACCATCTAGTACCAAAATTCAGATAATGAGTGCAACCTATTATCATAAGTTTTTTCCATCCTTTGTCTGTATGGTTTAATATATTTCTTGCCTACATCTTAGGGCTTCCATTTTAAAAAGAAAATGGATTTTTTTTTAAGAGATAAAACAAAGACATTAAGATTTGGGGCAGGCTGGGAGACATGAGCAGGGAACTGGAGTGAAATATTGTGAATATAACTTGAACAACACAGGACCACATTCAAGATAGCTTCAAGTCCTTTTTTCAGTGTGGATGGACCAGTAATGAATAAAAACCTGCAGAATATTTTCTACCACATAATTTCATACTTCAAACTAAATACGGGTGGTTTCTGATGCAGAGAAAATATAGGATGACATACATCAAAACTCAGGACACAGTGGCAGTGGGTAGAAACTGCTATGCATTAAGGTGGTTTGTATTTGATGATAACTACAATCCATCAAAGAAGAGGTAATAGCAAGCTTATTTGCTGAAGGAATCTTTTTCAATTTCTACTTCTGTTTAACTCCAGAGAGTTAATGGGAGATCTGTTAAACTCCATTGAGATCCTTATCTCTTCAAAGTTTCATTCACAGTAAAGTATAAGAATGTAGTCATTGGGAAAGCAAAAAAAAAAGCTGAAAAAATCAGAAGAGAATAAGAACAGATCAAGTAAATTCAGGACATCCATGCAGTAACATTCCAGGTTAATATGCCCTGGGATAGTGCACACTGGTGAAGTACACCTCAGTAGTACTTAACATGTACATCCAACAAAGAGAAAATATGGGAAATTTTTTTGCTGTATTGATTTTATTGAAGACAAGACATCTCCATTTATGAAAATCATAAATAACTACTATAATTTACAGATTTTTCCTAGCTTTAGAAGCAACCATGAAAAAAACGTAATTTAAAAATTTTGAAGAGTTATTCTCCTACATAGAGTTATTACAAAAATTATCACTATAATAAATAACATTCCAGACCAATGCTGTACAATTAACTTAATATAAAACTAGGCTGAAATGTGCACAGTGAGAAAAAAAATGTTGAACTGAGAAAAGAGATATATGATTCAAAGATCTGTGGGCTGTGCCTAAGTTTTAATTGTCTATGCATGTATGAAGTCTGTGCCTTGAAAGAATGAAAGAATCTTTATTTTATTAACATAGAGTGGCTAGAAGGAAGGAAGAACAGATAAAATTTTACTTTCCCAGCATAATTAAAAAAATTAAAAATTTAAAATAAAGTTCAATATGAGAAAGAACAATGACCATACCTATTTAGTAGACGTTTCATGACAAAAAACAACTAACCAAATTTAAAATCTTCTTCTGCTAGCCAATATCATGGAGAAATGCCATCAAGTCATATGAGCAAACCAAAATGGAATGATATACCCTATTTGGTCATCTGTGATCTGAATGGCTGGAAAATGAAGACCTCTGTAGAGTTCTGTCACTGGAGAGGCAGTGATGGTGCAGTCTTTGTTAGTTGACTTCATACATCAAAATCATTTATGATGACACTACTTGTGGCTGAATAATTTCAAATCCTTATCTCTACTAGAATGTATTCAGTTATACTCCCATTTATGTGCTTAAAGTAAATTTTAGAGTAATTTACAGAAATATGTGAACATTTACCGAACTGAGCTAGGAGTGTTTTCAAAATAGCACCCAACCACACTAATTCCATTGAAATGGGAACTTGACACTTGCTATATGAGAAATATAGCACCCTCACAATAGGGCAAATAGTGGGGTAACCAGATATTAAATATTTAACAGCAATAAAAGAGACTGAAATCTCATGTGACAAGAGTTACCTTGCTGTGAAGGTGTCCCAGTACTTATTTTAGACTTTAGAGCTGTTTAAGAAACAGAGTTTTTGGCTCTGGAGAAGTTGAGCTAAGTTCCTGCTTAACTTCCTTCACAGTCCAAAAACATGCGGGGAGATCAATTTAACTCCATCGAGATCCTTAATAGTAGCAATTCAGTAGAAGTTTTGAACTTAAAAATTTTGTGGTTTGTTTTTTTTGCCACTTATATAAAATTTTTCCCAAATCCTGGCCACTGTAAGAAACATGTTGCTCTCAATCAGATTTCAAATAGGAATATTTTTTTTGGGACCTTTTTACAGGCTTCAGCTTAAAACTATTTTGAGAAATTTAATTGCATTCAGTTTTTCTCTAATAAAACTAAATCAGATTGTTAACATTTATTGCTATTTTCCCCTCTTAATTAAAATTACCTAAAAAGAACATATAAAACATTAAATGGAGACCAGAGGCATTCTAACAAATTATCTTATTACCTATCATTTTTTCGAAGTCTCCAAACTTTCTGGATTACTGTGTTTTGCTTTTGTGTATTTTTGTGTATCTTTTGAGTCTGTGCATTTATAGAGCAAAAAGATACAACTTGATACAAAATATATAGGAAAGGTCTAAGATCTCCCAGCTCTGTTTAGGCTAGGCATAAATAAACAGCTGTCTACCTACCTGTGTTAAAACATTCACAAATTTAGATCTGTGGTCAAAAGAAATCCTCTAGGATTCCTGTGTTTCTACACATTCAAATTTTAAACTGCTTAACTCAACACTTTCCAGGCACACTGCATATTAGATATCATGCAAATCATTGTGCACAGCTGAACAGAGAGGGATAAAGTGCCCACTAATTGAAATCTATGGAAGGTTGCAATTAGCTTCACTGGAGCCACTATAGCATTCTCAGCTTTGGATATTTTACTACGGGGATGTAGGAAAACCTGTAGTACCTTCTGTAAGTGTATGAAGTTTGTTGTTAATTACAGCTTTTGACAACAAGCTGAATACTTGTTAGCTGTTGTTTCAGCTCATAAAGCAAAGAAGGCAATGTAATAGTCACAGTGTGTGAAAAAGAGGAATTCCCAGGAAACGCTGGGTAGAAAATAAAGTGAGCAGAGGAAACAAACAAGAAAAACTAAATCTGCAAAGGCAACAGAGACCATGAAGTGTGAGACCTAAAGCCTTACTAGGAAGGGCAAACAGAATGGTATGTCCTCTGCTACTTTTATCATCAGACATTGTTGCCGACATCCCTTCATAAAAATCCTTTCATTAGGATTTTTTCCAGCTGGGGCTGAGAAGTCTCAGCAACAAGATGTAAACAAGTTGTTATCTGCTGCTGTGGAATGTAACAGGTTCACCTGTGATTGGCCCATCTCTCATGTTTATAATTAATGGCCAATCAACGACTGTGTCCTATCGGACAGAGCCGGGAGAGTGTCTTTGTTGAGGCTTCTTTCTATCTCTCTTTTTAGCATTAGCCCTCAGACAAACCCTCTCTTGCTCTCCATGTCTTTTAGTATAGTTAATGTATATATATATCCTAATATAATAAATGAACCTTCTGATAATGGAGTCCGCATTCTCGTCCATCCTTCGCCCCAAAACACCTTGAGATCGCTGTAACAAGACATCTACACGCCATAGTTAACAGGAGAGATCCGCAGCTTTATTCTAAAACGACACAAGGCCAAACTAGACAGCTCTGCAGAGCTTAGCAACACTGTGCTCCAGAATGATGGGCTCACCAGGATTCACTCATATGACAAAATGGTTTGCCATTAGCTTATCACAATAGTTCTCTGAATAGTCAAGAATGTAAGGAATGTCAAGAAAAGGAAACGAACCCGAAAAATTCTCTGCAAATGGTGGGATTGTTTTTAGTAATTGTAAATAAATTATGAACTTGTTGGCACAAGGCATTATGAAGATGAAAATAGAGGTATTTACAACAAGAAATAAATTAATGGAGAAAAATCCACCCAATGTATATGGTATGTGTATACTGTCTTCATCTTCTGAAGCTCCTATCACCTGATTGCTTGCCTGATGTAGCGGGAGATTGATCATTCAAAATACTTCTATCCCTGAACTGTGTATCTATTACGGACAATTTTCAGAGAACATTTATTGCAGATGCCCAAAACATAGTAAGTTTTATAAAAGAGAGGGAAAGGTAAGACAACAGAAGCACAAGAAGAGGGAAGTTCTGAAAAGTTTTTCAGTTATCTGATTTTTTTCTGTTATGGATGAACTTAAAATTTGCATCTTCCAAAGTTACTGCATGACTGTATTAACTTTTAATACTGTCCATCTTGGTTTTTTTTTTTTTAATTATATAAGTATTATTTATGTTTGTGCAAAGGATTCTTCTCCAAAGACTTTTTCATTTTTTAGAACCTTAAGTACTGAATACAGTTTAACAGTTTTGAAAATAAAAGATTTTGTATTTGCAGGGGAAATTGCTTATGGTTTTTGAATATGAGCCATTCTCTAGAAATTGTTCTAGAAAGGGATTATCATCTACTCTGTGTCCTTATCAGAGATGATGCAAGTACTTTCAGAAAGCTGCTGTCTCTATCTTCCAGCATTTCTCAACAACTTTACCTAAGGGTAATCTGACATTTCTCTATGCTGTGAAAACAAGACATCAACAAATCAAGGTACATTTTTGCTGTTTCTGTGCCTCTATGTCTGACATATCAAGGAACCTTCTATGTATTCTTGGTGATTATAAACCTCCTCCCCATAAAAATTGATTTTTGCAAGCAATGTTCTTAGTATGACAGTACATAAGAATCTTCATATACTAGTGATTCAAATGAAAACCTTTAAAAAGGAAAAAAAGGACAGGATATTTACAAAGTAAAATACATTCAAATTTATGTTGAGATGGGCTGCTTGGCTATTTAAAAGATCTTTGGATGATTTCTGACCTGATAAGTACCACTATTTAACAGGACATATCATAAATTTACACCTTGAATATATTTTGACATCATGTTGATGGTACATATTCGTTTATCCAGTCTTTCATTATACATATTCTTTCTGCAGAAAATAGTTACTTCTAAGTTCTTGTTTGAGAGAGTTACTGATCTACAGCTTCTGTATTTGCAAATTTTTCTGTAATCTCCAGCTCATGACAATTGTCATTTAGCATTCTCTTGCCATTTTCCATATACTACAGACTAATTATAAGTTTAAAGTTGCAGGAAATGTGAGCAAAACTGTCTGTGGCTCTTTTTTTTCCTTTGCTTCTGTCTTTTTTCTTTTCTTAATATTTTTGCTTACTTTTTGGGTTTTTTTCTCCCAGACTGGACTGAAGAAACACTTGACAGTTTAGTTCAAGACACATCCTAGTCATGATTGTCATGTGATTCTGAGACAAAAAGTGCTTTCTCCCCAAAGACACTTTTGTTTTGCTGCTATATCATAGGGAACATCTGGAACCATATCTGTTCTTGAATCAATGTTCATATCTTCTTACCGGTGCAGTATGGATAATTCAAAATATTTCACTTTCTTATCTATCTACTAGATTAGATACTAATCCCTTCTTATTCTCCCACAGAGAAGTAGAGTCAGCTTCACTGTAATTTAATGGTAAAACCAGACACTACTCTGTTCTTATCAAGCTTAAACCATTGTTTAATGGTTTAATGTTTAGGGGTTTAAGATTCAGTGGGGGAAGCACAGCAGTAAGCACATGTTCCCAAGTTATTGCTGCTGTTCTACTGTGTGAGGACTGTAAATATCTACTTATTGGCTGGTTCAAGCCAGTTCAATTTCACAAAGAAATAAAGTTTTCAGTGTCTCTTTCATTCTACAGTCAAAACCCAAATTGTCCCAGGGGAAGCTGAGATAGACATATGCATTTACGCCATCTTATCTACTGCTACTGGCCCTTGCTGGAGATTTTGGGGTCTCAGGAGACCAGGAAATTGGAGAAGCAACACACTGTGAATCACTGCTATCTGAGCTCTACCAAATTATATGAAACTCCTCTGCCAACAACATCCACAAAGACCTAGCTATTAGTCACTTGAGTCTTCAGCATCACATAATATCTGAGAGGAAAGGGGAAGGAGTACTGCCAATAGTAGCAAGCTGAAACAACATTTTTCAGGAGAAAGTATGTTGAAAGGATAAGAAGAAACCCAGCCATCCTTACAGAGTATATTGTAAACATAAAGAAATATTTCACTCCTGTAAAGTAGAAAGTTCTGCAGATTTGTTAGAAGATGGAATCTGGCCTCTTCCTTTCTTGTCCTCCAGCTTGCATCTGTTAAGCGTTACATTTTACAGGCATGGAAATAGAACCAAGACTTTTAACACTGTTTCCTCTTTGCTATTTATTTCAGAGAATATTGGATGTTCCCATTATCCTGTCCACTTGGAAGGTTAAAAAATGTGATAGCTGCCTAAAAATGATGCGCTCCTATCTTGACCCAGACTTGTACCCACTTCCTCCTTGGTTTCCTAGAGATTTCTGGATTTTTGTGGGGATGCTCACAGACACAGAGCAATGCTGAGAGAGCAACCATCCCCAGGGATGCTGCTGTGCCACTGCTTCTCCACACAGATGCCAGGGTACCTCCACCATATTTGTTGCCATATCGCCAAAAGCTATCCTGCTTAGATTCCAACAGGTTTAATCTTTGTGCTTAAAAGCAACAATTCTATTTTGGTCTCAGGAGGACAGCATCCTCCTTCACTCAGGTGAATTAGGATTTGTCCTTTATTTCTTAACTCTTATTCCTACAACTGGCAAAAATGAATTAGTCTAAGGAGTGAACTGCTTATACATGACCTTCTTGGTCTTCACTGTGTGTTAATGAGTTGGTTTTATGCATTGTCTGAAGAGTAATGACAACAAATAGAATTCATGGAAGTCATAATATTAATTATTGTTATTAATATTATTATTTTCAAGTATTTATGTTTCATATAGCATTGGGATAATTATTTAAGGGAATAATATACTGGATATCTTTTGAATTCACAACAGAGTTCAGAAATTGGACTTTTCAAGTAAGAAAAAAAAGTAACAGTTATTTTACAATTTAGGAAAGCTATAAGGGAACACAAAATTTAGGCAAAAAGTATAACTCAGCAGATAATTTTTATGTCTTGCCTGTCTGTTTTATTTTTTTTTATTCTGCAAAATGTTTATAAATGAATCATAGAATTTTCTTTCAAAAATTATGTCATTTTTTTTGCATATCTTCAGAATGTTTTCAGAAATAAGACTAATTTATAAAGAAGGTAGCAAACAATGCACATTTTGTCTATGAACTTTGTGTTAGGGTATGGAGCCAAACTAGAATAGAAAACCTGCAATATAGCCAATAGTTTTTCCTGTATGTAAATTTATAAAAGGAGGTAATTACATAACAGTAGCTCAAGATTTCAAGTTGTAAAATTATTAGAGGGATGGTACGCTTACCCAGTGACTCTGAAAATGGTCCTCTTTCAGATAACTTTTAGGACACTCTCAGCACTGGACTCGTCTGATCTCAAAAAAGGTAAAAGATCATTAGTACCAGGGATTCTATACTACAATTTGAAGTACACATAGAAGAAGTGTCTGGGGTTTTTTTCCACTATTATAGCAGTATTATCAAAGGTCTCACTGTTACCTAAAACAAATAGCTCAAAGTGTGGGTAATATTTTCTTTTGGTAAATCATCTATTTATAACTATATATAATAAATGATTCACATTTTGCAATATGGCATTCAAAGCAGCTATAAAAAATGTACATTAACAATTGTTAACCAATGTTGGCTAAAGTTAATGAAAGTATAAGTACTTATTACCTAAAAAAAAAAAAAAAAAAAAAAAAACAACTAAGAGAGAGCTCAATGTGTCATGATGATGCTTGACTAACAATTCAGAAAAGTCCATATCAGAATGCTAAATGGAAGTCAGGAATAAAACTTGACTGTCTTCAGTCTTTTTCTGCATCTCCTAAAAGTTGTCCAAAAGTTGAAGTTGTTTTTCTTTTTTGCAAACTTTGAACTTTTTATGAAATTGTGTATTTCCTATACTAAAACACATATCCAGTTTAATACTTATCTAAATAGAATCTAACCATGTCTCGGGATGTAAGGAACACGGAAGAAACTGAAAAATAATCAATGGCCAATCAAATGAGATAAACTTTAAAGATATTATATAAGAAAAGTACAGTAAACCTCTTTGTGCTGAAGTAGAATTGGTCACCAGAATTCTGATAATTTAAATTCACAGGATCTGTTCTGTATCTCAGTGTGGAACACTGAGTAATTATTATCTCTTAACACATCCTTTGGTTTGCATTAAACTTTTAAATTATTTTCTTTGTCATGCTAACAATGGCATAAAAGTTTTGGACCCTGCATGTTGGTCAGTAAAGTTAATTTTTCAGGATGTAGAAACAATGTTCAGGATGTTACATTACTCAAGAAAGTCATTTAAACTGTTTATGCTACCTTTAATGTATATGTATACTGTCTGAAAAGAATAACCAGGAATATTTTGTCAGGTTTATCCAGATGTAAAGAACAGGTTCTGAATTTTTTTTTTTTTTTTTTTTACTGGGAATAAAAGGTGTGCTATCAGTTTTGTTTTCTTTTCTTTCCCAAAGGTCTAATTAGGATATTGAATCATGGTCTGTAAAGGCATTCACAAATACTCTCAACTCTGCACCATTTTCCTTTCTTATTTTTTAAATAAAAAGAACTCTAATGATAGTACATAGAGCAAGAGGAAATTCTAATTGTTTCTAATGCATCTAATTTATACAACATATACATTTGTAACATTTTCATTGACCCCCAGAAAACTACTCATTAATAAATATGAGTTACTTCGCATATAAACGTGAACAAATAGGCAAAAGACAGATAAATCAAGACAATGTCAACATGAAAACAAGACTGTACTAGGAGCAGTGACCATAGGTAATTACCCTTTTCCAGTCTTGTTTTTAAATGTTTCAAAAGGCTTTTAATAAATTTTAAACACATGAATTGAATTATTGAAATACTTTGCTTGAGAGAAGCATTAGCCCTATTAAAGCATGGCAAGCTGAGACACAGACTGTGGGAATGTATTTGAATAAATAAAGAGTTTTTAAAAAGCGAAAGGATTCCTTTTATGTAGAGTCTCTTAATATACATAATTTTCTGGGTCTACCTATTGTCAGTCAGGTAATTTGTAAAACTGTATTTTCAGCCTTCAAGCCCTTCATCTCCTTCATATCCCAAACTTTATGGAAAAACTATGACAAATGCAGTTGCTGGGAGAGAGTCAAGGGAATAAATTAATGATGAATAAGTCTATAATTTTACTACATATGATGCAACTCTGGGCCGTCTATGACTTTCAGAATGTATTTGATATTCAGTTACTAATTTTAAACACAGCATGCCAATGTCTGTATGTGTATACAAAAACATATACCTATGCAGAAACATTGAACCAAACAAACTTTTTAATAAGACTTTGGTTATGGAGTACAAGATGTTCTAGTTGTGTGATGTACTGGAATCTGTCTAAGCAAAAGGCACTTAAAAGTGATTCTCTTTGCTTAGCAGCATGGATCTAGCCCCTTCTTAATAAAAATCCTTCCGTGCATGTAAATATCTCCTGGAATTTTTGCATTCAAGACATTATGTCATATTGTGATACTGTTTCCAGATATCAATTTCCTTCTGCCAGATAAAACAAAGAGACTGAACTTCCCCACAGAAAAAAGAAAAGCCACCCACTCAATATACCATTCAGTTCCAGAACCATGGTTTTTAGCCAAAGCTATTCTTTGTGCTGGAAAACGGAGCTCTGTGAAGAGCTGTGTTGTGACCAGAGAGTGAGCTGAAGCACTGTAATTGTTACTAAACCAAATACCATGTTTTCAGCTTAATTCCAGAATCTTTTCCTTAAAGTATTGGGTAAAAACAAACAAATAAAAATGGTTTTTTACCTAATAAATGGATTGTATTATTTTTTTGCCTTTACAATAGACAACTGATATGCTCAGGAGATGCTTAAGGTACTTATTTAGTTTGTGATACCAGGCATATATACAGCTGCACCATTTCCAGGACTGTGCATCACATAGGTTTTCTGCATCACGTGACAGCAGCAGGATCTTCACAGGGAGTCATTGGTGTATATCCAGTCAGCCTAAGGAAACTATGGCTCCACATACATCTCAGCCTTTGCCAATAATTTCTGCCTAATGTCACAAGTGGAAATGACTGAAAGATAAAAAACTTTTCTTTTACTTTTTTGCCTTCATATAATTATTTTTATCCTTGTACAAGCTGTAGGAAATCTCATCTGTTCTCATACAGAAGGGTTGTACCTGTTTGCTATATAATTCCCCAAATTGCCAGCAATTTAATGTAGTATTTTAATATAGCTTGTTCAATGCTTAAGTGCATATGTGTAAAATCATTTCCAAGCATGTCGTCTTACTGGCTCTCACCTTGTGCTATGGACAGGCTCAAAGGACAGCTGTTAAAACCTGCAGATCAGAAGGGTCCAGTCATCAGTCTACAAAGATATGGGAAAGTGATGGAGGTTAGATGGATTTCCGTTCTTATCTAAAAATAAAAAATCTGAACTGCAGTACTGACAGCTTGAATGTAGTCACAGCAATAAATGGAAGCGTGCCATAGAGATGCCAAAGCTGGGCCTCATTGAGCCAGGCTTAGCTCTGAGCAACAGCCCAGGTACAGCAGCAGAGAAATTACTTATCCTGCAAGTTACATGTATGACCTCAGCAGAGATATATCCTTTCACTAAATCTACTGTCAAAGCATGCCTTACTCATATCTTTGTTGTTCAGACAAATTTAACCTCAGGAATTTTATAATTAGTCTTAAGAAATGCTAATGACAAAAATAGCAACAGATTACCTTTCTGTGAATTTTCTTACTGCTGGCAAACTCTAGGCCTTTAAGTCTAACTAAGAGTCTCATTTATAGGAGCAAACTGGCAATGCAGATATTTTAATAGTTTTTTACCTAATCCCTATTGGGTCTTTTTATTCCAATTTTAATTCTGCTAAAGAGTTGGAACTTTCTATTTTTCTTTCCATAATTACTTAGAAAAATATTCTGACAACATGACTGTTATAGAAGTCTGACTGCAAGCATTGCAGGCAAAAACAGACACTATTTTAGTTAATGCTTATATCTATGGGTCTTGAAGAAATGCACGTTTGCAAAAACACATTCTGAAAGACATTTCCACACAGCATTAGCTGGATTGCATATGTAAATGAGATGCTAAAAATAACCAAACACAACAAGTCTCTATTCAAAAGTTAGCCCACCAAAACTGCACTGCACAAAGAAATATGCTTTGGCTTTTTACCAGATTAATTTAAAATTTTCCCTCAAGATAGTTTGTGGCCAGTTTTGGAATTGTACTTAATTTTAAGTTTCTAGTGCATTTCTATTTGAAATACCAGAAGCTAAAACAAAAAAAAATATACAGCTCCATGAAACTGCCAAATGTCATTAAGCTCTGTTGTCATCTATAGATTTTCAGAGGTTCACTCTGAACCAGCAATGGACTGACTGGAAATTCTAATTCATAGGAGGAAGTTAGCTGAGTTGTACTCTCTGCCAGTAAAATGAATTGAACAAAACAGTGGCTGCGTTTTTGCATTATGGCCTTTCAGTTAGGGAAATTTACCCTGAAAAATAATAATGCCCTCTGGAATATAAGCAGAGCATGAATACCCTTTGATTCCATAGTCACAGTACCAAACAAACATAAATTCTGTGTCTGCTTCTTGCCTGCTTAAACTATAATTTTCTTTGAAAGTCAATAATTCAATCAAAAAAATTATATGAGACTGACAACCTCCCCACTCATCATGAGTTTAGATATTTACTAGTTTTAATATAATATTTTTCAACTGAGTAACTTACCATCTGTGCATGCATTTCTCAGGAGGAAAGTCAATGACAAATAAACGTAATCGAATATTCTCAAACTTGTGAGTAGGCACTTACTATTTTGCCTGGCATGCAATTTACTTTTCTGGTTCAAAAACTCTCTTAGCTTCCTTCGTCTCTATGTTCTGTTGTTCAGCACCATGTGCTTCTCCTCATTTACTCTTTCATCCATTTTATGTTTTAAATTGAAATCTTGCCACAAATTATTCCTGCCTTATTGCATTGAGCCATATTTTATGGACAGGGCAAGATTTGGCCTATAATGTCAACTGGCACATAAAGCAAATGGGATGTCATTTGTAGGTTTATCTCAAAGATTTGTTGGAACATTTTCAAATTGCTACTGGCAGCACAGCTTTCTTATTTCCCTTCTATTAAGGAACTTGCCTTACTTCTCACCATTTCTAAAGAAATGGTCAAGACTTCCAGATTATCAAAACATTGGTGAATAGAAAGCATTTTCCTTCTAAAATCATTATAATGAAAAAGCAACAAGGAGTTATGATATGTCCCTGTCTAAATAACCTTAGCAGGTTCCCTTTTTTCCACAGCATTGCACAATATTTTTAGTATGAGTCTAAGCTTCATATTCCCTTTTAAATCAGTAGGAGGTATCGTACTAAATTTCCTTCATAATGCAGTTTTCTCTTCTGAAATGTCTAAGTACTGATATTAGTATTATACATTTAAAAAAAGACTTTCCAAAAACCACAGTCACTAGTGAAGACACGTTCTCATAGGGATTATACAAACACACATGATGATATGACTCTCAAATCATAAAAATGGGTATAAACACAGGCAATAAAAAAAAAAAAAAGAAAAAAAGTTGTAGTCCATTTCATTTTATGCAATTTATTGTTGTCTCAAAGCCACTAAATCATTTTCATTTAGTTGCAGCTTTTCTAACCATAAATTTAACAGTGATTGCACACTCTTTTTTATTGGAATAAAGATACTGACTTTACCTGGACAGAATTTAGTTTTTCTGCCTGGTTTACCCCAATTTCCCAATAGACCTTTTTGTATGAGAAAGCTATTACTCTTCCTGGTCATTGTAAATGCATGGTGTATAAGAACCACAAATTCTGAAACACTGTCAAATTTAGTTACACACTGATAATTTCTTCTAATTGCTAGTGTTGGTATGTCATATGTTAAATGCAGCTTCCATCTTCCTTAAACATTTAATTTTGACAAAGAGCCAAACACATATTTTGTTCAGTAAATTAGACTTGTATTTCTGTACCTTAATTTGTTAAATAACTGATCTTATTTCACAAAAACACTTAAAATATGCCCATGGAAATATGGACTTTTCCAGCAAATTCATTACAGTTTTCCTTTGTGCAGGGTTTATTATTTGCAAGCAAACATTTGCTACTGGCAAAATCTCACCTAATATATTTTTGGCTTCTATGTAATTCTCTCTTTCAATTTTATCATAATAAACACACTCTCTTTCTTTCGGAAGTTTCACTTTGAGAGTTAAAATAAAGAAATGAAAGATTTCATTTTACTTTTGTAAAGATACCACTGGACAATCAGAAATATGTCTGCATAAAATTACCAATATTGTCATATTCAGCAGAGGCCCCAATTTTATCATGAACTCTGGAGTAGGCTAAGGTAACTGCCCTCTTTTTGACTCATTGTAAAAATCATAACTGCGAAGTATTGTAAACACCAGAGCAATCAGTTCAGCTCCAGTGCCACTGCACAGCAGATTGGTGTGGGTGAAGACAAAAGTTCTGTAAATTAGCACAGACTAGTGCTAATACTATCCCAATAGTAGGGGGCTCTGCAGAGAAGGTTTGACATACAGAAAATGTGGTGCTTATGCTTTTGAGAAAAGGCTTCCTGCTCTTGCATTTAGAAAGATGTTCTTCCACAAATAGCAGATGGTATGAAGATTGTAAAAACATGAAGATACCCCTGAAACTAAGAAGGGAGGTCAAGGACCTGAGAGGAGTAGTGCAAAGGCTGATAAATCTTAAAGAGAGCTAATCATCACCTCAGCTGGTATAACCATCACTTCCCGATTTGCATTTTTTTTACAACTAGGCTGGTTGTGCAAGAGTAAAAAAAAGATCTAAGGATGTAGAAAAAGTCTGGCTCATAAAGGTCACCATAAAATAAAAGGGACAGACAGGCTTTATAGGACTTTTTTTCCTACTGAGAAAAATGGGGATGTGATAAAGTCTCAGTGAGTGCACAGTAACTTTAAGATACCTAATCTAGCTGTAAATTACTCTCATTTCTGTACTGGTCACATTTCAGCCATAAAGTTCACTGCAAGTGAATTTACCTTGCAAAGATTATCCTGTGGAGTTGCTGATAAATTTTTGCAGAAGTACCAAGCTTTAAGCAGAAAGGTAACAAATACATTGTCCTTCTACTCATAAGGATTATCGTGGAGTTGGTTCATGAATTATAAAAAACTAAAACAACAACAACAACAAAAAAAAAGGCAGAGCTAAGTAGGGAGCTGGAGTAATGAAAAAATACTGTAGTCTGTTTAATCAATTTAGATAACTCTTCACCTTCTTTTGCATTGATCAACAATGCTTCTCTCTCTATTTGATAAATGATGTTAATATGTTTTATGTTAAAGTCTCATTAGTCTGAATAGTCAAATAAATAATTAGCAACTATGTCCAATCATCTCTACAGAGGAAAACAGAAGAGAAGAGATGGAGAAAATATGCATTTGGAGTTGTATAGAGCATGAAGTTGTACTAAGCCATAGACAAGTCCCAAGAGCTTTGCAGCATTGTGGAAAGCTAGAGCCAGCCAGCAAAAATATTTGAACAGGGGAGAAAAGTGGTTAGATGACCAGGAGAGGAAAATATTCAGGGTAACATGGTAAAGTCAAGCATTAGATTATACAAATGAGACACATGTTTTACTGTAAAATGTGATCTTTATTTCAAATCTTATAACTTTTTATCACAAAAAAAACCTCACTTTCGGGGTGTCCCTGGTTGCCATTCTATCCCTTTTGCTTCTTCCTCCCTATCAGCTTATGTTCAATGAGCCAATGTCCCTCTCATGTCTTCTTTGGTATGATTTTCTTTGCAGGGTGGAACATGCTCTTCTGCTACTGCTGCTCACAACCTAAGTCTTGCAGCCAATCTGGCAGCACCAGCATATAAAAAGGACAGAATATGTTAGAGGTTAAAATTCAGCCTCCTTTCCAGTTTGAGGTTGAACTAAGATCTTGATTTGGGACAGTGTTTTGCTTTCATAGCTGTGTGGAATGCTGCTCTGTTGGAGAAAAATACAACAGTGGTCTAGGAATCTCCCTTCCTAAGGACTCCTCTTGCAGTTTAGGAATTAAAGAAATGGGACAGTGATGGGACTATGTGAAAGAATTCACCTTCATAGTTTCATAACTCTAAGAGACTAGCACAAGGTAATCAACACTAAGATGTTCTGTAGAAAGAAAAAATACACTGAAGCGAAATTTCTGTCATTTAGTGCAATTTAGCAGACTACACTAAATCGGGGCAGTGCTGTATCATAGGATGCATACAGAAAGGGTATTTGAAAGGCCAATCTTCACTCTAGGTTGTAAAAATCAGAGACAAAACAGATATAAGGGCGCTTGAATTGAGAAGTCTCATTACGCATTTGATTTGGCATTTTTAGTGTTCATTAAATACCCCTGGCTGAATTGTAATCCCTGCTGTGGGCTTTTTTTAAAATGTCTGAAAATATGTAATGATATGACTTCCAAGAAAGACATGACAGCTGAAAACAACCACTCTCCAGCAAATTCTGTTGAAGTGCAGAGTAGGAAAGAAAGGGCATAATTATATTTCTGTGCCAAGATAGTGCATTCCTCTCACACAGAGAAGTACTTTCTCAGGTAATAAGGCATTTCTGGAAAACTGCACATTATTTTACAACATCACAAGTGAATCATGTAGCGGTGTCACTTCCAGGACTTAAAAGCACATATTAGATGTATCCCCATAGTATTTAAAATCCATGAATAGATGAGGACCTTGTGAGCGAAAAGAGCTTAAAAGGGATATAAAAGGATTGCTTCCACAAGGACAGAATTGACATAGGCTTGCTCTGGGTTAAGGACATGTTTAAATGCTAATCTGTATAGTATTGCCTGAGGTATTTCTCCCTTTATAATTCACACAGTAGAGATGCTTGACGTAAAAATTTGCACATTTAAGAAGAAGAGTCAAGTATATTTAAGTGAGAGATTGTGAATTTGAATTTCCCTTCAGTGTGGAGGACAAGGCTCCTCTGTTTAAAGTTTTCTATTTATGCAACTGTGTATTATTTAATTGTCGATTTAGTCATACCCTAAATAACTTACATGAAAAACATAATGTAGCGGTTTTCACACATCCTTATTTTTCTATAATCTTCAATGTATGTACATTAACACAAACAGGTTTTGTGACAGCTTTGCTTTTTTTCTCCTGCAGTGTGTGTGTATTCATGTGCCAAACAGATATGGAGAAGTAAATTCCTGCTGGAATTTCTCAAACACCACCTGTTCCCCTCATAACTCCAGTTCTAAGTAACTACAGTTTGCCAAAAGAAATCAGATAAAAGAAAAAGGTAAAATTTCAAGCTTGTCAATAAACCCTGTAAATAAACCTCAGAACTTATCCCTAAGGCCTAAATAAGCAGGCAACTACATGGTACAGAGGAACTGAAAAGACTTGAAGTGCCCTAAATAAATATCTATTTAGCCTCACTCATATTGCATAACTCTCTTCTAAGTATTCTGCTTTATTCTCTGAAGGACTTAGCAATCTCTTTCCTTCACATGTATTTCCTCCTTACTGTAAAGATCTAATTAATTGGTCAGGGAACAAAACACTGCAAGGAGACAGGCAGATGCTCATACAGTTCTGACTATGCAGTGCAAGTTCACACTGTTATTAATTAGCATAAGGAATATGTGAATGTGAAATCCTCTCCAGAACCCATTCTCCAAATTCACCGGTTTGGCCAGTCCAAAAACTGGACAGAAGATGGCAGCCAACAGTGCTTAAGTGCCAACAGAGCCCCATTAACAGCTGCAATACCCAATAATGCAAACCTAACAGCCACAATACAAGCACTTGCACACCCATGTATGGCAGTGCTAGATATAAAAGATATGTCCTTTATGGTCCCCTTACAAGATAAAGACAAAAATAAATTTGCTTTGCCTTGTGAAGATTTTCAGCATACAATTACCAGATTCCCACAGGGGTATAACCACTCATGGTGCTTGCTGAATTTTTACAGAAGGTCTCACTCCCTCAAGATGTGAAATTTTATCAAGATTATAAATATTGATTAATAAGTTAAATAATTCAAGGAGAATCCCCTGAAAAGGTGGGGGGACCAGTTGTAACAGTGTGGCATGCACTCCATAGAACAGAAGTTGAGATCCCACCTGAGAAACATCAGGACCAAGATATACTGGTTTTGGATACTTGATTTATAGCAGACCACATGGTGATGCCTCCAGATACCTTAAGAAAAATCAAACAGCTGCAGATGACTACATGTAGAAAAAAAATTAAAAGAGGTAATGTGAACTTTAAGATATTGGAGAAAACTTGTGCCTAGATATTCTATTATTGCTCACCTGCTGTACTCACTTTTATGAAACAGAAAACCATGGAAATGAAAGCTAGAACATGAAAAGGCAGTAAGAAGCCTAATAGAGGAATTAGAAACATATCAGTCTTTGGAACCAGCATGCACAACCCTTAAATATAGCAGTCTGGAGCTTTGTAGAACATGCTACTGCAACGTTGAACACATAACTGGCCTTTGTGGACCAAAGATATCTTTACTATTCATCAGAACTGCACTTAAAGAAAACAGAGTTATTCTGAGTGGGAAAAGGGACTTGTGTATTTAATTCATGCAGTTAAACAAGTTGAGCCACTAAAGAGTAACCTGATCAGAAAACTCTGCCAAGACTTGAACTGCTTTTCATTTCCAGGAACAATTCTGATACTGATACCAGCACATCTCCACTGGAGATCTCGTTATTTACTTCATAAGTAAACAATTAATCAAAATTGCCTTTTAAGCTTTTTGGCTCACAAAGATAGGAGGCAGATATTTTTTGAATTCTTGACTCATAAATTCCCTTGTACTACAGTCATATATAACAAACATAGCAAAATTTGTGATGTTAGCTCTACTAACTTACAATGGTATCACCCCTAATAAAACTGAGAAACTTTCTAAAGCAAGCTTTCAGAAGTACTCAAAAAGTTTTCCTCTTGTTTGTGCAACATTAAAAAATACAAAATCCAATAAGCATGGACAGCATTTTGTCTGTTTTGAGCTGGCCACTTACAGTAATTTATTCTTATTTGCAGGACTTCCAGTAAGCTTTTTAATTCATGGTGAAAGAGAAGGTGGCATCTGCTTTTGAAGGCCTTAATCACAGATCAGGGAAGCTAAAGGTAGTATGTATGAAATTTTAAATGTAATTAAAAGCTGCAAAAAAACTGGGGAGTTATTTTAATCTAATTATATGCAGGCTATTTCACTGGATATAAGTCACAAAATGCCACGTCCATGGGCAGCTACACATTTATTATTCTTCAATGATTTACCTGCCATGAAAGAGATAAGTTCATACAGAAAAGGTGAGAAGTAAAAGCTATAAAGCCTAAATGAAAACTTTGTGAGGCATAAAAAAAGATCCTTTCTCAATCATTGAGCCTGACTCATGAAGGTTGACTTTTATATGATGGATGAATGTGGACCACTACCCTTTACTTTAGTATACCCATGTCAGACTACCTCATACAGAATATTTTTCTTTGTTTTCTTGACTAGTTCATCTTACACAGACAGATGTCTCCCCTTCTGGTTAGCAGCCTATTTTGGTGCCAAACTACAAATTCTAATCCCACTATCTGAAGTAAGGGGTTGCCTGGTGACTGCAGTTTGAAATGAAGTGCCACAAACATATATATTTTTCTTTTATTGATATTTTTATTTGCCTATTTATTTACTGAATTTGGAGTTGGGTGAAAAAATTAAGATTAATAATTTTAAGTACTAAAAATTTTCAGAAAAAAATCAATAAGCTGCAATCCCGCATCCATAAAAGAACATTTTCTGTTTTCATTATAGAAAACTGGAAATTATGAATTTGAATAAGAATTTGTATCAGGAAAATGGAGATAGTCCTGTTAGTCTCAATGCATTGGGTGTAATCCATTGCCCAGTCTGTTATCATCCTGTGGAACAAATGTGTTGCATCCTCTTAACAAGGATTTTTCTCTGTGACTCTGAAACTCACCCAGTTTATAAAAATCATCCAGCAATTTTTAACAGCTAAATTTTGATTAATTATAACTACAGGGGAGGAAAAGGGATTACAAGGACAGAGACAGATACTTTGCTGAACTCAAAGGTGCTATTGTTATTATATTGAATACTTTTTTTTAAACATGTAAGGGCAGCCTCCTTCCAAGATAGGTCTGGATTATGGAATCAGCAGATGACCAAAAGAAAGATTACCTTTAAGTCTGCAGGTGCTGTGTGTGGCCACAGACTTTACAGCTGGTACATTTCAGCAAAAAAGCCCGTTGACATAAAGCTGAGTTCCTATGGGTTTATCTCATCTCTATCGCTCTATCAAAGCTTTGACTTACTTCCAAAAATATAGATGCAACAGTTTTTTCCCCTCAAAAATTATCTTTCTAATTGTGTGCAGCATTTAAACAAATGATGAATGTAGATCCATTAAAAGGGGAAAAAACCCCTTGTTTTTATTGATAACCTGCTCTAATCTCTCTGAGAGCACCATTGGACTGTGGAAATGAACTAGGTGACAACCTGGAAATTTCAGTTAAATAATGAGTCCAGCAGAAAAAGTTGCTGAGCATTACTGGAAAAATATTTCTCATTTTTGGAAATGGTTGGTTTTATCTCAAATACACTTAACGAGGAATCTGCTAGAAACATCACTAGTTACTGAACTGTATTTCTATTTAATAACATTCCTGCAAAAGTGCAAAGAGAAGGTCAAACACACAGAAACTACAGGTCAGTGCAATTTTTTGTGAGATCAGTGCACAAAAGGTAAAACAATTAAGAAAAGAAAGGACAAAGATGAAAATCTGAAGCTGAGAGGGGAATTATCTGTTTCTATCACATTGGCATTTTTGAAATTTCAGATGTTGTTTCCTGTCATGGACTGAAACAGAAAAACAACAGCTCTTTTTTTCCTTTGAATTTTAGAATCTCATAAATGGATGAAGGTCAAACACAATGTATATAGTATATTTGTCTATGAGGGTGCACACATATATGCACTGCATTATTTTCCACTAATTTCAACAGGATCATGTGACCTCTGCAACCAAGCCCAAGAGGGACATTTTTCTTTCGATATTATGTTAAACAGGAATTATTTGGTGAGAGAAAATTTTGAATTCCTCATCTCTCTTAACACTATGGTAATACTAAAACATACCCTGGCAAAAGCTAGTAAAAAATGTATATAACACTCTACTAACAGAATATATATATAACAGAATTGGTGAAAAGAGTTGGTTTCACACAAAACAGCATTAAAAAGATTACAAGATAAAACATGCGTATTTTATATGAGCTCGCTTTTGCTTATTTATCTGCCAAAAGTTATCTCTAATAACTTTTGATTGATTGGTTTTGATGATTGCCAACTGAGGAAAAATCCACGTATGCCAAACAAAGTACAGAAGTTCTATGCTCAAGACAAAAGAAGTGGTATAGTTGGGGAAGGCTGAGGCATGGAGTGAAACAGTAAAATAACAACAATAAGTCATCATGAAGATATGTGCCACATAAAGTCAAAGATTTCCCAGAGATCCAGTCTTAAAGGAGTTCTGAAGATGAAGTATTGAATTTTTTTCAATATTTATTGCTCTTGGAAGAATTAAGCAGGAAGGTCATTATTATAATACAAATAATGAACCATAGAAGAAAATATTTTCAAGGAGCAACACTGCTTGATAAAAATCTAAGTCATTACTAAATAGAAAAGGAAACGTCAACAACCACAGTGAAATTCCAAAAGTTCACTGTATCCTGTAAAACAAAATGTTCTTGCTTCAAGCCTAAGGGAAGAAGAGATCTATCATCTTCATAACTATGCCTATGTCTTGTGGTATTTCCAGGAAGTGATATAGCTTGAAGAGAAACTGGTTTAACATTTATCCATCATTTTCTTAAAAGACAAAATTTCCTTTTTTTTTTCAGCTTTCCCCTTCCCATTTTTCCCTTTGTGTTTCCTCTTTATTTTGATTCTTCACATTCAGTTATTTCTCATTGTTCCTCTTTCTCATTTTTTTGTTCTATTTGTTTCTCTTTATAGTATGTTGTACAAAACACAGACATACCATTTTCATAAACTACACACACATTGAATTGTCTGATACAGACTGGAATGAGAATACTGCACAAATTCTTTGAAGCTTTTTTATGAACTCCAGAAAGGTTCTGTAGAGTTTCGGTTTTGTTTCACTTTTTTAATCAAAGGGGAATTCAAATAAGCTTCATGTATACATGTATGTTTGCCCATGCCTATATATAGTCATTTCAACTTAAAAAAAGTTTTATTGTATGGTTTGACAGGCTGCTGATTCCTCACATTGTGCTAGCAAATCTAGCAATCCATCAATTAGAAATAGAACAAATCAAATTTCATTTTACTTTTAAAAAAACCCTAAAAAACAAAATGACAAATTCTTTGTTTTCTAAATTGAAGTTCAAACCATAAATTAGTCTTTTGAGTGCTTAAATATATCAATTTTTATACTATTCTGGTCATGGGTATTTTTCTTTTGCTCTTTGTAGAAAAACCCTTGCTCATCAACAAAATAAAACAAGCTAAATATTGTTTAAAGTCCCAGGAGATGAGATTTTTTCCAAGTCTCTTAATTATCCAGACATTCTTGCAGCCATGAATGTGGTTCTTAAGCCAAACAAAAGTCTAGAATCAAAATAGCATGAGAACTGTACAGTCTCTGTAAGTATTAGTCGATGGTCTTTTCAAGCTTATACTTTGTGAAGATTAGGAGCATGCTGCCTGATTTGCAGGCTAATTTATAGGTCTTGTTTTGCAGGTCACACGAATTGTTATTTAACCATTCAGTTTCTCATACTACTCAAGGTAACTAGGAAATTGTTTCACAAAAAAAAGGAAAATCTTTGCCAGTCTCTGCCTGTCTGGTTATGAAGTTATTTAATGTGCCTTAGCTGCCCTTTAGAAATAAAAGAATAACTGAATGAAGAAGAATGACAAATAAGGTGATGAGTTTCCTTCTTTCCAGCAATTTTAATATCTGATCAACATAAGATAAGGTCTTAAAATTGCTTTCGGTAATATTTATTCATATTTGAATCAAATCACCAAAGAGTCAATGGTTACTTGAAATTTATTATGATGAACCTGTATATATGTGACTGGATGAGGAAAAATAAAGGTATAGGCAAAGGGAAGACATTTAATAAAATGCAATATAAATATTATACAAATAGGTTTTTTATACTCTAAAATACACAGCTAAAATTGAAGAACAATAATATAAGTTGAATTTACATTAATAGATTCACTCTTTTAAACCTTGTGGTTTAAATTAGGGAGATTCTCCACAGAATTCTCTATTTTTGTAATATTGTAGGTAGCTAACTTTTAGATCAATAAGTTTAATAATTTCAAAGAGAAAATTCTTATGAAAATCAGTAAAGGTGTCTCAACAGAAAGGAATGTGGGTTTTGCTATATATATAGAAAAAAAGGAAAATTAAGTATTCCTGCTTCTCTAACACCATCAGGAGATGAGAAGAATTGTCCCCTGAGAATATGCTTGAATCTGTAGGTGCTCCACTGTGATCTGCATATCTCACCACTTTGTATAACATGACATGAGCCTCTGATGGCATAAAATTCTGAAAAAACACCCCTCACCTTCCATGGAAAACCACAATACATTTAAAATAAATTAAACATGGGCTGAGCATTTTGTCAAGAGACAACATCCCTAATTGGCAGCTGCTGTTACAGCAGAGGTTGATTAGAGATGAGAGAGTAGTAATTCTCTACAGAAAGGAACTGTCTGATATTATTAAAAATTACCTGCTTGTCACAGATGTTCACTCTGCTTATTTTTAGCTTGTATTTGAGTTTGAAATACTGGAATCCAAATTTATCATTACCCAACCCACAAAGAATGTTTTTGGCAGTCATTTATACACTATCAGCAAAAAATGACCTGAATTGCTTGACAAGTTATAAAAATTCAGAGTAATTTTAAAAGGTGTTTTTAAGAGCAGCTTTTCTCACAGAGTCTTCTAGTGGAGATGTCAAAACCCTGGAAAAATGGGGGGGAAATCCTGAGGCAAAAATAAGAAGAGAAGTTATAAGGATCAAAAGCAAAAAGAGATATAATGACAGGGAAAAAATACAATGGGAAGAAGTTTGCAAAGATATTTAGAACCAGATATAAATACTCTTGAGTTGTGCTTCAGGTAAAGCCCATATTACTTTTCAAGTAAGGTAATGCTCATCACTACTCTCAGCAGTGTCTCTCTCTCTTCCTCCCATTCCCATGTGTTGTAGTTCAGCCCCAGCTGGCAGCTAAATACCATGCAGTGCCTCCCTCATTCCCCCTCACTCCCTCTCATAGCAGCCACAGGTGTCTCTCAGCCAACTTCAGCCAGTTCACATCCTGAGCACAACATTCCATGCTATGGAATATCCCTTTGGCCTGTTCGGGCCAGCTGTCCTGGCCATGGTCCCTCACAGCTTCATGCACACTTCATCGCTGGCCTGGGACACCAAAAGGTCCTCGACTTGAGGTAAGCACTGTGTAGCAACAACCAAACATCAACATATTCTCATGCTGAATTCAAAATTGTAGCAGCTACTAAGAAGAAAAGAAACTCTGCCCCAGCCAAAACTAACATAGCATTGAGCCCTTATTCTAAATAATTTATATCATGCCAGTTTCCACACTTCCCAGTACCCTATGACCTTTTAGAGAGTGGGAGAATCACAGAATGGGCAGGGCTGGATGGGATTAGGGTGGATCATCAGGTCCCACCTCTGCTCAAGCAGGGTCATTCTAGAGCATATTGCTCGGGATTGCATCCAGATGGTTCATGAATATCTCCAGTGAGGGAGACTCTGCAACATCTCTGGACAATCTGTTCCAGTGCTCAAGACACCTTCACAATAAAGACGTTCCTCCTCATATTCAAGTACAACTTTCTGTTCATAAATTTCTGTCTGTTGCACCTTGTCCTATTGCTTGGTAACACTAAGAGCCTGACTCCATTCTCTTGGCACCTTCCCTTCCAATACTTACAGATGTTGATTAGGACCCTCTCAGTCAAAGTCTTTGATTTCATCAAAGTTCATTCTTCACTGATGTGGCAATCAAGGGGCAGTCTGGTTCTGATCCTTGGATCAGAGTGGCAGACACTGTGAGTCACTCAGTGTGGTGTCAGGTCATAGTAGTGAAATTGCCCTTAGACTTACCTAGTCTTATACGGTAAGCAACGTCATGCAATTTTATTCATTGGCTATTATGACCAGAAATCAAATCTCCTTAAGGCACACACCAGATTTCCCCATCCTTCATCATTATCTACCAAAGGCCCCCAAGTATTGGAGAAATGACAATAAGAAAAGCAACTTTTTCCCAATGAAACAGGATATCGCACTTATTCTTTTACAAGTTTGTAATATTTTAACTTGATTTGGAAGGACAGAACTCAACAATGCCATTATTTAAAAAATAATGTAAAGAAATCTTCCCTAATGTCCTTTGACCATAATTATGAGTTTTGTGTAGATTTGGATATCTTTATTTATCATGAAGCGCTGCATAATGTGCAAGGGTTCTCTTCCATTGAATGATATCAGAACCTACAAAGAAAATAGTGGGATTCAGAAAGTTTAAGAATAAGCCAAAGGCAACAAAATTAACACTAAAAGATATCAAAGAAGAACAAGGGTATTTTAAAGTCTGTGACACAGCTTTGCAGTTTAAGAGGACTAAAGAAGAAATACTCCAAAATATTCTTATGGAACTCACATTGCATAAGAACATCAGCTTCTGAAAAGCTGCCAAAGTTCTAGAATACACTTTTCTGTTCCTCTTCCTCTGCCTATTTTAAAAAAGGTTCAAAGATTTTGAACAGAGGCCTTTTAAAACTTCAGACTCCTAATGCTGACTAGTGGCAAAGAGCCTTTTTCTTCTTTGTATACTAACTGCATCTGGTGGTCCATCTGCACTACTCACAATTTGCAGAGAGAAGAAAGTTCAGTAAAGCCAAAAAGTTTCTTTAGGTGGCTTAGGTTGTTCTGTGTCTGTCTCCTAAACCCCAGAAATGCCTATAAGTGAAAAGTTCCAGGCAAGTCTCTGGAAAGCCAGTAAAGCCCTCAGAAAAACCAAAGGATGGTACTTAGCATCAGTTTTATTTCTCATAAACGTTGGCCTGCTTAACCCCTTCTAAAAAATATTTAGCTGTTTCAGAGTTATGTAATCATATTACGTATAAAACCAGTCAGAACCCCCACAGACAACACCATAGTTCAGAAAGAGCTCCAGAAGAGAGTCCTCAGCATCAAAGATGTTTAAGCACATAGCACCATATGCATATACTAATTACAGGAAATTTACTTCAAGTTACTTTTGATTTATAACAAGCCACTGAGAACAGAAGCTGGATCATTGAAGCCATTATTCTTCTCCTTTGGAAGGTAATAGCTAAACTCTTATTGATTCCTATAGACACAGTTTTTTCTTTTTTGATAGTAAGTGATAAATACAAATTGTTGATATTAACAAACAAACTCTGAAATATAATTATTCCATAAAAAAAATCCCCACTGATTATAGCTGTGGTGAACCCTTTGAGATAAATTTTACTCAATTCAGTAGTTGCCAACAGTCTATTACAACTAAGAACACAATTTGTCTTCACCTGTTAAAAATAGTTCTACCAGATATAATATTTAACTCATAATAATAATGTCTATATATTTGACATGGGTGAAAGAAAACATAAAACAAGATGAGAGTTTATGATTCAAGGTTTGGGATTTTTAAGTATTTTCAATATTATTCAGGTATTTTTCACAACAGTAAAAAGTTCCCTGCTATAAAACGATAAATTATAAGGTAAAATTTTTCCTTTCATCTAACTTCATAACCGAGAATAAAGAATGTAATTAAAGCCCTCAAAGTCTTGCATAACAATATTTCACGAAGGACTGGTACAGTACAAAGAACACCAAGAACAAGATACCTATGGGAATGAGTAAAAGATAAATCAGTATACTACCACTCTCTTGTTTGAACAATCAGAGATTTCACTTGGGTACACAAATGAGAACTTACAAAAAACTGCATGTTTAGAGAGAGGGTATCTGTATTTTCTTTTTTCACTTAGCTGAGCATTAAAACTATATGCACTTTGTTCTCCATTCAAAACAATGGGTTTGAATCCCTACAGAAGTCTTTATTATGAAATATTATACTGATGAGAACCTATGATGAAAAGAACACTAAAAACAACTTGTCTATTTTACTGAGATTTCAACTTCATTGGTACTTCCATGTTCTGTTATCAGCCAGAGAACAGCCACACCACATTATACAAATCTGAAAGGTAGTGCTATAACTTTCCTCCAAACAATTTCTTTTCTCCTACTTGAGCACAAGGCTCAACAATATTAAATTGATGTAAAATATATACATACATATATATCTATATATCTATATATATAATGTATATAAAAACCAATATAAAATTGATGAAATCAGGTCAATATTTTTCAATGAAAACCAGATTTTTCCTAGTTGTGTAGTTCCAACTCTGACATGGCTGGAGTTAAAACCAGACTAAAGGTGAAAAAATTAATTGATGTTTATTTGCTTGGTATAATACGTGTACTGTCTATATTTATTGTGAGGCTGATTTGAATTATTTGTGAGGCTGTTGTGAAACCCTAAACTTAAATGTATTCTTAAGGGATGAATCTGAATGTTACATACTATATAATGTCTATTAAATGTAGCTATTAAAAGATATTTCTATAAAAGCCACGTGTATGCTATATACTACATAAATCCTAAACTCTCCATATTTTATATATCCATCCTTTACGCTAAGTGTTAAAAACAAGAATTATATACTTCTTCATATTCTGTATTATTTATGATTTATTATACATTATCCCTTTCTATACATTATATCATAAAGTACATCTGTATAGTTTCCTGTGTTCAAATAGGAAAGCACAAGATTATTGAAAAACATGACCAGTGGTATTATTCAGGGCAGTATGAGAGGCAGAGATGATTTTCTGAAGCATTCAGCATCCAAGATTTTAATTCCACCCTATGTGTTTCCTTTGGAGACACACCTTCTTTCATCTAGCTTTTCCATATCTTGAGAACATTATGATGACAAAGCACTCCTCAAATTATCATGAATGGTGACAATCAGTGGTATTTGTTTTCAGATTTAAAACAGTAAGTTTTCAGAAAGCCCAAGTATCTGTTTAACCATTATTCTGATATACATTTAAATGTTATTAGGAAAATAATTTGGGTTTTTTGTAAATGTCTGAAAATATTTTAAATAGATTGCTAATGAATGCACTATTGAATTCTTTTGTTTCAAGTTATTTAATATTGCAGAGGAGGCAAGCAATAAAATATTTCCAGGGCTTTGGAGTCTCAGTTCTAGATTCAAAAGTGATTTGAAAATGTACAAGCTTAAATCATCTTTAACAAAATTGAGACTGCTCTTTATGATTGATTTTAAAAATTCTACCAGATTTCTTAGAACTGAATAACACAAAATACACCAGTAACAAAAAAAACAACTACAAGAAAAAAAAACAAAAAAGCAGCCCTACCACGCCTGTCAAATTATACCTCTTGTTTCTGTTTTCCCACTATTTAAAACTAGTTCCTAAATGACCAACTATGGAAACTAATACAATCTAATCAAAGTTGTCTTATTAAATGAACAGAAAAGTCATAGGAGAAAGGCAAGATAAAAGGCTACTATGAAAAAGGTATAATTTCTTTATGTTTTACATCTATTTTCTTTTCTTTATATTTCAGTCTTCTCTTTAAAAAACAGAATATTTGCTATTGTTCTGGTTTAACCCCAGCTGGCCACTAAGCCCCAGGCAGCTCCTTGATAACTCCCCTTTCAGTGGGATGGGGAGGAGAATTGGAAGAGTAAAAGCTAAAAAATCTCATGAATTGAGATAAAGACAACTTAATCAGGAAAGCAAAAGCCACATCAGCAAGCACAACAAAACACAGAATTCATTCACCACATCCCATGGGCAAATAGGTTTTCAGTCACCTCCAGGAAAGCAAGGCTGCATCACATGTAAAGATGACCTGGGAAAACAAATTCCATTACTCAAAGCATCTCTCCTTCCTTCCTTCCTTCCTTCCTTCCTTCCTTCCTTCCCTCCCTCCCTCCCTCCCATGATGCCACGTGGCCCGGAACAGCTCCTAGATCAGTGGGGTCATCTGTCCCAGGTGTGCCCTCTCTCAACCCCTTATCCAACCCAGCCTCTTGACTGGGGAGGTGGAGTGAGGAGCACAAACATCCTTGACTGTGCAAGGGCTGCTCAGCGATAACAGAAACATCCCTGTGTTATCAACAGGATCATCAGTTATTGTTTCCAGAACAATTTCAAAACACAGCTTGATAGAAGCCACTGTGAAGAAAATTAACTCTACCCCAGTCAAAACCACTACAAATATTTTCATGCAAATTATGCAGACCTGATATCTTGTGATTTGAAGACACATAGATAATTGCACTTTTTGCAGTTAGGTACTCATGTTAGGGTACCAAAAGTGATTGTTAACAGAGTAAAAATGAGTGATGTGAAGAATGACCCCAGACACTGTTTCTGCACTTAATTAGGCGTGTATCTTGAGTAGGGTTTGTGTGGCAACGTTTTGGTAGGGCATGAGCTACAGTGGTGGCCTCTCTGAGAAGCTGCCAGAAGCCTCCTTTATGGCCCATGCCAGTTGGCTCCTCTTAAGACAGACCCACTGCTGGCCAAAGACAATCCCTTCAGTGATAGTGGCAGCACCTTGGGAATAACAAATTTAAGGGGAAAAATGAAAAATGAGGTAGAAAAAGAACTGCAGCCTGTGGGAATGGCTCATGTTGGAGAAGTTTGTGAAAGATTATCTGTCATGTTGGGACCCTAACATCTGTCATGTAACAGGACCCTGTTCTGGAGCAGGGGGAGAGTGTGAATCTTCTCTCTAAGGGGTGGCAGAGACGTGTGATGAACAGCCCCCATTCCCCAGCAGAATATGTTGCTAGAGACAGGGTGAAGTAGGTAGACATTTGGGGATAAAGTTAAGCCTGGGAGGGGGGAGGTGTGGGAGGAAGATGTATTTTAAGATTTGATACTATTCGTTATTCTTTTCTGATTTGATTGGCCATAAATTCAGTTGATTTCCCGAAGCTGAATCTGTTTTGCCTGTGATGATAACTGTTAGTGGTCTCTCCCTGCCCTTGTCTCAATCCATGAGCCTTTCACTCTATTTTCTCTTCCCAGCGAGAGTACTAGAGCACCTTTGGTGCACATCTGGCATCCTGCCCAGGTCAAATCACCACAATCTTAAAGGCATGGGATGAAAAATCTGAGATAGTGGCAGAAAGAAAAATAAATGTCTTTCAAGTGGTTCACTTGTGTTATTCAAGGAAAGGCGCTATAGAATTTTTGCTGAAAATACAGTGTGTGGGAAACCTTGGCAAAGGAAATCTTTAAGGAAGGAATATTCAGTGTTGACTGTCACTTTTGGCCTCTTCCAAAATTAGTGCATTTGTTCCTAAGAGGATACCAAACTAGGAAAATTACAGATGGGGTAATCATGAATATAGAAAAGAGACAGTAATAAAGAAATCCCATATTCAGAATGTTACTAGGCACTGTCAGGAAGAGGGTGTTTTTTGCCATTTGTCATAAGCTCTCTATTTGTTGATGCTTAAAAAGGAACATAATTGTAAAAAAATATACTGATTTAAATAATTTTACAAGTCATCTTAAACCAAAATTAATCTCCAAGAGTTGTATAGTTCTTCCTCATAAATCCAGAAGTGAATTCAAGGTCCAGTCATAGGGTCTAAGTTTGTTCCTTTATCTGGCTAAAACATGCTTCAGCCATTTCAAAGACTTCTGAGTTAACCTTGGAGTATAGGAGTTTAATCAGGGGTTATAATACATATATTGTATATATAATGAGTAGATAGGGTAGGGAGAAGCATATTTTTGTAAGATAATTATACTTGCCAGGAAGAGCTCCCAGGGAATGACAAGAAACCTTTTGTATCAAAAAAAATCACAAAAGTAGTGGTTATACTATAGACATTACTGGCTTTTTCTTCCTTGAAAAGAAAAGAATCATTGTCAAGAAAAAAACTAGCTAGCCAAGTTTGAATGGAGGAGTTTGATGTTCTTCACCCAGTTCTACTAGTTCCTGTTTTTCCAATTTGGAAAAGGGAACCAAAAAAAAATGTAGTGAAAAGCAGATGTTTGGCTCAGCTCTGCTGGTAAATCTATCTTCTATTGTACAAAAATAACACTTTCTTATTTAAAGCACAGAACTTAATAGTACCAAAGGGTTCCTTATCCCTTTTTACAATTACACTCTATTATTTCATGTGCATGTATTGTATTTTTTCAGATCATTTTAAATTAAACATATATATGTGAAGGATTTGTCAGACACCAGACATGTTAAAATAATCTAATACTTTAGTTAATTTGATTTGTTCACTATTTTATGTAGACTACTGATTCAAAATTTGTCAGAGTAGAATTTTTCATAGCTCTCATAAGTCTGGTGACTCCCTGATGAAAAAACTTCAGTGATTGGGTTTAAATGTGAAAGAAGGTTATTCCACATACTGCTTCCTTTCTGGACATATGGTCTTACGCCACAGATGTGCAATTTTCATTAGCTTTAATAGAATTCATTTCTGCCAACCCAGAGAACAATTTTCTGCAATTTGTCAGCTAATTTTAGAGAGGATATTTTAGGCTACATGATGACATAGTTATATAGTACTAACATGAAAATGGTTTCAAACATTTTCCTTTAAGTATAATATTTTAATTTTGCATTTGTACTTCATAGATAAAGCCTAGAATGGGAAATTTCAGTTTAGTAAGGCAGCTAATGTAGAATATTGTAACATAGAAGTAAAATTCCCATTATTATAAATTTACAGTTTAAAACAGGAGGAAGAAAAATCATTAGGTTAATTGAGCTCACACAGTGGTAAGCATTTATGTATGAATTAATTACATGACTCACCTATAGGAGTCCTATAATATTCAGTAGGTGTAATCTCACTAAGAAATTTTTGTATCTAAGTCTGAAAACCCTGTTGCAGATCTTCCATACATCCACAAAGATAAATCTGGCTACCTTAACAGGAATTCAGAGATAAAATTAGTTCAAAGCTGAAAAGAGATTTTGTGTTCCATCATGCCTCTGTTTTCCAAAACTGAGGTGAATTCTTTCTCTAACTGCAATACCCATTCTCTGAAGGAATCTGAAATCAAGGTCTAATGACTATTTTTGAAAGCAATACTAGAGTTATTCTGGCTCTGTGCCATCCTTGCCTCCAGCAGGTGGAATGTCTGGATTGAAGTGATGTTACTGTAGAATGTGCTGTGGGTACTGGTAACCAGAACAGGGAATTAGATTTGACTTTTGTTTTTCAATCCCCTACTGTATTTCTATTATGTTTTTGTCAAATTGTCATTGTACAAGTTGATGCTCCCTTTAAGTACCTAGTATCTAATGTACATAGTGGTAGGAAATAAAGTAATTTAAATGCATTTAAAAGTGGATGCTGTGGTGAAAGAACTGAAAACTTGCTTTGGAGGACAAGTTCCCCTGAAATAATTATATATAATCTTTGGAATTATTGACTGTTCTTCCAGAAGTCTAAGACTGCTGCAATACTCCTTGGTTCTATAGGATGGGGGAATAACCCTGTGGAATTCTCTTAATATATTTTTTAAGATATCACTCCTTTGTTTCAGTGAAACCTGATATTATTTTGAGAGAGAAATATATTTTTATACAATGCTTGAGAATTTTACCTCAGAAATCCTAGGTGAATCTGCTATGCCTCTTTCCTAAAATAAAGGCAATAAAATACTGATAGCCTTTAAAACTACAGAAACCTATAATAGTCCTAAATGAAATTCTATTTATCAATTTACTGACATGATTATTAACAGGCTTCAAGTACGCGTTTTGCACTGAAATGAAAAATAAATATTAGAAGTGCTACAATATTAATACCTCTACTTTTAGACTACACTTAGGAAACAAGGCAGGAATATTTCAGTTGGTGAAACAACTTAAAACACTGCTCGCATGCAATAGGAGATCATTATATTAGTACAGCCTGCAGACTGAAAAACAGCAACTGTGCACAAAAAATACCTTTTTGAAAACCAAATTGATTAGAATATCTTTGCTTCTAAAAGGCAATAAGAGCCATTTTCAATATTATTTTTCATACATTTTAGTTAGAACAGCTAATGTGCACAGTCTGTTTTGAACATATGGTGGTACTTAAAATCTTTTCATAGAAATGCATTTGTTTCTTCAAAACATTCAGAAACTAACAAGACCAAACAGTTAAGAAAATATTGTCACTGTAAAATCCTAGGGTAACTACAAAACCAGACTTGTTTCATTTACACTTAGGGATGAAGAATGAAGTGAATCTACTGGGAAGACCTAAAAAAGCTCAAATAACACTTGAAAAGGCTCAAATTGGGACTAAACTGAGCCCCATATAACATTTAGCTATTATTTTGACACTACAGAGAGAAAATCGAAACTTTTGTGAACTCATTAAAGTTTCAAACGCCATAACTCAGGTCTCATTGATTTCAATGAAAGCAGCTGGCTAGGTGCAAAAATGAATCCCTACATTTATGTGTGTTTCTCCTGAAAGCTTTGAAACATCTGCCTCCTTATCTGTATACCAGCATGGGGAAATTCCCTTCTGAGTCACACTTTTCCCCTTTTGTCTACAGGCACATTTAGTAATTCCTTGTGTCTTATTTCCCTTTTTATTTTTTTTCTAATTCCCTGAAGAATAGGGAAACTTACACACTTGAGCATCTTTCTCGCCCTTAGTTTTTTACTCCAGCTTCAGTTTATTGCTTCTATCAAAGAATAAAGAAAGTTTTCTAGCCACTTCCATTTAAATGGAAGAGTTCCATTCCAGTTCCATTTAAATGGAATGCAGAGCTATTTTCATGCAGGACTTTTGCTCAGTAAGGGGTACTCCAGATGCAGTTGTTCATAGCTGTCATTACCATGTTACAGATACATCTGAAGCAACTGTAGATTTTCCTAAATCAGATTTGTTTATTATGAAAACCATTAAAAATCCTATCATTATATAAAATATTTTCAACAAAAGTTTATTTTCTTCTGTGTCTTTTAGCCACTATAAAATTATATTTACTTTTTCATACTGATATTGTGAGACTCTTTCACATTTAATTACTTGAAAACTCTTCATTTATCTTTGGAATGGTATTCAGGGGCGTGCTGGATTTGCAATACATCATTCTCCCATTATGTGGATTGCTAGTGGATGTGTATGTTTTGGACTTCTAGTCTTCTGTTCGTGACTCTTTTCTGGACAGTATCAGCAAAATATTTAGTCAAAATACAGGACAGCACAAGAAGCATAAAATGTGTTTAGTTTTCACTTCCATAGGAATGTATTGCTGAGAAATGAAAGAAAATGTAAGAGATTTACAATCTTGTCTTTTTTTGCATGACAGTAGTCCTTGGGACAGATGAGAGACTGGAAAATGTAAGCCTGCATTCTATATTTCTTGGAAATATATACAGTGACTTCCCTGGGCTGCCAAGGAAAAGATACACAGTTAGAATGTGAACCACTCCACATTATAACAAAATAAACACAGTTTTTTACTAGTAAGTAGGATTTTACTCCATTTGAAGAGTTTATGATGTACTTCTTATTTATGAAGCAAAACCTTAATAAGCCTTAACCAGCTTTACTGTAATAGATTTTGTAGATGTATTTAAAATTCCATGAAGTAGCAATCACACTTGAAACTACCCAAAGAAAGGTATTTTGTATGAAGCTAAAATAATCTGGGGCTAGAACAAAGTCAAAGAAATAGTACTTACAATAACAAATTATCATGTGAGTAGGCATTCCTGGAGGGTTTGTTGTTGGTGTTGTTTTTTTGTTTGTTTGTTTGTTTTAATTTAATTTTATTTTTTGGGGTTTTTGATTGTTTTTTTGGGTTTTTTTGTTTTGGGGTTGGTGTTTTGGGGTTTTTGGGGGGGGAGGTGTTGGGGTTTTTTCTGTTTGTTTGTTTTTTCTTTCCTATATGTGCAAAAATAGGCGACTTTTTCTACTCTAACACATTTTCTGGACTTCCAAAAGCAGAAAGAAAGCATTTAGTAAAATAGATAGCTATTCATACTTTTACCTCAAGCTGTTTCATTGTACTGTCTCAGTTTGAGTTTCTTTCTAATATTTTCAAATAACTTTACTGAGAAAGTCTGCCCCATGTGTCATAGAGAAAGCACAGCTGGATCAACAAAAGCAGTTTGAAAATATTAGACTCAGTGTGTTCCATCTTCCAATCTCCAGTGTAACTGCAACTGATAGGACAACCCAGACAGAGTTCCTTCAATGATTTCAAATTCAAAATGAGCTCTCAGAATTGTCATAGGTTTCAGTGCCATTCACTCTAGGAAAAAACTATTGCACGAGTAAAGGAAAAAAGTAACTGCACAAACAACCTATCTTGCTTGTTTAATGTTGCAGCAAGATTTAAAAGGGAAAAAAATAGAAATGCTATGAGCTAACACAGCCTGGCAAGGACAGACCTTATTGTGATGTACAGCCATTCTCAAATCAAGCACCCAGACAAAAAATTTAGGATTGCAATTGCTATCTCTATCTAATTTCTGAGCTTATCTTAATTAGAACAAAAAAAAAAAGAAAAATCAAAAGGAAAAATTTGCATATGTGATATATAATACCTAAAAAAGGCATAGAAAAAAATTGCATGTTCTGAGAGCTACTGCACAATTCACTGTTATTTAGCTCTCAGGTGCTAATTAACTAATCAAAGGCTTTAAAGCAGATCAAGCCAATCAGGGAAGGACCTCAGTAAGAAACTTCCAGAAATAGTTATAATGCCAGATGTAGAGTTAGGAGACCCTTTATCAAGTAAGGAGGACTTGATGAAGCGAGCACATAGGCTGGTGAGGATCTCACAGTGGTTGTGAGGGCTCACATAGGTTTATTTCTCTGCATTCATTGGTAGCACTTATAAAAAGAGTCTGACTTGAAACCAGTACTAGGGTTTCCTTTCTATGTCAGAAAACAGATATTAAGGTAAAATTATAAAAATTGGGCAAGTGTTACTGAGATTTTGTTTCAATTGCTCTATGCATAATTACCTTTTCTCTGAGTAAGTGATAAACATGCATAGTTAAGTTATAGCATTCAAAATAACTTTTAAACCTCTAGGTATGAAAGGTTGTCCTGAGAGACCTGAGGGAGAACTCACTTTTTGTATACTAGAAAACAATTTTGTATTCCTAAGGATGCTAGTTGAAAAATAATTGCTAATTATTAATAGTATAGCTTTGAAATAGGAAGATAGAGAATCAGGTATGTAAACAGCTGATAATGTCACCTTAGCCATTGTGAAAATTCTACTATGAATTTCATAAATACTGGACTAACTTCTATAGATAACTAAGCAAAAATTTCTCTGCTGATCAGTGCATTGTTTTCAATTTACAGCAGTTATACTTGACATCTCTATTTGTGAACTGTAAATAAGCAAGGTATTTGGGAGGATCATGTTTTCAGTTGCCTCCTGACTATGGATCCAGAGCTCCTTTCCTTTTTCTAGAACTCTGGTTTTCAGACAAGTATCTGTAAAGCTCAGCAAAATCCAAAGACTTTGAGGGAGCCCTGGACTCTCTAAGTCAATTAACCAGGAGAGGATGGTACTGAGCTGTATTCTGGTTGACCTAAAATTATTAACAAATGGATAAATTATATGATGACTCTTCGAGCTTTATAATTCTTGGTGCTTAACTCCAAAACAAAAATCTATAGCCTACTGGTATGTTTCTGCTTCAGAAGTATTTTCTAGTAGGGCAGAGAAAAGCTGTCTGAAATTCAACAAAGGTGAATGCAGAGTCCTGCACGGGGGGAGGAATAGAGCCCTGCACCAGCACAGGCTGGGATTGACCTGTTGGAAGCAGCTCTGCAGAGAAGGACCTGGGGGTCCTGGTGGACAACAAACTGTCCATGAACCAGCAGTGTGTCCTGGTGACCAAGAAGGCCAATGGGATCCTGTGGGGCTTTAGGAAGAACATTGCCAGCAAGTCAAGGGAGGTGACCTTGACCCTCTACTCACCCCTGGTGAGGCCACATCAGGAGTGGTGTCCAGCTCTGGGCTCCTCAGCACAAGAGAGATGTGGAGCTCAACAAATATACTCCAGGGGACTGGAGTATCTCTCTTACAAGGGAAGGCTGAGGGAACTGGGCCTGTTCAGCCTCAAGAAGAGAAAATTGAGAGGGAATCTAATAAATGTCTATAAGCATTTGAAGGGAGGGTGTCAGAGGATGGATCCAGTCTCTTCTTGGCAATGCTGAACAATAGGACAAGAGGCAGTGGGCAGAAACCATTGCACCAGAGGTTCCACCTGACTGTGAGGAAGTTCTTTACTGTGTGGGTGACCAAGTGCTGGTGCACATTGCCCAGAGAAGCTGTGTAATCTCCCTCACTGGAGATACTCCAGAACTGTCTGGATGCAATCCTGTGCCACGTGCTCTAGGATAATCCTGCTTCAACACAAAGGTTGGACCAGATGACCCACTGTGATCCCTTCCAGTAGTATCCATTCTTTGATTCTGTGATTATTTTAGAGAGTTTGAGCTTAGTTTCAGGAAGCATTTCATGCTTTCACAATCAGCTCCGCACTGCTCAGGAACATTCCTGAATTGCACTGTAGTGCTTCTGTAGATTAAGTGGCAAAAGGTCAGTGGTTTTTATATTGATAAATAAAAATTGTTAGATCCACCACAACATGAATGGTTAGTAGTTACTGTAAGGAGTGGAAGAGAAATAGACTGTAAGAAATCTACAGGACCAGTTTACAAGGCAGAAAGAAATATAATGAGTTTCAATTTGAACAAGACTCTACCTTGTTAGAACTTATAATTTGAGGATTTTCTAATATTCATAATAAATTACAATAGCTGCAGGCAGTGTGCAAGACTGTTAAAGCTACTCAGTTGCAAAGCCAAGGGATTTGATAATGTATACGGTTTTTCCCTTGAGGCCAAAAATGTAATTATGAAAAAGTTCTGAACTGAAAAATAGTCTTGTCGTCTGTTTTTATGGGAGATAAAAGATCATTTTAGGGTGAAGAGGTTGCATATAAGAAAGAAAATTAAATTTAAAAAACCCAACATGACCAACACTACAGCTGCTGAAGAATAGTAAGAAGAAAATTAGATATTATAATTAGAAGGGGAAATCATTCTACCTGTACTAGACATATGCTATTAAAATATTTAATTCATCTCCTGATTAATTCACTGGATGATGTGGAGATTATTTCAGAGGTGATAAATCAGTACATTAATATGTATTCAGTAGGGATATATGAGATAGGACTGAATTAAACTTCCTAGATCAATAGAAGATGAGTTAGACCCTTCTCACTATATTGGTCTAGAGTAGAGTATCTTCTTTTTTCATGCGGTTCTAAATTATCTTACTGTCTCAATAACTCCTGATCAAGTGAATATGATTGAAAATTGACTTTTGGTGCAAGCAATTTTAGCTGTTATTTTAAATTTTTTCTTGACTTTTCTGAAGAAATTCTCAGGTATACTTTGGTACATGAATTCTTCATAATTCTCTAGTTAAAAGTGATAGTGATACTGCCCCTAACCCTCCCTCAGCAGATTGCATTCCCTTATATTTGGAGAAAAATGTATGCATCAGAGTTGCCATATATTTGTCTTATTCCTATCATCCCATTCAGCTGCGTTAAATGGCTTCCAAACTCGGAGTTCTGGATTGCTACAAGGTTTTTATGACAAGTCTTTCCAATGGGAACCTGGGAAAAAAAATCAGCATGCAATATGTACATAACATCTTTCACATTCTTCATTTATTTATAAGGAAGTTTTACAAACTGAAATATTTAAGCTGTAAAAGAGCATGAGATTATGTGGAAAAGCCGGGAGACAAAAAAAAAAAAGGCAGAAAATATTTTTTAATTTTTTTTTTCCTTTTTGGAGAAAAAAATACCCCACAGGTAGCAAATAACCAGGTAGTGAAAGAATACAGACCAAAAAAAGCTACTTAGATTTAAGCTGTATCTGAACAGGGATGTATTTTCCTTATTCTTAGAAATTTTCAGGTACACTGATATTCTTTTTTGGAATTATATTTCAAATCTGAAAAGAGAAAACTTTGCTTCCATTTTTGTCTCTACTTGCACATATAAAGAGTGCCATGATTCTTTTTCAGTCATCACTTCAGACTATTTGATACTGCAAGAGTAGAGTAAATGAAAAGTTAAAAAAATGCAGAAGGAAGAAAGTGCAGAAACAAATTTATTGAAAGGAAGATAAGAAGATATTGGAAGTCAATGTGCAGGAATGGATGAAAGGAAGACAGATAAAAAGTCAGATTAAAAATCGTTATTAGTTCTAGCATGGCTGCTCTAAAGTCAGCATGATAAATCCTTGTAAATGCTCTTTCAGAGTTTGTCAAGTGATTTCTCTTGGCTTAAACCAGGAAGGGAGGAGAAGGAATGGGCCTGGTACTAATGAAAGAGGATATATAGCTGTTTTCTCTGCCACACTACTTAATGAACTGAAATAAAGTCTCACTAGAGACTGTTTTAAATACTACTATTCAAATTATAGTGGTATCATGCAAATGCTGATTTTATTTTGGAGATATAAAAGATAAGGAAGGAAAATATAAAGTATTCACCATGGATATTTCATAGCAGACCAGCATCCTGATAATTTCTTTTTCTGGAAAAATCTTATTTGTTACATTTTGTTTGTCTAAAACTGTATTTTATCTGAATCTCAAGTACTGCACACTGGGAAGTTTGGAAATTAGATTGGAGATAATGAGGTTCAGCTGATACTTTGAAAAGAGGACTCAAGTCAGCTGGCTGTATTGAAAGCTGATAATGTGTCAAGAGAAATTAACATACCGTTTTCTTAATGACCTGGTGTAGGTTGATTGCTATTGAACAAATTCATTAGCAAAGTTTGTCAAAGCAGAAAAAAATACCTTAACTAATTTTACCATTGACACAAAGTTGGAAGATGCCATTAGTACTGAATAGTCAGAATATTTGACAGGAAGAGGAGGGTGACTAAGGAATAAGGAAATAGAAATAGGATTAAAATAATCATATCAAATTCATGGTCTAAGCTGACAGTAAGACATGAGCTAGTCTTTATTAGCAGCTCCAGCCTTCAATTGACTTTGAATTCACTGACTAGGACAGAAGAAGGAACTATCTGTGTATTAACCAATCATTGATTTTGGTTAATATAACTGGAACTGGTTGGTTATATATTATATAACCAATATATATTGGTTAGTATAACGTACTGGTTACCAATCAATAGTATGAGACAGCAACACAACAAGTCTCTGAAGACTACAGATCCCTCTCATAATAATTTATGTGAGCTCTTCTCAGCCAAGATGGGGGAATACCAAAAGGTGGCTGCAGATTATAGATGGCTGCAGACTTTCTAGTGTGCTTAAGTTGTTTTCTTAACCTCTCTTAAAAAAGGAGTCAAAGATTTGCCTATAAAGCCAAAAAAATTAAAAATTCATGGACTGTAAATGAAAATTCTTCACTGACTATCAAAGACAAAATATTATGATACTTCAAGATGATGACATGGGCTGTAGCAAGAAAATGGTATGACATTATACTATGCAGAATTCTCTGTTTTGATTGTGAGTATGTGTACTACTTCCCTTTGCTTGAGCTCCAGGGAGTCGTTTAATTCATCCAGGAAAAAGACAAGCATATGAGAACTATACTTGATCTAAAATCTTTCAAAAGATCAAGTAGGTATAAGCTGACCTTAACCAGTAGAAAAAGTTGATAAGTAGTAGAATTATTATCACTAAAGGGTTGAATCTGTAAGACTGTTTTAAAAGCCACACAAAAGCAGAAAACCTCTTTTACTTGAAAGTAAAATTTAAAAAAGAATAAACAGTGTATTTGATTGTAATATGAGGGAATAAACTTGATAAACTTCCTACTTTTGTATTGTAATGTATACATAGGTACAGCTGGATTTACTTCAAGAATTTTCTGATTTCATAAACAGACAGCAAACTGAATTCTTAAAAATTTGGAGAATGTGCATAGCCTGGTTCCCTGTAGAATAGAATACCACAAAAGCCAGGTCATACTGATCATTTACTATTTCCAGTGGTGATTTGATGTGTTTCTCCTTTCCATCAAAATGGGATGCTGGAGATGGTAGGCACCTCCAGAATGGTGAGGTAAATTCCAAATACTAATACAGCCAGAATTGCACATTGCTGTCTGCACTATATCCAATATCTGATGCTCGGCTGTGTTCCTTTTTCATTTCTATAACATCTGTAAAAGGAATAGAAAATGGCAAAATATTAAGCCATTGAAAGGGAGTTTTAATAAATAGAGATGGTTTAATATCTGTGATTCTGTGATAACTTATGACTGAAGAATTGCTAGAATTTAAAAGGCTTCATCAGTATTGCATCTGTCCATTAGTTAAGTTACCATTGTAACTGTATTCCTTTTGCCAGTATTATTAAAACCAGTTCTGTAAATGGAAGGAGCTGTAGTTGGGACAAGGACTTTTCTGCTCATATCTTCTACAATATAGTCATGAAGACTTCAATACTCTTAATGGACTATCCTTAACAGCTTTCCTGGTATAATTCTAGGATTATGAGTACCTGAGATATAAAGAAAACAAACAAACAAGCAAAACTCCCTGTTTTTATTGCATAGTATTTTGATGCATTTTTAATACAAAATCATTTTAATGTTTTTTTCTATATAATGATAAAACTATACAAAGCCTGAATCAAGTTTCAAAAGTTTGAAAATATTTCCAAAGCAGAAAGGAAGAAAAAATTAATGTTTAGCAATACAATTTTATTTTTTAGTTCAGCAGGATTTGTATTTTTTTCTTCCATAGAATGAGATTAAGTTTCAGAAATGGTGTGCAAACATATCTGTTTTGGAGAAATTCCAAAACCAAGATAACTCAGTCAGAGATCTACCATAGCTAATACACCTTTCCACAGTGCCCTTCTGTGTTCACTACTTGTCAGCTTTACACCAGACGCAAGAATGAGGAGAGAGGAATCTCTAATTTGATAGCACAGAACATGAAGCCACTATGATAACTATTATTTTCACATATATTATATTTTGTCTTGCAAATCTTGCTTCTTTTTGTGGAAGGATAACTTTATTTCAGAGTTCCCTTTTCCTTCTCAGTTCTGCTGTTAGTCTGATTCTTCTTTTCAGAGGTTTTCTGAAGGTAAAAGTTACATTAGAAGTCTACTTTGCACAGAAATCTAGTAATGTATTAGCACTTTCTAAGCTAGGCTGCTTTCTCTGCAAATTGTGAAGATCAAAAAGTACAAGAAAGATTGTGAAAACAAATGAGTGAGCAGATAGAAGCAGGAGGGAGGGTTTTTCCATTCTATCATTCTTGGAAAAATCTATATGCAATTTTCTTCACGAAGAACTCTAATATATCCCATGGGAACATATTAGTTTTATGACTCAGAAGGAGGTGTTTTTTTTAAATTATTTTAGCTTCATGTACAGGTTTTTTAGCAAAAACAATGAATGCTAGTAGTTTTTGCAATTTAAAGTAAGCCAGCTGGAGGAAAGAGAGTAACTTACCCCAATTGCATATAAACACACAAATGCATGCAGTAGTATAGATTTTCAAATAACACTGAACACATAGTGATCATCTTCAAGAAAACAAACCTCTGTTAGGGGATAGAGCAGATGCCAGACTGAGTACTGAAGCAAAAAAGAAAAAAAATCCATTGATTACTGCAACTGATCTTGACATTGTTTTATATACAGAGCTCTCCATGGCTCTGTAATAATTCTTATCCACAGTTTCTGCATTGCTAAATTTGGCACTGAGCCCCATATCTACAAATCCCAGAACATTAAATATTTAGGTTAAAGTAAGCAAAGAAAAGAAAAGCTAGTCAAACAAATCTTGCATTCACTTGTATGAATACACTGACCATTTGTCAGTATAGTACACACATTTTGTTCAGCAGCATCACAGATTTATAGTAGTGTTTTACTGATCCCTTTAACTGGTCTTTTCTAAGTGACAGAAAGACACCTGAACAAACAGTTTTGCCAGCTTTAGTATTACATGACAGATAAAACAAAACAGAAAGCTATTCTCTTACAAATAAGGGATTTTTAAAACCAAGAGAAAATAATAACTGCAGGTGGGATTTGGTAAGAAAATGTTGTGCATCGTTCTGTGTTTGAGGAAAAACCTATAAAAGCACATAGGAAAACCATACAACTGAAGGAAGAAAGCACACTTTAGAAGAGCACAGAGGCTGTGTGATCTCTCCTAAACTGTATTTATGATAGTCAGAGACCTAAGGGACACCCTTTTTGATCCCATAAATACAATTTCCCAGGACGATCCTGAAAAAAATGGAAGGCTGCTGAGTTGATCAGACAGAAGACATAACCATAAAACCTGTTAATAAGAAACTGGCAGTGTTTCAGCACTCTGCTAGGGTGCCAAGGTCTCCAAAAGAAATTGTTAGAGACACAGAAGATTTGAGAGGGGACTTAAAAAATTTCTTGGGTGATTCCTTAAGAAAACTTGAGGCTGGTGATAAATTAAAATGTAAATGGAAATAATGCATGATGCCACCTTATTGTATCACATTTTCTGCTTTATACATATTGTGCAAATTTAATTCAGTTGTGCAAAGTATGTGTTACTGAATTATTTGGAGAGACAGTGCTCAAATTTGTAATGGTATCATGCTCTTAACATGAAAAGCCAAGGAACTGGACATATAAATTAAATTTTAATACTGCACTGTCACATGATGTGAGATTAGTTTATCATTAATTAAAGTCTTTGTTCCTCCATAAAATTATGATTTTAATGATCCATTTTCTTGCAATCTAAAACCCCCAAAAACAAAACTCAGGTGATGATTAAGCCAATTCTATTTTCTGATATGTAAAGTGTTTCTTGTGTTGCAGAAAAGATTGCTACATTGTAAAATTTATTTTTTGACCACAAAATCAATCATGGGGCTGATTACTTTCTAAAAAAACAACATGAATGTACCGGGAAGTAGAGGAAAAGTGTATGTGGGAAAGAAGTCTAATATATACAGAAGTGAAAAAAAGAATCTTGATTCGCTACTTTGGGGTATCATGATGAAATACCCTGTACAGATTCTTTGTAATTAGCCAGGATCAGGCTGGCAGAAGAAGGAAAGCACTATATTTATACATGTCTGGGCCTGTGTCTAAGTCAATTAACCTCTCTGAAAGCAAGTTCATTAGTTCAGTTTTGCAGAGTCCTAACTAACCTGGCAGCAGGGTGCCCACAAATGAGATCAGTACCTCTGCACTGCAAACAGCTTGGGAAGAGAGCAGATCTGTGGGTGGTGGGCTGAATGCCTCTCTGCTACTTCTAGAGTACAGAACACCTGTACAATCTGTGTAACTGTTTATGCTGTCACTCCTTTGATTTTGTTCAATGCAGACAAACAGCAGAGATGGAAGGAATTCACATATGGCTAGAAAGAGATAGATATGCTGATAGGAAATTATAGAATTGGGAGAAAGTCAATAAAGTGGTACTAAAAACTGGAGCATAATTTGAAAGAGATTTCAGCGGGAAAGAAAAAAGTTTCATAACAAGAAAATATTCGCAAACTAATTTTTATTGCATTGAATTATTGGGGTTTTATTTTCCAAAAAAAAAATCTGGCATGAAAAAGCAATTTCAAGAGAAATATTGCCAAAGTGCATTTGAAATCACTTTTATGAAATTTCCCTTAATGTAGGAAAGCTCAAAATCAGCAATTCAAAAATTAGATTAATCCAAATAGTAGTAAAACTTCACTTTCAGTTCTATCTAGCTATGATTTCTGATAAACATCAGCAAACATACCCCTTGTTTAGCCCTACTTAGGGTTCATTTCTGTGAGTTAAAATAATCTAATCTTTTTCATTTGCAACTGTGCATTAAGAGCATTACTTCTGAATTCTACAAAGTTGTTCGGAATGTGTACATCATTGAATATTTGGCAACAGTACAATGTATGGGGAACAGTGAATCAGCTGGGAATGAACCAATCTAAAAATGGCATTATATGTGATAATGTAAAGATGACAATTAAGTTTTCAGCATTCATAAATATAATCATGCTGATTTTTATGTTCTGTTTAGATTGCCAATTATTTGAGATGTATTTTTATTTCTCTAAATGTTGCAAATCATGACAAAATGCCACTTATGAGAACCAAAGCAATCCTGTGAAAGAAGGTACTAAGCCGCCCAAACAGCAAAGTCAAATGTAGGAAACTGCTACTGGATCATACAGGGGCGACAATGCAAGATACACTCATAGGATAAGACCCTGGGCAGACCTGTGAGAGCAGAGTGATTTTGCATTTGACAAGCACATGCTGGGCCGTTTGCTGACTTTGGCAATGGTTTTATGACACGTCATGCCAGTAGACCTTCGATGCTAATGACCTGTCTGAACATAAAAGCACATATTTCTTTCTGCACTAATATGCTAATTTACGATGACCACTTTTTAGATTCCTTTCCTATGGGGTAAAAAGAGGACACAATCTTCAGCCACTAGCCCTAGGTGGCCATGAAAACTGATGTGTTCACTGGGCAAACCTATGACTGTCAGTCAGCTGGTGACCTATTGGCTGAGAGAGCATGTTCATTTTGTACTAAATACCCGTCTCATTTTTGCTCTGTGTCTCCTCTTCTGTCCTCCTCATTTTTACAGTTATTTTTAAGTGGATCACCACTCCAAACTCTTACCCTCCCTTAAATTTTTTTCTAGGCAAGAAATCCAGATTTCATGGGCCTGATATGCTTTTATGAGTCAAGAGATTGCCTTTTCAAAGTCCATGAGTAGTAAGTCAATACATAGATGAGATCAATACATACACCTATGACCTTCACTGGCAGATTTCTTTTTGATTACTAGAATTTGATGCTGATACCTCAGATATTGTGCATGCTCACAAAACACATACTCACCTCTGAGCTTCCACTATATACTTGCTAACAGTCTTCAACAATATTTTTAGTCTTAATTAAATCCTGATGTTTTTACAGTTCCCAGTGGCACAATCTAACCTTTCTATTGCCTATTCTACTTAATTTAGGGATAGTTTCTGTTCTGAAATTGGCTGGGACTTGGGAAAAAATAATCTTTCCAACAAACTGAAGTTTTATGCTCATTTATTCTAACAATAGATGTTCCCATTATGATAAAAATGACACAAAAGGAACACGGGTGTAAAATTATGAATTATATAATGCAGTTCTCATTTTTATTTTAATTTTTTAATAATGTCTGAAAAACTTCATTTCTTAAACTTGAGTTTCTTCTCAGTATAACCACTGTTAGTTTACTCTTTTTATGTTCATATATAGTCAGTGCTTCTTGTGGAAAACTGTGTGTAAGAAAAAATTGCAATACTTTAAAATAAACCAAGAGAACTACTTTTGCCAGAGGGACTGTAGGTGTAAGTCACACAAGCAGCTCTAAAGACCTGTTTACTGCAATGGTAAGAAATCTCTGAAGTATCCTGATTGGAATGATGCTCCACAATGCATAGATTTTATCTTCTAATAAATGAGACTTATTGGGAAAAAAACGATACTGATAACCATTAACAGTACAAATTCTGATTGTAGCTAGTGATATAAGAATGGTACCCACACATTTTGAAGAGTTTAAATCATTGTCCAAGTATCTATTTCTTGAGAGTTGTACAGTTAGCTGCAGTGGTCAGCTCATAGTAACATCAAGGACCACTAAGGGAATCAAGTTCTCAGAGTCACAGAGAATCATGAAGATAAGTTACTCCAGAAAGGTTTGCGTATCTGCTTTATCCACCCCCAGAAAACAAAAGAACCCCAAATAAACAATCAAAAAAGCCGCCCTGAAATAAAACAACAAAAAATACTCATCCACAAAACACACACACAAAAAAAAAAAAAAAAAACAAACCAAAAAAAAAAAACAAAATCAAAAAAAAACCCCAAAACAAAATAAAAAACTGTCTCAGGAGCACGACTGAAATAAGAAACACAAGTAATAAGTCAAATGACAAATTAACAGCATTACAGTTTTGCAGGAGCATTGATTGAAGAATAATAATTGCAATTCCAAAAAGGGGTCCAAAGGACACAAATATATACAGCTGTAACATTAAACCTGGTTATCTCTTTCACTGCTACTATATGCCACAGGTGTGGAATAGGCAAAATTATGTAGTGAGGGAGTGATGACAGGTCTGGATTCATACATCATTCCTATTGAATTGCTTATGTGCACCTTTTATTTATTTAGGTATTTTCGTTATTACTCTTGGACTTGTTTCAGCGAGTTAGAGTTTCTAATTGACTTAATGGAAACATTCTGAAAAAAAAATCTGTTCTGAGAACGCTTTGCTTGTGCATTTGACATTTGCCTGTTTTCCTTCTTATTAGGAGTATTTGCATGAAAAACATGAAACACAGAAGTTCATTTGTTTCCAAGATCTATTTCCCACCTGAAGTCAGAATCAATTGCATATTAACTAATTGAACTTCAATGGATTTTAAGTAGATTTTATAATTATAGAAATACTCTGCACAATTCAGAAGAGAAAAAGGTGAAATTGGCCTAAAGCCAGTTAAGCACTCTCCTGCTCATAGGTTAAATCCCAGTACAAGTTAAAATAGCCTCAGGCTGTCTGTAACTTGCACCAGATGGCAGAACCCCTTAGAGGCAATTACATTGGCAGGGATGACTGAAGCATGGTATGCTCCAAGTATAGTCCTTCCTGCCCCAGTACATTTCCAATAAGCATTTCCTTTGCCAAGATGCTGCAATGACAGCTTTACACTGCTCAGAGATTTCTCCCATGTGGGATAAATCCCCAGTTAGTCAGAACAGGTTTAATTCTGCTTAGAATTGCTAAAGCAATATATGGCCAACTTGGCTTAGACTAACAATTGGCCCCACATCCACAGCTAATGAATAAGCAATAGTCCAGTTTTATATGACATCAGTTTTCTGTGTGCATTGTATCTTTTTAATGATTCTATTTTTTGTTCATCCTTGTAACAGTCCATACCTACAGGTTATCTGTATGGAAAAATGATTTCTGGTACCTACCCTAAATTGCTTTTCCTATAATAACTATTCCCACCCATGTGTCCAATTAGCACAGTTATGCTGGGGAAAAAAATACCTAGTTCCCTTTCCAAAGCTTCAGGTTAGCATTCAATACAGCATTTCAACAGCCTGCATTCTCAGACATTATGGATCTAAACTCTCAGCCTGACCTCATAGCTTATAACCTTTAATCCTGACATCAATCTTGGTACTCTGTGCAATTACTATAGTGCTGTGTTCTGAAAACTGGCAGAGACTCAAGAGAAGTTTGCAAAAACTTGCAAGTTTCTCATTAATTTTCATTAGAAAATTGGTGAGACACAAATCTTCTTCAGATGTTCTCAGAAATTCCTCCTGCCTTCCTAAGTGAGGAATAGTATCTGTAGTCTGTGAGGTAGAAAAATCACAGAAAACTGTTCTATTTGTGTTACTGATTTCTACAGGTTGGCACAGGCCCTGCACAGGTTTTCTAGTTCCTTTCAGGAGTGCCTAGTAATTTATTGTTTCACTTTAATCTCATTTCTGGTGTGAATGATCTACTTCAACACTGAAAAACTTAAAAGGATGCTCACTAGACTCTCCAGGTGTATTGAAAGTTCACAGTCTGTTTCTAGATCAGAAATTGTACTCCAATTATTATTTCTACATAGTGGCCCTGTTCAGGAAAAAAAATGCAATAGGAAAACCTTTACAGCATATAGATTCTGGCATTTGAGAACAATATGTATTTTCAAATTAGAATTATATCTGGGATTAAAAAAAATGAGGAAAGTTTTGCATTCCCTGATAATATCTCCATAGTCTTTGGTAGAACATACCTTCTTCCTAGCATGCAAATATTCTGTCCTGAGCTTTAGAGCTTAAAAGAGCAAAACCCGAAGAATGATTCAGAGAGTGAAAATCTCATCTGAACTGCATATGGATGGGGTTAAAACTGCACTTTTATTTTAGGAAGTTATTTCCCTGCTATCTGTATCTTGCCAGCAACAGCGGCAAAGTCCAACAATGGGCTGTCTACACAGTCTGAGTCCTGGAGAAAGCAAGGTGGCGAGTTTCTGAAACAGGGCCTATGCATCATCTTCTTAAATGTCTTCAGCAAAATGAATTACTTGTTCAGGCTGAAGGCATCAAATTGCTTTTTGAAAATGAGGTCTCTAAGATAACAGTGAAAGCACATTTTCTGGAAGCTGGGGTTTTTTTCTCTATCTGAGCTCAGCAAGGTCCCTTAGTTTGGTCTCTAAAAACGTTTTTGCTTTGGTCCATTAAATGATGCAGCTTAGCACTGATCTGAGGCTTTATTTCCCTGTGCATTTTCATAGCCTTACAGTATAATCCTACAGTAATGCAAGAAAACACATCAGACCACCTGCTTATATTCCACTCTTTCCTGGCCTCTCTGATACCTTGTGCCCACTGAGGAATGACACTGTCTTCACCTTCATTAACATTGTGGGTCTCATGATGAAACACCGATTTCCTCAGATCTTTATATTCATTGTGCTATACCCACAGCAGTGGAACCAGTGGTGTTGCACAAAAGCTTCACTTTTAGATAACATAATCAGATTTTCTGCCATTCAGGGATCAAGGGAAGAACACTGAAAATGTGTAATTTGCCAAATCCATAGGCTGAATATTTTACTTACAATAACACATACCAACAATTATTTTAAACACGTACATCACTTATGGCTGTCTTCTACTTGGGTTTCTGGTGGAACTCCAAAAACACCTCAGCCCTGAAGACAAGTAAACAGTTTCAACAAGCTCTGTCCAACAGTAAAGAGAAATTAAGCGATGAAGTTAACATTGCTAGTGTAATGTTCTCTGACTGGTAACAAGCAGTTAAAGTAAGACGTAGTTTCTGGGGAAAAAAATTGTACAAATAATATACATACAACCCTTTTCTATCCTTTTTTTCACTCAAAGGTCTCTGGGATCTTATTTATCATCCTCAGTTTATTAGTCCATAACTTCATGATATTTTAGCAGCTTGGCAAACTGGAATTCAACAATGTTGTCGATTATATTGAGAGCCTTTTGATTCCTAAGCCACATTTTTATTGTACCTGCATCTTGCACAAATTGGCATATGAGATCTCATTAGATTAGACAGCTAGATTGTTTGACATACAAGAAATATTTAATGTCACTCTATTTTGATGAAGGTCAATCAATACAGTTTGCTAGAAAATTCCTAGTTAGATTTCAAGCCTCTAAATCCTTTTATTGAAGAAAAAAAAACTAAAAAATTGAAGATCAGATTTGAAAATGACCTAAAAGCAGGGTGTTTGTCACAATTTGAATACACATTAGAAGACTGTAAAGTCATTAATTCATCCCATACCAAGTTATGCAAACCACTCAGACATAATTGCCATGAACATTTTGGGGGCAGCAAATACATTCTTTTTTTTAAACTTTAAACCATAATACTATATGGAAACATGGTTTTGGGACATAACTCTGTGTCACTGTCAGAGACCTGATGATCACCATTTGAGAACAACCATTCTACAACATATATAATTTTATTATTCACAAAAACTAACGCATTTCATAGTTTGTGTTACTAAAATAAGCCTGATTTCATTAAATATTTGGATCAAAATATGGCATTAACAAGCATAAATAAAAGTCTTGTCTATTTTATTTATTATATTACCTTCATCCCTATTTTCTATTATTGTGATCATTCCTTGTTAAGGTAAAATCCTCAAGAACACTGAACAGCTAAATGTAGAGTCCTTTCTGTGCAAAGGTTGAGAAGTTTTATACTGAGGAGTAGCAGGAGCCTTGCATTATTAATTCTTTTCCTTCTGAAACACAATCTTGTCTGATAGGTGAATTAACGACAAGGGCATTTCCTAGCCGTGAAAATTAATTTACAATAACAAAAACAGTGATATTTTAAGGTCATGGAGAAAAGATACAGTCTATGACATAGGTAAACTGGGTACAGGGCATATTGTCCAAGGTAACTGAATTTTTACTTCTACAACTGACAATTGGTTGTATATTTGCAAGTTCCTTGTGTAATGAGTAAGCATTTACAGGCATAGTGGCTTTTTTTTTCTTTGTAAATCTCCGCTTTACATTGTGTGTTATATATCCTAAAGAACCCATATTTAAGAAAAATAATTGAAAAATACACTCAAATATTTTATGCTAAAATGAAATGAACATTTTTAGACCCTTACAAAGGTATATGCACACCGGTTGTTTTTCCTCCTTGAGACCAGGCTTTAGAAATACAAGCATCTGAATTGACACATATAGGTAAGCAGGGCAACCACCAAACCCCAGCTGAAATGCCGAGTAGATTTATGTCATTACCTCACCACCAATGCAGGGTGGCAGAGACACTGGGGGACACGGGTTTCCTCAAGCTTAGTTCATCCTGTCACTGCCGCCCCAAGAGATAATTGCACGTGCAGTTTGTCACAAGCCTGTGCTTTTATGATCTCTCTCTCCCACAACGGGAGGTTCAGGCATGTCCATGTGTTATCTCTACACAGGAATTCTGCTTCTCAAAACAGAGAGAGGATGAACAGCAATAGGCATAGTAAATGGAGTTTTCCCACACCAACCTTCTTAGGATTCCCAGCTGCAAGGTCACTTTGAGCAAAACTGTTTATACCTCACCGAATCTTCCAGTTCAAACTCTTTCTTCTCAACAAAAGGTATTAAGATAAAATGAGCAGGTCATGTACAAATAAAAGGAATCTTAGTCTTGAAGAATAACAATTTTCATTTTCTAGAGGACTTTTTTTTAAATTTCACATTCAAGAAAGAGTTTCTTCTTCTAAGAAAAAATTACTTAGACAGTGTGAACTTACACACTCTATCTGGAGCAGAGGAAACTTGATTTATCTTTTACTTCTTTAGATTTACCATGGGAAGGATATGGACATTCTTCTGGGATATCAAATTCTGTTTACATACCTTCCCATCAATTTCTAATAAGGAAGGGAAATATTTAAAGGGTGAAGCCGTCAAGGTAGTCAGGATTCCCTCCACTTCTGAGAGAAAGCCAGAATTGGGAGGCAACTAAAGGAGTATAGGAAACTCTTGGAAAGCTATCCTAAGATGCAACATGTCAGGACACCTAATTTTTTGAATTTGTGGTTTTCTCTTTGTGAACAGGCTTTTCTTTTTGGTCTCTCTTTCTTACTCTCCTGCCTATTTTCTCCACAGTAAACTCCTTCTGTCTCCCTGTGATCACTTTAATCTTTTCCCCTTCTCCTCATATCAGTATTATAGTTTTTAATACTTCTTCATGTTTTCTTTTAACTCAAATCCTTCACAGTTGTAGGATAAATTCAGAACATAAAATTTGTGTGTCAGAGAGTAGTCCTGGTTTGCATTTTGACTCAACCCTGACTTTCTGAGTTCCTTTAGTCTCCACATTTCTCTTACTATACAATTTCTACAGTGCTTATTTGTGCATGAAATTTTCTAAAGTATTTTTCCAATTCTCTCGTCCTGCTAAAAGGGACACAGATGAAGTGGCTTAATGCTAAAGAGCTGTGATTTTATCTCAGTATCATTAGAGATACATTTTCTTTCTCAGACACAAAGCAGAACTATAGAACCTTTTTTTTCCATGACCAGATTAAATATCGAGTTATGATATAAGCCACCCAGCAATTCTTACTAGGAGGCATTTACCACACAGGCATTTAGAGATGAGTACAGTCAACCACAAACCAGGTTTCAAGTTTGAAATTGTTGTTTTCAATGAGAAAGTATATCAGGTGCCTTCTGTTCTTATTTCCAAACAATGTGCTGCTTGGGATCCACCTTTGTCTCATTAGTAGCAAGTTTAGAAATTGTGAGAACTTGGCCTTCCAGACTTATCAAATGGATTCAGAAAACAGGAATATTCTCCCCTACTCCAAAGCCACATTTCAAAAGCAAACTGAGGTGTAAAATTAGGGAGAGCAATGAGGAATCAAGCAGGAAAAATGACTGGTGTGCAAAAGTACACACAAATGTTTACAATATTTTTTTTTCAGATCAGAAAAAGTCCATATATTTAACAGGTTGGCTGCATTTACAAGTATTTCCCGCACCACTGCATTACTTTTTTGGCTGTCAGAAAGCCCCAAAACATTTCTGGTCTGTAAAGCAGCCCATAGAGATGAAAATTAGGATGTTTACACCAATGTGCATTGAATGTGGTTAAGAATCAGCAGTTCCTATGCATATCATTTTATAGGGGGTGGTAAAGCAGTGAGAAAATGCTGTCAGTTAAGAAGGAAATTTTAGATTAAGCCTTTCTGCAACCCCTTGTCCAGTAGGCAGGAGAATGTAATCTAAAAAATGAGAGCTAAAAAAATTAAATACTTAGACTGTAATTAAGCTCCTACATAATTTTTAAGAGTAAATACTCACTCTCTCAATATCCGAAAACATTTCATTTTGTCTCTATAAAGTGTCTATCAAAAATCACCATTAATTTTACAAAAAATCTTGGGCTTAGAATGTACACATTAGAGTTACCAATTAAATAACCAGCGACAGAAGTGACATTTCTGCTTTGATGTATTTCATGCTTTTACAATGTGTTCTTCAGGTAATTTTTTAATGTCTATGTCCCATATATACTAAATAATGCACACTAATTTTCCATACGTTGTATTTCAACCTTTGCCGTTCAGTTTTGTCTTAGATAGTAGAACACTATATGAATAAAAAACAAAAACAACAGCCCAGCCTATGATGAAATACTAAAATAATGGAATGCAGTGGTGTGGCACACCTATAGTATGATTTACACAAAATAATTGCATATCTATAGTATGGTTTACACAATATAATTGCAGTTTAGGGTTGCATCTAAAACTGTCTTTCCTCTAGGCTTAAGATAGATTTATTAATATATTAGTATAGAGATTGTGCAGGTGTAAGGCTTAATTACAAAATATGGTGGTTCTGATTGAATAAATTGCATGACTAAATCCAACTTTGGATACAGAACAGTGCAAGTTATATTAAAAAGTCATTATATTTGGAAGTTGGAGCAAGACATTGTAGCTAAAAGGCAATTGGATTAAATTAGCTTTGAGATTACAAGACTTTAAGCAGAATTTAGTAAGTGAATATTAGCACATCATTTTATTATAACCTTCTCCTAATTTTTTTCATTTTAGCTACTTATGATGCCAATGAAATAGGACACATAAGACTCCTACACCAATTTCCACCATTGCACTTTGGCTCTGTTCAAGCTCATAAAATTGTTCTCCTGTGCCTCAAACACTGTTGAATCAAAGCTGAAGCCATGGTGTGGGCTACAATAAACTCTTTGTTCTTCTAACTTGTTTTCATCAATGATATTTTGTTTCCTACAGCTGTGTGTCACAGAAAATATGCAGCTGTCTTGTACAGAGTTCCAAGTATTACTAATGTAAATGGTTAACACTGTCTTCAAGGCATCGTATGAACAATCAATGAAGCCCAGGGAATTCTGTCTGTTATAAACAAGTGTTTAATGCTTCAAGACTACTGAATGAGGTTGTGCAATGCTATGAATAATTGTACCTGGGGGCTTATGCAATTTTAAAGACTGAGAAATGTGTATGCTATCACAAAATCTTCCATCTTCAGATACCTCTCAGCTACCCTGAAAGCCTTTCATGAATATTCTACAGAGCACATCTTGTTTTCTATTGCTCTGTGTGAAATCTTTTGTTTGGATTCTCTGTGCTTCCTTTCGTGCTGATAAAGTGTAATGAGTGCATGAAATACTTCCCAAGTGACTTACATAATATGCCCAATGACAGTGAACCTCTGAACAAGCACATGCCTTCTGCTGAATGCAAAAAGGGAGATATCAGTAACAGCATTATAAACCACATGTTTTAACAAAAATAATGTAAGAGCAATGTATCAACCGAGCAGGAATTGCAAATAAATCACTGGACTTGGGAATTCAGAGCCACGTACAGAAGCTTAAATTTATTTGTACTGATTTTTTCTGTCTTTTTTATTCATTATGTATCATCCAAATTACATGTAACATCTCAGTCATATTTCTGGGGTATGTCTGCCAAATCTTTTTTCAGCAAATTCTTAAGATTTCACCTAGATAAGAATTTCTATTGAAGGAAAAATTAGCATTTACCTGAGTAAAACCTTCTACAGTTGCTCTTAGACACATTCAGGTGTCCTTAGAGTCACATCTCATTACTTGAGATCACTTGAGGTGATCCTACAGATTTGTGACCAGACACGGAAAACATCACCCAATATGCATACAGGCCCACTGTAGATATTGGCACCAACAAGCTCTGGGTATTTACCTCACACAGTTTATTTATGATACCTTCCACTAACCCTACTGGATCAGATTTGGTCAAATAACTTCTAAAGGGCATTCATGCCAGACTTTTGGGGGGACTTCTGTAAATGTATGTGTTCAGGGTTCTTCCTGAAAATTCAGTTGATTCACTCCAGCCCTAAGACTATAAGATTTTTTTATACAAGCATATGTGAATTCTTTTTGTGCATATGCATGAGGCCTAGGCAAATCTTTCCTTTGGAATAAGGGAAAAATTGCATATTATGCCATTCCTTAGGCAACATTTAAGACCAAGGACAACAAAGATAGTGAAAGGGCTAGCAAATGGCTAGCCCTAGTGAAAGGGTTAGTTATTATGAGTGGCCAAGAGATTTGGGGGTGGTTTGCCTGAAGAAAAAGAGACTCAGAGGGGACCTTCTCATTCTCAACAACTACCTGAAAGGAGGCTGTAGAGAACTGAGTGCCAATCTCTTTTCCTATGTGACAAGTGACAGTACTACAGAAAACGGCCTCACAGGCCAGGGAAGATTGTGACAGGGAAGCTTTAGATTAGATATTAGGGAAAATCTCTTCACTGAAAGGGTCAGGCACTGGAAAAAGATTCCCACGGAAGTGGAGGAATAACCATCCCTGAAAGTATTCAAAAATGTATAGAAATGGACTTGGGGATATGGCCTAGTGGTTAAGATGGCTATGTTAAATTAGCAGTCAGCTTCGATGATCTTAGAGGTCTTTCCCAACCTTAATGATTCTGCGATTCTACAATTTTATGCTGTTACTGCTGGGGACAGTCAATGCTACTGGGAAGAATACAGTCAATACTAACTGACTCAGACGCAAGAAGAAAAGCAAAAGTTTTAACTAAAAGCTGAAACCATATTATCTTCATTATCTGCATATCTGGAAAATCAGATCTTAGGATTCTTCACTGTTTGGTTGTCCTTGACTTATGTTTAATCACAAGATATATCACAGTGCATCATGATGGCTCCTGTTGCATGAAATGAACTAAAAATTAATCAATTTATTTGTTTCATCATTCATTATTATTGAATACTCTACTATTTTTAACTAAATGTGGGGTTCATGAAAAGGGCTTAATTATTGGGAGCAGTGCGTGGCCATTTTTTAACTCAAATACTTGCTCATCTGAAAAAAACATGTATCTGGAGCACTGTTTTGGTTTTTTTTCTGCTAGATTACAGGGATGAAATGAAACATCAGGTTGCAAGAATCTATGTTCATTCCCCATTTCTTTCATTTTTCAGGCCTCTTATTTATTTCCCTGTGCCCACAGAAGCAAAGAGGGAAAGCATCTGGCTCTAGACCAAGTTTCTTCTGCCACAGTACTTCTGGACATTCTCATGAAAAGCTTCTTTTTAACGTGAGTGTGAAAAAGCAATCAGAAATCCCAGAAGAGAGACAGTGTGTTGTAGTGTCGTTCCATCTCAGTTGTATTATCAAGGTACACTCGGATGGAAATAGGGTGTAAATGCTCACTGACTCAGGTCTGTGTTATTTTGGTAGTATGTGTAAACTTCAATCCTCAGCTAAGAATCAATCACACTCAGCTGGATATTGAAAATCACAGCAGAACAACAAAAGAACTGAGCAATGTTGATCTCAGACACATTGTGGTATTTTACTGTTTTATTACTATTTACAGTTTTCACTGCAGTTTTGCTCAAAGTCTCATTCATAGCATCAAACCTTACTTTGTATGGATTTGTAAGAAGAAGATATATATATTTATATATATATATATACACACTCCAAAAATGCCCACAGAACTATGAACCTGACAGCCATCACCTATTTTTCAGATCCATACTCCTTGGTTGTAAAACAGACTGTCCCCAGCTTCCCTTTTTCCTAATGATTCTTATCTCCTTCAGCACAATGTGTCCCAGAATACACTTAACAACCCCTGTCTGCTCCCAGTTCACTTATTACTGCCAGCTTGAATGAATACACCAATATATCCCACTGGTTACACTTGTTTGGAACTATGGATATATATCAATCTGTGTATATAGAGAGAGACACACATCTTAGGTTTTTCTCTCGATCTGAGGGTGCTTTTTATTAGGTCAGTTAACAAAATTCAATAGCAATATACACTGCTCTGTATTTCCATATCTATTTTCTATTCCATGAGGAATTACAGATGGTGAAACCAATTTAATATCAAATCACAGTCCATACTGGTGGAAAGGCAAAGTCAAAGTTCAGGGTAGAAGACCTGAGCATAAACAGCATAAACATTAAACTTTTGCTTGTTAATTCTAATACTTTGGACTCCTAGACTCTGAAATTTAATCAAAACCAAAAGTCATGTGGCATGAAAATCTTATAGCTGGTGGCAGAAAAATTTTATTCAAACCAAGTCATTTTAGGGGGTTTCCAAGCAAAAGGATCGTGGTCTTAAATCTATGATTAACAGAAATATGCATATTTTTTCTTTATACTAAAGGAACACAAGCTCATATTGAAGGTATTCTAAGAAGAGATCAGCTTAATATAGGCCAAATAAATTAGTAGATCAGTCACATAATTGAACATTCTGAATAGGAGACAGAATCTGAGCAACACCAAAAGCGTATCAATTAGTAAAATGTAAAACCTAACATGCTGAAGTGAAATGTAAGACAGAAACAGCCTGCCATTAGTTTTAAAAACATTATTTTTGTTGTAAAAAAGTTACCTTTTCCCCATATTTTAATTCTTTGTGAAAGTATCAGATAGCCAAAGTCAAAAGACATAGAAATTGAACAATCACAGAAATATTAGAAGCTTTCCCAAGAATTACTAATCATATTTTTGGTGATTTGTTTGGTTATTACAGTGTCTGATATAATATACAATGTCAAACACAATAATTGTGTCAAAAAAAATAATTGTTTACAAGTAATAGTTGACCACTATCACTAGGATTTGGGTATCTCGGTTTGACCATAGAACCTAGTAAGAAGGGTAGTTCTGTGAAGGCATGAGTCATATGTGCTGCACTGAGATTGTTTCAACTCTTTCTTGCTCTTTGCTCTGATGAGAAGCCTCTGTCACACAGAAAATATTCTTTTCCAAATTTTTTGAGATTATCTGAAAAAAAGCTACAGCTCAGAGAAATTTCTACATAAATAACTACTGCTTACTTCCAAGCAATGGCCATTTTATTAAATCCAGCTCGTCCATTTCAGAATACATTTCTGTGCAATTTGAGATTTTCTTCCACTGCCACAACTATCATCCAATGTGTATTTGACTGAATTTAATCTCAAATCTAAAAAAAAGTAGAACTCAAATTTATACTAACTCTACGTACATGTCTTTGAAATCTCTTAGAGTGGAACCATAATAAAATAATAACAGCAAAAGCTACAATAATAATAAAAATAAAATACAAAGCTCTTTTGACAATGTATGACACTCTAAAAGCAACTCGTGAAAACCCACAGAATAATCAGAAGCCATTTATAGGGACCCAGTTTCAGGTTACTAAAACTCAGCTTACTTGTCTCTTTCCACAGGAGTAAAATTTCCTATTTATTTCAGTGACAGCTCTCTATATTCAATTGTCTCTGCATTTAATATTTTGTGCATGCATGGAACTCATATTTTTCAGGATGCTTTGTAAAAAAGAGCAGATATTACAAACAAATACATGAGACATGCAAATAATTTCAATTTTCTCTTCAGACCAAATCCACCAGGCAGATGGCCTTGGAAACAGAATTGTTGAATAAAAATCAGATATTCAAATTAGCAGAAAAGGAACAAAGAAATTACAATTGTCAAAAATGAGATCAGAAATATTTTATGTATCAATGACCACAAGCTTAAGAATGAGCCCATGAGTGCAGATAAGCAATACTGATGTGTGCAAGGATTCTAGGGTTTTTGTGGTTTTCTCTATTGTCAATGATTTCCAGCAAGAACAAGATTGAAAACTGAAATATTTAGGTACTATTTTCGGAATTGATTAGATGCTGAAGCCAGAGTTGTATCACTGCCTTCTACAACTGGATATAGCGAGCACTGTAGCCTTTAGCTCTTGTAGGGAGAAATAAAAGTCCCAAGTAACCCCCATAAAGCCCCCTCAAAAAAAAAAAAAATAGGAAGTAATAAATTAAGGAAAATGAATCCATGATTATTGATGACACTCAACTCTAATTTGGATTTTTAAATGACTTAAAGTCTCATGCATTACTTGAGGGGAGGGTTGCTCAGGGAATGATTCTGCTTTAGGGAGATGCTTTCCACAGCTGTTGCAGAAGCGTAACTTGAGGTTACGCACTCTAAGCTTGCTTTGTGATCCAATCCACAAAAGGAGGTGAAAGTAGAGGTACTGGATTCTTAAGGCAGGTTTGTTTGTCCAAACGGTGTGTGGAGTCTTGTGGTTTACAACAAAACAGGAGATGGTGTGAGCTATGCAGATGCCATTCACAACCTCCCCCTACCTTCTGGGAGCCAAGTCAGAAGGAGAAAGGCATCATAAATGAAAAATCTGAATAAAAGAAAGCATTTCAGGAATTATCAAACAGATAAGGAGACATTTGTCTTTGAAGGACCTGAGTATGTTATTCCTGCGCCTCCATGCACCTCATGTATTTCTGACCTAGAGAGCTGACAGCATGCATTTAGACAGTTTCAGTATTTTCTAGTTATGCCGGATCTTCTCCCTTGAATCTAAAAAAGTTAAAAGCAAATTTAAGAGAAGTAAAGAAATATCAAAGCCATTACTAATCAAGTAAGTCCTTCAAACCAATGCTATTCTTGACAGCTGTTAAATATTAAATAAGGCTGGGCACAGACATGACAGAGAGCCTGAAGCCTTGCCCTTCTAAACAGTGCCTGGAGGAAGAGAGTTCCTGGCCACTGAAGTAGTCAACCAGTACCTGGCAAGCCATTCATTTAAACAGAACAGTTTATTAATGCCTCTCCTTGTTTCAAGGTTACCACATAAATCAAATTACAAAACCCAAGACCTTTAGAAAGATGAGTAGAGCAATTTGATCCAGAAAAATAGCAAGCCAAAAAAATTGTTTGAAAAAAATAAAATAAATAAACAAACCTTGAAATATAACAAGAATCACCACATAACTGATGTAGCCAAAGTACACAGGAGTTCAACAATGAAATTTTAATAAATTGTTTATAAATACATCTAAAAACCAAGACTGTTCTTAGATGATGCTGTGCATTTCTTTTAGGGAAAAAATTTTTTTAGAAATCTGTTGTAGGAAAATACTAATAAGTGACAAATATAAATCTACTGTGAATTTTAATGAGAAACTCTGTTCCACAGAGCAAGATAGTGCTCACAGCTACTGCACAGAACTTTATGTTCTTTTCTCAATAGCTGTATTTGTTTTCTTTGGTGGGACCTAGGAGATGAAATGTGTTATAGTCCTGTAGTGCAAAAGTGAAAGATATTTATGATGACATTTGTGGCCAAAAGCTACATTAAATATGGTCAATTACTTTCATTTAGGAAAAAAAAAAAGACAATATGGCAAGCAAGTTTTCAACAGAACAATGAAGTTCTTGTGCCCACAGGCTACATGGAACATAAATTGCAATAGAATGAGAAAAATGGACTTTAAAAGTACATTTATTTTCTCAAAACACCTGACAGTTACTTGTAATCCACCTACTTTGCTAGAAATCCTGGTGCTGACAGCCTTAAAATAGTTAGTATTTTTCAGTGTCATAGATATACCTGGTTAAAACTATTCTTAACAGCCACTAATATGTTTATAAATTAAATAACACTGGTTGTTCCTGGAATAGTATTTTACACAGCTGGATAAAAACTTGTAGTAAATCTCAAGGACTTCAGACTGTACAAATAATATTCGGTACCATATTCAGTTCTGTAAACTGCATTTTTTTTCAGTTGGTTTTCTCTGGCTTTATAGAAAATATCTTCTGGGCAGCTGCCTTATCTTGTGCTTCTACACAGATAGCAAACTTCTGTTCTCCTGACTAGGGCTACACGATCTCGCCTGAGGTTATGTTACCAGCTTCCTTCACTGCAGATCCAAGGTGGGGCAAGAGATGTCCTGTTCCAACACTGAAACAATGAGTGTTGGCTGAGTATCAAATCAATCATTTCCTTGAGCTAGTTTGCTTAAACATCATCAATTGTGAGTGATTTTTTTCAAAGTTTGCCTGGTCCACGCCTGTCTCTTGGATGTGAAATATTGTTCTGGAAATCAGGCAACATTCATTCATGAGAATGCAAGCTTTTTTTTCTTTCTAGTAGACCACTTTAACCCAAATATTCTGAAATTCACTTAAAGTAACAAGGACAAAATTTAGAAAGACTTGAAGCTTTAGTACTATGGATTAAGTGTACGTAAAGATGTAGAGGGTTGCTGATTATTCAAGACAGCATGTTAGGACTAAGGACTAAAAGAAAATCTGTGCAGCACTGAGGGGAAAGAAGGAAGTTTTTTATCTTTGGGACTACTGAGGGCTATCAACATCTCTAGTAAACAAAAATAGTGGCAGAGTAGCAGCCTGTCAGAAAAATGCGTGCAATAAATGATACTATGCGGTCAATAAAAAATTGCCAGGATCCAGAACCTACTATTGATACAGAAAAACCCTATAAAGATCAAGCCAAAACACATTAACTCTTTCCTAGAGAGCAAGTAAAATTACTCTCCTGCAATTCTTTTTAAACATGTTCAATGTTGATGTAAACAAGGCTGTAAGCTTAATAAGCTTTTTCTGAAGGGCTAAGATGTGATCCAAATATTTATCCAAAATACGTACATGAAAGTGTACTATATAGTCCTAAGTATATATATAATATATATATTTTGAGGATGAGCTAACATTACTGCCTTTTTTTAAAACCACAGAAAAACACATAAAGTTAACTGATTTAGACTTGTATGACAAAACTGTTTACTCTAGAGTCTAAGCAATGTAACCAAGCCAAAAATCTGAATACAATATAGAAAACAAAGACCAAATATATCATTAACTGAAAAAGTATTCTAGCTTTTCTAGTATTCTGTTCAACCAAGTTAAAAAAAACCTCTTAAAATTTGAAACAAAAGCATAATAACATATGAGTGTAATACAGAAAACAATCATTACACGGATCATACCAGACAAATAATTATATAGCCCTCAGAGGTCCCACTCTGCAAAGCTAAATTAAGGTGGACATTTAAAAACGCTGAAAACCTGTTCCATTTAGTCTGATTTGGGCAGATTAATTCAGAGGCAAAAAGCTTTTTGTATAACTTGCAAGGAAGACATTTCGTAGACAATAAAATTTCAAAGTTCTATAAAATATGTATAGTGAGATTAAAATATCAGCATTTCCAGACCATTCCCTTACTGCTCTTACAAATGCTTTAGAAGCCATCTCAGAAACAACCAGAGCATCAAAAGGACAGTTAGAGTCTGTATTTTAAATTAAAATAAATAAAATCTTCCTTTCAAGCTGTAAGCACAAAACCTCTTCTTTTATCTTCGTGTCTTTTAAAGGTCCGATTTTTTCAGGTCAAGTGGCCTTTTTCTCTTATATTTTTTTCAGAGTAACTGTGTTATCCTTCTTGTAGACCGGATGCTACAGCTATTACACTGTAGGACAGATTTCAGGTACCATTTCTTTCTGAGATAACATCTCTTGTTTCTGAGAAACTTCCCAATGACTGCAGTCTGTAAAATAGTGTATTTCAGACAATTTACTGCTTACTGGTATTCCAACTAACTCTGTCATTAATGGCATATTAGTAAAAAACATCCCTGAATCAAAGACAAGTATGAAATAATTTATTATGGCCCACATGGGTTTGCTATCAAAATATTCTCTATTCAAAAAAGAAAAAGAAATAACCTCCACAATCATTTTTATCTGAAATCATATTAGACTATGGTAGAAGCCCCAAAACTGTTAAGAAGACAAAGAAAAATTCCTCTGAAAACATCTTGATTCCAGCTTTGCCAGGCATCCAGGTACTGAATATCATAGTCATTCCTGTTATTCCAATAATCAATTATCATGCTAGCTGTATAATGCATAAACTGTCTGGAATGATCCTTATACACCATTCACCATTGTTTGAAAGTCTTATGTTGCCACTTCTGACTAGTTACAGAGACACTCATCTCGTTTTATGTTTCCAGTCTATAAGCCAGACTTTCCCTAATGGAAAAATTCTTAAATACAAGCAGGTTCTGTCATTTCTGCACAGCCAGCTAGCATATGGACATGTGTGTACCTACAAAACCCAGTAATCAGTAATTTCCTAAACATTTGAGTGCACATAAACCCGTAAGCATTTGCAAAACAAATGAAAATGGATGAATAAATGTTTGATAAGCACAACCAATAATTTTTTGAACAAGTGCTCACACACACTGTATTTTGCTATTAAATTACCTAAATTTTTGTGCCACATGGTCACAATATTTACCTCTGAAGTAGTTTTGTCATGGGGATAATGATGAAATACTAATATACATACATACAATGTAAAATATTTTGGGCTTTGAAGTCTATTCATGTAGTGAAAAAAGATACCAGAGTTGGGTAATAATGGGCTCCAGGTTGTGAGTTTGATCCCTGCACTGGCCATTCTTTTTGGAGATGGGCTTGATGGTCCTTTTGGGTCCTTTTAAACTCAGAATATTTTGTATGGGATATTCCAATGCTTCAAGAAGCTAACCTATATTTATAATAAATCAAAATTTCATCTTGATTTTCATTCCTTTCTCCACAAATTATACCCTCAAATCCACTGCTTCTTAGCACAAATGAATAAAAACTACAATTTCAATTTAATTGCTATTGAAGAGAATAAAATCTTTCCTCTAAGCCCAGATGAAATTAAATGCAGAGAAGAGAAATCATCCTTTTGGATAGAAATAGGAGAGCTTGTAAAAGCTCAAGGAATTTGAAAACCATCTTAATTTCAATTAACTGTCATATATCAGTTTTGTCATTTCTGTTTGGTAATACAGTACTATAACATCTCACAGTGGTGGGAAAAATAAATATACTTCAAATAGATACCAGTTTCAAAACTGAAACTTCCAAAACAAATGCTGAAAAGCTTCTACACTAGATATCTGAACATTATTATAACTTTGACAAGGAAGAGCTTTTTCAGTTGTTTTTAATTTCTGGTCTTATTTTCAACAAAGCTGACATTAGTTTTGAAGCAATTTCAACCCCAGTTAAACAACAAATCCTAAGAGAAAGGGATTTTCAAAAATGTACTTTCAGTGATGTAAAAACAACTACTCTTCTTCCACATTCCTTCAAGTAGCTTCAATGAAGCACCTTAGAGTGCTTAGAGTGTACAGGGGTTTCTAAGTTCTTAGATGGGCTAAATAACCCTCTTCTTTTTCAGAGTTTTAGATCCGGTTTTAGGATTGAAAGCTAATATCTTGTAAATCATCAGGCACAGGCTATAAGATGAAAAGTTCTTTGTATGCCCATAAGAATGTTAATCACGGACGGGTTTCTAGCATGCTCTTTTCATCACTTTCTTCAAAGGCAAGCCAATCATGCAGATCGCCCCTGCTTTAGTAATGTTGTTTTCCTACAGCCTACAGCCTTTCAGAACTGGTGACAGCATGCCACCTTTGTCCTAAGGATACTTGGTCTGCACTTATACTGGAATTTCTCGTGCAACGTGTTGCTATTTCTATTTTAGTTAAAGCAAATAATGAGCTAGGTAATGAAGTTCCTGGAAAGGCTAAATTGCAGCTAGACCCAGTGGGTGTCACATAACAGAAGCTCTTCAACCACACGCACATGGAGCTGGGTTTTGGATGAAGAGATCTCAATCAGCAGCACGTAATCTCTCCTTTTTTATATACCTTGCAGCATGGCAGCTGTGATGCTTGAATACTGAGAGTGAAAAAGGCCATGCAGCACGCTAAGGTTCATCCTTTTCTTGTATATTATTTTCCCAAGACATATACAATCATTATTTGAATGACCCTAGTGTTTTCTGAGTTCACAACTTTGCCCTGTGGGGACTTCTCACATTCATAATTCAGCAACTGAATGTTTCTCAATGCCCTGCCTGAATTTATTATCGTTTCACTTCTTATTATGCTACCAACTTACCTATCTGGAGCAACAAGAACACAGTAACCTCAGGTATAGTTTTTAAAGCAGCATTGCATTTTCATTCTTTAGGTTTAGATAGTGTTCTATCTTGGTGCTTTAAATTGTTCTTGAAGTAGCTTTCAACCAGCCAATTTGCTTTTGTACCATCTGGGTCCAGCTAACAGATGCAGATAATAAATAAAGAAGAAAGCAGAAAGAAAACCCCTTCAGTAAAACTGGAACTTCAAACCGTTGAATCATCCTCACAAATATTAAAGTAAAGATTCACTGGGCTACAGTAAACTCCATCTGTAGTTGCATGCAGAAGGACAAATTCATCCTTAAATTTCTAAGCAGTTTCAAAGTCTCTCATTCACACATATGCTCAAATGGGGTCATAATTAGTTCATATTTGTTCAGTATTTTGGTTTGTGAAAAGTTGTCCTGATAAAATTGCCAAGAGTCAAGTACAAGAGTCCTAAGAACAAGCTGTCCTTATAACAGCCAGCAAAGACTTCCTATTCATTAATCATGACATAAATCTTTTGTATTCATAATCAAATTATCACCTCATTTGATGAATTTGATTCTACAAATTTTATTAACTGAGGTGTTTTCTGCCTTGAGGCTCGACAGTATTTTCAATTTAGAAATTTCAGATTTCAGAGACATTGGAAATACTATGCATAATCTTCAACACTTCTTTTGCCTCTTAAATTTATAGCAATTCTGATTTATATTGGTTTTAATGTAAGAAACAAAAAATATATTTTCCTTAAGAAATTAAAATGCAGTGAAAAAACTTAGCTATATCTACTAAGACTCAAAGTGTTCTCAGTGTCATACTAGGTTTCTTTGTTGAATATGACATTATTTCTGATAACTTGGTAACTTTTTTATTATTACACCTCTTTATCACTGTTAATTACATTGTGTCAGCATTTCTGCTCTACGTACAAAGGCTTAAAATTTGAAAAAAATTCTTTATAAAATCCATAATTTTTAATAAAAATTTGTGAAAACAAAACAAAAAAATCTAGATAATAGATTGAGGAAGTTATTTGTGCAATAGACCATTTTCCTTTTTTTAACCAATATTCAGTAGTATGATTTTACCAAAGAAAATGATATTATTAGGGACCTTAATAACTAAAAGAAATACAAGCCCCCAAATAAATCCAAAAAAACCAAGAACAGCACCAAAGAAAAATATTACATAAAATTGCAGCAAGGTTTTGGAGTATCATGTTCACCTATCACATTAGGACAAAATATTCCAATATTAGAATACAATACAATTTTTGTATGTTATGTCTGTCTCCAATTCTACACTTTTACTTCAATCAGCAAGAAATGGGAGCAGTTCTCTGGTTTAAGTGCTTGTTCCAACTGAAAACAAAAAAAAATCCAAACCAAACAAAAACCAAATAAAAAATCCCAAACAAACAAAAAGGTTAATCTTTGGAAGTTTGAAATATTTGTAACATAGATCACAGTCAGAACAATGTTTTCTCCCTTTTTATTAAAGATTATAGACAATCATTTGTACGCTCTGGAGAAGCGGTAAAGTAAAACATAAAATAAAGAAAATGTAGTTTTATTTCCAATTCTAAATTTAACGAAACCCATATTGAATACTGGTTTACAATCTGAAGAAAAAATATACACCACCCTCCCATAATTAGGACTGGACTATGACCATCACTATGTGCTGTCTTCCCCCATTGATTTAGTGTTTTCACCGATCAAAATTTCTGTGGCCTTTGTGTTTGTGCAATTTCTCCTGGAAAATTATAGGAATATATAAAATAGTGTGTGATTCTCAGAAACCTGGAAATTGTTATAGCTACACTGAAGTAGCTGTGCTGCTGCCACACCAATGGCATAGTGTGTTACTTCCTGAAAGCACTGGATTTCCTGTGCATTCTCTCTACAGGTGTTTTGTACAGCTGCAAGGAAAAATCAAAATGACTGCACAAATAAAAAAATCTGTATTTTTCATAAGCAGTAGGTTTCAGCCTTCTTGTCTAAGACTTGTCTACAAAAGGAGTTATGAAGAAAAACAGAAAAATAGAGATTTCTTTCATTAACTGTGGTAAATTAGTCCTTGCATCTGACTGCATCTGACAGGGAAAATAAGGCTCTTCAGATTAAATTTGAAAAATATATCCTCAGAACATCTCCAGGAGACTAGGAAACCAAGATCGCCAGCCTGTCAAGCAAATATCATGATGTTTGACAGAGAAATATTATCTTTGCAATAGTTTGGTAGTAGGAGAAAGGATATTCTCAAATGTCCAAACCTAGTTATGCCAAAATTTTCCACCTTCATAATTTTTGTCAGGCCTTATAATTGTAATTCTTATACAGATCTTAATCTTTATCAATGAGGTTTCTGTAATTTTGCTCTTGCCATCTGTAGAATCAGCAACAAAGACCTTTTTTTTGGCTTATTTACGTACATAGGAAGAAACTTAAATATATTTTGTTCTTGCTACTGCTCTATGGACAAAGATGAATGCATTTTTCACTAGCTTTTTTGCTGTTGCCAAGCAGAGATGAATATTATCTTATCTTTTTTGTTTTGCTTAACACAATTCTGCCCCAAGATGAAGTCAAGGCCAAGGGCAGACAAATATTTCACATGGAAAAGAAAGATAAGTAAATATTCACCATAGGTATATTTGTTCCTGCATGGAGAAGTTAGTGAGAATCATGTGAAGAAAGCAAGTGTGTATACATCTTTTGATTTTCTCTTTAAATTAGCATTCCTATTAGCTGCACTGCAACCATTTTCCACTATCAGGAAAAATTTTGTAAAGCATTCCTGCTCTGTACTGAGCTAGCGCCACTGCCCTTTACTCAAAGAGAGTGCTTAAAAGACTGGGTACATTATGACAGACACAAGAACTTCATTATATTGTTGAGGAAAAAAGGAAAACAGTTAACATTGTGTTCAAAAGAATATTATATCTTTCTCAATGAGCTTAGTAATGCAAAAGTTCACATTTTAGGAGTCTGACTCTGCAGCGTTTATTCATCTCAAGTACTCAAATGAAACTATTTTTGTGAGCAAAATTGCTTTCAACTGGACTTTATGATAAAATTCTTAGCAGCTCCTTGATATGAATTGATATTCATTGCATGGACAGAAAAGTTCAAGTACAGAACTGTCTCTGAATATTCTGGTTTCACAGCATTTTGGTGTAAGTTTTTGTTCTAGTTTGTCAGTGAAGAGAATATTTGCAAGGACTTAAAATGTAGCCAGATTTCATTTCAAGATGTGATTGTATCACAGTTGGTCCAATTTTGCCATTATCTCTGGGCAGATTTAAGGGAAAATCAGAGTATGTCTGTGTTTGTGTGCAGGTGCATGTGTGCATGTGTACATTTCTTCATTTGCTCATTTTTGTTGTGTTCCCCTGTCACCGGACCCTTTGGTGTTCAACAGAACAGATTCCAGAGCTCCCCGAGAAAGCAATGACAGCACAAACCTGCCAGAGATTAAAGAAAGTTTGGCCTGCTCCCAGGCCCATGGTGTGGCTCTTGGGGGCCTGTCCTGAATTTCAACGATCCTGTGAGTCCCATTCAGCTCTGGATATTCTCTGACTTGTGTTCCCTTTGTAAAGACTTCACTTTGAGATGTGAGACAGCCAATCTGACCATGATTTCTGTGTAAGCCACCACCTTCCCTAGACCATCACTGTTCTGGTTTACTTTGCTTGTGGGTCTTTTACTCTTTTGTTACTGCAGTTTTAAGTCAGTTTGTAAACGTTCAAGAGTACAGAAAGTGTGCTAAGACTCAGGATTCCTGCTAAATAATTTCATAAAGGATATGTCTTCAAAAAGCAGCTTATTTGAAATTATATTCATTGTCATTACAATACTAGCCAATTGAAAATATTTTATAGAGCTTCAATAACAGGAGAGTTAAAATAACTCCTAGATAATAAGCAAATTCTATAATTTCCTAAATAACATGTAAGTAGGAAGTGAGGAAAACCAAGCCATTATGTCTTTATTGTCTAACTTATTTTCAAAATATGCTTTGCTCGCCCAGTTACTTGAATTCTTTACACCTTAATATTAACAGCTTTGTTTTGAAAAGGGCACATTTTCTATTTAAAAAAAATAAATATATAAATAAACAAAAAGTGTATCTGATGTTATTTATAGCCACATGATGAGAATCAGCTTAACTTTCATTTATGCAAAGTTTATGCACATAAGACTTTAATAGTTCTGGAAGAAAGGAACTAAAAATAAATGGAATTTCAACAGCAATCAAACCATTACCACATTATGGTGGCACTATTTAAACTATTATTAATGCCACATTTCCAAAAGGTCGTAAAATAAATGTAACTTTATTCAAGAAAGAAAACATAATAAAAATTATGACTATCAAAGGAATGAACTCGCAATGGTAGACAAATCCTCAGCAGGTTACTCAAATCCTCACTGTGATATCCAGATATCATAGTGGCACTCTCACCTGTGTTACTGTTCCAAAGGATTGCATCTCCTGTGATTGAATTCTACTGAGTCTAACATAAGCCCAGGAAATTTTGGGTTAAAGCCTGCTCATATGGTGTTGAAAGATGGGTGAATACTGTGCAAAGCCCCAACAGGTAGAAACTGGCATCCTAACAGCATCATCAGATGTAGGAAAATTTACACCAACAGGAAGCAGTGAACATACTCTTCAATATTTGTGTGTGAAGCACACATCACAGTGTCTGGAAAACTAGCAGTATAATACTCTGCTTTATGTTACATAGTTTTCACCAGGCAAATCATATTTCAGTAAAAATAACAATATGAGCATTTCTAAATAAAGAACAAAAAATGTCATTTTGCTGGATGGAAAAAGAAGTAAAATCAAATGTGTATTTTATCAATATTTTTTCCTAGGAGATTTTGTCTTCTGAAAAAAATTATTTTAATTTCTTTTTTATATCTTCTGAAGATGCTATTTTAAGAACAGAGAAATTGATTAAAGCAGTTCTCAAAAGCAAACTTATAAAAAAAATATTCCAAGAGTTGTGAAGATTTTCTTGCCTTTCTTGGAGTCATTTATATTATTTTTGTTATTTTTTAATATTAATTTGATTTTTAACATAGAATTTGAATTAACCCCAAAAAAATTAATGATGATAATTCATTTTTGTTACATTCCACAGAAACCAAAACAAAAAATCTGTAGACTCTTCCTAAAAATTGAAGAACATGGGTTTACCAAGAAAAGGAGAAAGATTCCTTAGTCACTATTAATTTTTACTGGAATTATAGCTCTTATTCTTGCACAGTTGCTTATCACTTATCGAATCAAACTATCATGGCTATTCATTTCCTTATGCAAACAAACTATTCTGAAAAAGTAATAGGCATTCTATTTGCTTAATATTGCACTAAATGTTTGACATATATACTTAAAAAGTTTCCATAGGCAGTGCTCATATGTGGCAACCGAAAGCACTAAATAACACAGTACAGCACAAGGTGGGTTATTATTGCACAGTGGAGGGTTCCAAACTTTCCTTCTGTGAATAGAGGCATAACCTCAAAGTATATCCACTGACGTAATAGAATTGCAAAATTATGGAATGGTTGGAAGAGACCTTAAGGATAATCTTGTTCCAACTGCCCTGCCCCATGTGCAAAGCCCACCTTTTACTAGTCCAGGTTGCCCAAATGCAATCAACCTGTCCTTAAACACCTCAAGGAATAGAACATCCACAGCTTCTCTGGACAACTTGTTCCAGTGCCTCACCATCCTCACAGTAAAGAATTCCTTTTCAGCATTTAATCTAAATCTCTCCTTTTTAGTTTAAAACTATTCCTTCTTGTCCTATCACTAACAGTCTGGGTAAAAAGTTACTATTTTTATAAGCCCTTTTAAAGTACTGGAAGGTCTTAATGAGGTCTCCCTGGAGCCTTCTCTTTTCCGCGCTGAACAAGCCCAGAGCTCTCAGCCTGTGTTCATGAGAGAGGTGTTCCAGTCCTCAGAACATTTCCATGGCTCTCCTCTGGACCTACTCCAACAGGCCCACATCTTTCTTGTGCTGTGAACTCCAAAGCTGGACACAGTGGAGCCTTATGAGAGCAGCTCAGAGTCAGACTCACCTCCCTCTGTCCATGCAGTTCAGGATTGTCTTTCTGGGATGCAAGTGCACATTGCTGGTTCATGTCCAGCCTCTCATCCCCCAATCCTTCTCTGCAGGGCTGCCTGCTCACCATGAGTTCCACCAGTCTGTATTCATGTCTGGGATTTACTTGGCCCATGTCAATAGAATGGGGTAAAGAACAAACAGAAGAATATTTATATTCATAATTTAATGAGGATTTTACTCAAGTAAAGGCTGTAGGTTCAAATTCTAAACATATACAGGACAATTTTTCTATGTAGTCTGGTAGATTTAAAAAAAAAATTCTGCTTGTACCTGTAGAGAACTTATAGTTGCTGGCCACCTTATCTGCATTGACCACTAAGGATTGTATTCAGCTGCTGGCCACTAGCATCCAATAGTATCTTAGATGCCTTAGAATATCAGGCTGAGGACTGATTAAGGGGCTGGACTGTATGTTTGTGGAAAGTTCAGGTGTTTGAATTAGACACTTTGCAGTTCGTGGGATGTTTTGTGTCATTGCAAAAGGCAAGAGCTGCCTATATGTGGCTATCCAAATTGAGAACAAAAGTGTGAGAAATATTTAACATTTAAGATAAATGCTGAAAATCTAAGAGATTTTTACTTTTATGTCATTTTAAATAAAAGGAATGCACACAATATTTCCTAATATTCATATTCAGATAATGGGAGTATGGAGGAAGAAAGGTGATGTTGATAATTACTCTGTAAAAGTTGTAAAAGCATTATAGTGAGCTCTACTGACAAAATGTAGATCTTCCAGTTTATTTTCCAGTCTAAAGCAAAGTTCATTTGCAGTAAAATCACCTCTTTTTCTTATTTATGAATAATAGCTAGTCAAAATCAAATGAAAACTGTTTCCAAATGGATAAAACCCAAGAAGGATTTCAAAGTAATTACTCAGGGCTAATCAGATTTGATTTGTAAGCTGGGATACTGGCTATTTGCTGCAGAACTTTTCCTTTCATAGGACTAACTACAGCCCATTGAAAAAAATAATGTAATCTTGGTTGACCTTTAGAAGGAATGTGTTTCACTCCGGAAAAGTGGCTTAACTTTTTCTGGCATATATTTCTTTCAGACATGGATGCTATCAACAAAAGAATTATTTCATTCAAGGAAATGAAACTACAACTTTTAACTACAACTCAAAGGAACACTTTTCACATTGCCTAAAATAAAGGTAAAAAAATAAATGCTGTTTCTAGTAGAGATGTTATTCTATCTACACAGTGCTTTCCAATGACTTTTAGGACTTTACCTTAGCACTAGACCCCTCCTTTCCAGTTCCATAGATATCATTAACTTTAGTACCAGAGTGTACTGGTTTTGCTTGGCCAGGCTTTGTTAAACAGGGGGACTACAGGGGTGGCTTCTGTGAGAAGCTGCCAGAAGCTTCCTCCATGTCCAGCAGAGCCAATCCCTGGCAGCTCCAAAGATGGATGTGCTGGTCAAGGCTGGGCCAGTTAGAAACAGTGGCAATGCCTCTGTGATAACATATTTAGGAAGAAGAAAACACAGTATTGCACAGATGTAATTGCAGCCAGAGAAAAGCAAGATGAGAATAAATGAGAGGAACAGCTCTGTAGACCCCAAGGTCAGTGGAGGAGGAGGGGCAGGAGGTGCTCCTGGTGCCAGAGCTGAGATTCCCCTGCAGCCCCTGGAGCAGACCATGGTGAGGCAGCTGCCCCTGCAGCCCATGGAGGTCCATGGGGATGCAGAGACCCACACCAGAGCAGGTGAATGCCTGAGAGGAGGCTGTGATCCCATGGGAGACCTGGGGAGAGAGGACCCCACACTGGACCAGCCTGTCCATGAAGGATGCACTCCATGGAAAGGTGACCCGCGCTGCAGCAGCTTGGGGAGAGCTGTTCCCCATGGGATAGGCTCACATTGCAGCTGTTAACAGAGAGCTGTTGCTCAGGAGAGGGAGTCATGTTACAGAAGTTTATGGAGAGCTATCTGCCAATGGAGAGGACTCCATGATAAAGAATAGGAAGGACCCCTCTCCCTGAGTAGCAGGAGAAACAATGTGTGATGAACTGACCATCACCTCCATTCCCTGTCTCCCTATGCCACTGGGGAAGGAGGTAGAGCTGGGAAGGAAGGACGGGTTGAGGGAAGCTGTTTTGGAGGTTTTATTTTACTTCCCATTCTGCTTTGATTTTGTCAGCAATAAATTTAGTTTATGTCTCTGATTACAGCCTGTTTTGCCTGCAATGGTATTTGATCTCTCCTGTTGCATATCTCCACTCATGAACCCTTTGTTGTATTTTCTCTCCCCTGTCCATCTGAAAGAGGGGAGTGAGAGCAGCTTTGGCACCCAGACAGTCAACCCACAACACACAAGTAGCACAAATAACAGCATAGTGAAGAACATACATATATAGAAATATGAATAGCTTGGAAAACACAGACCATTGCTACAAAACTCAAAAGTTTCTTATCCTAGAAGAAAATCCTCCTACATGAATGTAAAAATCAGACTAACAATTAAAATATGCATAACAGATTTAAATTAATATGGATTTACTCTGCAAAGGGGAAAGACTCTCTAAAAAGATGAATTCTGTGTACCTGAGCAGTCTTAGAGAGAGAAGTTTCAAAGCAGTTTAAGCAAGTTTCCCTTTTACTGTGCTCTAGTCTTCATTGTGAAACTTTCTGAAAAACTAGAAACCAAATTTTTCAACACTTTTTAAAAATAAAACTGAAATAAAAGATGGACTCCAGTGTGACAGTGGTCACAGGGGTTCTTGGATGAGGGGAGAGACAAAAATGTTGATTCCATGTTCAGAAGGCTTGATTTATTATTTTATGATATATATATATCTTACATTATAACTAACTAAAAAGAAATAGAAGGAAAAGGTTCATCTCAGAAGGCTAGCTAAGAATAGAATAGAATAGAAAAGAATGATAACAAAAGGCAGCTCTCTCGGACTCTGTCTGAGACAGCTTGGCCTTGATTGGCCATTAATTATAAACATCCAAGATGGGCCAATCAAAAATCCACCTGATGCATTCCACAGCAGCAGATAACCATTGTTTACATTTTGTTTCTGAGGCCTCAGCTTCTCAGAAGGGAAAAAAATCCTGAGAAAGGATTTTCACAAAAGGATGTCTATGACACTCCAGGAGACACATAATGCACTCCAGCTGCAAGCGGACATTCATTCCTTGGAACCAAACTACAAGAGGTCTGAATTTAAAAAAAGTAAAATGAAATGAAAGGTCTTAGACACAGACACCACACATGTAAGCATAATTTTTTGGAGCTGCTCAAGTGGCCCTAAGAGAGTTTTTATACTGTAATATTAAGTTCTGATATTTGCATAATCCTAAAGGCAAGAGGAACTACTGCATACCCAATGTTTTCAAACCATTTTTTAACATTGATAGTTGACAAAATGTCAGTTCTTGAGCTTTCTGTTAATATTAACCTGTGACTGAATAGTCTCCCTTGTGCTCAAGATAACTGAGATCACGGGATTCCAGCTGGTGAAGTAGCACTTTGAGGTAGTAGCTTAAATAAATTATGATTTAAAAGCTGCTCAGAAGCTTAGAATCATAGAAGCATTTCTATTTTATTACTCAACAGGGTTCCTATACATCTATTAAAAATGCATGATAAATACTTCTCAATTGGCTACAAGGATAAGTCCATCTCTTCTGTTTAACAAATATTTTATATAATGTAAATATCTTTACTTTTGAAGATAAACTGACTACATTTAAAATTTGAAAATAAATGAATATGCCTCAGTTCTTACTATGTGAGTAATTTTCTTTTCCTTAGTGACTGAAAAAAATGGTGGTATTAATTCAGATATGATAAATGAGATTCTAAATAAATAAGAGCTGGGCTTAAAATTCTATCTGATTTTCTGAATTCTTGAGGAACATAAAACATTAATTTTATGTTATTGATTCAGTGAGGAAGTGCAATCATTCAAAATCTGTAGACCTGCATACATTCAGCTATGTATCTGGCTCGCTGTCTTCAAAGCAGTCTGGGGAGCAGTTTCTAACTCTTGGACTAATTCTATGAACAGATTTCCAGAAATTGGACCAGTCTTTACTGGGGAGTCTGAATATCTTCCTGCAAACCTGCAGGAATTACCAGTTATACACAGTAAGCACTCAAAGAAGGCTTATTTACAGTGCTAGGGGTTCTTCTGAGATTCACCCATTCACTGTCAAATCACCTTGCCTTTTATTTTGTGGAAGCTGTACATGATAGCAAACTGAAGATCTTGCAAACATGACTTTTGTGCATGACGAAATAGTAAAAAGACTGGAAAATATCTAGTATTTTCAGATGTTGCAAAAGCATGAAAAAAGTTTATCTTCAAGAACTTTGGTACCAGATCATTTATAAAAATTAATGGGTACTAGATAGCTCACAAAAATCTGGTAATTGGTAAGTAACTTTCATTTTGTTTGTTATCACAGCACTCTTCAACTGGAAATAACCAAGATGAGATGCTGACTCGAGCCATATTGCTTTAGCATACTTTTTGCACTGATATAGTGTCACTTTTGAAATTATGCCAGGCTAAAATAAGCCCCACTTTTCTGGCTTAGAAAGTCTGGCTCCCCCATCCTCATCACCTACCTGAGCTGGGATTGGTGTAGCTTTTGGCAAGCACAAATGAGACTTTTCACCCAAATACCTGACTATATATTTAAGCCAATCACATGCACACATGCATACAATTGCCAAATACTTTTGATTTTCCTGGTGTGTTATATAAAACTATATTTAAAATTCAGCTTCATATCCTTTTCCTTATTTTCATTTTGCATGTGTAAACACTCCACTATTTAAAAATATTTCTCCCTACAGGACAAATTATTCATGAACTTTTTGCTGTCTATCTCTCTTGAGATATAAGAAAGACGTGATAAAGATACCATACTCATTATTTTCAAATCTGTACAAATAGTACTAATTTTATACACTTAGTTAAAAAAATGCTGGTTTAGTATGTTGGAAGAAGTTTCGTTGGCTTTTTTTTACTGTAAGAGCATTGCCTAGTGAGAACTTATGCTGCAGTGCACAAGAGTGGGCTTCCATTCTTTATTCATACTGATTCATACTGAGTTTCAGCTGCAACATCAAATCTGTGCACTTCATCATTTTCAATATTAGTAATTTCTATACAAACATAGTCTTCATTTTAGCATCAGTATTTTCTAACAATTTATTTATTTTAAATAAATAGTTATAGATATAATTATTTATTTATAAATATAATTATTTGTTTTATAATTATTTCTAATATAAATAAATTAAATATTTCTTTATTTTAACTATTTATTTTAAAACAGCATTTTGTAGTTGCTGGGAGATTCTGGGAAGTATTGATATTGAAGGGAGTGTATAAATCAATGAAAGAGGCTCATTTGGAGCAGAAATCATTCCAAATAGTATCTGTTCCAGGCCCACATGATACCTGCCGCAGGTGCTGTACTTTGAAACCAGTAGAAAAATAGAAAAAACTCAGCATATAATTAATCCCACTTAAAAATATTATGAAAGCCTAGAGAACTTTGAGATTTGAACATAACTGATGTCTGAAATATATTATATACATTTCTGAGTTCTAAATTACACATTACAGAACTTGAAATGCAGAACATGCACAGGCACATATGTGTTGATATGGAATGCTCTGAACAAAGATATTAGTGTCACTGAAGGAATAACTGATCAATTCAGAGCCAAAATTGTGCTTCTGGTGAGGGGACCTGGAAAAAGAGAAGGTTGACTACAGAATTGTAGTGGTTTTGCATCATAGATTCTGGCAGAGTGGAAAATTAAGATTATCAACCACTCATTCAGTTAATACTGGTGTCCCCATTGGATGGCCATGTGCAGAGAACCCCAGACTTATCAGTGATACAGAATTAATTTTTTACATTAAGTACATCCAACCTTGACAGAGTTTTGGCTGTTAGATCTCCTGATAGCTGCTGACTTTTTGTCTCCATCTGCCTTCTAGTGATTTGCTCACTATTTCTAAGTATAATTTAGAGGGGGGAAAAGAAACCCCTCATCAACACTCCTTTATTTTACAAAGACAGCAACAATGTTGGGTGATGACAGCTTATTTTCTTTAAAAATGCTTTAAGATTTGTATTTTTAAATAATTTCAGAAAATTTAATAGCATTACAATGTATTCCTAATTAAGAATTAGGGGAAGACAATATTGCAAGTGCTGATAGAAAGAAATCCAAATTGGAGTCAAAACTGATGAAACATTGATTAATGGAATCACAGAAACATAGAACCATAGAACCACAGAATACTTTGGGGTAGAAGGGACCTCCAAAGATCCCCTAGTCCAACCCTCCTGTAATGAGCAGGGACATCTTCAGTCACTTAGGTTTCTCAGAATCATGTCCAATTACTGAGTGGTAATTGGACCACTGGCACTGAGTGGTAATCTACTGCAAAAAATAGTGTAGAAGAAAGAAAAAATTCAAATTGTTAGGCCAAAACGTCTGAATGTTTTACATCATGAGTTCATTCAAAATGAGCTTGTTTTTTATTTTCTATTCTGAAGAGAGACTTTCAATTTAATTGGGAGCCAGCAAAGAAAAAGGACAACACTGTCTCTCCTTTATCTTAATCTGTTTAGGGTTCTCTGCACATGGTCATCCAACAGAGACACCAGTATTAACTGAACACGTGGTTGACAGCCTTTATTATTTATGCTTTTATAATCTGTGATACAAAGATCTGCAAAACAAAATTAGTTCTAAATCTTCTTCTGTAACAGTCCAAAGACCTTTACTTTCCAAAGTAATTAAATACTCTTTTTCAGATATTAAAATTTCAAGGTGCTTTAGTCTACCTAGAAACCTTATAACCTCCTAAAATACATACATCCTCTTAGAAAAGCTGGATCAGCACAAATGGCTTGAACGTTAATGATACTACTCTTGATTTTGACAATGACCACATAATCTCATTTACTTTAAAGAAAGTATCAAAAAAACACTTTCTAAAAAGATGTGGCATAATGCAGAAAATCATCAACACCCTTTAGAGAACTTTTAAATCCTTTAGATATTCTGGAGAGCTCCCTTTACTTCATTCCTGATTAAGGACAGTGGGTAGTGGGTATATTCTTAGCAATAACTCAGGGAAAATGCTGAATGTCACTACATTTCAAATTTATTTTGTTAATGAAATGTGAACTAGCAGGTTACATAGCCAAGAAAGAAAGGAATGAACAAACAGACCAAAAAGAAAAAAAAAAGAATGATTGAAAGACCAAAGGGAGGAATAAAAGAAAGACATCATTGGGAGAATCCTAAGAGCCTGAATTTCCCCACATAGACAATCATAAACATCTTGAGAATGGGATGAAACTTGGGTAGAATAAGGATAGAGATAAATTACTGAAGTGGATGGTAACTGGCTTCTCAGTCTGAACATATCTCTTAGCACACATGAGAGCATTCCACAAAAATTATTCTGCATTTCTTTTCATATTTTCATAATGCCATTGTCTGAATTTGGAAGCAGACACTCCGTGGTTCTGTGCAATAATCAGTTGCAACAAACATCATCAAAATAACAAGAAAATATGTCTCTTCATCAGTAACAGCTGTGGGAAGAGATCAAGGATTATCCTCCTAAATTTAGTCCACACACTAGTGTTTTGCACAGCCCCAGCTAGGCAAGCATTTGTGTGTCTGGAGATGGCAGGTTAATGCACAGCTTAGAGTGTGAATTTATCCTGTCTGAGGTGACTGGGAGCATGAGATGTGTTGAATAGCTGTATTAAGCTTAAAAGCACAGGAGAAGGAGAATGAAAAACAGGAAGGTAAGGAATTAAGTGAGAAATAAGAAAGGCTAGAAAATGAAAGAACTGTATTCATCTGTACTAAATGTGTGCCAAGTCACTTGCCATTAGGCACAGTAAAAATTAGGAAGGATGCCATTGCCCATCTGACTCCGTTTATCTGATAATCAACACTTTTTATACTCATAATCCTTAACTCTCATTTTAAATCCACATTAGAAAGATGATCAGGCTGTTTCACCCTTGCCTTATGGACCTTGCCAAGAGAAGTCATTTTCTCACATCATTTGCTGCAGTATCAGTCTACTGTTTCATACTGATCAGTCTGGTATAGCACTGCTTCTATCTCACCTGTTACTTTAAATTATACAAATGGATCAACTAAAGTGATTTGACACTCCAGTATTCACTTTTTGGCTGAGGAATATACCTCTGATCATCAGTAACCAAAACAAAATATTAACATGGTTTCAAAATACTAACTTATTTAACACAACTTTTTTTTTAAATGATCACTTAGTTTCATACATATCAGAGTTTTCTTACGCTCTTCTCTATCTTTTATTATTCCAAGTATTTCAGCTTGTGTGTGAAAAGCACATCATTATCATCTTTTTTTTAAACAAACACAGTGAGGTTCATTTTGACCCTTAAATCAATGAGAGTTATGCCAGGAGCAGCAGCCTTGTGTGACTTTTTTGGGGAGGCTTGTGTTTCATACATACAGGGTTTGCTACTGTTGAGCCTCAGACTTCTGGTCTCCATCTCAGGTTTTAAAGCACATTACGGTATGCTGCGTGTGCCGACCCCAGCTAAAACTATGCCAGCATTTCCATAATAAAAGCTCTCATTTCCAGAAGTTCCAGCTGTACAGTCAGCTGTAAAAATGTGCAGTAGGCTAAAATTGGATATATGGGATTTCAATCTGGAATTAATACAAATTTTAAAGAACCATTCCACTTGATTTCTGAAGTTCTTTAAAAAGTAGCAGTTTGTGAGATCTCTTATTGCCCTCTCACCCTGTAAATAAAAAAGCAATTTAGCTTTTTAGAAATAGGTTTGTAACCCTGATTAGCCTGTTTCTGCTTCCCCAGAAGTTTTGCTTTATATCTTAGACATGAGTGTGGTTTTTTTCACATATACAACACAGGTGACCATATGCAGTTGTTTACTGAGAAGAATTTAAAAATAACAGACTGTCATCCTACCTAAACAGGTCACTACTACTGTTGCTTTTATCTCATCAGAATCCTACTTCTGCAAAATCAGGGATGTGGACAACAATATATAATTTTGGTTTCATGGCAAGGGGCAGACTCACAATGCACTTTCTCTTAAAGCAGGTTGTGAAAACCTTGTTGTTTTTGCATTGCTTACTGTGCCCTATGCAGTTCTTTTACTAAGAATAAAGTTAGGGTAAAGAATAAAGAACAAAGAAATTTATCTTAGAATAAAGAAATAAATAATAAGTTCAGTTGTGGCAGGTCTTCTTGTTTTGCTGTATAATTCCATGAGGCCTGCCTAGGCACGTTCTCAGCAGTCCCATGTCATGCATCTTGCTTGTCTAAATGCCAGTTTTTGACTAAGGCAATGTACTTTCCGTACAAGGATATCATTGTATCTCTGGCAAGGATATCTGTAATTCATCCATCCAAGAACCTAGTGTATATAAGTTTCAGAGAATAAATTGCATTCATTATGCTAGCAGACAGATGAGAATGTGCAAGGCATCCCTTTCATAGCCTTCCCCACAGCCTGTGACTCTTCTGCAGTTGTGGGGCTGATTTGGAAATAAGGCTCTAGAGGTGCCTGGACCCCAAAGTTTGTGCAAAGAATGCAAAGAGATACAGCCTGCTTGCTCAGCAACACCAAATCTTAGTCTGTCCACACCACTGTGAAATGAGAAGCAAATGATAGAATTTTTTATCTACATTATGAACAAGAAAATATCTAGATTAAAAGAATATATGAATCAGGGAGTGTCCTGGTGCTAATTGTGCTATAATTGTGTGCCGAGTCTGTTACAGACATTTGGAAACAGGTTGTTCCCTCAGCATGAATTGTCATCACACCTGAACACAATTCTTTCTTGTTGGGAGAAAATGTTTCACAATTCTTTCTTGTTGGGAGAAAAAGCACAATTATATGTGAGAAAAATCAAGGTTAAAGCAATCTAGGGCAGCATAATAAAACTACTTAAAATGTCTCTCTTACTGATATGGCAAATAAGCTGCAAGCAAAATGTTTTTATCTCCCAAATAATTTCTTTCATTAATGTCTGTGAAAATGTGCAGATATACAGCAGAGACTTTGGAGTGTCCCTTGTTTCTTCTAAGAAAGTAAAAAGGAAACAAAATTAAAAAAATATGGGCAAAACCTCTGGTTTACATAACCTTAGCTTATATCTATTAGGGAGTTTCAGATAAAGTAGCCAACTACATAAAACAACAAAGATCAGAAAACTGCATTGCCAAATCAAGCTAACCCATTTACTTACTTCGTGTAAAATACAAAATTGAATGAGGCTGTTACTATAAAAAGAAATAGGTTAAAAATCTGAATCCTTATGATGGCTTCTGATTTAATCTTCTATAAGCTGAAATCTACAAAGCATTTTGCTTCATAGCATTCAAAATAGTGAATAACCTAAAATATAAAATACATAAAGAGGAAAAGCTAAGGATTCCACACTGGTGAGAGAAAATGTTTCATAGCTCAAGTGAAAACTATTTATCAGTTGTATAATGTCAATAGAACACAGAAGTATTTTTAAGTATGAAGACTGTGCCTGGTTTTCAAGTTCAATCCAAATACAATGACCACTATGATTTCATTATGTTCCACTTTTTCAGGACTGATTGAAGGTCCAGAGTCCTTAGAGTTATGTGACTTATTTCCTCTTCTTGGATGTGCAGTCTGTAAGCAAGACTTTGCTTTTCTTTTAAGGAAAAGTGGGAGAAAGGAAAAGAAAAAAAGGCAAATCAAACCAAGCTTCCTTCAGGAACTTAAATATATGCCTGCTAGCCACCTGCTGCTTTTACAGCATCAGAGAATGAATAAAAATCATAAAAATCATCACCCCTTCCTTGATCTTTTGTAGAAGAGAAAATTCTGAGCGAATGGACAACAGGATGGGGAAAAACATGCCTTATGAGCTAGGACCAGCAGAAGACACACTGCTATGCACGGATAAAGTAGATGTGAGAATCTCACTCCTCAATATTTTGATGAAACCAGAAATAATTTCAGACGAGAGTAAAACTGGACTAAAATCACGTTTCAGCACCCTTGGGGGGGAGGTCCCAGACAGACAGAAGGCGTACACTTTTAAATAATATAAAATGTAACAGCATCTTATGTATCTATTGCTGTGTGATAGTTAAAATCCAGGTTTCAGGAAAGAATCATAAGGAAATAGGTTTGCAGGCCACTGATACATCACTAAAAACTAATGGGCATCCATGAGTCAGGAGCTAACGCTGCAGAAAGAATCAGTATCTCTAACACCCTACAGCTATGCTGGAATTATATGTCACTGGACACTGGCACATGGCTAATTCTGCATAAAATACAATCATGTTAATACAATTTCTGCTTGCAATTTGAATCCCTTAGCTGGTGTCTGAAACATCCTTTATTGGTAGCTAAAGGCAAACAACCATCTCCTCTCAAGCCTATGCATAAAACAGGACTTCTGGGGGGTAAAACACCTACCAGGAGGAAAACAGAATCAATATTTTGTCTCCTATTCTTTTAGTTTGTACAGAAATACATAAAACATCTTACAAAGCATCAATACTACATGATTATGTGGGTTGGGCAGGAGATTAGGGAGCAACAGTTTTTAAAGAGACAAATACTGCTCCTATTAGATTTAATTGGGGCAAAACTCATCAATTTTAAAGGATTCAAGACTTCCCTTGAATTCTCGTATGCTTGATAGTCAAGTAATTTACTTTTGCAACCTCTAGAGAACTTTGTTATTGTAATATACAGCTTTATATAAATATCCTCCCCAAATATTAACTAGTGTTATGAGTCTAGTACTCATTTCTGTTGCTACAGAAAACTCTCTTTTTATTGTGCAACATTGACATCCATATTGACTCTTCTTTCTGTGCTATTAGTATGAGTATAGGGTTGGGCTCTTTCAGAAAAGCTCAAAATAACAAGAAGCAATCTAAGAAAACGAAGACTCTAGTTTTTCTAAGATCATCAACAAAAAATGGAGACATCACTTTCAGTGAAGGATGGACAATATCTTTGTGTTATAAAACTGAATGTTAGATTTTGCATAGATTTAGAACATGCTACTTTGTTCTATGAAAGTGGTATTTTGTCCAGTAAGATAAAATTCTTACCAAACAGTCTTTGGAAAAGCAGAAGAATCTTTAACATTTGACCAAGCAATATACATTTATCTCATGCATAAGGAATATACAAGTAACTGGAATGTGCTAATTTGTTTTCAATTGAAGTTATGGACTTTACAATAATTTCTTTACATTATTTTGTGGTTTTCCTGATATGCGCATGCAGGAAAATCCAATTACTTCTTTTCACTTTTCATCTTCTCTTCCCTTCTCTTCCACTGCCTGTTCTTTCTGTTTGACTGAGCAGAAAAACATGGGAGTAACAACTCAGAATAGAAAAAAGAAGGAAGGTTTCTTTGAAAGTCTTTAAGTAAAAGTTTTGCATAATTCAGCATTTTAAATCTCTAAATGTAAAAGAATAACCTGAAAGTATGTAAAAGGAATAAATGTTGAAGGAACTGTTGAATGTTTTGAACAATTACTGTACTTATGAAGTGATATTTGCTGGTAGTAAGCCAAACATCTTAGTATGCCTGCAGTTTTCCCTCAGTGTCTTCACTTCAATGAAGCTCTGTTCACCTCTCATGAATTAGGCAGATATGTTCTCAGGAATAAAACTAACATATATATATATTTATAGATATAAACATGAAAAATTGAGTGAGGAAAACCTTTCATTTTCTTTTGGAGCTGAGCACCATTGAAAAGGACTGTATTAAACCTCTCAAAATGGAAAAAACTGAACAGTGCAAATCCTGGCATGGCAAAGAGCTTAGAATTAAACCCCCATTCCTCTGGAACTGAAAATGTAAATTCCCTGGAACTAGACTGACCAGCTGAGCCCCAGTTCAGCAGTGTAATTTTGTGGTGCTGTTGCTCCAGTGTAAGCAAAAATAACTGCAGACACTCGGGCCTGCATTGTCTCTCCTACGTCAACATGCTCCTTACAGTGCCTGGCTTTTTCTCCTTCTCAATAAACCTGTCCTGAATTGGCAGCTATTTTACCTTTCTCTCTCTTTACCTACTGCCTGCATTTGAAGACCCTTTGATGTCTGTGTGCAAAAGATAAATGTTGATCTCCTGCAACCCAGGAAGGAGTAGCAGGCTTCAGTAAGACACACTCTGGTAGTCCCAGCTGGGGGAGGGAGGAATTCTCGTCTTAATAAAACAAGATTTGCTTTAAAAGAGAAAAACAACTACAGACATACTTTCCCCTCTAGCCCCTCTCTTGTAAGTATACAAGTGCATTTGGCATTCTCTTATTCTCTAGTTCTGTGTCTTAAAACAGAAATGTTTTTGTTTTCTACTATGTACAACATCAAACATAATACCAGCGTCAAGAATATTTATCATCATTATTGTGATTCCTCTCAGTAGGTACATATTAAATAGTAATATGTTCTAAATCAATGGACATGAAAGGAATTTAATTTCATTATGGATGAAAGTCCTGAGAAGGAATTCTGTAATAAATATTTCAGAGTAAAGAAGAAATTCTGGTGAAAGAATAGAGGTAACTTAAAGGCTTACATTTTCATTAGCTGTAAAAAAATGTCTCTATGGAACTTCCTGTAACAGTTAATCCTGCTCACACTCCCTACCTGTAGATTATTTTGGAATTTCTGTAATTACAGATAAAGGGAAATTTTCCTTACTCTTCTGAAAAATATGTGTGGTTCACAGCAGGAAAAAAAAGAAAAAAAAAAAACCCACATGTATGTTAACTCTTAAGACCACCACTCATCATCATTCTGCTTATTTCAGCTTTTTAATGCCTAATTTTTTTTACTGCAAAACTTTTCCAATGCTAGGGGGAAAATCTGCAAAAACAGACTCTAGTGTGAATCATCCCAGTCAATCATAAAAAAACCCAACAAACTTTTCTTTCTATCTGCCACTGAAATCTTAATAATACAAATACTCTACAAGTATAGGTTAAAAGAAGTATAGTTTGCAATTCTCTCAGTGGTTCCATCTATCTATAAATTGTAGTTGCATGTGTTAGAGCAATTAAGAAAACATGTTTACATATTTGCATACACATACTCTATACTTTGATAAATATTGATTCACAGAAAAAAAAAAAGAAAATTATCCAGAAAGTCTGCTTTCAAAAATTACTTTTTAAATGCTGAAAGTAAACATACCAATAGTAAATAATAATACTCCTAATCATTCTATGGAAATATTTCTAGTATATTAAACATACATACTTGCTATGGTTGCAGTACATACTACATATATACATGCATATGTGCAAAGATATGCACTAGGAATGCATGCATTATATTTAGAATAAAGATTTGGAAAATAATTGGTCACATCCATTATGATCCCAAAGTGATTAAAGTGAGATTTTAATGGTGAGATGTGTTTATTTTCTTATCCTAATTAACAGTATGTATAAAAAGAGTTTATTACTGTTCACCCTGACGTAAAATACTAGATTCAGTAGAAAAAAGATTGTGTAACAGGACTCTGAATGATAAGGATTTGGTTTGCTATCTTAATTGTTATGATCTAACACCTGTCTGCTGGCAGCTGGGCTGGTCTTACACTCCTTTTCCCTTGCTTGCTCTCATAGGTGGGTTCCATCACTTCTCCTGTATTCATCTACCACTATGAGTCTACCACTATGAGTACCTTTCTGGTTAGCTGACCACAGCTAATAGGATAAAACTGCATCTTTGACAAGAAGAAAATAAGTTGCAGAAAGAAAGAATAGATGCCAGGACTATGGGGGAGATTTCAGAGAACATGTAGTTAAATAAAGATGACGCAAATGTTCATGAAATGGCTCTTTCTAATGAAAAAAGCTGTAAGTTATTGGAAAAGGCAGTCTCTGGCAGAGAACTCCCAGCAAGCTGTGTGGGAAGACAAGACAAAGACCTCACTAGTTTGATTTTAAGGGAAATACACCAGATGCTGTTAATGCAGTTTTGAATTTATTTTTTTTCCTCAGCATCCAAAGGAGTTTATAATGGTGACTATATCCAGTAATTTCTAACATTTGAGGTACAGTAAAATAACAGTCCTCATGCTTCTAAGTGTTTTGATTCAGGTCAAAGCAGTATCTAAATATCCACCTATATGATCTGTGAGTTAATGTTTTATCTGGCACAAGAATCAAATTAATTATCTTTTGAACTCTGCATGGCTCATTTGTGACAGTATTGCATGTATATTATATATGCATACATAAATGTTTAGATACATAACAGATGTAATATAAATCCACACAAACACATACAAACATATAAATATATTTTAATTTTTAAAACCCCCTCCATTATACTCATCCTAATCAGATAAGGACATGTCTGAGGGACCCATAGGTCCCTCATGAAATGGGTCAAGTTGAGCCTTCCTTTTCCTGCCATTGTCCACAGCTGCCTCAGGTGTGTCTAAGCCCAGCTTTAGAGAGACTGCAAGTTAGTGTTCATGGACTTACAGAGGAAAGGCTGAGAACATGAACTTAGTGTAAAACAACACTGACAATTTTCTCAGCTTTGTCATAGGTATAAAAAGGTCCAGGAACCATTTCACTGTAATTGCCTAACTGTGGCTGTGTAGCATCAAGAATTAAGCAATTTTGCAAAATTCCTGAAAACTTTAACCATTGCAGAGATTTCTGAATATAATTTAAAAGGGACTGAAGGACCAATTGGAGTAGATTTGACCATAGTCTATATTTTAAAAATATTTCAGTTTCTCAGGAACTGAAAATTCACAAAAAATTTTAATCATGAAAATGCTATCTCATCTAAGCTAACAACATTGTTAGATCAGTTTTCGATAAGAACCATCAAATGGCTTGGCTAACAGAAAAATTTGTGCTATATATTTGATCTCAATTCTACTGAAACTTCAGTTTCATAACAACCTTTGATAGTTTCCTTTGTTCAAAACCACAAGGAAATCTGGGGGTAAATCCAATATTTAGAGTCATATATTTCTATCTTCTGTACTTCTCTAGCTGCAGAATATTTTTTTCCTATTGTGTAGAGCCCACTAATTGCATTGCCTCTTTCAAGAGTGGCTTTTTATCTTGATAGATATCCACAATAGATATCTTGATAGATATACACAATAGATATCCCAATACATCCCTTGACAGAACATTCCAACTTCAAATTGCTTTTGGAGTTCCTTTGATTTTAATAAATGGTACACACTACCACGAAAATAAGGTAGTAAAAGTAATTCTAGTTGGTTTGTATATGAGGTGCCAATTAAAGGACCAATGCCTTTTTGATTATCTATGTAAATAAAGGCATTTAAATGATAATTGTAAGCTTGGGTTTATGTAATTAAAAGTCTAATTTTAGATATAATCCATTTAAATCAAAGAATCATCATAAATCTCAATTCTTTTTTTTTTTCCAATTCCTATGAAACTGAAAAAAAAATACAATCAAAGTTATAAACAAATGAATTAATGGAAGCCTTAAGAAGTACTAGATGTTGAAAACGCTGCAGACACCAGAGGAACATCAACAAAGCATCACAGAAAAAAAGGAATCAAAGAAACCTATCCTAAAAATGTAATGTATTTATGAATTCTAAATGTTTTCTTATACTTAACAGAAGGGAACACTTTAAAGGAGGTTAAATTGTAGAAAAGAGGCACAATTTTGGCAGGAAAAAGAAATGTGATCTTAAAAGGTTATACAGTACAAACAAAACCAGCATATTTTGTCCTGCTCTATAAAAATCCTGACAGTGAAATACACAGTTGCTTTACATCATTGAAAAGGAGATAAAGATCCTTTCCTGTATAGCACTAATTCAACACATTTGCAATATGATGCACACTTTGGGGCACCTCAACAGAAGAAGCTTGTCAAGAAATTAGAGGAAATGCTTAAGTGACTAGAAACCTTTACAGTATATTTGAGCCAATACACAGTAAAGATAGTATGAATATCTTATAAATGCTGCATTCATAAATCTTAAGAGGCTAGTACAGAGGAATAAAGATTGATAACTGTTTGAAAAGGGTGAAATCCTTACTCATGTCACTCAGATCAATGTTGTTCTCAGAGTAAGACACTTCACAGGAAGCAGCAGAAGTAGAATTGATCTTAACACGTATAAAAAATTGTAATTGCATATGCCATAGAAAAAATAGAAAAAATAGACCTCAGAACATCAAAAAATCTTTTGATGATCCAAGTTAACTTGAAAAAAACAAACAAACCAGCCCAAAGCAAAATATCACAACTCAAAAAAACACCTTTAAAACTGACCAAAGGTAGCCTTCCCATAATGAAGAGCAGTGTACTTCACTGTTCTGGTTCTGTAGTTTGTACTATATCCTGCTCTCAGATTCTCCTTTATCCTTTTTCTGGTTTATACCCATTCGTAGTTTCTTTGCAAATATCATGTACCCTGCTCATTACTCTGAATTGTTCCTTTCTAAACACACAGCCAATAAATAAGTTTACTGGTTTTTGAAAATATACAGGATACTATTTTTTTCTCCTTGTAGCCAACCGGAGCTGTCACAATCTCAGGTTTATTTTATTCACAGACAGACAATTCTTGGAGTCAAATTTCCTTTACTTCTTGTCAGACTAGTTCATGCAGTTCATTTGAAATATTAGGTGAAAGCAAGTAATGGGTATAAAATATTAATAACATCACTGTTGTGCATTCATTATTTCAATAAGGAAAAATGAGGCATAAAAATCAAATATAATGAGACCATTACAGAAGAAGAAACAAGGTAATCAATTTCTAATATATAGCACCACTACAATGATAGTAGCTGTAATTTAAACAGAGTAATCTGCTTTTGTTTGATATGCAAAATGCAAATAAGACATTTTAGTAATGCTCCCATCTCACATCAGTGATGCTAATGAAGAGATGATAAGGTTAATAAATATTTTCTTTTGTTATAGTGGTTTTTTTTTTAACTGCATTTTGGGGTGACAAATTCCTTTCCAACTTGACAATGCCACTTCAGATAAAACTAAGTTTTTCCTTTCACAGACACAAACAGAAAATTATATGACACTTGCATTTTTCCTGAAGCAGCCATTCAATATCAGAACCACATTTTAGCTCTGATTATAAATCATGTAACTGGAACTTGCTGATACACTTACCAGTGCTTGAGAAGTAAATCACTGTTAAAATAAGTGGTCAAATTCCCATGCTACTAATAATTTATCCTCTATTTGAGTTGCATTTGAGGTCATATTTTATCCTCTGAGAAAAAAAATAATACTGTATTCTAATATCTATAGTTAGGCTTCAATTTACAGAATCAAAGCTTCAATAAAAATTAATGAATAGAGCAATACATAAAATGCACAGAAATTAAAACAAGAGAGAAAATCCAGGTAAGGAAGTCTTTGCATTCAATTTTTTATTGTCTTCTAAGACAACCAAATTCTCATCTCTAGCAAGGACTAAAATTAAAATAGAATATATGAAATAACATAAAATACACCATCTCCATAAATTTTAATGATTAATCTTGGGGATTCTTAAAAATTTGGGTAGATTTATAAATGAGTTGCACAGACAAAAAAAGGCAACAATAACAGAACGGTCATTATGACCCCTGAACACTTGTCAGTGATAGAAGACAACAACCATGCCCTAAAGGGCTGACACAACATATTAAATCTAAAAGGGGCTGCAGTTAGTTCTTTTTCTGAAAATAAGCTGTAAAGGAAATTCTGGAGTAAAGCTTAATATTTCCATTCTATTTTTAAGCAAGAGATATTTCAAAGGTTTTAATACAATTGGAATGCATATTTAAGCACATTAATGCACATCTGAACCAAAAATCTGAGGGCAATTTTTATTCAGCAAGAGTTTTGTCACTATCTTCAGCAGTGGTAAACAGGAGTAGTTTCAAAAGCTTTAGCTCTAAACTTCTGAGGATCAGACTTCATTTATCAAACTACTTCATCCAGTTCCAAATCTTCACGTTTTCCATGGGAAATTAAATAATATATAATCTAAAACTAAATAATATATGACCTAAATCTAAAATTTAGAGTGACATCTACTATTTTCTCCAAAACAAGCTTCCCTAAGATAAACTGGAAGCTTACGAAGGGATGTCAGCTACATCAGCTCAAAACCTCTTAAAATGGTACCTACACTAAACAAAATTAAAGAAACAGGTGGTATGGAGTATCTCTGAAACACAATTTTAACTGCAAATGAGCTTTTTCAGTTCATAGCTGACAGTAGCCATCTGGAAGGGCATAATCTGTGATACTAACTAGTTTTAACACAAAGTCTGCTCTCCGCTTCAATTTGGAATTGGTAATCAGAGAAGCAGTTAAAAGTTTAATGTTGGTCTGTTGCTATTACAGCTTTCTTCTTGAATCTTAAGAAATATTTAAGTTGTGTTTTAAACAACCTCTTCAATAGTTCAGATAAATACATAGAGAGAAACAGAAATAGAGATAGATAGATAGATAGATAGATAGATAGATAGATAGATAGATAGATAGATATCATAGATACAGATCTTAATGAATTTCAGAATGATTTTATAGCCATTTCTAGAAGCTTGATATTCTGGAAATTTAAGCCTAGGGTTTCTGGGCTAAAAATAAACATGAAGAACTTGTGTTTAAATTTGTCTTTGAAGTCCTTTCTGCCTTTTTTCAAGGCCACCCAACGTGCTTCATGTTCACTTGTGGAACTTCATATTTAAAGTCATCAAGCACGATTCAGTCATGGCTTCTGTGGATTGATACTGATAACTTCATTCTACCCCTTTTTGACCTCTGGGTTAGACTACGAAAAATCTTTATTTTATTATGCTATCTGTGTTCCTACTAACACAAAAAGGTGTTGAAAGCATTTTAAGCCACACTAAGCAGCCTCAATTTAATCTGACAGTCTTTGGGGAGTTAGTTCAATACCTATTGTCAAACATTTATTACATTTTATAATTGCAATAGCTTCCAGCATATTCTGAAACATGTTTGTATGACTCACTGACCCCAGATTTTCCTATTCACAAGGAAAGAGTTTTATGTTCTATACTACAAAGCCGTATCGTTTACTTTTAATTTGTGTCTCACTTCCATGCTAGTTGGGAATTCATTCAGAGACAGCATTCATTGCTGGTTCAATAAACTTGGAAATTAGGAAAACAAAAATCTGAACTTAATTTTCTTTCTTTTCTTTTTCCCTTTCTTCTTTTTTAACTCTAATTATCCCTAGCTCAAACTGACAGAGTGATTTTGTTGGTGACATCTCTTCACAAGTTAGAGGGAGCATGAGTTTGCATAAAAGGTACTAGAAAAGCTTGGTTAGTATTTTGCTGTCACACGAGCACATTGGCTCTGTATTGCCAGCACACTCAGTCAGATGAAAGAGTTTCTCATACTCAGCTTAACACAGTGTCTGTGATAGCCCCACCACTAAAGCATCACAAAACACAGCACCCATCCTTTGGGGTGGTCAAAGAAATAAATAAGCACAATGCAAATGAATAGTGCTGGTCTAGGCACTACATTTGAGACATAAGTCAATCAGATAGTAGAAATTGAGGGAAATCCTAACTAAGTTCTTTTCTTTTGCTCTTTCACACACTCTCTCTCTCTCTTTCATCAAAAAGCTTTAAAGTACCTGAAAGAGCACTGCTTAACAAGAAAAGACTAAACAGCTAGACACTTGAACTTTTATTTACCATAAGATGACCCCAGGGGAAAAGAAATAATAAAAAACAGAAAAGATCCTTATGTCTCTTTAAAAAGATCTGTCTCCTAAAACAGGCTATGAGGTCACTGGTAAGGCAACATGACAATTGCCACTGGCTTACACTTAAAACTCCAATGTAAAGACCTTTATTGATATAACCTGTTGACATTTATCTTCTTAAATTGGAAAAAATATAAAATTATGCATCTCAAACATTTAATAATGTTTCTCATTCTGGACCTGATTAAAAAGAAGTAATGTCTGTAGAGAAATGCAGTAGTCCTCGGCTTTATTAACACCAAACACTTCAGTATGCTGTAGTCTACATATTACATGGACACCTATAAGATACCAGTAGCATGTGGTTTATGTGACTAATCCAATAATGAGACTGACCAGTCAAACAAGATTTTGAAAATATCCAAAAGAGAGAAAATATGTTTAAGGACAACAGATCTATATGTTTAAAATAAGAGCTACAAAGCTGGATCCATTAAAGGAAATAATAATTTATCATAATAAAACAGAAGAAGAGATTTAGAAGTGGGATCTCAATTTAGGTGCAGAATGTAGTAGAACATAGTCCAAGAATAAAAATTATTTTCTTGTCTAAATAAAAATCACCAGTAATGAAGACATCTGATTTAAGGAATAAATCAGAAAAGAAGGATGAACACTGAAGAAAACACCTGGGTTATTTTGAGTAAAAAGGACTTCTTCATAATTTTAAAAGAGATATGTTGGTTTACAATTTGATTTAAAAAATCTTTAGGAAAAAATGTCATTATTTTTATTAAATTGGCCCAAACATTTGTATATTTTATGCACCTTAAGCATTGTTGATACCCTATTGATGATAGCACTACTTTTCTCTGACACACTGAAAAAATATCACTGTCTATCTGGATGAATCATCAGTAAGCTCTTCAGCCTCATTTGGTGGGTGTCTGAGGTAAAACTACTCAAATTCCCATGACTTCCATCTTATTGAAAGTGCCAGTTTCTGTCTCCATTATTCTGCTAAGTCAATCGACCACAGAACACTGAGAAATTGGCAGCTGACTCGTGAACATTGTGAAGTTCCTGTAATTTCTCTGGGAGACCCATAGTGTACCATCTATGTATTGAAAGGACAGCTAAAGTGCTATGAGTCTAAATGATAAATTTGAGCCCGCTGCATTATTTAGTCCTATTCGTTCGTGGGTTTCCAATGGAAGAACATTTCATTCTCTACATCTGTAGATGTAGCCTTGCTTCTCCCCTTTGTACAGGCACACACACACAGAAATACTCATTACAGTTAAAACAGTGTTCACTGAAAGCTTTGCTGTACCCTGAGTGTAGCTATGTCATTCTGTACACGATATCTTAAGTTACACACTATGCTGACACCTCTGTTTCTGTGATTAATTTTCTTTACCACTCTAGGCAAAAACCTTTCACTGAATTGTAACCTTTTTTTTTTCCTTCCTATTACAGAAAAGTGTTTGTTTTTTTCTGCTTCTTTTTTCTAAGGCTTGGGTCAGTGGTCTATAGCTAAACCCTTAAAGTGGAGCATCTTGGAGGATTCTTTTTCCCTGCATAAATCAAGTTTTCCATGTCTCATATCACTTATCATTTCTGCTTGTATTTTGCCAAAAATGTCCCTTCAGAAGATGAGATGAATGCACAATTTCATTTGGTTTTTTTTCAAATGAATTCTAGTGACATTACCTAAAAGGAAATTAATGCTTTTGTGCAAAACGTAAGCTCTGGGGATAAAACATCTGGTTGAGAAATTTTAAGTGTAAATGTGATCAAGAGTTTCATAAGTCTCTCCACTTCTTATGGTTACTTAAACTCAAAAAAAAAAAAAAAGTCCAGTAAAATGCTCAACAAGAAATAGGCTTCTATTGTATTTACTCCTTGTATATTTGCAGAAACTACTCTTACTTAAAGTCTTGAGAGCTCAAGTTTCTCAAGTTTGCACAGCAAGTAGAGGACCTAGAAAAGAAGGAATGACTGACTAAAACAGCCTCCTGTTTGGCAGAAGGCATCATCTGCCCATGACTATGTTGGCACACTGCATGGGCATACATCTGTGTAAATCATAATTCCATCTCTGCAGAGCTTTCTCATATTGCTTTTGTTTAGTTAAAGCTCTACAGACCTGTATGATAAGTGTCTGGGAAATATTAATTATGCAGTCTAAAATACATACGGAGAAAACAAGGGATTTGGAGAAGCTATAAGGAAATAATAATCTGTACTATCTCACTTTAAATTAAGTTGCTGTTTCTATTGTCATGGGATTGCTAGGATTAATGACCACAGAGGTGAACCTCAACATTCAAGTACTGAGGGTTCAAACCATGACCCAGTAAAAATGTAAATGCATAGAAACTGGTATATCAAAGAACAAATAAAAAATACGAAAAACGTTTATTTAAAAATAAAAAAGTATAGATTGTTGCTGTATTTTCATGCTGGTTTGTGTTGTTGGGGTTTTGCTTTTAAAAAAATTATTTATCTTTTATGTATATATAGAAAAGGTTTCTGACAAAGACTGGGATGTTAAAGTTCTAATATCTTGTAAGAACATAAACTCAAAATGTCACTATCCTTGCAAAGCAATAAGGAAGCATCACATACAATATTTTCAAGAATTTGAACAGCTAACAGAATATTTAATAAAAGAAGGTGTTTTCTAATGAAAAATGGATTTAGTAAATGCCATTCATTCTGTACTATCTACTCTATATTTTTGATCTACCTTTATTCTTGTCATGGTCCTTCAAAAGTTTAAGGGACTATGATTAAAGGTTTTTGTGGTATTGTGGGGTTTTCCTCCCACGGTCATTACTAAACCTTAATATTTAATTGGTATTGTCTACTAAAAAGCTGGAATACAATCATTAATATTGTATCTACCTGGAAATCTCAGAGCATATTTTCAGTGAATTAAATTTCCTGAAATAAATTTTTCTTGACTATACTCAAGCCATCTTGTAAGGATATAGACCATGCACTGCTTTAAGACGTGGGCTATAAATAAATAAGTTAATCCCAGTTTAGATGTTTTGTTGAAAATATTTCACATATATGAAGATTTCTCAAGCTTTCCACTTTCCACAATTCAAGGTAAATTTTCTCTTTTCCTGTTTCTTTCCATCTTCTTTATTATTCCAGATTAATCTGTTTTTTTTATTAGTTTATTTCATCTTTTTTGTTTGTTTTAGAAAAAAATTATATTTTATATTTCTTTCAATATTTTTTTTCAATTTATTCAGGGCTGATACTCAGAATATGCTAAACAGCATCTCTCCATCTGGAAATGGTAGACCATAGGTAAAGCATATGGTGTTCATTAAAGTGAAAAGATGGAAGGTGCCATGCTATTAAGCATACCAAGAAGTTATATACATACACATTCCCTTAAGGAAAGACTCTATGTCAGTAAGCTAATAAGTTTGATTTACAAAAAACTTTTAGTCAGCTACTCAGTGAGTAGTGTACAATCTGTACACCTCACATAAAGAAGCACTTCCTTTAGTTCTAATACTGTATACTATAAGTCCTGTTTTCTAGAATGACACATGTTCATATTCCATAAACTATTTGCAGTAAAATGAGGTAATTGGATGAAAATAAACCCTAACTACAAATAAAGAATAATTAGGGAGATAAATTGTTACTTGATTTTAAAGGAGCTAATAGACTAAACATATGCACATGATTCACTGGACCAGAGGTTTTTTTCTCAGCGTTAAAGAAAATAATTTGTCTTGGAAGCTGCTTTGTGCTCACACACATTCCCATCACAGCTGAACTACATCACTGCTTCAAGCAGTGCCGCTGAAAGTTCAGATGGGTCCTATTTTAAATTCCATCTTGCCTTATTTAAGCATCTGTTTGCTTCCATGCTCTCTGTGTCCCTCCCAGTAGTAGCAGCTGTTTTGTCTCTTAGTTCTGTAGTATATACTACCTAACATATATAATCTAAGGGAGCAAAGGTTTGTATTCTCCACCTTTAAAAACAAACAACCCTCTTTGTTTTACTCCAGAGGAAGAAAATTAAAAAAACAAAACAAAACAAAACAAAACAAAACAAAACAAAAAAAAAAAACTGGTCTAAAGTAATTTATTCTAAAATATCACAATTTCACAGAATGAATGATTAAAATGTCTTATCATGAAATTGCAGAAAAAATATTTAGGGAAAAAGCCTATATACATGAATGCAGAAATATGTAATAATTATATATAGTAGAAATCTGTAATAATTTTATATAACAGAAACACACATTTATTCATTAATACATGAGTGGATAAAACTATTTTCTCTCATGTTTTACACAAGAAATATCCTTTCATTTCTCTATGTTGCAGGACTCTTGTCCTTTGCTTCTGTCCTGGAGGCATAATCTCACATTTGTAGCACTGGATTTTGAACTGTGCAAGTGCTAAAGGCATGAAGTGAGAAGAAAGATTTCTTTAGGTGGCAAAATACAGAAAGATAAAAGGAGATCTTGGAGAAATAAGAGTAATAGTCTCAGAGAATAAATTGAGTACTTCAGAGTTAGAAACAACAGTAATACTGATATGTTTGTAATTAGAAAGCAGCTTCACTATTATTTTAAAGATATTTTGATATGTACTGTGCTTCTATTTGGGAATACAAATTAGCACTAAGAGTCAGTATAAACCTTGTTATGTATAAGTCTCCCCAGATATCTCACCACATGAGGACCAATTACTAGCAAACGTTACTCTCCTTATTGTGCTACCTGGCTGCCCAAGTGGGTGGGCAGACCAGCCCGGGAAGCAGACCCAGCCCAGCACCAATGTCGTGCCTCAGGACAGTGACCAGCTGTGTTTGCTCAGGAAAGAAAGTCACTGCAGCAGAAAAGTTTTCCCTCCTTGGAAGATAAAAGGCACAAGTAGAAGACTGTTTGGGAGAAACAGCTTCTCTGAGCCAAAACAGATACACACTGCGCATGGGTAAATTTAAATCTATCTCAAAAAACTGTATATATTACTTACATATACTTGTGGAAACAGAGAAGAGTAAATTTTAACCACTGAAGTCCTCTAAATAAGAAGACAACTCCAGTATGAAGAGATCTAAATGTAGGCTGAAGTACTCACACTGACTGTGTTAGAAGCCTCTGCTTCCACTACAGTGAATCTAATGAGGTAAAGACTGATTTAGAGCCCATTCTACTCTCTGCATGATGTGATTTCAAAGTTTCAGACACATCTTATGCAGAATGAAACCTCTAGGTCTTGTGTTCTGGCAGAAAACATCAGCTACTGATAGGTTTGCTTCAGTCTGGTTGAAAACTAAAGCCCAGTAATTTCTTTTGAGACCAGCACAGGTGTCAGAAAGAAAAGCTTAAAACAAAGCAAGGGCCTATCTTCAGGTTCAAATTATATCTTAAGGATATGAAGAAACCTGTTTTGATCCTGAATCTGGCCAACTACTTTTTTTTTTAATAACATTTTTAATCCTATTTCATTACCTTTATCATCTGCTACTAATCTGAAAGACTCAAATTGTTTTAATTTTAAGCATAAATTTTAAATTTGTCATTCAAGTCTATATGGTTGCAAGTGATGTATTATTCCTAGGTTTACTATTGTTTTCCCCTAATATTTGTCTGATTGATTCACTTCAGCTGAACTTTAGAACCCTTAAATTTTTATCTAGTGTGCAATAAAGGCTATGCTCTAGTCCAGGAACCATCTTTTTAAACAAAACAAAACAAAACAAAAAAAAAAAAAAAAAAAAAAAAAACAAAACAAAAAAAAAGGAGCAATACCAAAACCAAAATTGTGGAAAAATTGAAGGGAATATATAATGTTGTGTTTACTCTTGGTAGACAGCTTTAGAATTAGAAAAATGTGTGGTACGAGGGGGAAATCCCCGGCTTCTTGTGCCTGCGATGGATGTTTACAGAGTCATAAAACATTTTACTGCAAACCATGTGCCTGGGGAAATTTCAGCAATTTGCCAATTTTCCACGCCCTATCTGCCTCTATTAAGGAACAGCATGATTCTTCAGGCTCTTTTGTATAGCACATTGCACAAACTTATCTCAAAGCACTTCACAGGTCAGTCCAACAAATAAGTAGATACAAAACAAAAGCATGACAGTGACTAGATATTTAAGAAGATTAAAGGGAGACATTTCCAAAGGAACTCTAAAGCTAGTAATAGCCCTTAATTTCATGAGTTCCTATTTGATTTTACAAAAAACATGCATTTTTATTTAGAAATTATAGTTCATTAAAGAAGAGTGTACAAACATTTATGTACTGCTTCTGTCTGAAAGTATGGTTAAAGATGATTTTATTTAATATGTGTGTAGCTCATGCATGTGTATGCAGTACTCACAAATAATACAATTACCAGCAAGACATGGCAGTGGTAGCAATCAGGCTTGCAGAGGTTTTTTGTTTTGTTTGTAGCTTTTTAGTTAACAAAATATCAGGAAACATCTTTGTGAATTCACAGTTTATCATTTTTGTGCACTGAAGTGGAAACTGCAAGTACTTGTCAAATGGATTGATATAATGTCTCTAAGTCTCAGGATAACTCTATAGCATTTGCGAAATGCTAAATTATAGATTTCTTCAAGTCTAATCCTCCCAAAAATTTCTCTCAAAGTAAAAAAACAATTTAAAGTAAATAAATTGAATACTGACTTTCAATGTATCACACTGGGTCAACTATTTTTGTTTCATTTCTTCTCATCATGTTAGGCTGCAATTCGTTTTGTATATGGTCCAGTAATTCTATAACACTTCATATTTTCTACTACCCTAAAAACTGACAGATTTTTTTCCTATTTCTTTGACCCTGCAGTGCAAAACTGCCATCAGTAGTTTACAAAATATCCTCAGTAGAGCACTAAATATACGTATGTAAAAGTTTTTGCGTTTGCTACCTAGGTACTCCTAATGGCCTATAAGATAGCAAAATAACACGTCCCTGAAGCAGAAGGATACCTATCTACCATGTTTCACCTCCCTTGCCCTGAGGGTGATGCTGTGCCTGATGCCCCCAGGACACAGTTGGCCCTCCTGGCTGCCAGGATTCACCTTGACATCAACCAGGACCCTCCGGTCCCTTTCCACAGTGCTGTGGAAACTTAATATTCCTTTGCGTCCTGTGCCCAAGGTGTTAATGAAGGTGCTGAAGAGAGCTGGGCCTAAGGTGGGTCCCTGCAGAACCCCAGCAGTGGCAGTTGTCAGCCTGAAGTCACCTCTTCACTGTAACCCTTTGTGCTCCACCTGTGAGCCTGTTGCTCACCCACCGGCCAACACCGCTGTCCAGTTGTGCGCTGGATATTTTGTACAAAAGGACACTGTGTGAGACCTTATAAAAATCTTTGCAGAAGTCCAAAAATATTACATCTACTAGCTTTCCTAGCTGGGTTACTGTGTTGTTGAAGGAAATAAGGCTTGACAAACAGGATCTTCCTATCATGAAGCCACATTGACTGTGACCAATGACTGAGTGGTCCTCCAAGAGTTTTTCAATAACTCTCAGAACAATCTTTTCCGTGATTTTTTTTAATTTAACATGCTCAAAACAAATATATATTTTTATAAACAGAAAGTCTACTTTAGTTTTCCAGTGAAAGCCTTCTTCATGACAAATTCACCCTATATAATGTATTTTTTCCTTATCCATTGAATGATTTTTTCAGTAGAAATAGAAGACTTGTCCTTTTTTGTCTGTGTAGCGGCACATCATTGTATCTTTTTTCAGAATCTTTTGTATGAACAATTGCCTCTTTCAGCTGAATATACAACATAGTGCTTTCTAAAACTCTAATCATTCTGATTTGTTCTGTTCTGGAATCCTGTCAGTGTTTGTTGTTTGTTTCTTTGTTTGTTTAAGTATATTCCAAAGAAAACTTGACACAGTAGTCCAAGCCAAAGTCTCACCAGTGCCAAGTAAAAAGCAACTTTTGACAGTGACAAAGTAGTGATACAGCAGTGAGGGAAGATGGAATAAAACTCCCAGATTGATTAGAAAAGGAGGAGACTCTTAAACTCTTAAAGAGTTCTAATTCCATAGCCGTAGACTGTGTTCCCTTTTTTTAAAGGAAATATTATTTATTTGGAATACAAAAAAATAGAATTTTATACATTGATGATAAGGCTTGGTCAACAAAAACTAGGGTAGAAATTAAGAATTTCATATCTACAATTAGCTATAGAACACTCAGAATATATCCAGGACAATATAGACATAGTTTCCCTAACTAAAATTGGAAATAGCGAAAAAGCTTTCATGGAAAACCACACAAAACTGATGGCAGAATAGCTCCCAAATTCCTAATCAAGCAGAAGGCTAAACAATTTTTCCAGAATGGGAAACCTGTTTATAAATATAAGAAAGAAAAGAACAAAGTTAATCTAAAATGCTCTTTGACATTATGCAAATAGATTATTTGTGTAGATCAAGCCTTCATTTGGATAGACTCAGATTTTTCTCAATGAGTCAAAGAAAAGGAGAGGAAAATAAAGAGGTAAAGCTATTATACCATGCACTTGGAGCACTTTTGATATCTCTAAAATCAACTGCAAAATAAATATATTTAATCTGCTTGTGCACAGAAAGGGAGAGTTGGTAGTGTTTCCATGCTACAGTGCTCCTTCAGCCCCCTTAAAACTGGCCACTGTTCTCTCAGGAAGGAAGAGTCTCTTCATGCACAGGTCAATGTACACACATTTTGGGAAGGAAAAAAAAGAAAGGAAAGAAAGAACAGCAGCAACAAAAAAATGGGTATGTTGATAGATATGCATTAATTGATTTTTTATAGCATATCCTGAAAACATCATTTAATTTTTGAACAGCTACAAACCTGTAGCAGCCTCAGTGAAGCAAATGGGCAATGGATTATAAGGGAAATGCCCCGTCAAATTATTTTATTACTGTACAGAGTAGAAGCAATAACTACATCATCATATGAGATATTTTCAACCAGACAAAATATCAGAGATTGGTGTAGAAAACTGATCTTGACTACAGATCATGGACTAAAATATGAAGATCACAGACTAAAATGCTTCGCATATTTTTTCCTGTATCTAGACCCTAATATTTAGTGCTGGCAGTACAGTTTTAAAGGCCAATGCATTCATCTTCTAAGGCACATAGAGAGAAAGGTTTTATGTCCAGGAAAGCATATTTCAAATGCATAGAACTTACTAAAACTTATTTACTTGTTTTATTGCAAATTACATGGGCTTTATGTTGAAATCAGAGGAATATAGTTGAAACTACTTTTCAGACATAAATATGCATGGTAATGTTCAATGTTGGACAACAAATTTGATGTTAGTCCATAAGTTGCATGTTTTATATAACCATAAGTTATTTACAGTATATGTTACCTATGTCTTCATATATATCACAAATGTTTATAATTTGCTACAAACAGTATCTGAAAATGAATTCAAAAGAAAACAAAAGCTGACAAAAACATCTACGTAAAGAACAGATTCTGTGTAAATAGAACTGCATAAAGGAGTGCACATCAAAAAATAGGTACCATGAATACCACCAATAAACAAGATGACACTATGTGACAAAACACCTCGTATCCAGGAATACAAAACTGGTCTCACTACTCTGGATATGAATGAAATAATTACTTGCACCAGCCCATTAGCTGCATTTTTGATAATTCTGTCCAGCAAGAAGTTAGCTTTTACTAGGACTTCCAAAACATTTTTTTCTTTAGAGGAATGTTAAATTAAAATTAACAATATAATAACTTTGAAGTTTTTTCCCAAGATCTGATTTCCCAGGGTTTTTTAGGAAGTTTGTACTTACTCCAATCTTTCTGCATTAAGTCATGGGAAAATGGTGGAAAATTTCTTTGAAATTAAAAAAAAACAAAATAGCAATAATATTTCTAACTGAGTACCATTATGTAATTCCTAACATAAATGAAAATTTCTGCTGCAAAAACCTTTCTGAGCTGTAAGGTGAGCCACTCTTAATTCCTACTGAAGGATTGGCAGCCTAGCAAAATAACTAAACTCATACAACTGGCCCAAAATGCCATTTTTGGATGTTCTTGGTAACTTCTATGCCCTAATATGACATCACACAAAATTTTTGCTTCTGAGAACTGTATAAAAAGTTGTTACCTCTTTCCTCCCATCAGTTACCATGGGTGAATGCAGGATTACAATTTAGGCAGCTTATTAGGGCTCTCACTAATACAATGGGTTTTCAAAAATCTTGAGGGGTAGCTGTAATTGGGTCTGTGTTGAACTTGATGAGGACATTATATCAGCATGGCTCTACTCTTGAAAGACTGGGAAATAGGTTCTTACATTAGCTGACCTTATTTACAAACAGAAGTAATAAACTGCAAGAACAAAGACGTCTGTGCTCCCTTGTTTGTTAAAAACTCTTAAAAGCATATTTGGTACTGTTCTACTCGTTTCAGTAGTCTCAGTAGTGACAAATTTGAAAATGTACCTCTGCTTCAGAGGAAAAACTAATTCCTGAATATTGTGTTCTGTACATATCATGTTTCTAGCATACACTGTTTAGTTGGAACTTCAAGAGCCAAAAAAAAAAAAAAGAAAAAAAAATTCTCAAATCAGTCCCTTTCTGTCACAAGGAACCTTTTATTTTCTTTCTGAATAATAAAATTCTTGGGCAAACATTTGCTCATAGTCAACACATTTAAAAATTTAAAGCAATATAAAGTCTGCTACATATACCAACCAAATCCCATATCATCATGATAGTCATCAAACACAATAATGCCACACTTTTTGTGAGGTAGAAGGTGTTATTGGGTCAATAAACTACATTCTCCACATACCCAGAACAAATACTGTAGAATACTAATCAAATAATAAGACACTGCTTGATATCTTAGGGAGACAAATCCTTTCAAAGAGGATTTGGTCATTGAGTAAGAATTTACCTCCTAGTTCTTTTCATCAAGATGAATGAGATGGAATAATATATGGATTTACTGACTCTAAGGACTGGAAATAGTAAAACTTGTTCTTTTTTCAATAAATTAAACAAAAAATTACTCAGAAGATAGAGTATGTGTGCAATCCATTTCTTCTGGTGAATTTTCAAACCATAAAGGAATGCTTTGGAATTAAATACTTCTGATTAGCCAGGAGAAAAAGCTATTTAAATAGAAAATGTAATACTGATTTCCATTTAGCCCTTTTCTGAGCCACACTCTTGCAGTTATAACAGTATAAACTAAACCAAATAGATGGGTTCAGAGAGAGAGTGCCTTAAAGCATAAGGCCCTTTGAGCAAGCAGTAATAAGTGAACAACATTAAGAGAAGAACTTGGGCACAAAAGAAAACAGAAAGCAGTTGTTAATAGTTTTCACAAAGTTTTGTATTCTTTTAGTGGTTATTTTCCATTGGGGTTTTTTAATCTTTTCCTTTTTTTCTGACAGCTCCCTATTTCCTGATCTTTCTAGAAGTGTTAATGGTTAATGTAAATGGAGAGATATCAGCAAAAGGAACACTTCTGAAGACCATGATTTTGTACTGGCTACCAAGGAAAATGCTGCTACTCAGTGCAATGTGTAAGTGCAAGAGAGAAGATAATGGGAAATGATGAGTGGAAGAAATAAACTAACTCTTTAGGTGGCCCCTTGCACAGATAAAATGGGTCAATGTCCCTTTTATTGGTGTATTTCAAGAAAATTGCTATATGGCAAATCTTAACTCCAGCACAGACATTTTCATGTTTACCAATGTGCACGTCCACAATACATTCTGACTGACAGGAATGGTTCTTCTCTCTTTCCTCTCTTGCTTTTCTTCTGTATATATATATATAAACTCAAAATGGAGCAAAAAACCTTGGAAGCATGCACAAATTGGTGACCAAATTCTAAATAATAAAATTTATTATGCATTTGTTTATTATTAGAAATAAACAGTGCTTTCCAGGACATTAACTGACTACTATGTGAACATGTATCATAAGAACACACAATTCTCTAAAATTACATTAAAGATATGAGGGTGGACACAACCAGTTTGGTTTCTGTATTTGTTCCTGTAAACACATAAATAAATGATAGTTGAGGAGAAAGATAAAAAAAAGGTTGTTATTTAGTAGATAGTCTGCTCATCTGCTTCAGGTTGGGGTATTTTTATGCTATCACAATAACCTGTAGTTCTTAATATTTTACATAAATGAAATTTCAATCAGAAGAAATTAAAAGAAAGCAGAAAGTGAGCACCTAGAGGCACAGAGATGTGGGTATTCTGTTACTTCATAGGCATGGGTGTTTCATGTGTGTTTTTCTTCAGCGTAATCAGCCTCAGAGGGACCATTGAGACCCTGCTGTATCTAGTGATCAAAAAGGGCATGTGTGATCTTTTAACAATTTGATGTTTGCATGACATTTAAGTCCAATTTATTTCATTTGTGTTATGATGGAGGACATACTGAGGAACCACAGTTAACTTCAGAGGAATTTAAATTCCTTGGAAGACTGTTTTAGATACAGCTCACTAAATTAGGAAACACATAAGCAATGTGCAGATGTTATCTAGAGCTTCATATTTGCCTTTGCAATAAAATCTATTATAAAGCAAAAACTATAGAAGGGCACTCTTTCTTGTCATTTTGTTTTGCAATAGTAAACAAATGTTGACACAGATTGTATATATAGGACATCTTCAGTTGGGCAATCATTAATAAATTGATTAATGAATAAATAAGTATTTCAAACTGTTTTGCCTTCAATGGTTAGATACAGTCATAAAAATAGAGATCATCAGTGATAGATCAGAAGTGGTCCATTTGCAACTATAAATAGCTTTGTATGCTTTAATGTACAGTCTTCTCTAATTCCTCAGCTCACCCTTTAGTGTAGAAAACAGATTTAGCTGTCAGATTACAACATTTAAGTTACTGAAACCAGCATACACCCATAAATCTTTATAGGTCAGTTTTTTAATGGGAGAATCACCAAATGGCTTAGTTACTAAGCTCCTTAACATTCCATTGACTTTATCACACTGAAGACTGAAATGAAGACAAAATTAATTTCCTTCAACAGTTTTGTCCCTGGTGCTTCCTTCTGTTCAACTGCTTGAGGCTTGCTTCTTCCATACAGAAAAATGACATTGGTATAAACTGCTGTCTTGGGCAAATAACCACATCCAGCTCACCTCCAGAGGCTGTAAACGTCAAGGTGCCACTCAAAGTGATGAATTTAATGAGCACATACCAAGCATGATATTAGCTCTAACATTGCCAATGAATGCAGGCTGTTATGAATGTTTTTTTGGACTTGCATTCCTTGGCCAAACAAAAAAGCTCTTACTATAATCTGTGAACCAATGTAAATAATATCCATTGGCCCTCAAAGATATCAGGATATTAACCCCCTTTTATAACTGCATGATGAAATGGAGCTGACAGATTCACTTATGTGCAGATTCACTTATGTTCAATATTTTTTATTTTATATCTCTATAAAAATGTTACATAAGCAATGCATTAGTAAAAGAAAACACATATTTCAAAATATTTAAATGATACTTGTATTTCAATTGAACAAATTCATAATAGCTTAACAAACCAATGAGATATGATTCAAAGCAAAGTATGAAAAATGCATTTTTACTTTTAGTCCTTAGACGAAAGGGGTTTTCTCTCTGAAAAACAAGCAGTTCACATGGGTTTTGAAGTGCACATTTTGCACTGTGTAATACTAGTGTTACTTGCAAAACTGATTATTTTATTGAATTACTTGTGTCTGCTGGGACATAATTACCATATCTCAGAATTTTTTAATGTGTACGCTAGATTATATATTTCATTTAAAATAACTTTTATATTGAATATGCAGTTCAGTAAACAATAAATGCATTTAAGTTTATATGTGTATCTAAAAATATCAGTTTATATAATTTTGACCAAAAATTTCATACTTAGTCTTTTCAAACCTTTGAAAATATATAAGGATATTAATTATCCATGCGCACGTTACTTTATCTGTCAATCTTCTAGTATAATAGATGATGTAAGAGTTATTAAAGCTAACATTTTTGTTTATAAAAATTATAGTTAGCACCGATTAAAGACATAACTACTTCCTGGGGGAATCTGAATTCATATTTTCTTGGAAAACATCACTGGATGTTTTTAATATTTATGCACAGTCAAAGAGAGATCTAAGAATCTTTTTAATGAAAAGTCAAAATTATTTCACATGTAAATGGCTATAATCTGGTGTGAGAATTTACATGGAATTGCATGTCGTTCCCCGTAAAGTAATAATATTTTAAGCCTGTTCCTTGTCATAATTCTAATTACTTTACAATATTTTACTAGTTTCTAAATAGGTCTGGTAACCTGAATCTCTTGCATAAACTTTTGTCTTGCCCTTGGAGGTTTCTAACCTCCTTTTGAATGTAATGCCATATTCTGGCATAGTGGACACCAAAACTTCATCAGGGCAGAAATCAGAGTCCAGTTGCATTTCTGGGGCACTGTAGGCCATTGATGATTTTACACCCATCAGGCTGGATCAAGCCAGCTCATCAGCTGGAGCCTGAGAATCCATTTGCAAAGGCACATCCAGGCCTCCCGTGCTGCAGGCTGCTCAGAGGGTGTCTATGTGAGTGATTCCAGAAGCAACACGGAACACATATTGGTTATTTTTATATTCTGAATGAAAACATCACCTCTGCAGCTTGACAGTTATCACATCAACCAAAACTATGTGCTCTTTCACTGTCTTTGCTAGTAGATTATCACTGTCACTGTGCTTTTCAAAAGCTCTACACACATCTTTTATTTTCTCTGATCCTGAATTTAAAAACTCCTGATAGTGGAAGGATGGGAAAAGAAAAGGTTCCGATTTGAATGGGAAATGACTGAATCATATCATAGCAAAGCAACTTATTAGGGGAATTATATTGTGTGATTCCTAAAATGTATTTTGAGTATAGTTAGCAAATGTCCTATTGCCCCACAACAGCTAATCTGTCAACAATTTGTTAAAATGTGTTTAATTATAGACCAAGACTTTTGAGTCTGGATTTTTTAAAATTATATTTCTGCTTTGGGTTTCACATGCAAATATATGCATAAGTAGAATAGACATTAGACAAAGTTGTTACAGTAACTGAAAACGAAGAGAACTATCTGATTGATACATACTGCATCAAAACGGAAAAAATATCCAGTGGAGGATAACCCAAGGAAACAATTAGTAATGCCTTGACTTGAGAACAAATTAAATTATATAGGCATTTGTAATTCATGTCTTAAGTTTTTTCTAACCAAAATATATACTGAATTTTTTCATATGAAAGGACATGAGATAGACTCTGTTGTATCCTATTCCATGACATTTCAAACTACTTAGGTTACATCTGATTAGCAATATGAGATAAGCAATGGGAAACAGTGTCCCTAGAAAAGTTTTCACTTAATGTTCTCATCAGGCAGTAGCTCTCAAGATTATATAGCCTACCAATAGCCCAGAAGACAAGTAGATAGTATTTCAGGAAGCTGTATTGGTATGATAATTGATTTTATTGATGATGAGGATGTAGAAGTTACTTCTTGATGTTCCAAAATGGACATCGTTATCCTTGGCCATACAGTTGAGTCATTTATGCTGTAAAAGATCTTTGACATTTCATATTCCAGAGTTCTAACCATTTTCCAATAAAGCCCTGGCAGTTTACCTTGTAAACAAAGTACTTCCCATCTTAGATTAGGAAAGAGCAAGTTTATAGGTTGCTCATTTGAGAGTACCAATATATTTAACCTATCATTAATATTGTAGTGGAAGATTCATATAAAAATTAATGTGCACTTTCTATAATGCAACAAATATGAAAGGTGCAATTTGTCCTATTGTAGTTGATTTATTACTATGCAGTAAGGAGAAATTAAATACGAGGTAAGATATATTTTTATTATATTTGTTTTGGAGTGTATGATATTATGCTCACAAGAGAAAAGGTACAGATTCACAATTAAGAAAGGACACTACTTCAATTAAGTGTCCATCCTATTTCTGAGATGAACCCAAGACAGCTATCTGGGGGAAAGAAAAGCAGCTGCATAGAGTAATGGGGAAATGCATTGCAATTGATGTAATTTTGTGTCATGCACTGAAATTATTAGAAATGCTGAACCTATCAAAGGAAACTGCTTGGCATAAGGCTAAGGAAAAGTACTTTTTGTATGTCAATTAGAAGTTAAAGATTTTGAGCAGTAACCATTGCCCTAGGAAAGAAAGATCTGGTAAAAATTGATGAGTGATGCAAGAAGAAGTCTTCAATAAATATTCTGTGCTATATTTGCAAAGTGGAATGATAAGGTTAACTCTTTGGGGCCTGCATTTGAAAAAGGCAGGAAAGAATGGGAATATTACTTAGACAGCAAAACATTACATCCATTAATCTGTAAATATCTAAGGAATATTTATATCTTAGAAGAGGTTACCCCACAGTTTTATGGCCTACAGTTCATTATAAATAAATCCCGGGAAATTCACACATCCTGTCCTCTTTGGGCCACTAATAAAACAAGCAACCAGAATCAGTTCAGAGTCCAGCTCTTAATAACATACAAGACAATCTTTTTACACTGAAGTGAGTATCAGGCAGAAGGAGATTATCAGTGGATAAGACAAGTTCAATGCAAGCAATGCCTGGCCCACACAGGTAAACTCTGTTCAAATACCCTTCTTTCCATGTGCTTTGAAATGTGGAAAGAAAAAAAAAAAAATCAGCATCTTTTTGGCTTAAATGAACCTGAACTACTTTATTAAAAGGTTCTGCCAGCCAAGTATATTTATGCCAATAATCAGATTCAAATTAGCTGGGCATGCTGCCAATAGCTTACATGTACTGAAGAAAGACCACAGCAAATCTCTGTCTCTTGCCATGTACTGGGTTGATGAGGCACACTATGAAACCTCAGCACATTATTTCTAAAGCTCTCTTTTGAGAAGAGGATGTGTACTAAATGTTGCATTGTGAGCAGAGCTAACAAAATAAAGTTAGTAAGGATAGGTAACTGGGTGTTTGGGATTTTTTTCTGCTTTACTCTTCCTTTATGGTTGTTTTAAAAGTAATTTTGAGAAACATTATCACAGTCAGTAATTCAGTAACTGTGGACATATAATATTTCAAAATGCAAATAGCACATGTTACATTACATAATATTCATGCTATTGAATATTTATTTTAGAGTGGATCTGAATTCACAAAGCAACAAAGTAAAGCTTTCCCTTTGGAGAAAACTATCATTGCAAATTACACAATTTTTCTATCCGGTCAAAGGGATGGATAGGACTGCTACTGTGCATATTGGAACACCAAGGAGCTCACAGAAGAGCCCTTGCAAATGCCTACAGTGAGGTGGTACATCAGGCCAACTGAAACAGCTGTTTGACAATAAAGTGCTGCCACCACACAGTTTTCCATCTTGATGGAAAAGAAGGTGGGAGGAGGCACTTACTCCAAGGTTTCTTGGATTTATGTACATAACTTCTAATATTCAGTCTGAAAAAGTTAGACTGTAAAAGTCAGTGTTACGGAGGGACTAAATCATAGTCTCACACTATCTAGCTGCTGTTGCTTCCAGCCAGGCACCACTCCATCTATTCAACTGCTGAGGTGATTCAGCTTCAGATTGCTATCTGTTGGGTAGCTTTAGGGGAAAAATCTGCAATAAATTCTCAGTCCTGGAGATGAGTTTGCCTCACTTAACATTCCCAAAGATAACTTTCCAGTGGAAGCAAAGTTTTAGGGTAAAGCTATGCAGCCCTTTTTCAATCCTTCATGTCTTAAGTGAGGACCTTGATGCTGGATGTTTTGATGACATGGAAGGAGAACTAGTTTTGCTATCAGCCAGGTGAGAAGGATCATCAAGCAAGAAATTTTTGGTAAGAAGGACATTGTCTTTTTTCTTTTTATTTTCATCTCTCAGTGAAGTGAAACACGTGAAGATAAGACCAAGCTAACACATCTTAACTGCATTAAATAAAGTTTTATTTATATGCATGTCATTTATTAGTTCTTCATATTTTCTGATACAGTGTGTAATACAGCAAATTATATGAAATGTAGAGCACATATATCTAGAAAGAATATTGCCTAGATAAAATGTTTCACAGATTTCATATTCTGGGGACAAAGCAAAATATTATTACAAGCATAAGGCAGTAGAGACCCTGTGGCTTTCAAATCCCTCTGTTCAAGCAAGAAACATTGATAAATAGCACAATTGGGTTAGGTTTGTGTTTACAGATTTAACAAATAAGGAGAAAATCAACAGCTAAAAAAAATAGTCCTAAAGCATGATTGTCAGAAGAATATGACTTTGTTTTCTTATGGTTTATCTGTGAAGGCCTTCTTTACCTCACTAATTATCTGTAGAAGCCCTGATCTTTCCTCTGTGTGCTACTTCTATTATTATTTTTTTCTGTAAGAAGTTCAGAGGCTTCTTTCACTCTTTTCCATACTTTAAACATTATTTTTGCCTATATCTCTTTTTATCTCCTTCTACTCCTCAGAATCTTTCTGGTTTTCGTTCATCTCCTCTCTTTCCACTTTGAGGCAAGACTTGTTTGAAAAAATTCTGTGTAAACAAACTCTTGCAAGAAACCATGTTTCTTAACACAGATACTGGACTGACTGTGAAATCGTTTTCAGAAAAAGAATTTATTTCCATTTGTCACACATAAGGCATATATAGCTCTATGCCATGAACATAAAAGGATAAATGCCTCATGGACTGTGAAATAGGTCATGTCATTGTCCTGAAGCTGTGTTTTTGAAAACAGTGCTACCAAAGGTGGCGCCCTGCTGATTTGCCTTTGAGGATGGGCATCTGTGCAGATACACTGATCATCCGTGCCTGAACTGCTACCTGTATATCCTCAAATGCATTTTAATGTAAGGTGTTTTATTTGCTAGCTTGCTTCATTTTATATTCTCTGATAGAAAGTCTCTGGAGTCTTTGTTTATAAGCAAACTATCCAATACAGTTCACTGTATTCCTTCTCTGTCTAAAAGATCTGAAAAAATAAAAGTTGAACATAGAAATCAAAGTGACGAGTCAGTAATTTCATCTGTGATTAATAGAAGAGGTCTACATGTATACCTAAATATATATATATGCACACACATACATTTACTTAAGTTTCAAAAATTTAGAATACCATTCTGACACCAAAGTCAGACCTCACATACATGCAGTAGCACCCCTCACCTGAAGAATCAGGAAATATATATATATCTTTAGAAATATTTTTTCCTATACAGTATATCCTTTACCTTTTCCATAAAAAATAAGGCTTAGTTAAATCAAGATTTAAATGAGTGTATCCTTAAAACAAAGTGTACAGCATATACAAGATAAATCTTATTGATATTTTCCATAGAAGATATAAGCTATATCTTACATATATGGGGGATATAAAACCAGCCTCTCAGCACCTACAGGGCAGCTACTGGGGAGACCAGGTCAGGTTGTACACACTGGTGCATGGTGGCAGGACTGTTTTTATTTAACCAAAGCTATTTTTCCCTCTTTTAGCATATTTATAAAGTGACAGAGAAAGCTGAAAAGTCTTTATTCAGAACAAGCATAAAAATAGAAAGTCATAGCAAAGAGATCTCTGTGTAGAGGAAGAAATGGTGGATATGGAAAGGAAAAGTGGTGGATATAGAAAGAAAGAGGAGGGATGGCTTCTTGGACAAGGGTAAATACTCATGAAACATCTACATTACTGTGAGGTTTTCCTTCAAAGTTGAAAGTCTGTGTACTCCAAAGGCTTGCCCATCTCAAACTGTTTTTCATCATTAACTGTCAGCATATGAACATTGGTTGCTATTTTTCTTTCCATATGCCAATTTGCTACTGAATCCTCCATAAAATTATTTTTTCAATGTGCTATCTAAACCATATTAAGTCTTACTATCTTGTTTTTGGCAATCAGTATGTGCTGAAAATTGACTTTATCCCATGCACCTGGATTTCTAGAAATACATTTTCTTGAAGGATTTATTTTTTTATGGTTTGTGTTTTGATGGGATTTTTTCTTTAATTCACTGAAGTAAATGATGAATCATGCTAGAAAAAAAAAGCAAAAAGAAACCACAAACAAACAAAAACCCCCAAAGCAAACAAACAAAACCCCCCATAGAATATAATAAATTCCTTATTCCACATACAGGAATACTAATCATGGTATTGATGACCATTTTTGTTTACTCCTTGATTTCCAGTATTCAGCTATGACCAAAATAGACATGAAAATAAAGTTAGCTTCCTATACAGCCATAAGCCTTCATGGGCCTAGAAACATATGAAAAATGAAGAAATATTAAAGCTAGTGGCAGTATGATAATTTACACCATTGGGACATACTCTATGATTTCAGGAGAGGTGTGGAGAAACGCTGCTGGCTACTCAGTTCTTTTCATTAATATTTGTTTTTCTCCTACTACTTTTCTCACTTATGTATAAACAAAAAATAGTCTGTTGTAGCAATGGATAGTTTTTCTCTTACAGTTCATTTAGACTATTTTCAGGATAGTTTTACCCCTTGTACTTTACCAGGCTGTAATAACCTTTCTTGATCCAGCTACTGACTTTTAGTAGCCCAAAACTCAGCACCATACTTCTCATTAGGTCAGTTGCCTTTGGCAATGGTTCTCTTCCTGAAATCTGATTATCCACTCGCTAAAGTTGGTGGCCCTTAATTGCTTTTAAACACCCCTTGTCGTTTTTGGGCATTATCTTCTGAGCTGTATTGTTATTCATCATTCAAAGCTTTTAAGCAGTTGCATTGTTATCTCACTGGTTTTCTTCTTCTTACATAAATATTATGGCTCCTGCCACCTTTCTGCAGAAGACGAAACAATAGATGTAGTCCTAATTGATGCACCTTTTCTCATGTTATGCAGATAACATCTTCCATCTATACATACAATCCAAATTATAGCCAAAGTTTAGTCTGAAATTAAAGATTCTCTCTGAGTTATCATATCCAAGAAGTTTTCAGAACTATGATGTTTGCCTTATTGCCATCCAGGTAGTAAAATCTCCCATCTAGATATTTATCACCTCACATCTCCATTTGTGTCATTTGTTGTACAAAATACAGCTCTCTTCTACTCATGCATATTGCAAGCACTCAGAGAACTTGTCTGTGTGATCTTTTGCAGACTGATATGACTGATCTGTGTCAAATATTAGCTGATCAAAACTGGGTGTGTAGCAGCAGCCCAGCAAGATTTACAAACTTGAGCCAAGGGTCTTGTGGCTGATTCGGGGCATTGCTCACCCCTATCTACCAAACACCATGTTGTCTTAACCAGACTAACATGGTGATGGTACACTGGACACAGCACATCAAGGAGAAAAGAGCTGGGAAGACTTTCAACATCAGCCAAAGGTGAAAGCAACCTACTCTGCAAGTATTAATAAGATTATAGCCTAGGTTGGAAGGGACCTCAAAAGATCATCTGGTGATGAGAATGAGAAAGGGAGCCCAGAGGAGACTAGCACTATGTCCAATCACATCTTTAAAGCCTCCAGTGATGGGGATTCTGCCATGTCGGTGAGAAGTTTTCAAATGAATGACTGTTTTCTCTGTAAAAAAATTCCTTTCTCATTATTACTTTTGAAACCTCTTATGCTGTACCTTGTACCTCTTGACTCTTGCTTCTCCATATGGCTTCCTGTGAAGAAAGAACTTCCACCCTCGTTTTAGTTTAAGTGCTTTCCTGAAAATGAAAGTTCAGTCAAGTTAAAATATGGTATCCAAACTATGGATTAGTGCAGAAATTACAGAAAGTGACCTTAAATTTGACCCATAGATGAGTAATTTTGATAAAGGCTTTCTTGTGAAGATTCACAGATTATGAAGAGTCAGAAGTCTTAAAAGCTTCTCTATGTGAAGATGAACGTCACTGTATGAAAAATACATTCAAGGTTTCGTAAAAATATTAATCCTCTTGCATAAGATCTGAACTAGTGCAATTGTAGAAAGACTCTGATGTGTTCCTTCTGAAAATTCAGTAAGGGAAGGAAATGCTGACATTGACATTAAAAAATTACCTTTTAGCATAGTGCTATTCATAAGTAGTAGTCATGTCCTTATGTGCACTCTTTGCAATGCCAAAAAAGAATTAATCGCTGTATAGTACTGAGTTCAGCTCTAATTGGCATTAATTAGGAACATGAATTGTGTGTAAGAAAGGAAGACATAGTTAAATTAGAATTATATCTTAATCCCTTCTTGTTATGCTCTCCTTCTACTTTAAAAGATAGTCCTCCATCACAGTGACAGCAAATGACAACCAGTCTTGCTCTGCATCCTTGGAGAAGGCTATGAAAACATCAGTCCTTTGAATCTGTCAACCTTTGTGGTTGCTTGTGCTGTCTAGTGTGTTGTTCATCTTCACAATTATCTTTCATTCCTTTAAATTAGACTTTTCCATATGATGTTTTCTTTAAATATGAACTATAATCATGTCTGAAAATTATCCTCTTAGGAGATTTATTTTTCACCAACTTGTTTCTTTCTATGTTTTGTAACATAGTGAAAATATGCTTTTGCTTCTCTGTGGAAAAGATAAATATACCCTCAGGAAAGATTAAAGACAAAAAAAAATGAACCTCTGTAAAATTACACAGAGCTACCATATTTAGGTAAAGGGTGTTTGTTCCTAAAAAAACAAAAGTATTATGATAGTGTAGGCTGAAAAATACCTGGGAAAATTTATCCAATTCTTCATTATTTTATATTTTAAGTTCATGTCTACATGCAATTTTAGTTTCAATTCTGAAAACAAAAAGCATAATGAGGTTTAATATAGAATCTTAACTCAGAAAGAAATTTTGTGATGCTAATGTGTGCACCTTGACAATTGTATGAGTTTGTGTATTAAGTAACATTAATGAAATGGCACATATTATTCCATTTCATAACATTACTGAACAAACAAAACAAGATTATTTCTAATATCCCAACTTTATTATACACTCCATGAGTTCTATTATTTATATTTTGAGTTTATATTTATATTGTATTTTTTTTGCTTACAGCTTTATCATGTTAATATAATTTAATGCATTCTTAGTTGTTTATAGAAAAATTATGTCAGTCAAGGCCAAAGAAGGTAAAGTATGTGTACTTAGGATTTTAAAATGGTGAGAAATTTATTATGTGTAGATGAACGTGATTGTGAATATATATGAGGGCAACTGAATATTAGTTTCTAACTGTAGGCTAAAAGGATACGCATGCATCACATAAAGAAGGGGCGTGAGCTGGCAGTGCTATTCGGTTTGCCTTGGTTGGGTCCCTTTCCACATTTAGTTCTCACATTTGCATCAACACCAGTCCTTGTACACATAGTTATTCTTTACATTTCAGACAAATGTATACCCACAGAGAGCCTTCTTTTTTTCCTTAAAACATAGTCCTGTGAACCTCATCAGATTTTAAATATTCAGAGCCTCTGCAATGTCCAGGAAAGGAAAGGAAAAGTAGGTTTTAAGGTGTACTGAAATAATCCTGTAAAAATGTATTCTGCTAGACCAGATAAGGGCCCAAGTTGGACTCTGCTGCTGTGAAGAGCCAAGGAAAAATAGTGCTTCATTTGCAGCTCTTTCAAGAGGTGACACAGATAGCAGACTGACAACTTTATAAATTGTTTCATATGGGAGTTTTTTCCTGTTTGCTTTTTTATTATTATTATCCTTTGTACAATTTAAATGTTGAGGCGTTTTCAAGCACAAACTCCCTCCCTTACATTCCAGTCATTCCTTGCCCACCACAGCATCAGCTTTTTGTAGAGGCACCTTGAGTTTTATATTTCTGCTTTGACCAGACAGAAAATGATGATTCCCATAGTATTTTAGGGGTTGAGGAGGAGGATCACTTTTTGAATGACATCTGTATGACTGGCAGATGTCACTGCACAAAAGGCAACTTGTCTTCCCCAGAGGGTGGGTTAAAACTTGCATTAGAAATTGCTGGTCATTTCATTCTGTTAGTTAAATAATCCCTCCCTCACATACTCTGAAAGACAGTTTCCAGTGGTCTAGTTATTCAAAAGCTGTTTAAAAAGCAGCAGCTGCCATATTTAAAGCAATTACACAGCCTAAAAAGCCACTGTAAGTTCAAGCTTTGTGTAACTTCCTCTAAGAAATCTGTTTAGACATATACAGATATAGGTAAATTTGCATTCACTTCATTGGATGTTTTATTAGAGAAGATGAAGAAATTTCACAAGTACAGGCAACTGTCTTTTTACATGTGTTACAAGTATTAGCCTTACTTCCCAGCCAACAAATCTAGGAAGTTCATATATGAGCTGGGAATCAAACTGTGCTGTTTCATTTCTTGTTTCTAACAAAAAGTGTTTCTGTCACAGTGTTTCCAACAAACCCAGCAATTCGTAGGGCTGTTTCACAGGCCACATATGTTGCAATTCATTCTGACCTCTCTGATTGTGAAAGTGACGGCAAAAGGGCAGAGATATGCCAGCCAGTTCCTTCCCCAGACACATCAGTCAATAGATACCTGGAGCTGAGGAAAGATTGACATGGGCTAGGAATATCACTGTTTCCTTTATAGCCATAGTAATTCCCATCCTTCACAGAAAGAGCATATACAGGGATCTATGAATACACAGCTTCCACAAGCAACCCTGTGCTGTGACATTTCTCTGATAGCTGTGGCGGGGAGTACAAAAAAGCAACTTTTACCTTGCTCAGAATGACTACAGCCTGACAATTAAAATACAGGAATGAAGGTTTCAACCACAGTATGAAAGTTTCATACTTCATTTCCAGCATTGATCAAGCATTACTTTAACATTTATGAAATATAATATTATTAAAAATTTTTAAAACCCCGTAGCATTGATGCCAACATCTTCAAACTACTATGACTAGTGAGATAAGCAAGTTCATGCCTCTTTGGGCACAAAATTTTGCTTCAAAGTTGGATTAAAAGCTTTATTCCACCCAGGTCTTAGTCTTTGGTTTTACATGGGATTTAGCAGTAACAAAAAGAAATAAGAAAATTGCTTTCCATTTTTTTCTCCTATGTAAGCAGGTTTTGCAAGCAATTTAGAGAAATGTTATTAACAAGAGAACAGGGGATCTCTGAGAGTCTAGCTTTTAGTAAATTGCAGTCCACATGGAAAAAAAATAATTGAGAACCATTCTGCTAAGCTCTTTCATTAGTTAAGGGCTAGTAGTTCTGATAGCAACATGAAGAACAATTTTAGCAACTCAGTGCTGCAAGTTTCTTTAAAGTAGTCAATCAATTAACAAGAGTGCATCTGTCATCACATAACTTCATTTACTTAACCTTTTTGCATTAAGGCTATTTAAGAGCACATACATGTCATAAATGCTATAATTATCTCAATCCAAGATAACCAGTCATCTCAGAAATGGTACATCCATTTCATAGGACAGGAGGACCAGCAAAAGCATAAATGTCTTATATTTATGCGTCATTACTGTCTTGGATGGTGGATTTCCAGCCATACAGAGGCAGAAATATTGTTTTTATCGTGTCTGAAAGTATAAATCAAGCTGTCCCCCAGAAGAGTCACATGGAACACTGCACAAGCACTGAAGAGCAGATGTCAGAGCCAGCTAGCAGTTAGCCCACAGCCAGGAGACAACAACCTAAAGGTGTCAGCAACTTTGTTTTCCTGATTGTCAGAAGAGTTGTGTCAGAATCACGCAACAAGTAAATTTTTAGTAGTAGCTTTCAAAATTATGAACTATGTTGTACAAAAATGCATGTGTAGACAAAGTTCCTCTGATTTTACTACCTTCTTGAAAAGGAACATAAAAATCAATTTTTTAAGGACAGCAGCTATAAAACAACCTGTGTCATCTCAAAGACCAATTTTCTGATAAGCCTGAAGACTTCAAAAGCATGGTGCTGGCAAAAAGACTGGAGAGACATTCCATAATTAAAATGTTTCAGATCTGTATCTATGGTTTAGGCTTTTGGTGTGATCACAAAAATCTGTCAAAATCAAAGTTTGATTGAAAATTGAAGCAGGGTGGGAGGTAATAAAAGGGGAAAAGAAAGGGTTTCCTGGATGCTTGGCATACATTATTATTTATTTCTTTTTAAGACATTTTTTGTGCAGCATTTCAAACAATGAAATCAATAGTCACATTCATTGAAATAGATAACTAGTAAAAGATATTTATTGTTTGTGTAATTTTTATGTGGATCAATAGGTTAATTACACAAATGAAAACTCTAAATTGTCTAGAGAGTACTGTACTGTACAAATAAATAAAGTGTTCTGCAAAGTGTATTTAACATCCATTAAATTTATTCTTTTTTATTCAGTGGTATTGCTGAAAGAGCAGAAGAGGGTTTTGTAGCAATTTTCTCTGCTTTCTGCTTGAGAAAGTCTGCAGCCTCAGTCATTTGTATTTGAAGTTGATTAGGATGAAGTCAGAGTACTTGCATTTTTTTAACAGCTTCGGAGAGCCTTTAGCTGAGGGGCAGGAAGAAGAAAAACAAATATTCCTTACAAATATTTTGTCTTGAAAGCATTTACCTAAAAGTACAACTGTGTGTGTGGCCAGATGGAAAAGGCCGACTCAAGTCTATTGACAGACACACTTACAGACACCTGGTAGTTAAAGAGTGCAGTCCTTGATAGAATAAAATAGAATTAAATTCTCTACCCGAGAATTTAAACTTCTGTAGCAACTTATAACTTGTTTCCCAGAAGTTAGAAACTTTCTAAGTAGTGCAGAAGAGAAACTAAGTCTAAAAATTAAATCAATCAGCACTACTTTCCATGAGATTTTGTCCATTTAAACAAAATGTATTCTCAAATCACAGTATAGCAGAGGGTGTCTTTGGCTATTGGTACCAGCAGGGATACCTAAAGTATGCTATCACTGACAGTAATTGTAGTTTCAGTTTGCCCTGGGAATTACCTAAACTAAACTCGTGTTGTCTGTGTCCAGGACTGTGATATTAAGTAAAACTTGAAACTGGATTAATTTGTTGTACATGATGCCCATTGATAAGCAAAAGCTCATCCAGCAGATGCCAGGCTGGTTGTGTTCTTCAAAAAGATCAGCATGGAAACACTTTCAGACAAAGGAACAGAAACCCATGACCAGTTCATGAGAGGAGCATATGAACTTCTTCATTAACAGGCTCTAAAATGAAAATATCCAGATCAAGGTTGCTAGTGTTTTTGCACTTTGAGAAAAACTCAAGGAAATCTTTACATTTAGCTTCTCTTCCGTTAATTCCTTTCACACTAAGTATATTCAAAATAGCTCAGCTGGAAAAAAACATATTCAGTAATAATCAATATATAGAAACATTGTTATAGGAAACTAGATTTGTTACATACTTTAATTCTGGAAATTTCCCCTTTTTTATCTCATGACATGATACTGAAAATCACAGTTTTGACTTTTTTTCCAGCTTTTTTTGACTTCTGTATCACAAGGTTGAACAGTAGTCATCAATAAATTTACAGTAACTTGAAATTTTTAATATGTATGATAACTGTTATTTGAGTCTGTAAGACTCAAATCTATTTGAATTACTTCACATTTGTCACTTTATCAGAAAAACAAAAAGTTCAATTTCATTCAAAAGAAGCCTGAGCAATGTGGTGTCCCTCATGTATATTTTCATTCATCTTTTGTACATCAAAGATGAAATAAGAATATGTCACAAATAAATTATATTCTGGCATATCCTGGAATAAATCCTGGCATATACCACACATTATACCATTAGAAAATAATTTCCCCTATATAAATTCAAAAGTAGTGCATTTTCATTTTCTGTTGTTGATATATTTTTAGCAATCTGATATGTGTCATGACTAATATGTGATTTTGAAGATTTAGTGTTTATGAAAGTAAAATATTTGGTAGGTTTTGGCCTGTTTTGTGGCCATACAAGGCAGAAAAGAAAGCAGCCTCGGGTGTTCATGACAATGTGGGCACAATGAGATTATAATGCTGTAATTATATATATGAACTAGAAACTTAACTGTAGTGGAATGAGCATTATAAATCTGAAGACACACAACTATGTATTGAAAGTGGTTATCTTCAAAACAAAAGAAATTCACAAATTTGTAAATTTTCACCTTTTTTTGCATTTATTACTCAAAGAAAGGACTCTTGTTAATTACTGTGATATATGTAGATTGGTACCAGCAGCATTTGCATTTATTGTTATATGTCTACTAATTGCACAGCGGTCTCTGACTTTTATGGTCTGAGGTACATTGTTTGTGCTATTTATATCAAATAAGCATTTTGTCTTTTTCAAAAAGGAACAAAGAAATCTTTTGTACTAAGATACCACATCTTCAAAGCTCTCTACTTGCATATGGAAATTGTCCAGAGTAGGACTGAGGTGATTGCAGCCAATTCCAGTAGCATGCTTATTCATCTAACCAAAGTTTAAATAAAACTGAAGCACACAAATCTAAATTTGTGACCTTACCAAACATTGTGTCACAAAAGCACATCTCTCCCCCCTGAGCTTCCAACACAGTCTTCTCTCACAGGGCATCTCTGTTTTCTACACAGTGCTGCAAAAACTCAGAGCTCTGAATGTTTGCAGGTGTAAAACTCACCCACCCTGAGCAAGTCCCCACATTCCATGAAAAAGGCTTATGTGGATTGCAGAAGGAGCCATAATGCTGCTGATGTTCTCATGTGTGTTTAACAAGTGTTTTTCAAAATATTTTACAGCTGCAAAATTGGCTTGACAGCAATCACAGCAGTAGCTGATTAAAAATGAAACCGGGAGGATTGTGTGTACCCTTTAATCACTTAGGAATGGAAGTCCTTTCTGTGAGAAACCTAAATTCAGTGTCTCTTTTGACCTGAATGTCTCCTGGAGAATTGCTCTGATTAGCACGGCAGGAATATTTCAGTTCAGTTCTTCACTTGCATCTGAGGAAATGGACAGCTTTATATGAATAAAATTACTTAAAGCAGTTTTAAAACTCTCAAAAATATAAAATAAGGCTTTGATTTCAAAATACTACTAGATAAATAACAATAGTGTAATACAAATATATAAATTGACACCTAATAACTTGTGTTGTGATCATTATAGTGCAATTTAACCTATACAAAACCTTGAAACATATATGATTATATCTATTTTTGTAAAATAAGAGTGAATCATTAATTTAATCTGAATTACTCTTTATCATACTGGGGTTTGTGCTTGTGTGTGTGGGTGTGGGTGTGTGCATTGAGCATCTTATGAGAAAATGTTTTTGAATCAACAATTGCTGTAAAAACTTTTATTAGCATAGTGACAAAGAGGCCTTAGTCTGCCTTATTTGGAACTAGTCAAATTTTGCCTAGTATTATCACTTGTCCTTTGATCAAGAGTCTTCTGTTTTTTAAATAGATCTGACTTAACATCTTGATTCTACTGACATGAAAATGCAGTCTACAGTTTTTTACTTTTCCTGAAAATCTTGTGATTAATTCTCAACATCTATTTTTTTTTTGTTTGTCCAAAATATCCAAAAGATGTTCTCATTAATAACATTGTAATTTCATGCAAATGACAGAAAATGGGGTACTTAAAATGATTCTAAATAAAAAAAAATGCAAGTGGGGTACACTATGTTTTCTTTCATTTTCTTTAGTGGTTTGGGTGTTTTTTGCTTTTCCCTTATTCTGCTTTAAAAAAATAATAAGTCCATTTACTTCCTTTCTTCCTCCTATAGCAAATAAATGATGTGGCTGTCATAGCCATCACCTGCTGATAGCCACTCTTACCTAATCCTTACTTTGATCTTTTCTCACTTATCCATTGGTGCCATAGAAATGGTAGCTGGAATATCTTGCTGTGGAAGCATCTTCTCTGATTTGTTTCAGTCCATGTTCTACCTTGGCCACAAATATTTCACACATCTTTTACAACACAAGCATAACTACTATGTCTTCCCCTATCTCCCTGTTTGCTTATTTATGAGCAAACTTTCTGATTCACCAGCTGAAACATTCATCAAGTCTTTTCCTCATAGGACATCAACAACAATTTTGCCATTGGCTTTTGAGATTCCTGTTCCATACAGGTTTAGAGAATATATTGGTCCCTTCACAATTTTTATGTCAATTTTTATATGGTCCCATTTGACACCAGCAGACACTTCTATTTCACTGAAATCTTCTGTCAGATGCTTCTAAAACCTAACCTCATATATATCTTTGTATTGAAAAACTTTTTTTCTTGGAAACTTTTCTTGAAATTAAAACTAAATAAATAAAAGCTTCTATTTATGTCTACGATTTTTCAATCCGTTCAGCATATGTAATCAGTCAGGAATTTTATTTTCAATGCAAGAAGTTAATGAAGTGATTTTAAATTTTCCCTTATTGTTTTTCCTAGTAGCTGGCCATTTAAAGTACCTGGCAATTTCTCTTCAAACGAATTACACAATACTTACATTTGACTCAATTAAATGTAGAAACAAAGCACATGTCTATTCATGGTAGAAGATTGTCATTATGCTTTATTTTTTTCATACTATTAATTGTGCATGGAAACATTGAAAGAGAAAGGATCCAAGAGGATCCTTTGAAATCATGCATCATACTGAAGCAAATGTTTAATCTGTAATTGTCTTGAATTTTATACTTTCAAAAGTTTTCATTCCCAAAGGATAATGTGCTGACTGAAGGTAAAAGTGAGGTTAATTCAGTGCTGTCCAACTCCTGCTGCACCATATAGATGTAAGTCACAGCCTATTTTGACTATTTGTTGTTTTGACATTAGACTAACAGCATCTCTGACAGTAGAAGAAACAAAACTAGTATGGGACTCTAGTGGTTCACTCAGAATAAGTGCATTTCTTAGGCAGGAAAAAGTATATGAAATAATAGGATTGCATCTAAATTCTAGTAACCTTCAGTCTAATTAGCGTACTGCTGCTATATCTACATGTGAAATAAGCTAGAATATTAATTGTCTCTGTATTTAAAAAAAAAAAGATGTAAATTTAATGTAATTTGGAAAATTAAAAACAATTTAAAGGATCATTTCAAAGAGGACATGCATGAGTATAGAAATTCAGTGACTTTTTCATACATATTTTGCTGCACTGGAACAATTAATTGCTCTATTTCCACTCCTATTACTTTAAAGGGCCATTCAAATATGATAATGGTGAGACTAACTAAATACCCTGGAGCTGTAAATCATCTTAAAATTTCTGATTCAGCTGAATTATACAATAAAGTGTTACATTTCCTATTTAAGTTCCCAGTTACTTTTTATGAACATTTGGTTAAATGTCTTCAGTGGCAATGAATTAAACAGTATTCCTGTCTTTGTAATTGTTGAGGACTAACACAAATTAGGTAGCTCTCAAAAATCAGATACGAAGAATTAAGAACTTTTATGCTTAGAAATATCTTTACCAGGACCTAGAGCTAGTCTAGAAAAGCCAAAAAAAGTCAGATACAACAACAGGATGCAGACCTTACAGGGAACTGTCACCTTGACAATGCAAATCAGCATCAGATATGAAAGTGTAAATGTCTTCAATCTATATATTCTCTTCTATTTTCATTATTTTTCATGCCTGTTTGATAGAGTTAATATGGCAAAATTAATTATTTATATAATTTCTAAAAGAAATATCAGGAAAACTGCTTCAAATTATCTCAGCAACCCAAATCCCTAACTTGAAAATCATGAAAACAAATTTCCTGACAACACACACAAAAAGGGGTTTGAGTACTCAAAGGTCGTATAAGAGTACTGAGTGAGTGAAGAACATTTCAACAGCCCCAGTGGCTGTGTCAACTGCGGACTAGAAAACACCTCTGAATGCCCACTGACTTCTCCATAAAAATCCCACCAGGAGCTCTGCTAACTTTAAAATTTGAAACCTATCTCTAAAGTGTGTTGCCCAGATTTCACAGGTATTTTCCTGTTCTTGTGCCTTCTTGCCAGAAGATTTTAAGCTTTCACAGTCCTCAATGGTTTGACAGACTACCCGAAGAAGTAATGGAATTTCCTTTCTTGGAGATATTTAAAACTCACCTGTATGTGACCCTGTGCAACCTTCTGATGGTGAACCTGTATTAAAAGGGGGGTTGGACTACATGATTTCCAGAAGTCTCTCCCAACCCCAGCCATTCTTTTATTTTGTGGTTGACGCAGAACTGACTGAAATTAAACTAGGATAGCCCAGTGAAATATTTTTGATGTACAAACCCCACACTGAAGAAGCACCTACACTGATTTTCTGTATCATACTTCCAGACACAATATACACTTCTTTTCCTGGACATTGTTTCTAATGTGCTGACTCAAGCCAAAATGCAATAATATAGACTTTGTGCAGGCAAAGGAATTTGTCATATTAAAATCACACTGTTAAAAGACAAGCTCTGCTCTGGATCTCAGCGCATGACTGCCTTAAAGAAGGCTGAACCCTTACACCAGTGGAGGCTGCAGCCAGAAGTATAGGCTTGTACTGCAAAAAATACCAGCCAAAAAACCTGTGAAAAATTCTTCATTGCCATGTATTGCTCAGAGAAAAATATTTACTGAGAGTAAGAGAAATTGGTCATCCCTACTGTCTTCTTGATCTTCTCTTCCTTTAACTGGAAAGATGTGTTTCTTGCTACTTCTAATTACTTAGCATAAAACCTAATCCTAGGCTGGTGGAATTTGTATCTTTTACCTCACTCTCACTGACAGAACCAGAAGAAAATCATGAGGTATCTATCCCAATAGATATAGGTAAAAATATAGGGGTTCAACCAGTTTCAGGCAAAATGCTTAATATTTCTAACTTGCATTCTTCTTCTTCTTCCACTTCTGTTGCCTCATAGTCTTCATACAAGATTTATCCATTAAAATATCCATTAAAAACATTTGTAAATCACCAGGAAGTACCTGTTGAAACATTCTCCAGGACTACAACTCCCTCCCACCTACACACACACAAAACACTGATGAAATATTCTGTCTGTTCCAGGGTGTCACTTCATTAAAATGTTAATGTCCGTTTTTTTATGAGAGGGTGTGAAAAAAAAATATCTGCTAAGGTGGAGGTGGGTAGCTAGTGGCAGATTTCCCAACATAGTTAATAATATCCAAATGAAATCTAGGAAAAGAATGCAGACAGAGAACTTTGATTTAAACATTTATTACCTTGCAAGAATATTAGAGGTATTAAATATTTTTAATGGCCTGAGTTATTAATTTTCTCTATTTAAAGGTTACAAGAAAATAAACTTCTGAAGATATAATATTTCATACTTCAAGTACCAAGTTGGTTTTTTCTCTACAAGAGAATCTGCTCTTTTTTTCTAGAAAAGATGAAAATGCACACCACTGCAGCATCACTTGTTTCACTCAAAGTTTGCTCAGATACAGTTAATTAAAAACCTAGTAGCGCATGGGAATTTTCAAAGCAATTCCCTTCTACAGTCTTCTGTCTGTTACCTCCATCTAGGTCACCTCCATCTAGGTCATCCTTCTTCAATGAGACCAACTTGAAAAGACACACAAATGGAATTCTGGAGAAAATGGAAACAATTCAGCTCTAATACCCATTGTAACAGAAACCTGCCATTGCTACTTTCATAAACGATTGTAAGTGTGCTGCTGTTTTTTCTTGCTATTGTCGAGTTTAATTTCAGAGATGCCTCTTGAAAAAAAAAAAACCCAACATTTCCCAAATCCAAACTTTAAAATACAATATGGAATTTAACTTATAATAAAGCTTTGAAAAAGAATACCCTGATCAAGAGCTAAACTAAAGTGCTGATACATTTGACTTTTTTTTCTTTCCCCAAATTTTTGCCAATTAGTCAGGCAACATCAAGTCTTGCAATAGAAACCAGAAGCTACATTACTCCTGATACAAACAGAAGCAAAAGGGCTGAAAACTCAGTGTTGGGATTAGAACTCCACCATGCATGAAATTGGTTTTCCAGAAAACCCATAACTTGGGATAGTTGCATATCAACTTCTTTGCCTCAATGGCAAGTTACTGAAGGGCTGATTTTGCAGCATCCACACTAAGAGCAGAATGTTCATGGATGTCCTCTCTGTGCATGCCCACATTGGTTAAAGAACACTGAGGCTACAAGAGCAACATTTCAATACAGATTAAATATTAGTACTGCTTTAGTAATCTAAAGCATTTTCATAAGATGCAATTTCCATTCCAGCTTCAACCTCAGTGCAACAGGCCAGTAAATTCAGGTGCATGTGAGAGGCTTATTTTGACCTTCTTTGTTCTGCTATGTTAATATAGTCTGGCTCTTCAGGGTTTTGATATGGTTATAAAGTAAAAAAGTTTCCTGTTCTTATAGGATCCCACATACACATAAGAAAGAAACATTATTTAAAATAAAAAATCCTCATTTATGAACAGAATCCAGATCTAGCTTCTCATCTAAATTATGCAGCAAGCAACAAGAAGAATTTTTAAGATATTTTCTAAACAAGCTTCATTTCTGAAAAGTCTTCAAGCCAGTTTTTAAAAATAAGTGTTATTGATCAGTGACATTCTAATGAATAAAGGTCAAAAAGCAATTATTTTCAAGATAACTTTACAATATTCCTAAGTAGGAGAAAGTTCTACAAACACAAGCATAAATCAGGGAAGCATATTAATGGAAATTACAATTCTACATTTTTACAGTAAAGGAAGATAATTCTGTTTCTTGTACAAACATTTAAAATAAATTAGGCAGTCTTGTTCAGTCTTCCAAAAGAAGAGTGTTATTATCCCAGCAGAAAATGTGAACTGAAAGACATGAAAACAGCACTGATAAGCAACTTAACCCTGACCAGAAGCGGAGAAGTAGGGACAAAATTAGCTGTTGTATCCCACATCCCAGTTGAATTAGAACAGCTAAGCATTTCAAAAGCTAAGATGCTTGCACTGTGCTCATGAGCCCATAAACATTTTTACAAAAGTAATATTAGAAACTATAGAACATACCAGATTTGCGACCTGCATGAAAAATGCTTATTAGCCACGTGTATGCAGTCTGTGAGCAGAGACCAGCGCTAGAAGCAGCATGCTGGTAAGGTTTTCACTTCACAAAGTTCAACTGAAAACAGATATTACTGTTTTATAACAGCAGTAATAGCACAGGTATCCTGTTTGCAAAGCAAGATAGACCAAAATCGTCTTCTGAAGATTTTGCTGTACACAGGCAGATTTGAGATAAAGAAACCAAAAGGCACCTCTGTTCCTCACTAGATTGACATATTTGGGAATTTCTTTTTCTTTAAAGAAACTGAATTAAACAAAGTAGATTTTTTTTAAGAGAGTGGGAAAATGTGGAATCAAACCAGGGAATCTAGGGATTTTCAAAAACAATAAACTTTATTTCCCAATTTTCAAAACTGAAAATGTGTCCTCAGTAGACAATTCTGAGAGCAAACACATCACCACCTTCAAATCAAGTAGGTGCAAAAATCTGCAGGATCAACTTTATTGGTGATGCAGCGGATGCAAAATCATCTCAAAATTGACCTTATAATTTTTCTATCAAGGGCATGACTGTCAGACTGAGATAGCATTTAAGGAATCCATGAATGTGTAATTCAGAATATTTAACTGGAATCAACAGAAGTGAGGGTAAGAAAATTGTTTTTAAATAACAGGTTTGATTTGTATATGATATTGTAAATCAATGAGGTTTCTCTGGCAAAGTGGATTGCAATTCCTTTGGACAAAATAGGTAAATGCCATAGTTCATGTCAATGCCATAGTTCAAGTCATAGGATCCAAAGGAACAAACGGTCTGTATATAATATTATCAAATTACATTAAGGACAATGATCCTGTCAGACACCACACTTAGTTTCCTAGTGTATTAGAATTGATTATATTCCCTAAACTCTTGGAGAGGTGACTTTCTCCACATTCAAGAGTTCTAATGTGTTCTTTAATGCAAAACCAATGGTCTGCTAACATAAAAATGGTATGCTAATGTCCAGTTTCAGACCGCTGATGTACACTCTACTAGTAGAAAGAAAGTACAAGAAAATCATAGCTTACAGTGGATAAATAATTTTTAGCAGGAAATGGGATAATTGAACTAAAAAGTTACCTGGATGACTGAATGGAATTGCCTAATATTCTGGGTAAATATTCATTTAATAAATGCACCCAACACTATGTAGAGACACCAACATCATATTCACTCCCCAAAATCATCTACGCTTCGTATTGGTATTCTTAATTTTTTATGGTCATCTATACTCATTACTTGTCATGCCAGCAATATTCCTTAGGTTCCTCCCTAGTGCTTTCCTTCTTATTGAGTTTACTGGCAGCAATTATTTTAGTTGTCACTTCAGTTTTAGTTGTCACTTCAGTTTTTTATCACTAAGCCTAGTGTTAGAAATTTTCTCAATCCCTCCTGTTCCTTCAGTCAATCATTTTGTACATGTCTTTCCGACTGTATTAATTTTTGCTGAGTGTAGGGAACTAGTTATATGCATGTAGGGAACAAGAGCTACACACATATTTAAATCATGAATTTAAATTCCCTTTCTGTGAGTAGCAGTGCAGAAATTAAATCATCACTACATTTTTCATTTCTTTTTTCATGTGCAAGACAGTGCAGAGCTTCAGAAAATTTTACCTATGCTTCAGTGGGACTGAATACCATTCCCTATATTCTACACACAAACCCCCACACGCTCATTGATGAGGATAAATGATGAAGGACAATAGCAGTTACAGTTACAGTTCTTAAGAGGGAATTGACACTGGATAAGGGATATTGTAGAAATCTGGATAAGTGATTTTGCAGATGAGCAATGACTGGACAAAATTCTTTATTTGTGATTTTCATCACTCCAAAGAACACTCTAAAAGAGCAGTTTATTTAGTTTATGAATCACTGCCATATAGGATTAATGGAGTTCCTAATTTTCACTAAGAGACTAATCCTTTAAGATTGGGCCTGGAAGATGAGATACCAGGCATCCTCTTTTCCTACAGGCACTAGAAACTGCTTACTGGTTTTAGCACACTCTTCACAGTCTTTATTTACATTGTGACTCATTTGCACAATATGTTCTGATGTTGAATATATGGAACCAGTGAAATTGTGCATCTGGTGTTGCCACAGAATGTGGGTACAGGTGAAGGGAATAAAATGGCACTAACTGGGGTTTTTCTGCATCAGGGTACACTGTTGGCATTGAGTCATAGCCAGAAAGTTAATTTCATTGCAACTTCACATAGCTCTTATGCTGTTCCAACATCTGGGTCTGACGTGACCTCAAACACATTCCCTTCAAGTAAAATAATTTTCGTCTGTAAACCGCTTTCTATATTACTCTAGGAAAATTATATTAAACTAATTTTAAGAGTTCACTTTTCCACAAAGAAACATATGGATGGATAATATCTGTGTGAATTAGATACAAATGACATCCAGAACCCAGCTATATTTTAGACTGATCTGAGTAGATACAGTTCTGCAGAAGGTAAATTATATTTTTGTTCAAATACTTCGGCAAATTATTTGGGCTCAAATATTTTTAACACAGCAAGAGTTGTAGGGACAATGAAGAAAAAGAAAGACTTATTTCCACAGTAAGGAAATATATTTTTTTCAAGAAGAAGTACATTTACTCAATCATCAGAAAATTTATCTCATTTCTGGTTTTCTGAAAGAGTAATTTTAAAAATACACAATTAATGGGGATTAGCTGCATCACTTTCCAAATTACGTATAGCATACGAGAATTCTGAAAAGCAAAATAGATTCATTCTTATAAAAAATATTCTTTGTGCCTAAATATTGGTTGATATTCTTTAGGGAATTTTCAGCAGAGAGAAGGTATTGTTGAATAACTACTTCAATACAGATCAAGAAAGTGAAGCTACAGTATAAAAATTTGTATCATGTAGTGGAAGATTTATGTTTAAATGTCAGTTGTTTGACACTTACGTAGCTTAAGAACAATGCTTCCAGACAATCTCTTTAAAGATCATTTTATAGTCAATATATTCTTGCAAAATCCTAACAAATAGTAGTCTCTTTCCTCAAAGCTTAGTTTTATCATTTTAAGGAGCTTGAAAGTCAACAGTGGAGAACAATTTTATACCTCATTTCCCCAAATAAGCTATTGATGGATCCAACTAAAAAACTGATCAATGTATGAATTCAGTTTTAAAAAGTTTCTTTTCATACTGTGAACGCTGTCCTTTTAACAGGAATTATTGAAATGTAGATCCCTCCATATTCTGTTACTGTAAAAATAATCTATGTCATTATATTTCTTTTTAATTTCATGGACAAATAGAAGAATAAAGGCAGAACTCTTCTAAATGCTCAGAAATAATCCTTCCAAGAATGTGATCATGCACTTTGATTAAATTTGTATAATCACCTTACACTTAATAGAATTTTTCAGATTCAGTAGCCAAATTTCCACTTTCCCTTAACTGATAAAATCTTTCTAATAGCTTTTGCTTTTGTGAAGTCAGAGAACACACAAATTTGATTCTGAGGTGAAAAATCCAGTTTTTCTGTTAACATTGCAAAAGTTATTCATAAATTGCAATACTGTATGTATTGCTCCATATTTTTCTTAGGGTTCTTCAGTTAAAAGCTGTCTGCTTTGAATATTTACCACATTGGAAATTCTGGTTGATGATTAAAATAATGCTCATTTTATTTTGTTTTCCTCTCCCTTTAGTGCTTGATGGAGCATTTTGTGGGCTAATAGGTAATATCAATAATGTACGCTGGTTCTTGAACTCTCATATTTGTTTTAAAAATAACAGAAAATATTTATTATAGACAATATTTAGAATAAGCTTAACAACTTTTTAGTACTCACTGGAAGAGGCCTTCTTTTTCACACAGATGACTTGTAACCAGGGTCTACCAGTTTCAAAACCTCTTTTGTTATATACGTTATTCTCTCTACAGTGCCATTTGTAAGAGAATTTGGTTTACCATAATATCTGCACTCTTAGGGTATTTAGTGTTTTCATTTGTACATGAACTTTATACACTGTTTTAATTTTTTGCTGATATATACATGATACACAACACTGAGCCATTCTTTACCATAATTCTGGTTTTCTCCTTAGCCCTGAATTTTATTTTTCTGTTCAACATATTTTTATAAAAAAAAAAGAACAGAGAATATGTGAAAAAAAGCATAAAAAGACAGGCAAATATTTTTTACATTAGTGGCTTGTCTAGAGTGAAAAATCCTTTCATGATTAATTATGTAGGGAATTTCATCTCTGAAGAATACAGGAAGAACATTTCTCTGTATTTTTGTGTGTCTACTATGTCTGGTTGTCACTGAGAATTTGCATATTGATCTTCTGCTGCATTGGCAAGCTAAAAAACATTTTACAAAACATTGAGTGTCTGGGCATGTCTTCAGGTAACTGATTCAACCACAGTAAATATTTCAAGATAGACAAAGGGAATCAAGAACTTGTTTCCAAAATGCTGACAGGAGTGTTATTTCCCCTTGATGCTTTAAAAACATTAGTCTAAGAACTTCCTTAATTTCTTTATGGTGTCTGGGGCTCAGTTGTTAAATTTGAGCATCAGGTTTTTTTCTATTCTGCTGATACAGATAGCAAAGTTTCACATTACAACTGGTTTGCTACTTCAGCAGCTGTTAGGGACCTGTGGCCAGCTGCAGGGCATTCTCATACCACAGCAGCACAGATTAGATTTTAAGAAAAAAGGAAAAAGCTTTCCTGTCAAGGCAGGACAGAATGACGATATCTCGGTTACAACGTGTGAGTTTTAGTGTGCAGACTGACAAAAGGGAATATTTCTCACAAATAAACTTTAAGGAGTTTCATAAATTATCTATAAAATATTCAAATATTGTGCTCCATTGGCCAAGATTTTCTTCTAATAGGGAAGCAAGTGCTGCTTCTTCATACCCTTTCCTTGCATCAGGAAAAGATTAGCAGTTAGTATAAATCAGTAAAATGAGGACAGAATGGTACTCCAACTGTAAACATTTCTATGACTGACACAATGCTTGCATCCTGCTCTTAGATGCAGGAAGGTTTCCATCAGATATTGTGATTCAAACATGCCCAAAGCAGCAGTTTATGGAAGTGAAGGATGGATGCTGAAGTAAGATGTAGCAAAGTGGGTCTGCAGGTGCTTTGGGTTCCAATCCTGGCACTCTTCATTTCCAGTCTCATGCAATGTGCAAGGGTATTCTGTCTCTAAAATCTGGGCTAGCTTCAAGTATCCCATGTAAGATCCTATGCAGTTTGAATCTGTATAAGAAAAGCTGTATTACTTAGGTTATCAATTGATGTATTAACAAAGCAAACTTGAAACAAGACAGAAGCTTTTATATATATAAAAAAACCACATGAAAGATAAGAAGATAAAAGATTCTTTCTGAGTATAACAAACTCTAACTTGTACTTCTCTTTATAGGAAAAAAAGTCATGTTATTTAGGTGACAATAGCTGATAGTTATTTTTTAATCATTTTTCAGTTGCATTCTACCACTTCCAGAAGTGGAAGAAAACCTTGATCCAGTAGAGATAAGTGGATAACCTCTAATCTGTTATTGTAAGATTTGTGGGTAATATGGCAAACATTTGAATTTATTGCATACTCTTACTTGGCTAACATACCATACATGATGCAGATGAAATTCAACAGCCAGTATGCTTCTTGGGATTTAATTTAGCCAGGTTTTTACTTTAAAAAATGATCTAAGGCTGATGGGTGAGAAAGCACTCCTACTAAAGTACAAGTGGAAGGTGCATGATATAGTGAAATATGATGACTTTGAAAGTCTGTTGGTGTAGAAAAAAAAAATCACTGCATAATAGTAAAATCTTCTGCCTCTCCATTTCATATTTCAAACATCACAATTTGAGTTAAATAGGAAAAAAATTGAAGCGTGTTTTTTAAATGCAAGAATTATTTTGAAAAACAAAACCTGGCTGTTTTCAGAATTTATTTAAACAGTTTTGATTCTCTCAGTTATGGTACATTTTCTTTAGAGAAGCTAATGCTGTGAGCTCTCAGAAAAATGAATAGCTTAGTGGTCCAACAGGTTCTACAGCCAAGTTATTCAATGCTCCAACTCTAGATTTGACTTCAAATCACCCTGTGAATTTCCAGAAGAGACTTATAGAAATGATTTCATAATACCAAAGGGAATAATTGCTTCTTAAAGTCAAAGGGGTTTGCACTGGCTACTCGTTTAGGCTTTATGTTGGGTTTAGCTATTTATTGGGTTTTTTATCCTGTTCTCTTACACATGAAAAGTTAATTAAATTTTGAATAAAAGGTTGAATATCCACACTGATATCTCAATATGTGTAACATCTTTTTCCTTTTTTCACTCAGACTATGTACATTTCCTGCTCTGCAAAGATGTTTTGATTGTTACAGAATTATAATCTAAGTATTGCCACATAGCTTTCCTCATTTGTGGTGTGTTCTTAAAGCTTCCTGCCATTGGTTTGCCAATGTTTCTTCTCCATTTTATCAGTCTTAGATAAGATGCCCCTGGCTTTAAGATTTATTGAGTTTGTAACAAACTTGGCTCTAAATTACCCTAGATCATTAATCATCAACTTCCTGCTGTGATCCTATCTGGGACTGTGGACCTCCCAGGTATGTGGTCAGAGTTTATCTTTTGCACGTACCTATTTTAGATATCTTACTTAAATACAAACCTTTGCCTTGTGATGGTTCTTTGTTGTTCCCTTCTGGAAATCAGTTGAAGGTTTAATACTGAGCATGACTATCCCAGCGATTCAGATTAGGAAGACAGGAATTATCCAAAATGTTGAATATAAATCTCAGTTTTATCAGTTTTAAACTTTAGAGTTCACAAACTTTATTGACAGTGTTAAAATTCAATAAAAAATTAAGTTACTCTCTGGAGTTCACTTGAAATTCAAGTCTTAGTAAGTAGTCAGATACACAAATTTAAGTCATCACCTGAACTTCATCATTGTACTTTCCCAATTTTGTTTCTGCTTGCATGCACCGACATCTGAATAAAATTGCTCAACATGATGGTCCATCAACATGATGGTCCCTAATTTAGCACTTTGCCAGAGAATACACTTGCATATTATTATACATCTTCCAATATTCTGGTTCACTGAGGTAAAATATCTCTTGTAAAAATGTTATCAGATTCATATTCCATAACTGCTCTGTGATCTCCTTTCTAGAAAAATGAAAAGGATAGACAGATATATACACACTCTTATGCACACAGAAGGGAACAGATATTGTCTAGCATGTTTGTTACTCCTGAATCAAAGAGAGCACAAAGCAGATTAATTTTCCCCACTTGTATTATTTGTTTCAGGAAGAAAAGATATTTTATAACAGCCCTACTCATGCAGGAAGATATGAGGAATTCCTTACTGCAAAGCCAGCCAAAGTGATGAAAGTTTTAGCAGAAGAGTAAGCCTATGACTATTGTCTTTCCTACCAAAAATGCTGACATGAATGTACTTCAAGCTCTTCCTGACACCATGGAAGCTCAGCACACCTCATAAGAACTCTGGTGGAGATGTATGAAAGGCAGGAAGAGAAACATGCATGGAGGAGAAAGTTTAGACGGTGTCCAGTGATTGCTATTTGGTAAGACAAAGGATTGATTCTGGGAAAAAATTATCCCATAGACGTAAAAAGTGATTGAATATTCGAACAGACTCCAGGATCACTGGTTCAAATACATTTTTATTATACTTTGCCTAGACAAATCTCTCCTTATAATACTCTCAGCACAATTTCTCTACAAACTTTTCCTATATATTACAGATATAATCAAATTCACATGTTGTAATAATATAAACGGATTACAAACTTGAACTGAGACATTCCTGTGAATTAATTTCTGGGTGTTCTTTACAAAAACATTTTAAAACTTCCCCAATGGTCCACTATCAGATTTATAGAGTAGGTTGCTGTAACAGACCGACTCATCTACCTTTTTCCTGAGCCAGCCCATGCCATCTTCCAGCATGCTTTTCTGTGCTGTGTACTAATAAAACAAATTAGAAAAATGAGGATGTTTTAAAGTAGCTAGATAACATGTTTGCATTGTTTGCAGAAAGGACAGTCCTTTAACTCTTATTTCACTGGTAAATAGCTGATGGCTTGGCAGTAGCTCACATTGCCTCCTGAAAAGAGTAAGCATTAAACACTGTTGTATCTGTGCAAGAGAAGACACTGCTGAATGTAAATACATCTGCTCTAGCCAAGAAAGGTATTCAGTACTTGGCTGTTTAGTTCCTGCTTGGTGGCAGGACTGTTAATACAATGCAATTATATAATATAAAACCAGCATTACAAAGCAAGGATTCAAGCTGATAATATATATAAACATAGTATTCATTTACAGTACTGTAATTCATATTCTCCATGGGGAAAAGATAAGGAGCAAATATTCCTGCAGACAATTTCCATAGCTAAATTCTGTCCCTATTACACACTCATTTCACACTGGTGCAAATTAAAAGTCTCAGTGAGAACAGCGAGAAGACTCCCACAGAAAAGCTCACTCCCAGAAGCATTGCAGCACCTCACACCCTGTCTCCCAACAAATATTTTGTCCCTCAGGCCCATTCATCCAATCTTCTTCATCTCCCTCCCCCTTTGGAAAACCAAGCATAAGCATCCTACTGTATTGTGGCAAGGGACAGGTTATGTGCAGGATAGAAGGGGCTCTGCAATATCCATGTATTCACAATATTGAGAGAAAGTAGCTACCTCATATATGTATGCATAGGTTGTATCAAGCTTTCCAGTAGAAGTACAATTTTTGGAACTTGTAGAAGAAATATAGAGGAATTTAGATCTCTGACCAAAGCAAAATACTGCTTTCTTGAATAATTAATATAAACTGGGGTTTTTTTTCTATTGAAAGATGGAATACCACCAGTTTTCTTAAATTAAGCTTGCTTTGAAAAAATAATATTAAAACCATGCTTATATACTGAAAAGGAGGACATGTCTGACTGTTAATTAGCAATGTTGGTACCATGTGAATTTCAAGTAGAAAAACCAAAATATTTTTTGTAGAAAATGCCTGTTGCAAAAAAGAATGTGTCAAGTTCCAAGCTATGAAACATTAACATAACAGCAACCAGGTTTTGTTTGAGGTTTTAACAGTTTGTTTTCAATTCTTTTGCTTACTTCTTTTTTTCACATATGGATTATTAAAACACCAACAGATGTCCTTTGGCAAATGAATATGTCCACTGAATTTGTTAAAACTTTCCAAATCATCTCTCAGCTTTTTTCACATCTCCTTGCAATGTGTCCAAATCTGTATGTAGGCTAAGAATCCTTAAGGCATTTAGAAAATCAGAGAAGATACTTTTAATGTTTATGTGTTATTATTTTTAAAAAATCGTGAAGAAAACCAGATTCTCCTTATCCTGACATTTGAAATAAAAGATTATGATTACTTTTTTAGCACAAAAATTTATTTCTCTGTCTCTTGAAAATTCTGCAATACATGATGGTATTATTTTCTGAATTTTAAAAATTGCGTACTTAAAAAATGTTTGCTGTATGTATTTCAGAGCTGATTTTCTTTATCTTTAAATAGAACAACTTATTATATAGCAGTTTCAAAAGAGAGTATAGATGGAGTTAAGATAATTTCCTGTCATGGTAGTTAAAAATAAGACAAGGAAATATGGAATCCCATGAAAATCCCACTGCAGGAGCTCAAATAATGCTTAGAACTTTCTGGGTATTGCTTGATGTTGAAAAATAAAATAAAATAAAATAAAATAAAATAAAATAAAATAAAATAAAATATCAAATGAGATAAAGGTTTACTGCATGGAAAGTGCAAATTCTGTGAGCATGGACTGATAATCCTATTTATAATCAGACTGGAAGTAGATTAGACTTGAAATTCTGGTCAAAACTAAACAGCAACTTGTCAGAACACGCCATTCTCTTTCAGGGTTCCCTTTTGTTGCTTGATGTGTATTTTTTTTTTTTTTTGCTCTTGCTCATAAATGCTAATGACATATACATACAATTACACACTGTAATTACAGATTTATCAAATTTCTAAAATTATGGGTCTGAACATTTTTCAAATAAATACTTAAATACTGGCTTCACTGACAGAATATTCATACACTAGCTTGGTGTGGAAAACCAGCAGTTAGGTTTGATTATACAGAATAAGTACATGGCATGAGCTTTGAAATTAGAAATGCATAATGTAAAATGTAATGACTATTTCTAACATGGGACTAAATTGAATAAAAGGGGCTCTGCTGATCTGGAACAGATCTTAGTGTTGTGTGACCTGGCTTGGCCTGATCTTTTTTCTGCCTAGTAAGTCTTGAAAAAAAATAACAATCTGCTCACTTTGTTGCTAAATATCAGGCAGCACACTACTTTTTACATACCAGATATTGTTTATTTTATGTCAATACATAAAGCAGAAGCAGATGCAAGTAGAGCAGAGAGTTGAATTATCTAAAAAATATTTTAGCACTACAAAATGGTAATATTGGTACTTGCTGAAAATACACATCCGATACAAAATTTGGTAAAGTTATTCCTGTATCTTTTTGTATTAGATTAGAATTAGCTTAGATGAAAAACCAGACCAAATACACAATCGGATTAAGATTCTGATACAAACTGAGAGGAGTGAAGTGCATCCATTTTAACTTTGTATTTTCATCTCTTTTTGGCACTTTTTCATTCTGTCTGGATTTATTTTATATTAAAAAGGAAAAAAAAAAATTTAAATATTGGACCATTAACTATGAAAACTTTTAGACTTGTTTCTATCTGAAATTGATGATTTAAATTGAGAGAGAAATATCAAAGTTTTTAGGAAAAAAAAGCATGAAGAGTTCATCTAAATCTGATCATCTGCTGCATTCTAACTAATTTTGTATAGATATGAATGCACTTCATTTTCTATATCTTTTATTTCCTTGATAATCAACAAGGTAATTCACTCATTTTTGCATGTATAGGATATAGAATTAAAACACTTAAAAGAATATATAGCTGTATATCCTTACCCCTGAGAATGTTCAATAGAATTTGAACTGTACTTGCCAGGTTTGTAGGATGAGGCCCTTTAGAAGGTTTCCCATACTTGTTTTTGTTTTTTTTTTTTTTTTTTTTAATAGACACAGCCAGTAGTGCCACCTACAGTTAAGGTTGCTTGAGGCTTCCTATTACAAGACCATTTTGGTTAACTATAATATTGTAAAACTGATGGTTTGGGTAGGAGCTTTCTCTTAAAATACTTGTCAGCATTTTTTTTTCACCCCAAAGAGGTTTAACTGTTCTGATGGTATGACAGGAGATGTATTTACATTCTTGCCACTGAGAAGAGGAAAGAAGGGAAAGCCCCAAAAATAATCTTGATTAAAACCTCCAGCTCTCCCCTGTTTCACATCAAATATGAAGAGCCTGGCCGCAGTGAAACACCTTAGGATGGACAGGAACCAATGGTAATGTGAGAATTGTGAAGTGGGACGGGGAAGAAATTGAGTGAAAAATTAGAAGACAGCTCTGGATGGAGAAGACATTAGCCAGGGGACTGAAGCAGAGGACTAGTAAATAACTAGACACAAAATTGTCATAGAGAAATTTTTTGGTAGATACTCATTTCCCTGAAACCTGAAATGGAGCATACACTTGCCACATTTCTTTTATGAAACCTGTCATCATTTTCTTTCAGATCTAAAAGTTTAAATCACAGCGCAAGTCTCCTATACTCAAGTAATCCTAGATTCAAGTAACCACTGAAAACATTTAGGTTTCTTTAACAATGATTTAGTATTTACTTCTTCTTACTTTAGCTATTTGTAGTTATTTGCTGTGAGATTCAAGTGTTGAATTGAAAAATTTCTTAATCGTTTATGCTGTAATGTGCCTGTAGTTTTTGCTATTTTTGGCACAGAGGTAAATCTGAGTAAATGTGATACTTGGTATATGAAGGAAGAGCTGAAAGAAAACATTGTTTACACAGTTGTTATAGCTCCTTTCTATTAACAGGAAAAACAAGACTTTTTTCCTTTATTGTCCTAGTACATTTTATCAATTGGTCCTAATAACATCTTCAGCTCATTTCACTGTACTTAATGCCTTGCATCATACCTCTAATTGTTTTAAGTCTTTAATTGGAATTTCTCAGAGCATCTTTTAATCGACTGCTGCCTAATTTTTTTTATTATTATTCTTTTTTGTTCAGTCTGTTTCTTAAGGCAACAATTCTGGTTTATTGGTTTTTAATATGTGTAATTTAAAGCCACAGCAAAATACTTTAAAATATGAACAATTTTTAAAAAATATTATTCAAGCTTCTGAATCTATTATAAATAGTGTTGACCTTTTGTCCTCTGATGGTCTCTTTCAATTTTTTTAATAAAATTACCAGATGTGGTAATTCAGCAATTAATATAAATTCTATGCTCACAATTTTTTCTCAATACTTTTTAAACCACCTGTAGCATCAGATGACTTCACTGTATTGAACATAAATGACTTGAAGGGGTTTTTTTATTTAATCACAGGCATTTCAAAGGGAAGATGACACCAATGAAAGGAAATATGAAGTAGACATAATATAAAGTATTCTGAAGTGTACGTAACCAATGTTTGCTAAACCTATAAAACCTTCTTGGGCTTACAAATGACAATACTTTGAATTGTAAAGTACCTTGTGACTAGACTTACCATATGCTATGATAACATGTACTTCTTTTTGCAACTAAAAATATGCCTCCTTTAATTAGAATTTTTTCCTTAATTGAAATCTTCTGATTAGTTTCTATTACTGATTGTTCTATTACTATGCATTCATGTGAGAGGGAAATTATGATCATCTTTCTTCTGAACAGGTTCCTTGGATAAAGGATCTTTACACTCTTTTTAAAAAATATTATTCTAAAGGGACTGTGGCCATCTTTCATAATATATTTCTATCTTCCAGTTATAAACCTCTCAATTTATGTAAAGTGATAGCATCTCAAATCAGAGCCATTTATTATTATATAACTCTTTTAAGGAATAGCACAGAGGAAAGGATTAGAGGAAGACCAAAACACTGCCTTCCAGAGCTTCTACTTGATGGAAAAGCAGATCCCTGCTTTGCCTTTCATAGATTGACTATTACACCCCAAATTCCTTCCAATTGTCTGAATATCTTTATTATTAAGTACTAAAAATACTTGATTATAAATTAATAAATGTAGAAGGCTACATTATTCACAACTGTACTATAGCTTTCTTAATATTTGTGTACAATTTTGAATTTTTTATCTTTATTGGTCACAATTTTCAACATCTATTATTACTGAGATCTAGTAAGAGGTATTAAGAACCAAGACTGTCATCTTACTGTTTTCTTTACACTTAAGTCTTTCCTGATAATTGAAGGATTATGAGTTTTTTCCACCCCTTAGGGTGACTTTATTCTCATCCTTCCTTATAGCTACTTTACAACAAATAGGCAATCAATGATAGCCAGCCAGAAATGTGACTTCAAGGAACCAAAGCATTCATTCTTTGCATGCATCTTGAGGAGAGCTTCCAGTATATCCAATTCCTTTTTTCATTTGTCTATGCAGGAAATAGTCCCTTGGCTGATTTGTTCAGAATTTCAAGGGATCCCAAACAAATAACCATTTCACTTGTTCATTCATGACCCATCATGTCTAAGAGAGCACATGTGGCACACAGATGCTTTATACATGCACAGAGAATCTGATGTGTCTAAGATTTGTCTAAGCCTCAGCACTTTTGGACCCATGTTGTTTGCTGAAGTCAAAGCCAAAGCAAATTTTCTGACATGTGTTTTAACATGTATTGAAGAAAAAAGGTTTAAGAAAAAATAACCACTGTTCTGTATAGACTTAAGTACAGACACCATGTACATCTCACAAAATTACTGAAAATAATTTTTTTAAGGAGATAATGTATTCTAAGTTATTGTGGTGTATGGCAATAGGTCTGATTAATGGCTAAATGATCTAAACATGCATATACTCACAGGAAACCAAACAAAATGTAAAAGGGGAAGACAGATGGTCTGTAAACACTGCTGGTTTTCAGGGAACCCTTTCTCAGTCCTTTAGGTCACTGCTTGTATGAAAGACTGATGACCATCTGAGGTGCTTCCACAAAAAAAAAAAAACAAAACAAACAACCTACCTTAAAAATATCAAAAGGCATTGAAATAGACAAATAAGTAAAGAAAATTTTATGTTTCCAAGGTTACTCAAAAAGCCAAATTTGGGTCAGACAACAGAGTCTCTCCTTAACAAAAGTGTCTTCTGAGCCGTCTAGCAGGAAGACCCTGGAAACTCAATTATTAATGAGAAGTGGTAAATCCTATGTGCCTGAAAACTCTCCATATATAATTTACTGGTGTCTTCCTAGTCCATCTTGCTGCACTTGCAAGGGAATAAATACAATGATCTCAATGGTCTTTCTTTTCTACCTCTGATTTCTGTGAATCTATATTCTTCATGTGATGATCATTAGCGAGATTATCCCTGAATCAGGATCAGGTAAAAATGTACGGATATAAAGATCCATAAATGATAGACTTAATTTTCTCAGAATGTAAAATATTTAATTCATAATCATTCAGTAAATGAGAAATTTCAATAGTTCAATAGAAGTAAAATCATCATAGTTTTTTTTTTTTTTCCTGCTAATTTGTTGGTTTATTCTTGCTAGTCACTCTAAAATCAATTCCTAAGTTGATCATATTTCTTCACTGAAGAAAAGCAACAATCACAAAAGGTTTGCAGTGCTATGAGCTGGCATATAGTTCCTAAAAATTTCAACATGTATTGACTAAATCTGCAAAAATGGCAATAGGCCATATATAATGAACATAGGATTTTTAATACATCACGTGTGAACCATGTTTTTCATGTATTTATCTCATTAATTTTAAGGCTGATCAATGCAATATTATTCTACATCATCATTAACTGAATGCAACCACTCACTTATAAATAAGATTTGAGTTTCAAAGGACTATTTTTAGTCATAGATAAATCACATCGTGTTCCCTATCAACCTGTTCTTCCCTTTGAAACTGTCCAAGTTTGTTACTTCAGCTGGAGTCACTCTTCTGTTATACCTATGTCATGGTCACCTTGGGAAAGACTAAAGAGCTATAATTCACACTGAGAGTCACTCTTTGTGACACACTTATAAACACATGGTATTCCAAAAGTATTCTGGATAATTACTGTATCCTTGGTAGAACTGTTTTCTGATGTATCACCGAAACCCAAATGGTGTGAGATCAGACAGTACACACAGTTTTTCTGGCATCTATTACCAGACTTGGAGCACTTACGTCTCAATGAATAAGAGTGGTGAAAATTAACAGAGCTGCAGGTTCAGTATTTTCAGACATGGTTCGTATCTTTTTATAGATTTTTTTTTCCACTATTAATCATTAGAAAATTATTCATCACGACTTTCTGTTTCATGAAGCCATTTGAAGAAAGGATGCATAAAGACTGTGGTATAAATGAAATAACTACAGATATTAGTTTTACTCTTTTCTTGGTGCCAGAAGAATTCATTCATTCTGGGGAAAAAATTAAGTGCTTGATTTTTTTTATATATTTCAAATCTGACATACAAAACATCATTCTCAGTAAAGTGGATCTTTAAAAACTGGGAAATATTTTAAAAGTGTTTTGATTTTTTTTCTAAGTCTTCCACACTAGATAAAGTGGTTGGTTCTCTTTGAATTTACTGTAAGAAAAGATTTTTCGTACTCATTTATCTGTGGCCATTTCATGCCAACAATGCTGGTTAAAAAGAGGTCACTAACAAGAAAGAAATGAGACATGGCAAATTGCTTGTAAGAACACAACACTTTTCATAAGAAATAAAGTAAAACTAAGGAACAAAGTGAAATATTTAATAGAAGAGGTTCCACTGCTATACAGCTAAAACCATTGCAGTAAAAGTAATTTTAAATTGTATTTGGAGAGATAGCTTTCCATTCTTAAGCAACGGAATCCAATTTTGAAAAAGGAAGAAGTGAAATAATGTTATTACAATGGAATATTGTTTTCCACAACTTATATGGGACATGGAATCTATGAAATCTTATCAAAGCTATTTTTATGGCTCAGAAGTACAAAATACCTAATACTGACCCTTCCTTATGGGTAAGTACCTAACTGAACAACTGGAAAAACCCCCAGCATTCTTTTTAACCCAAGTCTACAAGAAGAGCATGTTACATTTTATTTTATATAATAATTCCAGGAACCCAACTCCAGGTCCTCCAATATTGTGATGGAGAAGAAACAAAAAATAAGAGACCAGAGACTTAGTGCAATGATTTAAAAAGCTTGAAAAATATTCTCAGAGCAATACTATTCTACCCTTAATGTATGATAATGTATACCTTTCCCTAAAATTCATATACCTGATAAAAGGACTAAAGAATTAAATTTTGACACCTCCAGGTAATCATATGCAGATGACAACACCTTCACTTAAACTTTCAAAACCATGTAAAAAAGACAAGATCTTCAGTATCAAGCTAAAAGCCACATGAGAAGATAAAAGAAGAAAAGTTTTAGTTCTTCCTAATGAAGAAAAAGTACATTCATTGTTTTACATGACTAAAGGGAGGCTAAGAGGACTTAAATTTAAAGTGGATTTCTACTAAACTCTAAAGAAGATCCAGTCATTGCTCTAGAATTCTCAGGGAAAGTTCAGAATAAGAAGAAAATGTGGAGGTTTTTTAATGTATGTCATCAGTTGGGGAATTAATATTTTATTATAGTACCAACTCAAATTTCTGTTCTATAAATTATTTTCCCACAGATTGTTATGCATAGGGAACCATAGCAAAAGTGATCCCCCATTTGATATAATAGTACCATGTACAGAGAAATAATTTACCAGATGGTAGTTCAAAACTATAATATTGTAGTTTTAAAGGTCTTTTTTACCATGATCTGATTTAAAATATACATTATAGTTAATATTTGATATGTCACAAAATGCTGTACCATTGAATGAAACAATATTGCTCCTTATGATGAGTATATATTATTTAATGGTACTTTTGTTTTCACATAAGGCTGTGAGTTGAACATGGCATCTTAGTTTGGGCTCCATTAGAGGCTGCTAACAGCCAGGCCTCTCTACAGAGCTGTTTTATGGTTCTATGCCTGGATTGTCTGAAAATTCAAGCAAAATGTCATGGAACACTGCTTATGCAAAGACTCCAAAATCCTTACTTGGTGGAATGCTTGGGTTAGTACATAATGTTCCTGTATCTGTTGCAGAATTTGGAGTGTAATGCAATACTGAGCACAAGCAGGAAAGGACCTGATCGAGCATTATACACGTAGAACCATTTAAACGTTTTTAAAAATTGAAGTTCTGATTCTAATATGTAATGAGCTGCCCCTCACACAACTGGCAATTGAAAAGTCATTGTTCTTTTCAAGGGCTCTGCAGAGTTTTAAAGTGCATTTAAAATTAATCACCATATTTTTCACACATACTAGACTAAATCCTTTCCTCCTAGTCAGTCTGTCTTTTTCCTCACAAATATCTTAAACAGTAGAAAGTACTTTGCACCTGCTGTTTGGCAGAGCATGTCTTGCAAATAAAATCTAAAACTAAATTGCTGTAGTCAGCTTCTGTAAATTAAGGTAGTTCTGTTTGGCTTAGCGAAGTTTTACTGATTTACAGCTGCTAAGGTTCTGGCCCTATGGTTTCTCCAATAATTACCGATGTTCAGTCTGCAGAGGCAGAGATCACATTCTGCTTTTCAAGAGTTTACTTGAATCTCTTATCTTATTGTCATTTCAGAATGTTCTTGATATATGATCCACACACAAATACTTCAATTCAAAATTCATAAAAATTGGTGACTGTCTCCTATTTCACAACAATAATATCAAAAAATGAACTCATACAGATTCACTAACAAATGTCTCTGCTCTTTACGAACAGAAATAGCCAGCAGAAAAGGCCTTAATAGAATAAAATTTCCAAAGAAATGTTGGAAAATAAGTAACATTGGTAAAACAGACACAGAAGCTTTTGTGAAGTAAAAGGTATGTTTAGGAAACTAATTGACTGGAATGTTCTGGTTTTTCCCTGCCCATATTCTCATTCTTCATTTTTCTATTATTTCTTCTTTGATGATAAATCCAAACAAAAAGAAGCCTTCTGTTTCTACCAGTTTTCAGTCTTCAAAGACCTGCGATGGTCATTGTCTATTTAGTGTTTTAGCTATATATTAATGAGCATTTTCTGCCATTGAAATAATTTCAAGTATTGTCTCACTCTTTGGCTCCCTGAGAAAGAGATAACCAAGAAAAGATAGAGGGGAAAAAATCCACAAAAAAAACCCCTCCATCTTAAAAAACCAACCCAAAACCAAGGAAGACCCAGTCCAGGGTAAATTAAATGACTGAAATGGGGTGGCTGAGCTCTCTGTAGCTTGTATACAAAAAGAGCAGTGAATTTTTTCAGTTTTTGTTATGTGGTGGATGTTATCTTCTCTTGCAGGACATTTTCTCAAGAATGAAGCCTAATCTGATTTGTACAGATAAAACATTTCTTCTCATTAAAAAACAGGATTTTTTGCTATGTTTATAATTGAATTTACTCTGCTATATGGATTACAGCTATTTCATTAATATAAATGGAATTATTAACAGCTATGAAAAGAAATTCTATATAGGAACATATTAACATATAAATGCCATTAATAATTAGTACATTATGCTCTTACCCTTTTATTTTGAGGATAAGAAAACTTTATGCTTAGGAAGACACAAACTTCTCTAATCTCAAAAGGCTAATAAATCATTGTTTAAAGTACACTGAGAACTCTGGCATCTGAAAAGAAGAAAAACTGCTTTGATTTTTTATCCCTTTTGATCTTTTATTTCTGCTAGTATTTTTCATATGCGTTAAAAAAACCTCCAATTTCTCAGTGAAATGACAGTAATGAAATGTCCAGCCATTTTTCAAAAGTAACACTGTTTCTATTACACCTATCATTGATAATAAGTGTATTGAGAATAGCAGGCAGGCAAAGCATTAAACTACCTTAAAGATATATTAAGGAGATGTCAGAATACAGGGCAGATAAGCCTTCTGAAGCTATACACTAATAAACCCATGAGAAGAAATGAAAGTAGGGAAGGAAAAAATCATTATTACAAAATTATTTTTAACAGAGGAGGAAATAAAGAAATTGAGACTTAGTAAGTGCTAATAAATTGCTGTGGGTGTTATTCGCCCATCAGAAGAAGAACTGAAAGCCTTGCCAGTTCCCTGACACAGACATCTGGGTAAGAAATAAGGAATGCAGTTCTTAAACCTGAAATGGTTTTGAACTGAGATCTTCACAACACATTTTTGGAAACAGGCACTTCAAAGACAACATTAATATTGGCATACAAAATTGTAAAATATCTCGTGTTTCCTTTTTGCCTAAGAGGAACCAAAGAACTGCAGCAAGATCCTTAAAATCTGGTTTCTGTTGGTATTTATCTGCATGGTAGCATTTTTATTCAGGCTTTGCATTTATTTTTGGGAGAGCGTATCTGACATCAGGTTAGAAATGCAAGTCTGAGAAATCAAGATTTAGAGTTTTCAAGAGTAGAATAGAGGGTTCGTGATGGATCTGAGAGATGCCAGGATGCTCTACTGTAGATAAATTATTAAACAGCTACCTTAAATCCAATATCAATGAGCAAATGCATAAATTGCTGCAGGATTTCTAAAACAGAAAATCTTTACTGGATCTGGAAGCAGTGTGGCAAATAATCAGACTTCTTGGATTTTTAGTTCCCTTTACAAGACCAAAAGTCACACTATCCAGAAGAACAAGAAACCACTCGTTCAGACTAATAAAGTGCTAAATTACAATTTGCTTCCTTTTTAATTTGAGAACCAAATGGCATGAGAACTTTTGTCTGTCCTCCATTTCCAAAGTAAAATTCTGTTGCTTCTTCCAAAGCATCAGCTTTAGAGTATTTTTTTTAAAAATAAGTACAATCAAAAACTCCCTTTTTAACTTTGTTCATCTTCATTTATTTACATCCTGAAAAGCCAATTGCATTAACTATGCAAAGTTCCCTGGACTTTGAGGTAGGCCTTGACAGAAGCCAATATCTGAGCAGTACAGAACATTTTTCTTTCCATGGACTCAGGAGTACTTGAGCATTAACCCTTCCTGTCATATATAATCACTACCTTTAAAGATCCCTAAATTCTTATGATGTAGGCAAGAAACATATTCTGAAAAAATCATTTATAAGTTATTTTAAACCTCTGTTCACTGAATGTGGAAAAAGAATATTTTATTTCAACCTTTCACACAGACAATTTAATAGCTATTCTGTCACTATCTTTGTAAAAGTGTATTACTATGGAAATACCAGTACATTGCCATACTACTCATACCAATAAAATAATTAGTCATATGTATTTAAGTGTTTTCCACTATATAATTATTTTTACTAGTGTAATATTAAGTTCTTGATATTAAAGTGAAAAACAGTGCTTCCTAAAAATAAAGTCATTCTTTACTGTCATCCTTATGACGTTGTCTGAACAGAGCCAAAGTGTGTGGGATATTAAGAACAATAAAAACTCTTTTATTTTTAGTCTGGAATGACACAGTTTGGTGGTTTCACTTGGCTCACCACCATAGACTAAGAGGATGTAAAAGTCATTATCATTTTAGTGGAACTCTGGTCTCAATTTGTTAATAAACCTTACTTTTTTTTACTCCAGATTGTCTTTGGCATCACAGTTGTCTGAAGCACTATGCAGGAAAATATTAAAATAAAAAAAAATGAAAGGTAATTGTAAATAAGTTTTTAAAACACTAATTACGAATCCTCTTTTTTAAATTTACACACCCTCCTGGGTATTGTAATCATACATACTTGGACACATAGTTCAGTTTGGTAGGTAGGTTTAGATTCTGAGATTGGGAGCTCCCAGTCAGAAATGGGTTGGGCTTATTATCAGCCATTTCCCTGTTCCAGCAAAGTCAAAAGCTGGAAGTAAGATTTAAGGGGAAGGTCTGTAAAGTCACAAGATGGCCTCCCAAGTCAGAAAGAAAAAAGAATGAAGGAAGGAAAAGAAACAAACAAGCTAAACAAACTTTTAAACCTGAAAGCTATCATGAAAAATAAAAATAATTTTAAACCTTCTCTACTCATAAACAAAAACCCCAGCTAAATGTGGGGTTTTTTATAGACTGCGATTTATAGAGTAGAAAGTGAACATATAGAAATATATTGAATACTGATATCAAAAAGTAGTCAAGGACAGCATAAATCTACATCAGAACTATTTCTTATGGTCATTTACATGCCAAGGAGGTTCAAGAAAAGTTCACTCAATTAAATTTATTAAACTTGAGATATTGCCTAAAAATTGAATTACTTGTAGTTCAACTCCTTTAACATTTTTCTGTCAGTTTTATTGAGTCTTAATTGAATAAGTCAAAATATCTTGCATTCACTGAAATTTGTTTAACATTGCACCAATTTACTTGCATTCATGCCCTAAATTCTATTTTGGTGCAATATTGAGATCCCAAAACTTTAGGGACAAGGCAAGCAAAAGCTAAAGCTAAGATTCTCCAGAGCATCAAATTAGAAAAAAGCAAACTGCACATTTTGTGACCTGAGTGACAAGATCATGTCTTCTTATAAGTGGAAATCGATCTTTTTGCTGGTAATTAGCATTTGATCTGCTATTTTATTGTACTTGACGCACCTAACTCATTCACTACCTACGAAATGACCACTGCCATACTATTGTGAGAGCAAAAAAAGCACATTATTTTAAGTTCAAATATCTCATTAGGAAAAAAAATATGCTGCTTGCAAATTCACACTAAGTTTTGGCAGGAATTTTGTGAGGTTATACAACAAGAAAAATTACCTAGTACTTCTTTTAAAGTATTTCATTTACATTGTAATAAACCCATATGAACTAGCTTATCTTTCATACAGCAGCTGCTACTTTTCACATGACAAATACCAGAAAAAAGAGCACAGAGCTATTAGGCCTTTGAAGAAAGATTTGTTGAAACTATGAATAGAGGCAGACAAAAATTGTGTTCAGCACATCTGAGAGGTTTTTCCCAGTCATGATATTTTAAGGTCATTCAGACCTCTAAGATAAAGATCTTCTCCCCACGGCTCCGTGTTAGATGTGTTTATATCATGTGAATTAACTCTAGCAGGTTGATTAAGTAATTTATCTCCTTTCATTGCACTTTTACTAATATGCTACTTTCTACACATCTTTAGTAACAGACATTTTCATCTCACCAGATCATAGATTCTGGATCAGAGAAAGATTTAACTGGCTACAAAGGATATGGTCGGAGTTTTTAGGAAACTCTTTAAGAAACTTGTGAATTTTGGAGTAATTCAGATTTTTTATCATGAACACATAATGATGATTTTTTTACCTATTAGTGCTTTCTGCACAAAATATAACATGCAGGAAATCAAACCACCCTGCCTTGGATAGTATTTTTCACTAACATTAAATCATCCAGGAAAAAAAGTAGTTATAGGCAGCCTCTGAACTAGAGCATAAATCTAGGATGTTTTAAATTCCTGTAATGCTAAACATCTAAAGCCTAAGGTTAACCTAAGATTAGGCTGTGGATGTTCAGATATTCAGTAACTTTGTGGTATAAATTCAATATATCTCCACTGAGATATACTGGATAAGATGTTGCAACTGACAATGTTGAATTCCTTTTTTCTCTTTCTGCATCAATAACATATTAGTAAAATATATGTATTGCAGAAGAATGTAATAGTATGTTTCTTAATATCACTGAAGTTCCTTGGTAATAAAATGTGCAATATACAAATGCTGTCTAGAGAATATATTTTTATCAATAATAATGTGTAGTCATTATATAGTGTAATCAACTTTTACTCCATTTTAAATAGTTGATTTTTTTCTGCCTATTTTTAAGAAAAAAAAATCATTAAATGTCAGAATTATTAAAAAGCTTATTTTTTCCATTTATTAGCAAGATAATCAGTGTATATTGCTTTTATTATCATGATCAAAGCCATTACATTAGCTTTCTTTATGGTATATTTCATGTAAGAAAACGCTGTCCACTGACCACATTCAAAACCAATGATATAGTGCAAGAGCCTGAGCATGTAAATGTTCAAGACTAGCTACCACCACAAGTCTGTCAAATCTGTGGTGTGGGCTTGGCACTCCAACAGAGAGAGTAGAAATATTAGTTGGAGTTCAGTGAGGAAAGATGTGGCTTCACAAATCTTTTCCAAATTTAAGCTTTCATTCAGTAGTGATTATTTCTTCAAGTCAGTTCAGCTAACAATAATGGTTTCTAAGCAGTTAATCTATAAGGCACATTTTTTCAAGGAAAAAAATTCTCTGAAATTTAATAAAGCCATAATGTCCTATTTTTTGATTCAGACACTGCAAACTGTTTATTTCTTCCTTGTTTCCTATTCCTGTCACTGAAAAAATGATTATGTTAGAATAATTTCTGTATCCTTGACCTTGTTTTAATTGATAGAGTAGAATATTCCTAGATTTTTCCCTTTCTTTCTGACCTACCCCTGTCTTTTTGTAGCCATTCCCAATCTTATGTCATTATTAGTATAATTTATTACAATTTATTATATCTTTACAATACTGTCCATTGACCAGCAGTGGCAAGAAAATTAGTACTTGAAGCAGCCGAGGCAAATAAAGTGACTTGTTTGGCTGCATCAAAAGAGAAAAATAAGGAGGATATAAAAAGCCTTTCTTAATAAATTAGGTGGATGAAAATTCTTCTTGATATGTGAACACCCTCTCTTGTCCCAGCACAAAAACATACCTATGTTGTCAGAAGGAAATTCATGAATATGATTTCAAAGTGCAAAGGGAGCTAAATTTATTGCTGAACTGTTTACAAAACAAAATTCTGTCAGAGTGAGGTATAGCTCTGGAGCTCATGTTAAAGAAAATGCCACAGCATGTGACATTGGTGAAGCAAGAACAGCCAGCAGTTTCATTTTCCCTGAGATCTTATATGATCCAATATTTGCAGCTCAGCTCAGTTGCACAGCTGAAGTAAGGCTCATTTCCCACATTCACCCAAGAGGTGCTTTTATAGCCTTTAACGTAGCACTGCTAAGTAATTTTCAAACTGATTTCTGAACCTGACAAGTTAATGACACTTCACATGGCTTTTTTGGTGAAAAAAAAATCTTTTTCTTACTCTGGAAACATCAACTATGCTTTTTTATTTTTGTTGTTGAGGGTTTTTTTTTAAGCACTTTCCAAGCATCCTCCTCAATAATCAGCTTCCATTAAAGCATCTATTAAATATTGAAACAGAAGTTTCTGGCATCATCCATTTTCTCTTTTATTACCAGACCACACGCTCTGGAGTAAACTAAGTACAGCCTGAGTGTAAATAAAACTAAGTATCTTTCTAGCCCACTTAGATGTTACTGCTTTGTAAAGTCGTATTAAAACACACAGCCCACAGGCAACTTTGCAAAACAGTGCTATTTTTTCAAGACTTTCATTTTGCAGCTGGCAGATCATGTGAGCATTTGAAGCTGGGGTTTCTTTTTTTTAATATCAACCAATTTTAATTTTTTTTCTACCCTATAGATTTTTTTTTTTAATTAGAGCATCAGTTATGTTCATCTCAAATAGCGGTTTTAATAGATGAATGAAACTCTGTGCTTTATAGTTAATGTCACTGATAAGCTAAAACTGACAGCTTTCTTTCTAATATCAGCTTTGTATTAAAACAACCTAAACAATTAAAAACATAATTAACATGTTTCTTTTTAAATAGAGCCGAGGATTTGAATCTCTTTGTCTTTTAAATTATATCTCCTCTTTCTTCTTTTCCTAGTTTGTGGTAAGAAACAGAAATATATCTGGACCTAAAATAATTCTACTACCCAGCATTTTCAGAGAAAGTGTGCTATGACACCTATGAAATTTAATCTCCCATACAAAACTTCATGCAGTGATCCTTTACTGCAGGTGGCATTAATTAAATGGAGGCTGCCTACAGGCCCTGCCCAAAGATGCCCACACAATGGCTGTGGAGCACTGGGAAACATGAGACACTGGGTTATAACTGCTGGCTCAAGAAACTTTACTCTGGGGGATTTGGGGCCCTGTGCAAGGTAAAGGCTCTGCAATCAACTGATGGCGGGACTCAATAAGCAATGGCCCAATCCTTCTGCTTCAGTAGAGGAGGTGATAACCATATGGATATAGAAACTTTTTACTTTGTGATAAATGAATATTAAAACTGCTGTAATGTTTTGGGCTGTGAGTTGGATTGCAACAAAGTCTGAGAATTTTGATGTGATGTCCAACAATTATGTGATTAAACCCAATAATCTAGCCTGTAGACAGTTTTTTTCTTCTCTTCCATGTCTCTGTTTCACTTGTCCATCAAAAGTTATTCTTCATCCCTCCCAATTCCCTTGGTGAGGGGGTGGGCAGTGTAGGAGTTTGAGATTATTATTACATACTGATTTTTTTCCTTCCTTTTCTTGTTCCTTGCTCATTTTCTTCCATTGATCCTTGCTTCTCACTGCTCCCCTGCTCTGACATAGGGGATGCAGTCTCCCAGCAGAGTGCATTTCTTTTCCCCCATGATTGCACCTCCATCTCTTTCCCCACAACATCCCCTTCCACATGTGTCCTTCGTGCCCCCGCATATGTGTCTACTGCCCTGTCTGAAAATTGTTTAAGCAGAAGTATAAGGTGCTTCTCTGGCTAATGGTAGTTTTGATATGCAATGGGGTCACTCCATCCATGTCAGAGATGGCTGATTGTGGCACAGAGGAGGAAACAGCCTCCTCCCACACAGAGCAGCTCACTGCTGGCCAGACCCTGCTGGTCATGCCTAATAAATTTCACACCTTGCTTCTGAAAACACTCTCTGGATGTTTATCCATTACAAAGTCTACTTTGAACATCAGCACATTAGCATGCGAACATTAAGAATTTGCCTTTTCATCTGGACAATATGACTGACACTGTAGGACCATGGGCATATGTTCATGAATACTCCCTTCCTTCTCCTGGAAAGGTTATTCTTTTACAGACTTCATCCCTAGCCCCTGTAAGCTGCAAAAGATAAAATATTACAAAACTCAACATCTACACACTAAAACTGACACTACTGGGTGTTTCCTTCATTTTTTTTTTGTCATTTTTGACTTCTCTAATTTTTCCCAATATATGAATCAGTAATTAAAAATATATGTTAATGAAAATAACTTAAACTCTAATATGGGTTGAGGTTTAGCATTCAACAGACATTATAAATACAAACTAGAAATGAATATGTCTATAAAAACAATTAGCACAACATCCATGTGGTGCCCTTCAGTGTTTGATTAAAGGTTTTATCAGTTTTCCATTTTGTCTTTTCTAACTCATCTTCAGTTTGGCTTTTCAAAAGTTACCTAACATTCTCACATATTCACTCCTTTATTTAATACATATTGCTTTCAAACAACCATATATTATGCAAGAATTCAAAACTGTTTGCATGGATAACTTATGGAAGTGTTGCTTTGAAATCCTTTACTCCTTTGTCACAGAGACATTAATGTTTCTAAGTCAGCATGAGGGAGGAAAAAATAAAATGAAAGGGAATGTTTTGCGGAGATAAAGAAAAGAACCCCACAACTTTGTTAAAGTTGTAAAAGCCGGTATGTTTATTACAGCGCTGGACACATGCAGAGAATGCTCTCTTAAAAAGGCATGCGTGCCCTGGGAATTTCAGATCCCCTTTTTATCTTCCTTGTAAATACATATGCATACAGTTTCACAATAGGTTCATACATATTCATTTTTACAAGATTTCGCGTGACACTTGCCGCTAGTTTCGTTTATCAGGAAGAATTCCTAGGTCAGGCTGACTTGTCCTCGTACTAGAACTTGTTATGGGTTCCTACCTACCCCTTGTCTCCTTATTATGTCTGTTATGCAGTTTTTCCTTCAGCTTTAACCTCAGAGACTTTTCACCTCTCCTGGACATTTCACCTAATTCAAAATGGGCTTTTACTCTAGGGATTTTTACTCTGTCTCAGGAAAAGATGGCAAAACATGAGCTAGCTTCATAGTGACTGCCCTGAAAAGTTCAATTTTAAAGCCAATTTAAAGTTGCAAGTAAATACTTCTTTTTGTTACACAGAAATGTTCTTTTTGAGGTGCACTTATACAACCTTGCAAAATTAATAAAATCTCCTTAACTGTTTGACTGTTACACCATTAGAGAATGCAAAGACTGTCTCTAAAACAGTATAATCCAATCTAAAAATGGAAAAATGTAGACTGAGTTTTGTGCAAAGACAAGTAGCCTACATGAAACTTCCATTCCAACTGGCCTAATTTTTTGGCTGAAAAAGTTGCATTAATGAAATGCATTTCCCTAATGCTCAGGGTAATTCAAATCAAAGGATTAAAATTTACCATATCAAGCAGGACATTTAGGTAATTGAAGCCAGTGCCCGCTGTTCAAAAGTAACTATCTTTGAAGGTACATTATAAGAATTAATAGCTAATTTTTATACAGTGTTTTTTAAAGTGCTGGTGTCAAGAAACATTAGTTAGTGTTATCTTCCACAATTAAATGGTTAAATTAAAATATATGTTACACCATAGATGTGTTTTCAGAGTCTTTACACTCTGAATTGCACTCATGGAAGAACACTTACTGATTCTTTGTAAAAAGACACAGTTTTCCTTCTGGCTCTAATTGCAAGCTGCTATAGAACGGCAGGGATATCAGAAAAGGAAAAGCAAGTGTCACAAATCTCAGGCTACTTACTTGAGCCAATTCTGGGCAGCAAAATAGGACCTTAAGCCAAGAGCTAATAAAAACAACACAAACTGCCTCGGGAATTTTTAGACATTAAGGCCCAGAAGAACTTAACGTCTGCATGCTTTTTTTAATTTCAAGATATCAGGATTAGAGTGCTACACTCTTTCATTCGCAGATTACCACTGAAATTATGGATTTTAAGAACAGTTACCTTTTGCTTTTCTGTCTGATTCTTAACACTCAATAGTTACCATTAAAAATACTGCAGGAAAAGCCTTAGCTATTTTTGGTAATTTTTGATTATTTCCTTTACCAGTACATATTAATGAGCAGGTTGTAAACAAAATGAGTTTAGCTTTCTTTCAGTTAAATAAACAAACCAAAGAGCATGACAGGTGTTCTTTACCGTTTTGTTTTCATGAAATATTTATTATAAAGAAAAATCCACATAATGCTTCATCTCTACTGAAAACCTATCTGTAAAAAAGACATATCTTGGTGTTATACTTTGGGTTATATTTCTAAATCAACCCTGTTCCCCTGTGAATCACCAGTATTATCATTTTGTGCCACACTTCAAGGAATTTTCTGAAAACCCACTCCACTATCCAAGTGCATAAATATTCTGCAGGGCTATTAAATCATCCAAACATAGAAAAAATGTTATTAGCAAGAAAAATGAAATCTCTGGGACTTTTCCTAGGATATGTGACCGTTTCCTATCATACACTTTAATAGGATAGCAATCTCAATCCTTTGCTTAGAATCCAAGCATGGGTATTGTACCTTCAATTATGCAAAGATTTTAATAGCAAGAGAGGAATATGTTTTCAATCACAAACTGAGTATTTCATATAATCATGAATATCTAAATAAGCTAGATGAAATTCATCTGATGGAATCTAATTCTGTTCAAAGGGCTTGCTAATTATTTTAAAACCTACAGTTTCTGCGCTTGGGAAATATATTTTATCATTATTTGAGGAATCATATCTTTGGCTACAAAAACACATTTTAGGATATCAAGGGGGGTTTTTCGGTTGGTTGGTTTGTTTGAGCTTTTTAGAACGCAACAGAAATGCAGTTTCATACAGCTTTAGGTATTAAAACAGAACCTTAATAGCTGAAAGATTCAAATCGGTGTTTGCACTGTGGCCTGGAACTCTTTCCATGGAAGTTTCAGTGCTAAAATAGCTACTTTTTCATACTGAGTTCTCCCTGGAAAAAGCTCCAATGCCTACAATTTTGTTTTAAGCATACTTCACAAGCTGTTTGGGGTATAGGTTTGTAACTTGCATGAATTCCAGTTGTTCTTGTGGTGACTGCCCCAAGCAGACGGCAAAGATCATTTGTAAAGGGAGCTCCGGGTGGTTTCCAAGTTACCCCACAGAGAGAGTTTGTAGGAATTAATTTGCAGAAAGCAAATAAATGTTTTTCATTTTGCAGTGGCAATGGATGGCAAGGATAGAATGTGTGATTTGGAGATCTAGCAAACAAAACCTAACAATACTTAGAAGTGACCAATATTTCATTACTGAAGCACACTGCAAGAAATAAGTAACATTCCTCAGCCCCAGAGTACTGTAGTCCAAATAAGTAAAGCAGTCAAAGGCTGCAAGAAAAGGAATTCTATAATTTTTGCTTTAGATACAAGGAGTTAGAGTTCACAAAGATCATGTGACCTGTCCAAGTTCAAATAAAATTGGTCTAGTGAAGAGAGAGACTGGACATAGTCTTCATGTCCCTGATCTAATCCTTAAAAAAATATAAAGTCATAGTAACTTCTAAAACACAGGCCTATTGTAATTGGTTTTTTCTTTGTTTTTTTCCTACAGGTAAAAGACCTCAAAAATTTCTTGACTTGTGCATGATGTAAAATAACGGAACTAATTTGAATAAAATAAATTGAAAAGCAGAGGTACTCAGGTACTGCTCACAAAATGAGTAGTATTCCAAGTGATCATATTTATTTATATATTGTGAGTTTAGACTTACTCTAAGAGGCTTTTCCAGGTTCATTTAAAGTATTTTGGAAGCAAGACGGCAGAGTCACAATGTTGGTTGGCATTGCACAGCTTATGGCCTTGTAATAGAAATCTTGTTCTGATTTCTTCACACCAGAGTCTGCCTGACACTTTCAGTGATTTGAAGCAACATTGATCTTATTCTGTGGGTTTCTTGTTTCTGTCCACATAAACACAGAACAAGACCTTTAGATTGATATTAATAATGAAACAGCAGAATACTGGAGGAAAGGAGTATTGTCTAGACACAGTGTCCCTTACCAATGCTAGGAAGGATGAAATATGATCAACATGTAAATATGAAAGAGAACAGTAATCATGTGGTGAACATTCCTTCCCACTAATTACAAACATAAGCAATCTGCAATGTACCAGGACAGGAAAATGTCTTCTCTGGGAAGTGTATTCTTGTTAGCAAGCAAGCATTAACCCAGCATAATGAGTCTTGCTCAAAGCTGTTCCTGGAAGCCCCATGCTGTTATCCATATGCTGGATGCCTCCGATAAAAATGTTGACTGTGAACTTACTGTTCCAGGAACCTTTGGTTTCTGTAGTTTTCTTAGTTATAAGGCACCATTTAGCCTTACCATAGGATTTTCTGAAGCAGACTCAAGAGAGCGAGAAACTGAGGGTTAAGTCTTAGTGTAATTTTCATGAACATTCATTCAAAACCTTTTCATTGACTTCATTAGGCTTCTCTTGGCTAAACCCAAAATTTTATTAGCATTTTTACAGACACAGAAATTACCAGTATCTGCAGCACAAATCTTGGGCACAGAAAGTAGGATCTACATTTAGAACACCCTGCTGTCACCAAAGCTTTGGGTAAATGATACCTGTCAAGTCAGTGGGCTCTATGCCAGTGGTTTTAGGGGAGCCAGGTTTTTACTTCTGGACTATAATAATTACTAACACAATTTTAACTTGAAAATGGGTAAGACTTTATCCCATTTATATGTTATTATTTTGAAAATGGGTTTCCTAACTGTCAGGTCATATTTTATTATTCCTATCTATTTCACTGAACATTATTCCTATGTCACAATGTAAATAACACTACTTTTTTTCCTCTTATACCATTCAGGTGTTATTTCTCTTCTACCTTCTCTAATTATCATCTATCACAAGTGCACATATTTACTTTTGTAATCTTTCCCTATTAATCAACACCTCTTTCCCTCACACATAACATCAGTTTTATTCTGAACTTCCTGTAGACTTAAAATATGTCATAATAGGACAGCAAAATTTAACTGTATTGTAATTTTTTCTTGAAATTAAAACATTGTCACCCTGTTCTCTATTTTACAGTCATAGGATGCACTGTGTTAATCTTCTTTTTAGCTTTTTTTTCCTTCTATCTTTTGATGATGACTTTTTTCCCAGAATTATGAGTTTACAGGTTACCATATTTTGCCCTCATTAATTTGCTGTGCTTTTTCTGCCCCAACCTTCTTCCAGCAGTATTGATGAATTTACTGCACACATCAGCATCAAAAGAGTTAGATATTTGAGACCAAAAAAACTTCTGATTTCCATACACCATTTTTTAACTTTTACTTATTTTCACTCAGATGTCTTTTTTTTTATATATTTGGCAAAACTGAGATACAGAAAAAGAAATTATACCGAAGCTGTTTGAGATGCACAGAAGTAATTCATCTGCTGTAAAATGTTCTGATTTTCTGGGTTTAATCTCAGTAGCATAATAATTGTGTCCATAGCTATGCAGAAAGTACACACAAAGAGAGGTTGTGATATTTAACAGGCTGCATACCCATAAAAATTTGGTGTCTTTGATGGGTTAATCAAGTGTGTTTAAATTAATCATGTGAAATCATGTAAGTATTTTTTGATTGTCGTTTCTCTTTTCCTATACAAGTCCATGTGCAATATTCTCAACTGTAAAACATTTTCAAACTTTTGAAAAAGAGTTCATACTTATTAACACTCTTTGGACTCTTTGTGGTACATTTCTTAGTTGGTCCATTGCCTAATACTGTTCCTTGAGAAATTTTAAGCCAGAAAATAGAAGCCAATGGCAAATAAGCTTGTATATCTGGAACCACAATAAGGATAAAAACATGCATAAAAATATTCTGGAGATGTTGAAATGTTGATCATTAATGTAAATTTTCAGAAACGATATGACTACTCTTTAATTATCTAGAGAACATTAGCCAGATAAACATGTAAAATAAGAACACTAATTCAGCATTGTGTTTTCTGCTAAAGTAGGAATTTCTGTACTTATGAACTAGGTTCAGTTACTTGTTGCCTTTCTGAAAATATGCTTTAGTAATGAGCTGAAGACTACAATGAGCATGAAAAAAAATATTATTTGTACAGAAATATTCCTGTAATTTTTAGCTTTATTTTTTTCCCAGAAAGGCATGCAGGTTTCCACTGATTTTTTCATACAGAAACAATAATATTGCCAGGCTGGACACAAAACTGATTTCTATGATTCAATGCAATCTTTAAGAGTGGTTTTGCATCAACTATAAATGAAGATAATGCAGTGAGCAATTAAATAACTTTTCAAGACTGGCTGGTAACTTTGATACAGGAGCTGTGCCTTAGGTTTTAATAAGTACCTCCTGTTTCATGTGTTAGTTTAAAGCTAGAGGGAATTTTAAATCTACTGTTCCACAAAGGTTTTTTAGGGAGCAGTTGGTTTACCCTGGTACCATGCAAACTGTAACAACCTTTCTGGTTGAACAGGGAGTTCCACTCTGTCTAGCTCAGTTACCAAGAGACAGATGTCTTGTTTCTATTTCCCTTGGCTTCTCACTCGAAGCACACTGCTAAAACAGAATGCTTGTTTGCCTGGTAAGCCCCAGAGAGCTGTTGCTCTAGATTCACATGTCTGCAGGAACAGGTTGGCCATCAGCTTTCTGACCATGCAGTCAAGCAGAGATTTTTTTTTTCACGTTACAACTAACTTCCCCTTAAAACTCAAACTGTGTGATTTCCATCTGGATCAGTTAATAATCTACAAAATATCAGCTATTTTTGCTGTGTACTACCATGTCTATCAGATTACATAGACAAAGAAAGTAATGTCTGCCAAAGTTTTAGTCTTTCAAGTCTTCTTCAGGATCCAGGTAAGCCTCAAATTTAAAAGTATTTCACTGCTGATATTGCACAGCAGAAAAATACATCACTTCTCTTATAGGACACAACCTAGAAATATGCCTTTCTGACCGTAAGATCCAACCAAGATTCAGGTTTATAAGATTTCTTAAGGTTGGAAAAATCATTCTTGCCTGTTTCATGATAACAGTATAACAGAAATTTTAAATGTAATCCATTAAGAAAGTCTGAGGTGGAGTAGAAATACATAATCCAATAGGGAAAGTATTAGCCTGCCACACCCTTTATTTTAGCCAATTCATTTGTTGAATTTATGTAACTGCTTCTAGGAACATGGACCAAAATCAAGAACTCTTACATTCTCAGAAGTTTGCTCAAAAGAGAGTAACAAATGTTTTCTGATTTATTTTCTTCTTGCTATTCAAAGTTGCATAGAAAACAATGCAGCAGGAATTGCTTTTCTCTTTTTATAGCTTGGGAAGAGAGAGAAATAGGTTTAATTATCTTGCTGAGGAAACTGCTCAAGTCAGCAACCCAGCTTTTTGGACCTCAACACTCAACATCAAATGTTTGCCTTTTACCAATAATAGATCCTCCCTCTCCAATCATGTTTTTAACAGAATAAAATAATACAAATACCATGGTACCAAAAATGCAGAATATCATGTATCATATTTTCTATCTTCAGTCTTACCTAAGCACTATACCACTCTTTATAGTGGAGCACTGTGTCACATCAACCTATTAAATACTGAAAAGCACTAAATCAGAACATTCCAAGGGGAATGCAAGTAGGATTCTCAAAAGGCAGGTTTTGTCTCTGAAGAAACAAACTGTTCATGCTGGGATAAGCCACTATCCAACAATTCTACATAGAGGCAAAATCAATTTGGAAGTGGGTTTCAGGCATGCCTTCCCTCAGGCATCCCCTGTGCACTATTCTTTGGTGTCAGGGATCTGCTGCCTTGGCTTTTAGGCATTCCTAAGTTTTAACTTCCTCTCCTTTGTGTCAAGGGAACTGAGCCAGCCAGTTCTGGTCAGTATACGCACTGAAATCACCATGCATCGTCTGCTTTGTGCATATAAACCCAAGTAGCTAAAAAAGCCCACCAAAGGACAGATACAGAAATACAGCCATGGTGGTGGGGGTTTTGTGGGGTTTCTCAGTATTGCAGCTTTTAATTCATGTCTTTCCATGTTACAAACATAGCTTGGTAATTGAAGGAATAAACCTGTTTATTCCGTGTCATCGATATACTTATAGCACATTCTCATTACTAAATTGACGCATAAAAGGAGAGGAAAAAATTATAGAAAATATAAAAAATAAAATTCTTTATCATAAAGATTTTTTTACAGCTAGATTACTGTTATTCAGAGCTGTAGTTAGTTATAAAGTTCTCATGTCTGGGACAGTATTTCTACATTTGTATAATGCCCAGCACCATGAATTGTTTGAATCTGGTGTTTGATTGCATTTTATGTGTTTTCTACCACAACTACTGGTTACTAGCTCCTCTTTACCTTCAGCAAGATTGAAAATAAAGAGATTTTTCCTCAGAATGGAATAAGAACACAAGCCTTATGAGGAACAACTGAGGGAGCTGGGGTTGTTTATCCTGGAGAAAAGGACACTCAGAGGTGTCTTTATCAATCTCTGCACCTTCCTGAAGGGTGGTTGTAGTCAGGTGGGGTTGGTCTCCTTCTCCAGGCAGCAACTGACAGAACCAGAGGACACAGTCTCAAGTTGCACCAAGGGTGGATATTAGGAAAAGGTTTTTACAGAAAGAGTGACAAAATGCTGAAATTATCTGCCCAGGGCGGTGGTGGAGTCACCATCCCTGGATGTGTTTAAAAAAGACTGGATGTGGCACTCGGTGCCATGGTCTAGTTGCGGTGTTAGGGCATGGGCTCGACTCAATGATCTTGAAGGTCTATCCCAACCTGGTCATTCTATGATTCTTTGATTATGTGATGTAAATAACCTTCTCCAAGTGATAGGCTGCTTGGATTCCGTGACTATCCTATTTCTGTCAAGCATTGAAACTCTGAGAGAGGTGTTCATCAATACTAATGTGAGTTGTGTCAGAAACACACTGAACATGAATCTGCATAGCAAATGTAAGCTAAGCAGATGAATGCAGTGGTGGGTAATGCAAAGAAACAGGAAGTCAGTGTTAGTTAACAGCATAGGCAATGGGTTCTGCCACTAAATCTTAACACTGTCAAACTTGTGCATTGTTTAATTATTGTGGCTCAAAAGATGTCAATATAAGCAGGTACAATACTGAAAAAGAATTGATCAGTTCTATTATGTGAGAAAAAGCCACATGTGTTTATCAAATGTGTTTTAACATTTCCTCTTTCTGTTAAAAAGAAAAATTAGATATACCTTACACTGAAATTTGTTGACTTTATATTGACATATTTATATCATACATACATATATGTATATATTTAATATATATTATAAATTATATAAATTCAATATATTGTATTTATACATTATTGTTGATATATTAATATAAATAAAAATAAAAGTTCTGCATAAATACTATTAGAGTTTCCTGAACTTCATCCAGAAAGAAAAATTCATCTTCTACCATTATTTCTTTATTATTAAATCCTTTTTTGTTATTAAATCATTTCAGCATTATGAAATACTGCTCAATGGCGAGTCTTAAAAAAAACTAGTTGTATTTAGCATTACCTTTGCAAGTAATTTTACTCAATTGGAGACATAGCGTTAAACTCCTACTAAGCAGTTGGATCTTTGCTCAGGGCCTGACAGATGTTGCACTCTCATAAAGAAATTGAGCTTATTTCTATTCCACCCTCCTGTAAAATAGAGACATTTATTTTTACAACTATAAAAATGCAGCATTAAGACAATTACACACATTGAAGCCTAATGCATCTGCACTTCAAAATACTGGTGGTTTGAATAGTATGAGATCCGGGACCAGGGTGTATGAATTTGTATTTGTCAAATCATACTACTTTGGTTTATAGCTATCTAAGATGGGCTTATGCTGTACAAAGCAAATAAAGAGAGCTGAGCTTTTGTACAGAGACACTTGTTCACCCGTGGAAGGGCATTGCAGATAATGTGGAACTTTTTAAAAGTGGCTCTACTACAATCATGCTTTGGATGTTTATCTCTTACTCACTAATATATCTGGTGCAACAAAGAAACCAGCTCCCATCAAATGCATCATTCTGGTTATACACTTGTTTTCAGGGCTGCAGGCTGCTACAGAACAAGTGCTTTTGTACACAGCACACACAGAATAGGCCGGTTGAAGCCATGGATTTATAGACAGGTTTTCCAAATTGCTAATAAGGTGCAAAGACAAATTCCATTTATATAAAATAGATTCTGAAAAAGGCATCTATTAATAATTCAGTTTTCAAATTTATTTTTGGGGGTTCTGTTAGATGTACTTCTGTTTAAACACATTTTTAAAAAATCAGATTTCTTCTACAAGACAGATCCGTTTCATACGGATCATGGTTAATGGTTATGGTTAATGATCATATGCAACCCTTTCTTAATACATCAAGTCAAGCTGACTTTTTCTGGTTTTGCCACTTTTTAACATAACCTTTAAAGCAAAATAGATACATTGCAATAATTGAAAATGAGAAAGCACCACTCTAGTCAAATTAAAGCACATATGTACAATCACTAGTTATTCATTAACAATTGTAGAGCCTATTTGGCATTTCACTTCAAGACTAGATTTTCAATAACTGAGAATAGATACAAAAGGAAATTTCCCTCAACTTTAAATGCTGAGCATGGCCATATGGTATGGAATACCCCATGGTCAATTGAGGTCAGCTGTCCCAGCTGTGTCCCCTCCCACTTTCATGTGGATCCCCAGTCTCCACACTGATAGAGTGGTAGGAAAAAAGGAAAAATCCCTGACTTTCTAAGCACTACTTAGCAATGATGAAAACATCCCTGCATTCTTAATGCCATTTCCAGCACAAATCCAAAACACAGCCCCATATCAGCTAATTTTGAGTAAAGAAAATTAACTCTACACTAGCCAAAACCATCATTCCATCTCATAATTAAATATGTATTTATCCCAGCTTTCCTATGTTGGAAAGCTAATAAAATAATCACTGAGGAGAATCTCAAGAGAGATCTGGGACTAGAGACTAAGTTATGTGGGAGATTATTTTTCTCCTGTATCTGGCATACCATCATTCTGTGTCAACACACTGTATATTTCCACCTATCTGCACTTGTGCCTTCATGCCAACACACCCTAGGTCTAAATCATCTGGATTTAGTGTGCTTTTCAGCTCCTTATAGCTGGCCCTAGGAGCCACCATCATCCTCCCCCTTCCTCACCTTCATGTCCCTCAAGCTCTAGAAAAGACCTTCAAGAAAGTTGCAGAATGGTCTGGGTGGGTCAAGACAATCAGGACCACAAGAAACAGACATGCCTGGTCATCCTGGTCAGCTACTTGACAGTGACAAATGATGGGCTTTACCAGACAAACACTAAAGTGTGCACGACATGTCGAGTTCTTTATCTTCCTTTTCTGGTCTTTCTGTATTTTTCAGGGGTAGCCAGAAAATCAAGAGAAACCATTCACATACATTCACATTTCCTGATACAGAGGATAATTGAAGATGTATGAAATATTCTAGTTTGGCACTGTTGTTGTTTTCCCTGTGAAACCAGTGTTTTACCTTACTCCACAGTCACCTTCTGTGCAATGGATGCTGTACCAGCATAAAATCTGAGTGACTCAGTTAATCAGCAAAAGCATATTAGTCTACTTTTAGCTAATAATACTTAACTGTATTTTGTCTAAATAATTCAAGCAACCACAATTCATTTTGTGAAATGGACCAATCTCCATAGCACCAAAGTATGGGAAAATTATTACTGAGTTCTCCCCAGATGCTAAAGCTATAGTTGTTGGTTTCTCTATATGCTGGCATCGCACAAAGCTGAGGCAGATTCTATTCAAATTACTTAATTTGAAACTTCCTTAGTAGAACAAATGACTGAAGCTCTGGGTTGTTTTCTGCAGCAAGGCACTGTGTTTGACCACTTGACTTCAAATGCTGCACAACTCAAATCTCTGTGGAATAGACTGAAAATGTGATGTTACTCTTGAGTGTTTAATAGTGCAGGAAGGAACATGGTGACAAGCAGTAGCTGATCTGAAACTAGATGTTAAGCACTGAAAATTCTAATTCCCCACTGTGCATTCTTTAATCTAGTCTTCCATTTTGTTTGTGTTTTCCTCTTTTTGCCTGCCTTGTCAAGTTTATGGAATCTCCTAAGCACGTCTCCTTTCATTCCTATCAAAGGGAAAAGAAAAAGTGAAACACAGTCATAAAAAATAATGACTACATTCATTATTATCAAAGCAGTGGGACTGTGCTCAGAGCTGTGCTGCTGCGCAAGGAAGAGAGGCAATGCCTGGATCAGCTGGCAGGGCACAGCACAAAGGCTCTGGGCAGGGTTCTGCCAGCCCAGGACAAGCCCACACTGCTCAGCACAGCTCTTTTCTGAGCAACTGTGCTTGGCTCTGCAGGCACGTCAGGCAACATGCTGACAAGTAAGCCCCTCAGTGCCATCACTCAGCTGGTCCTTGCAGGACTCTGCTCAGTCTCCTGCAGATTCCTAAGCAGCCAGGCTGCATTACTCCATCTTGCAGCACATTATACCTATCGTGCCTGCCCAAGGCAGTAAAAGTTTAAATGAATAAAAGCGAACCAGTAAGAGGAAGCAGGTTAAAAAAAAAATAAAAATCTGTTGCTCCCTGGGGCTATGAAATGAGACCAGATATCATGCCATTCAGACTTTTTCTCTCTGCAAGTCCTTCATGTCATCAAGGCTGCTGCGCTTTCAAGAGCTACGTCTGCCTGACCCATTGCAGTTATGTATAACATGACCTGTACAAGCTACCTCTACCACCAAAAAATATTGCAGTCATGGTAATAGGGCAGGTGGATCATCCTCATTAGACTTGCTGAGTAGCAGTTCCTTTTAACTTCTGCAAACACAGCTGTCATATCACAGATGTATGGGTTAACATAGCTAGAATTGGATCTTGTACCTCAAGCCAGTTCTATGACTAGTCACCACATCTAGTTAGAGGTGCAATTACTAGCAAAATTCCTCATGTATCTGAGAAGGAATAAGATATACAGAAATATATTTATATACTACATAGCTTCTCTGTAATTTTAATTCAATTTTTACAGTCAGAAAAACCTGTTAATTGATGAAAACAAAAATCATACTCCAAACTCAGAGAATATCTGTTTTTAGTCATGAAAATCTCTGTACTTTTCAGTATCTTAAAATCTTTTGCCTCATTAGAATGATGTCAATGTTTCCTCTAATAGGCTCCCTGATGGGGACACAAGAGTGTCAAAACTGGCCTTTCTTTTTGCAGTGCCATGTTTTCAGGAAGAAAAACATGTCAAATCTGATTTTATTAACTGGAGTAGATTTATAAACCAATAACAAAATAAACAAAATTATTTGGACTGTTTCTATAAGACAGCAGTATGCTCCTCTTACACTGTGACTAAGCTGTTACATTTCACACAAAGGTGCTAAGAGTACTCTAAGAATTTTAGCTGTAATAACCATGGATTTCTACATATCTATTTCTCCCACATGCAATTTTTCTAAAGCCTGGGTTTACAACAGAATCTTGAAATCATTATGTTTGCTCACCTTTCTTCAAATCTGCCTTTAAGAACTACTTCTGCTGTGAATCCCATAAAATCCAGCATTTGTTAAGCATCCACTCTGGATTTACATTATATTATGCTAAAGTGCTCCCTTGTTATCATTTTCAAAAGCTCCCATCCCCCTTTTATTCTCCTTAATTTCCCTATGTGCAATCCTTCATACATTTTGTAAGGACTAAGAGCAAAATTCAATTATTCTTCATGTATCACTCTACTCCAGACTTAAAATACTTTGCAGGCATGAGTACTAGTCAATGATTTTTATCTTGAAAATCCATTGTATAAAGAGATAACTTCACAGGATATAGAATAAACTTGGGAAAGCCAGTAGCTTGCATTGCTATTAATTAGGGACTCCTATCTTGCATGGATGAGCTGGAAGCTTGGCAGCCGTTCTAGGCCTTGGAATTACAATATAAATCCCACAGTATGTCAGCAGAAGGTTGGAACGGTCAATGCACAGGTAGAGCTCAGGCACTTCCTCTATTTGAGACGGCCAGCAAGTGCATGAACAGTCTGTTAACATAACTGGGATGGAGCACCCTCAGAGTCTGTACACTCACTTCTCCACACAGCTTTCAGGAAGCAATCTGCTGCCCTCCTTTCCCTTCTCTTTTCTTGCCACCACTTGAGCACTCACAGTTTGAAATGTTCCAAGAAAAGGAAGAGCTGCAAATCTACCAGACTTTTTGGTGTGAAAGGATAGAGAGAGCCATTCCTGTTTCAGCAAAACTAAGAAAATATTCAGAAATATATATTTTATACATATTATTAAAAATTTGCATGTAATATACATGTCTATTTACTGCCAAATTCTTGGCATTGAAATTGAGAGAGGAAATCCAGTGCATATGCTTTGACAAATGCTCAGCAGTGAGCAGTAAACTCCACTGTGATGTGGAGTCTCTTTGCCCCTATGTAGACCAGCAGAGTGCCTGTGATATTGTTTTGTGTGCACAATAACTCTGTTGGCATCTGCAAAAGCCAATGCAAAAATTGGAGAGTGGAATGTAGAATTTGGGTGTGGAATTTGACCCTACAAAATCAAACACTGTGTGTTGCATCTTGCAATCCTATGTGGTGCACTGCCAAGGAGCCACAGGAAGAAGACCATATGCTCACTGCACAGGGAAGGAAACACAGGGGAAGGACACAGTAAGGGAAACAGGACAAAAACATTTAACAGTCGGCTTTACTAGAATTCTATCTGAGCAGAAAAAAATCAGAAAGCTCAGATGGCTTATAGAAAAATCTCAACTCTAATTTTTTCTCTTTCCTGCTGTTAAATCTTTGCATTCTCCCCCACACCAGTTTTGTATGCAACAGTACTGAAAGTTGATATCCTATTATCCATCATCCTGAATGCCATCACCTTATAAAATATTATGATAAAGAAATTTCTGTGTCACAGTTATCAAAATTAAATTTCTCTTCTTTTTTTCAATAAAAAGGACAGCAAAAAAGTGAGAACATGGAAGTCTACAGGCACAGTAGCTGGAGTTGTACACTTGTTTACAAGAAAAAACAGATGACCAGTGCCCTTACAACAAACATAATCAGCAGTTTCAACAGAACTTGCTTGTTAAACTGATTCATAGCTTTGCATGGCATAATGATTTTATTGCCATTTATTACAGAGCGACATGAGATAACAAGAGATGTTTTATCTTTTCTTTATTTTTTTCAGACAATGGCATTATTTGTTAACTGGGTTTGATGACAGAAACAGCAAAGTCAGCTACAGCATGGATTAACATGAACAATAAACACTTCCTGAATGTTTCATTCAAAGCCAAAAGATAACAATCATGGTTTTTAACTGAGGGATGGAGGTTTACCATCAGTTGGAGGGATAATTTCCAGCATGCTAAGAAAATGCCTATTCATGATAGCTTAAATTAATTATAAATAACAAATAATAGACTGTTTGTTTGTTTTCAAACAATAAAGACACTTTGTAGGTGATTGATAAGTCCAGCTTCACTTGAATGTGGAAACTTCAATGCCTAATAAAGTCTAGATAATTATTGAATTTTACCAGAAAGAATTCTGATATGTCATTGTTTTTGTATATGGATAGAAAATAATGTAAAAAATTAATATGAAAATTTTTTATAAACTGAGCAACCTTTGAAAATAATTTCAATCATTAAGTTTCTTATTGCCTTCTTAAAATAAAACTAGTGTATAAAAAGTTAGGAAAAAGTGTTACAAATACAAAAAAAAAAAATTCTCATGAGTTTTTTCCCGCTAAACAAGACACATTTCCAGTTAAACTCCATCCCACTATGATCAGGGACATAACAGTTACAACGTTACTTCTAATGCCCTGGGTCCAGACTGCACAAAGTGAAACAGGACTCTAATTGTTTCCATAATTAGTTTCTGATCATAGTGACACATCATCTCATAAAAAGTAAAGGAAGTGGGCTTGCAGTATGTCTTGCTCCAATGTTAGATCAGCAATGCAGCCAGAACCAGGGGAAAAGGGAACTTATGGAAGGGGAAGATGTTTTTATTTGAAAAAAAATTAAATAAAATGGATTTTGCTCATTGCTCTCTCACAGTCTCAGTGTCACAAGCACCAGAAAAGTGTGCTGGTCACACGTCTGTCCACCTGTCACACACCAGGGCAGGCGTGGGTGTTCAAGTGTTCTGCCTGCTATAGGGTTCTGCAGTGCTTGTGTCCTGCTGTCAGGTCCTTTGCAGTGCCCTGGAGAAAGAGAGTAACTACCTGACAAGTCCTTCTCACCCTCTCATGCTATTCTTAGGCTGGCAACCTTGTGCAGCTTTTAGGTGCGCCTTGTTTGAGCCCTCTTGGGTGAGCTGTATCTCCACCATGTCCCAACCCTGAATCATCAAGGCTCTTTCATTGTCCTTGTCTCCAGTGTCAGCTGTCCTGTGAAACTGCAGGTACATGGGATGGGATCTGATGTGGCTGCCAGTGACACAGGCAGTGCTGAGACTCATGTCCCTGCTGTGCCCTTCTGTTCCTTCCCACACTCAAACCTTCTTCTTCTTTCCCAGTCACACTATCTTAGTCTTTCTATTACAATTTGCCACATGAAGTGTTTACATCATGCAAACCAAATAGTATCTGCAGGCAGATAAATGACATCATTATCAAGTGCTGCTGAAAATTTTGCCAGTTTTCTGAAGTATCATATTAAGTGCACTGAAACAACTACTATGAGGCAGATTCTCCCGTGTACTGGGGTCTTTTTGCACTCACATTGAAAGAAATCTGATTAGAAATATGCTAAGAAACATGTTCCAAAATAAACAAACTTTAGGGGAGAAGTTTTATGTGATGATTTTTTGTCCCATTCTTTCCTGGTTTTGGATATGGGACAACTCAGTACAGCTTAGACTTTTCTGTCTCTAGGCCCTTTAGGATAACTGAAAGCAAGTGAAAAAAAACCATCTGGGCTGCTCTGGCAGCAACCCTAAAATTGGCAACATGATAATAATAACATTTTTGCAACCTTAAGAACCCCTTCTGTCTCCTCCTAATTACCCTGCTGGGTAATACTGTTCTCTTCTTCTGATGAACTCACCCAGTGAATTTATTTAAGAGCTGTAAAGACCCATATGTACTGCAGAGGGAAATTAAATTCAATTACTGTTTGAAACATTTTACATCTACTGCTTTTTACAGCAACCAACAGTAGTGCTTTACGCCATAGTGACTCAGGAATTGTGATTTATCACTTTTTAAATGCAGTTGCCAGGGGTGGGGGATTCTGTGTACACCAAATCTATACAAAAGCTATTTCTTACTTATTGATGTGTCTTGCAAAAGATAAGTGCAAAGTCAGTTACAGACATATTTTGCTTGCACAGAAATGTTACAGCAAGCAATTCTTCAATCTTGTGTGACCACAAAAAGATAAATGAACAGCAAAATGTCTTTATTGCTTTTATTTTCAGAAGTCAGTTTGCCCATTTCATTAGGTATCTGTGCAAAGCCATGTACCAATACATCTGACTGAAATAAAGATGCTCTCAAAGATTATCTGTGTATAGCAAAATCAGAGAGTCCTTGATGAAATGAGGCTGCAAGTATGGCAAAGGATAACACGATTAAATATGCAATATTAGAGAAATAATCGTGGTTCAAAAATGGAAATATTTCTCTAATATCAGCTTGCCTCATACTTAAAATAGCTCAGTATAAAGGCAAACTTTGGTAGCTGTAACTGTAACTTGTTTAGGTTTACTTTCTCTTCATTTACTGTCTCCCTGCTCCCATCTGGTTGTATACAGTAAGCATATCAAAAGAAGCACATCATTTCTACTGTCATTTCTAATGATTTGTGAAAAGATGCATTCATTCCAAGCCTAACTGTCTATGGAAATGGGCTTAATGAAATCTTTCTCACAGTTTTTGAGCCCACTGGCATACATCAGCCAAACCTTACACTGAAATAGGGATCAGGAGTCAGGATCCTGCCGTGAAAAGGAGTGGCAGGATGTTTCAGAGAAAGATTTTGAGAGCGGTTTTCCAGGGGTATTCCAAGATGTAAAAGAAACAGCATGAACTTTTGTCTTGTTTGAGACCAGAGAATGTAAAAAGAGAAAACTACAGCAAAATCAGTCTGAACTTTCAATCAATCTTCCCAAGGAACAGCAGCCTTCGTTAATTCCATTGCCTGCATGATAGTTATACTGAGGAAATTGTTTCTAGCACTGTGTTATACCTCTGTTTATTTTTAAGGCCAAATCTGTAAGAGAGATTTCTCCTGGTAGTACTATTGTAAGTGGTCCAGCCCAACAGGAATGCAAGGTATTCGCTGAGTAATTTTTTCTTTGATGGCTTGTGAGCTGTAAATAGTCCAAACAAGGATTTTTTTGGAGATTGCTATGCAGCCTGATGCAATTCAGTTTGGAGAGGAAGTTTTCTCTTCTTGTTTTTATTACAGTATTATATCATTATTCCTACTCTGTAAGTAAATGAAAACCTTCAAGTGTCTAAAGGCACCACAAAAGCTAATTTAATATCCTTTCTGGGGTTTTGTTATAAAAAAGAAAATAAAGTTCACAAAAATATTAGTGACAGGTTATGCAGGCAATTGACTTGCTTGCCAGAGACTACTTTAAATTTTTTAAAAATATGGAAAACTTAAGACCCATCAAGTTCATCTATTTTAATTGCATAGTCTGTTTAGGGAGTCTTACTAAGAATTAGTTGTATCAGTAATGCAACTGGGACTCAGAAGATAATTTCCACTTGAGGTGCAGTCTTGAAAAAACAATCATAAAGGTATTTATTTCAGCTTCTTTACAATATTATGACATGTAAGGGCACAATTTTTTTCAGTGGTTGTGATACACACTATGAGATAAGAAACAGCAGACTGCAGGATGTAATCACAACACATGTAAACTAAAGTTTTTCTGTTGAAAAAGAAGTCAATATTTGACTATAATTACAGATTGAAAACATTTAAAAAAATATAGTCAAATATGGATTTAGTCTTTTTCCTTCCTTTCTTTTTTCCTTTTTGTAATTTTTTTTAAACTGATCCCATACTCTTACACCACTTAAAAAATGTCTGGAAATAAAGTGTCAGGAATGAGGAAGGGACCCTTTTTTCCCACTAGATGAAACTATTTGCCCCAAAATTGCACAAGAAATCAGTATCACATTTGGAAGCACAGATTCCTTTGGAGGTGTCTTCTTGGAAGACAAAGCAGTATTAGGTATTTTCCAGATACCTAAATAACAATCTCAACCCTTTTGGTGTTTTTTTTTAGCTCTTCTGTAAGATTTCATATCTTTTGGATTGTTTTGCTGTATATGATAAATTACAAGAAGATAGTTCTAATAAAGCCCTAACAAGTGAAGTGGGAAATATAAAGACACAGAAGCATAATTCAAGCAGTATACAGCAGGAAAATGTACTCACTCCAAGAATGTTGAATGTTCTATCTCATACTTTCCTCATTTGTAATTTTTGCTTGTCTTTGATGTAAGTGATCAAAGTTTGATGTAAAGAAATCTCCACCATATGACGTTCTACTCTTCTATGGCCCTTCCTTAACTCCTTTATTACTTTTCTAACAGCTTTGACCCAAGAAGATTCGCCTTTAAAATTGAACCACCATCACAGTTAAATTCTAACTCATATGGTGAAAGGAATCACTGAGTGCATTTAAAACTCATTGAAGGTATTTTTAAATCTCATCGTGGACCTCAAACTGTTTAACAGGAAACCCTTAATTGTACTGCTTCTGAAAAAACTACTGGTTGCCCTGCTCATCATGTTTCAGCCATAGATCCATTAGCACACACTGGTGTCCTCCACTAGCAGTCAGATAGAATGGGATGACATATACTTTCTGAATCATACAAATTTTTGATTAAAAAACAAAAAAACCTAATAATTCTTTCTTTTTAGTCACTTTTTTGCTCAGCTGCACTGCTACACTTAAACTAGGGTTACCCCAAGAGAAATTAAACTAGATCATGTCCTCTTGCTTTATTGAAATGCGCAGCACATGCCTCATGACTAGTGGGAATATAAGCGTGCAAGCTAAGGGAGAGTTTTCAGTAGCTTTGAAATACATTATTAGAGGAGATGCTCAGTCCAGGGACCAGGCTATAGCTGAAGGTAAAAATGCCAGAGCCATACATTGTAAGTGTGGAAGCCTCAGACAGAACTGCTTCTTCCTGCAAATTGCAGTTTTTGAGCCAAGCTACTGTTTAATACTTACACAGATGTATGGGACAATAATGTAGAGCAGTAGTTAAAGTTCTGAGTGTGGTCCAGCTTTGTAAGTAATAAGGACATCTACCTTTATTGGAGTTCTTTTCAGTGATTTCCTGCATCTGCTTCATGGAGGATGACAACATTGCACTCCATACTCTTAACCCTGTAATAAACAAGACACGTGAAGGAGGCGAGACAACAGACCAGGGCAGAAGTGGCAGAACTGAAATTTGAAGTCCACAACTAATTCTGAATTTTTCTACCTGTAGCAGTAAAATGAACTTAAAAATTAGAATTTCAGGTGCAAGGGAGTGACACAACAACTGTCTTTCTAGAAATTACAGTGGGTTTTAGATTAAATATTTGTTAAAATAGTCTATAACATAAGGAGAAAATCTATGGATTATCCAAACCAGCTCCCCAAAAACTACAGAATGTTAGAATAATCACAATTTAATTTAAAATGTTAAAGATTTCCTTTTAATCTTACAGGGAAATTTTCATGTGAAATTAGTTCTTTATTTTCATGTAAAATCACCAAAAATTATACTGTATTAAGAAAATGTACCTATATTTATGCAGTCTTTTTGTAACTGTATTATACATTGTTAGTGTATTTTTTTCATTACTAGTACTCTCCATTGTTTAAGCCCATATTCTCTATCCATGAAAATGGTGTACAGCCATCTCCAGGACTACTAAACTACCAGGACTATCAGGACTACCTGAATAGAAAATAAAGAAATTAGGGTAATTAGCATTTCAATCAAAAGATTTATGAATGATCAGTAGTCATAGACTTTGCAACATGGATTTTCTGAAACTGACAAGCCATTTAATTTGTCAGCATACCATGTCATACTTCATAGATTTCTATATCTGTAGTTGCTGAAGTATGTAATATCCCATAATACATAAATCTATATTTGTGTATTTTCCTCAATATGATTTTTCAATCTGGCTGTGTAATTAGAATTATTTTCTTCATTAATTATAATAATTGTATAATAGCTTTTTCCTTTGTAAGTTACACACATGTCAATGTCAACTTTCCAAAGATATTGCATTTAAAACTGGCATAAGTCCCTAATATATTAAATTCTTCTTTTTTTACAATACTGAACAGTCAAACAAAAAAGAATTTTGATACCCATATTTCTGTTATACCTATTAGGAAAAGAGGAATTCAAAATGTGAGATATTTGGTTGCCTTCTATGCTAACTATAGAGAGTTTTTTCCTGAAAAGGGGACCCTGTAAGACATAAGTGAACTGATCTTAATGGTAGCAACTCTTAATATTTATTTTTTCAGGATTTCTCTAGAGTCCCTGTTTCTTTCTAAGTTGCTTTAGAATGCATATTATACTGAATAATGAATGTTCATATTAATATAAACTGAATAAATGTTGTAATAGACAACAGTAAATTACTATTGAGAAACAGGCCTAGAAGTATGTAAGACTGATGAATTGTTTAAATTTGTTAAAATTATGGATAATATGCAAGCAGAAAAATCTGGAAATAACATTATTTGTTAGCACACGTTGTTTATTTCATATACATTTATCTATTATTCTTGGAAAGAATGGCCTTTCATGTGAAACATTCCTCTGAATGCTAGGAAAAACAGTAGTGGGAGAAAAAAAACTACAGAGATAGAAGAGTTGAGGTGGGATGGACCAGCCCAAACCCCCCTACACACATATATGCATGTACAGGTACACACATATACATATATGCTCAGAGGTAAATTACACCAATTAACTTGATTATTTGGGGTTTTTAAAATATTTTTAGGCCTTCACATATGCATTTATCTAAAGAAAACTTTTCAACAACTTCCATGCTTTTCATACAAATATCAGTGCACTAAAATTTACTTGAATGTTTTGAGTTTTTGATTTTCCTGAAATGAAAAATAAAATGAAAGTTTTCACAGTTCTTCTGAATAGGATCCATTTTGGAATTGCAATTCTGTGCCTGATACCTGGTGTCTACTAATTCAGTCTGCAGTGGAATTATGTTCCCTCGGTGATTGTTCTGAATCCAGGGAGCTTCTGTAATTGCAGGCATTCAGACTAAAGCTGTGTTCAAACCACAGTCATTCTCATGCCAATATGTTTTCTAACTCCAGTGCAGTGTTGAAACCACAGTTAAACTGAAACCACTCTAAACAATGCATTCTCTGTAACAGTGGGGTGCACTGGTTAAGGGTTGGCTGCTGCAAACCATCCCATCCATTGCAAGAACTTCAAATGAAAATACCCCAACATCAGTGTTTGCTTGTTTTATAAAATAAGAACAGAGAGAAGGATGTTCTTTATGTTTGTTAAAATAAAACATAACAGCAGTTTCTTTTCTGATACAAACTGATGTTTCACAGAAAAGATCTCCAGAATCAGATTTATACCTATGGCTAGAACAGATATATCACAGTATAAAAATGTTTATATGAAACCTAAACTTCTAATCTTCTTTTATTCATAGTGATGTTATAATTGAAAAGCAGAGGAAGAAAAAATAATCAAATGTATATTTTAGGTCTTAAGTGACTGTTAAACCAATATTTCAAATTTTACATACTCCATACCTCATATCTTAATTTGCCATCAGCTGTGGCTTGAAAAAGATACAAAATGAAAGAATAGCTACAAAGAGAATATGAAAAAAGACAAGAAATGTGAATATAGAAAATAAACACAGAGTTTGCATTTTTAAATTCCTTTGCACCTCAAATCAATGTATAAAAATTAAATTAAATTGACACAAATGTAGAAAAAATACAGCAAGCTGAGAAACAGAGCAGAAAATAATCAGGTTATATGGTTAAATAAATAAAACATTTTTATAACTTTTTTTTTTACTGAAAAATCTTGGCAGAAGCCAAGTTTCATTTCATCTAGCAGTACAGTAGATCTGGTAAACGGCCAATTGATTTCAATGTAATTCTTGCTATGCACTTCAATGAGACATGCTTTTAACCTCTAAGTAACTCAAATATACTTAAGACTTTTTTTAAAAAAAGGAAGGTTTAATAGATGACAACTACAAAATACAACATGATTTTTTAGACATTTAATGAAAATCTAGAACTGGTTTAAAGAAGGGGGAGAATGACTCTCTCTAATGATGTGAAAACCTGACTATTCAATTAAATAATAGATTCTTCAAATTTTAAACCAATTTAACCTCATTATTTCCGTTCTTTCTATCCCATTAAAATTATAAAATCAGAGAAAAAATAAGCACTGCTTCATTTTGCCACATTATACCTTCAGCTATGCTACTGTACGTACTCAGAAACTAGAACATTACATTCTTTCAAATAAATACCTATTAGGTAATCTTATTACCCTAAAGATTATTATCTTAATTATTGAAAATCAATAAAATAATTTAAAAACATTAGGAACCATACATAATTTAATGAGTCAGAGTCAGATATAATTCTGTGCAAAGAACAAACAACCTCTACTGCCAGGTGCAATTTTTTTCCACAAAGGACCAACATTTCAAGACTTGCAGTAGATTTATCTTGTTGGAAGAGAATACTCTCACTGTACATATGGAGAATGAGAAGCAATCTACAAAACTACTTTAAACTAGGAAAATGTCACAAATTACAATCTTCCAATATTTTCCTGAAAAAAAATACTATATATAAAAATTCTAATTATAGGAAAGAATTCTCATAGTGCTCTCAGAAGATATAGTTGTTGTTCTGACTCAACAAAACATTTACAAATGTGTTGGAGTCTCTAACTGCTCAGAAAGCTACCATATGAAACAAATGTGTTAGCTGAATATTGCTTTGGAAAGCAATTTGTTAGCAGAAAAGTACTGAAGAAAAATTTGAAATTTCTTTTAGCATGGCTCCCATTATCTGCATCTGCAGGAGTTTCTGTGCAACCAGTTCCTCTAGTATGGTAGCAGTGGAGAACAGGACTAACAGGATGAGGAAACCAGGATAGCAGGGAGGCATGACAGAATTTTGGTAGAGAAATAGTCTGAAATCAATTCCAAACTGACATGAACATGATTATTTACAGTATTCAACAGTGCTCAAACCTCGCCCAAGCCAAAGTATTTGCTGGCCCAAAGGGTTATTTCTGCAGAGGAGAGTGGAAGAGAGGGAAGAGAAAATTTCAGTTTCAGATTAAAACAATCTGAGGTACCTTCTCTCCTAGTGCCACTTCCAGTGAAAATCAGCTCATTTCTAAATGAGTTTTATCTTTCTAATCTCCTTGAAATCCACTTTTATTACCACTATCTAGTCTTAATGGTTTCATTTCTGGGAGATTACTTTTGTTGTCAGCTTCATTTCTTCTGAAAATCATTACTGGTCTGTGTGGGGACAGGTAATGAGGAGCCCCTGATGTGAGAGCAGATGCTCCCACCAGCAAGTCAGCAGAGGTCATCAGTCTTGTCTACATTACAGGAAGATGTGTCCTTTTAGGGACTTCTGCTGCAGCCATTTATATCATGCCAGTTCCACCTCCAGGAACAAAACAGGGATTTATTTCCAACAAGTCACGAAAAGCTTTTTGCAGAAGTCTGTTTATAGCAAACCCATATCATGTCAGAGAAGCACTTCCCACCAAGAGAAATTTCACCACAGATAGCCATCATCTTTTTCAAGTTTATGTTCAGAAAGTCAGGAAAAGAAATATTGTACTATTTGTGGATAATATTCAGACCTTTACAGCCTGCCTGGTCTTGTTTCAACTGAGAAAGCTTCACAAAGTTTTCTTTATCAAGTGGCACTCAAGTCTAACATGCTCAGATAAAATAGAACTTTGATAGATTCTCTGCAGACAGGAATAATATATTCTTATTTTATGTGTAATAAAAGTTTGCACAATGAGCATAGATTGAACAAAGAAACTCTGGATTTTCCCCCTATTACCAGTATATAGAAGTGGTTAAAATTATAATTTTTTCTACGTGTGTTATTGTAATTATGCAGTTTCCATTATCATTTCTAAAACAGAATATCAGAAACTTGATTTCTTCTTTAACCAATTTTCCAACATGTCAACTACACAGCAAACAAGCTCCACAATCTGAATTTTCACCATGGTCTGCACTGCCAGTTTCTTGCCTAAGCTCTGACCCTCACCTCTCTGAATGAACATAAACTCATTCTACATGACCGTCATTCTTCCAGTCAGATTTCCTCAGTAAACCAAAATTAAAGGTCTTTCTAGCATCATCTTTTTTCATCATCTTGTCATTTCCCTCTAAATCCTTTCTGTATCTCATCTCATACACTCACACATAAGAGAATAGTATATTACAACTCTGACACATTTGTGATTTTAACCCAATCATTATGCCCTGTGCATGACTCCATCCATCTGCAAGCTCAGAACATAATAAAATGTAAAGCATTATAAGATTTCCTGCTCAGATGTACTGACACACTATATATTGTCTGAACAGGATTAGTCCCTACATTAATACAATGGTCAAATTTTATATTATGTTGAATTTAAGATCCTCAACAAGAACAATGATTTGGCCTCAAATTATACCACTGCAAGCACCATAAGTTTAATAGGTTTTCACATGTGTAAACAGGACATCTGGGCCAAATCCAGCTCTGGAATAATAGTTCCATTGCCTTTAGTACTGGCTTTTTCCCAATATGAATAAATGGGGACTTGATGGAGATTTTTCCTCGTACTTTAAGATTTTATATCAGCTATATTCCAGAAGAATTCCTGAGAGAACAAGTTGGATAGACTTTATTTAAGGCAAGTCATGCTTTTCAAACAATCATATTAATGTTATTTCTCTGTGAATATTTTAACTGCATATTCTTATGCTAAATCCTGTGTTCAGGGAAAAAAAGGAAAGGCACTGTTCTACAATGAATAGAGTTATAGTTTCCTAAGTTTTCAATTTTCACAATTCATTAGTGACCTGCAGCACAAGTGTTCAGCTTTAAGGTTTGCTAGAAAGCCAGATTTTCTGGGGATGGGGCCTGTTTAATGTGTTTCTAACAGAGTACTCACACAACAGCACAAATGGCCACTTGTGCTCCTGGAAAGCTACAACCAACATGTCTTTTCCATTAGTTTGGTCCTAGGGGTTTTTTTTCATGAGGTTTTAGTAACTTCTGGTAAATGTTACTTACGGCAGAGAGTGTTTCCTCTAATCCAAACCAGTGTCTTATATAAAGGTTAGAGAATAAGATACCAGAAAATTCTTCACTCCTATGATTCTACTCAAATTTTAGAGGAAAACAGCTGTTTGCTGTATGATAAAAGTGTCATATACTACTCTGAGGATCACAGTAAACAATATATAGCATTCCCATTCTTCTATGTTACAAGTATATAATACCAGCTGTAGCTTTTATTTAGAAAATCTCCTCTTTCTTATATAACATCCCAGACTTCTTGGTCACCAAACAGCCCAATTTTCAAAGAAAACCCCCAAAATAAACCCCCAAAATGTAGGCTGTTATCTTCACAATCAAGACAGATAATCAATAGATCTCCAGAAGCTCATTATTTGAGCAATCTCGCACATATGCAATAGCCATGTACCAGAGAATGTTCACATCTCCTAAAAAACCCTATAAGCTATAAAGGAACACAAACTAAATCACTGGAAAGATATGGTGAATGTACTTAAAAACTGGGACTGCTCCTAATGAAATGAGCTGAAAAGGTACTAATCTGATGTAATTACATTCTTCCTAAGCATGGACTGGAGTACTCTTTCATAGAACAAACTTGAGCTCAGAACTTTTTCAGAAAGTTCTTTAGAAACGTTTTTCAGAAAAATATCCTCAGCAGAATGCAGGGGAAAATGAGAAAAACCTTAATTTGTCTACTAAAGAGACTACTTAAGCCAAGTTACTCAATTCAATAAAGTACCCCTTTATACCCCTTCAACAGAGAGGAGGAAAGCAAATAGGTCATTACAAAGACAGACAGTTTATTTTGTACAATGCTCCTTACAATTTTTCTTCCAGGGACAAAGATACAGTGAGTCACTCACAGGCTGGAACATGGAGAAACCTGAAAAGGAATATAACAAAGGTGGAACCAGAGTAGAACAAAAACCAATGGCAGTGACTGAGAACGAAAACAACAGAAGCAAGTGGTTTTAAAGTATTAAAAAAATTGGAAAAGAAAACAAATTTTCATTTCTGCAGAAAGGTCAAAATAAGGAAAAAGTGACTAGGATTTCTCTTTTTATTGATTTTTATTATTGCATATATTCAATTTAAACCATCACAACATAAAAAAAATTGATTCAATATGTTGTAGAGTGCACACAAATGGAGATACAGTAAGTCTGCATTGAAAGACAAAGATGAGACAAACTCTTAAAAAGTTTCTATTCACGAAAAGAATATAAAAAATGCCAAATCTACAGGTTATATCCATACAGTTCAAAATATTTTTAAATGGTGAAAAAAAGGAAAAAAATAAAGTCAAAAGGTGTTCTAACTTGTTATGAAATGAAATGGAGGGCTAACACATAAACTTGCATAAAATCCATTATGACCATGTTAATTTTAATGAAATTCCCCCTGCAAAAAACCTTAATAAATTTTTCTGATGTGCTGCAAGTAGAATTGGAAAAAAATGTAAATTTTTTCAGCAGCTTCAGGAAACCAAAGCTATTTGTGAACAATGAGACAAACAGTTTGCAACAAAAAACAAAACTGTTACTGAATGTTACAAAGAAATGCGGTAATACTGAACATAATCTATGTAAAAAGAGCCAGCAGAATCAAACCTTAAAATTTTTCAGTCTTACAATTAAGTATTGTTTTATGTCACATGAATAAAATTGCTGTTCTAACATTCATAGTTGAGGACTGACTTAACGTGGAAGAGGTTCAAAAAAGAGCAAATATGTTACACTGTAACATCTAACAATTTTTGAAAGTCATTAATGGATGTTATCTCTTTGCATATTCAAAAATATATGTACATATATCTTTGTACAAATTCTTCACCATTGTCAGTTTCTGTGACATCCTCATTGAGATGTTGCAATTTAATTCACTATGTGAGATGTTCCCCCAGTCATATAATGTCAGAAAATAAATTAGTTAAATGTTTCATTCACCTGTCCTTATTTTACATTATTATTTTAAATTATTTTATACTGCCCTTTCAGCAATGCAATGCTATGTACCTTTTTTGTTTTTCTCTCACACCTACTTTACTTCTTTTTGCATTTTTAAAAGAGGTTGGCACTTTAAGGAGTCTTTTCAATGCTCAAGTGCTTCATGACTTCACCCTTTTGGTTACTCAACCAAAATCACATTTCTCCAAACATTCTATTGAATTTAACACAAAAGCAGAACTTCAGAACACAATATTTTATACGGGAGACAAGAAAAAAGTAAAAAAGCCTGTCAGTGTTTGACTAGAATGTGTATTATTGACAAGAAAAAAGTAAACAAGTCTGTCAGTGTTTGACTTGTATGTGTACTATCCCTAAGCACTTGGATTTAAGAATAGAGTTTGTTTTCTGTGAGAAGAGTCACTGTGGGTGAGCAGAAGGACAGACAGCCTGGCTCATTAGTGCTCATACAGAAGCTAGAGTTCCACCAGGGATCTTTCTCTCTGCTCCCTCCTAGTTCTGCACCAGTTTCAGAGTGCAGCTCACCCTCTCCAGAGCTGCCTTCCTTAATAACAGCGCGCGGTAACCGAGAGGAGCCGCCGCGCTGCAGGAGCTCCGTCAATAGCGACTCTCCCTGCCAAAGCAGGGCAGCTGAGACACTGCTGCGAGAGCTTCCCGTGCCCAGGGCAAGCCAGGATGTGGTCCTTGTTATGTTCCACAGCAGAATAATGGTGTTTAAGGGGATTTGTTTTCTGCCCCTCATCCTTAATAAAAAAGATAGACCAATATAAACTATAAGAATCATTTCCCAGGAAAGTCCTTCATGGAAAGGCATCATACTAGGAAAGGGAACAAGGGAAATGGACACCAAAATAGGTTGATTTTTGATAAATTTATCAATATTAAATGATAGTTGCCTTCATTTGCAGGAAGCCCAGGTACCCTAAAAATACACTAAAACCAGGGAGGTAGCAAGGCCAAGTGGAGGTTGAAACAAATTTTTGATGCTGTATAATGTATTGCTCCATAGTTTCCTTGTGTAAGAGTGAAAAAAGGACAAGTTTTGGTAAGGGCATAACTTTTGAGCTTCTGAATAGATCTAGAATTCTCAAATGGTTTTAGAGATTTCACAAATCCTTAATTTTCAGGAACTAGAAAGAAATGTCAAATTGTTGAGTTTGGATATCTGGACCACAGTCTGGACTACACATGTAATCCACAAAACTCAGGCACAGATGATCAAATAACAGATCTGCATAAAAGCCAGTATGAACCCTGTTCAGTTGTTCAAGGGGGGGGAAAGAGGAAAATTAAATTGTAACTGAAAATTAAATAGTAACTGAAATCTTGTGATTTTTTAAACTAAATTTTAAGATGTATCACTATTACAATGATTTGATTTAGGGAGAATGAAAATTAATTACCACATAATGGATAAAAGACTAATGCATAAACATTCAGGAATTTTTTTCTTATTCACTAAGCTCTGTATTTTTTTCTGGAAGTTTTTCTCAGAAACAATTATTAAAATAAAATAATTAGTTTCTTTCATTGTGATTTCAGGCTTTTAGCAGTTCTGACACCAAATGCCCTTGTTTAATGGCTCAATAGATACATTTTGTTTTATTCTATTGTTGCAAAAACCCTTCTGTTCTCTTCCCTGTATTCTATTATAAAGGCATCCATTACTGTAAAAGAAATAATTTGGCTCTGCTTAGCCCAAAAGGAACTTTTACACATTCATGAGGTGTTTTCGCAAAATGTTTGGGTAAAAAGTGAAAAATTTGCCACATTATATAAGTGGGAATGTAATAGTTTGTAAAAGGCTGTTGTTGTGCTAAAAGTCTGCTCACTTGAGAATGTGCCTTCAGTTCCTGTAGAGCTGAGTTGTAAAATCTGAGAAGAGAATGCTTTTTTTTATATATAAGAAAATACTGTCACTTCAAGCCCTGGATAAGGCAGGTTTCTCTGTCATATCACAAACAAGACATTAATAACGATCATATCCTATATGTGATTAACCATTATATACGTCTTGCAGACACTCAGCTAATTGCCCACACTGATCTTTAAGGATACAAACAAGAAATTGCAAAGTTTTCCTTCCATTTATATATAATTTGCCATTTTTTCAGTTAAAAGAGAGCTGCAGCTCTCTTTCTGTAGTTGAAAATCTGGTTTGTAAGAAAGCAGGGGCTATAGGGTTCTATTGATCTTTTTATTTCCAGTTCAGTAAAAGGATTTATGTAAGGGGACAAGGAAAATTTCTGTCCAAAGGTTTAAAGCAAGGCTGATCTTTAAAAAGAAAACCAACTGAAAGCTCCACATGAAGTATTTGTCATGTTCAATGTAATCCAAATATCTTACTTGGAAATATATTCTTTCTCATCTATTTATCTAGCCTTGATGCCACAGCTGTACATTGCCAAGCAGTGATTATTTCACCCTCTTCAATTAATGTGAGAGGCAAGGATCTCCCAAAACAGTGATTATCTAATTCTTAGTTTATCTACAAATGGTGTAAAACACCCTCCCACCCACCATAGCAAAAGGGGAAGGTATCTTTAGAAGATTTGCTTACTGTAAGATAGAGTCCATTCTGGTTTTCTTGCTGCTTTTCTGCAGTGCTGGAAAGCATATCGGTTGGACTATTGTTATTTTTCAATAGTTAAATAGTCTTTTCTGAGAGTCCAATCTAACAAGATTTCTCAGGATGTGCATCAATATCATAAAAATAAGTAAGTGTTGTTAAAGCAGCTGTTTTTTTAAAGCATCGTTCGTAATATGATTTCTTTAGAATTAAACTACTTAAACAGCTCTAATTTGAAAACAGAGGTCTCAGGCTAATTTTCTCATTCTTGGAAGAGGCTAAAACGAAGATAGTCTGAAACCCAAGACATAAGCACACAGAACCATAGAACAGAATTATAGAGTCACTTACATTGGAAATACCCATATGATTGTTGGGTCCAACTGTATATTTATAAATGAGTGTTCTCCATCAAACTATTCCCTTCTGTGAAACTTCTTCCATAGGTAAGAAAAACACAAAAATGTTCATTATGTAAGTATTTTAAATAATATTAGTTATTTCTAGTGTGTCTTATCTCTTCAGCCCTAAATACCAAATAAACAATTTTTATATTAATTTGATTTTAATTGTCATTAAGCTGTAGTCTTCAATGACTATATCTGCTCTGATATGAGAGAATATGCACATATGTTTTCCCTGGAAAAGAGCATGCATGGAACTATCACTCTGAGAAAATATTTGTATGCTGGTTTTCCTTCAATAAATAATTTTCACTATCAGTCTAACTGATAACTTCTTACTACTTTGCCCAAACTCTTCTCTTGTTTGCATCAGACATATGTTTTGATGCTTTTGTATACAGCAAGAAGAAAAATGTATTTCAAATTACTCTGTCATCACATTTTGTAAAGCATTATAAATATGCAAAGCATAGGGAGACATAGCAATATATTGAAAAGGGAAGGCAATACTAGTAGACTTTTTTTTAATATCATCTTGCATTTTGAAAAAACAGGCCCTGGAACATAAAAGCAAAAATCTTGAAAACTCAGTCCAAACCTCTTTTTCTGGATGAAGGAGAGAAGGGAGACTATTTTAATAAACTTCATAGATGGAAGCTTTGGATTTATTTTCTGTGGAAACTGAATTTTTAAATACACTTTTACAAAAGCTAATCTGCAAGAGCATTGTACCAAATATGTTCAGGAAACAAAGGGGATCTTCTATCAAATAAATCATCAGGAGACAAGTGAACACAGGCAAAAAAAAATCCTCAGACACGAAGAAGAAGCTTATTGCATTGAAAAGAATGGTTTCAAGTTATCAGCTGCAGAAAATTCAACAGAGATTTCTGGCCAGCTCAGGAAATGAAATTTCCTATCTCTGATAATAAAGGCATATGAAAGTTTTCTTCTGAGAAGAGAAAAAAACTGTTTAAAGATTCTGGTTTTATTAATATAGATTAGGCTATAAATTAAGTTACTATTTTGAATTTTAGAAAGTATGAATAATAAGTACTGCAGTGAATTAAAGAAACAGTTTCAAATTGCATATTCCACTCAAATTTGTACATTTTTGTCAATCATTTATTACTCAGGGTCAAATTCTACCTAATCTTTCTTCAGAGACAGTTCTATCATTATGAGTTTTGTTCATCCCTCTTTACTCTCAGGTACAGCATTCACCTTGCCACCCTCTATTAAAAACGAGATAACTGCTGCTTGCATAGAGAGACTGATACCATCTGTATCTGATACACAAAACTCCATATTTGTCACTCAGTTCAGGACCTAGAGTTCAAAGGAATCTCTGATGTCCTCAGCATGTTCTCCCTAGTCCTGGTCCTCAGGACAGCAAGCATTCTGATTATCTTTTTGTGCACAAATATAACAATAATTTTATACGTTCAGCGCAATATAGAAGCATTAAGGTTGCAAGAGGCCTTTGGCTCTTATAATCTTCTCTCTGCTCAAGCTTGTGACACTCTTGAGGTCCTCCTAGATTACCCAGCCCTTTTTTCAAAGGTGATGAACTGTCACCATTTGCCCTGAGTTGCAGCCAAAGTTCTCTTTTCAGCCAGGCTGGTTTCTTCCCCATTAACTCCCCTTTGGTAATAGGGACAGCCTGGTTCTGTGCCTTTCAGAGGAATTCTTGAGAAATGCCCTCAGGAAGTCATGCACCAGAACAAAGTAACATCTGAGAGTACCCAGACACACACAAATCAGACAGGAGTGTTTCTGTGATGGCTGCTGAAGGGAACACCTAGGAAGTACCAGGACTGGGAGAAGTAGCCTGGCAATTGTAGAACACTTTAAATCACATCTCCTCTAAGAATGACTAGGAGACATGCTTTGCTAGCACCTCTCAACCTTGCATTATACATTAAAAATATTCAGTTAGCACTAATCAAAGGTCTGATTTCAGTTAAGACAATCAAGAGATGATCAAAACCTTGCACAAAATTAATCCTATGACAAATATTTTGGGGTTTGTCCTGAAATTTGTTTTCCCAGCAATGTGCTCTTGAAAAAAAAGCTTCCAGTGGCATTTTCAAATTCCAGTGAACATGGAAAGAAAAATCTGACTTCTCGATCTGCCCATACCTCACATTTAAGGGTCTTGGCCACCCAAAGGATTACCAGACTGGTCCTAATCCTTGTTCTAGTGGAGAAAGGGGGTTAATAATCAGCATGCATGTTCCTTTCATGTCAGCAACTGCAGTAGTATCTTCTTGTCATAATACTAACATGCATAGTTAGGCTTTTCACATTAAAATTATATCATCTTATATACTCTCTGAATGAAATTTCAGCATCATATGGAGATGAATTTTTAAATGTTGCAACTGGAAAGTAGTGAGCCTGTTTTTTCTGTCTGTTTTCTGAAGCTTAAAGGAGATATGTGTCAAAACAAGAAAATTAAAGCAAAGGCTGGGTTTTCTTCCTGTCCTAACAATCCTTGACTGCTAGACTCCTGCAAAGTAAATATATTGGTTTAACTCCTCCACAGAGCCTTATGTCTCCAACTGGTCTTTTGGAGACTTGTCTATGAAGAGAGGGTGCTAGGTGAGATTTGGGCATGGAGATATCCTCTTGCACTACATTTTATTTTTCAAGTTTGGGATTTAACTTGCTGTTAAGAGCAATAAGGGCTTTGCTCTTTACATCATATGAGGATTACTTTGAGAATTCATTGGGTGTCTTTCCTGTTACAGGCAGATTTTTGCCTGTAGGGAAATAATTGAACAAAAGTAATAGCTGCAGAGGAATACTTTGTGTTAGGATAATGCCACCATACAGAAAACACAAAAGTAACTAAATAATATGATTTAGAAAGGATTTGTTTTGTAGACAGCTGAGCTTGTATCAAGATTTAATTTAGAGTGTATTATTTTGTTTCCACTTCTTTACATTATTATCTGTTCATCTCATTGAAGGATCCTTAGAGACCAGATTAGTCTGAGATTTTCCTAGTATCAGAACATTGCAAATCAAGAAGTTTAAATTTAAATTTAGATATATTAGTTGCTGAGTGGAACCAAGTACAAGTGTAACAGTAACTGTTAGTCACTTTTAATGACAAGATCTAGCCCTTGGGTTGCACTGGCTGATGAGGCCAAGGAGTGCTGAATAATCATGGATTGCTAAGCAAAGGAGAGTTGATTAAAAACGTAATTTAGCACACAAGGGGTTTAGATTCATTTGATGGATAAACTGTCACCTTAAGAAGATTTCAGCTCTGTGTGGGATGGAAAATATTACACCTAGACTCTATAGAAGAAAATACACCACTTCTTTGCATTACTGTACAGGGAAGCCTGCAAGTCTAACCTGAGTTAGGTCTAACAGGTTTGAAGGTGGAGCAGGTGGCAAGAATACGATACTCAAACCTTACTTGGCACTGGCAACCATATAAAAACCTCATTATTTGTGTTATCTGAATGGCTTGTTTGGGGGTTTTTTAATTTTTTTTTTAAGTACATAATACTTTCAGAGACTTACACTGCTATAAGGAGACACAGAGGATGTAGGGCATAGTTACTTCCATCATAGCTTTTTTCCAGCGGCTATTAAGAGACTGAGCAAAGTAGTCATTACCTATAGACTGAGGTTTGTCTAGACATAAATACTGGAGTAGAGTGACAGTTGATAAGCTAATGTAAAAGATATTTAGACTCCAACAGTATTACAGCAAGATGTACTCTGCCTTGTTAGCATTGTATATGCAACGCCCTGACAATTCACTTACACTTTACCAATACATTACCGCTGCTAAACTGCATTTTTCTCTTCTCTAGTTTTTTTTCCAGATATAAATGTTAGCTATTTAAATTGATATTTGTTACTTTCAAAGGTACATAACCTGCTGAAGAAGTGCTTATTCAACTGTAGAGGAAATATATTAGCATATTCTGCATTATGCTAGGTAAATTTATATGTAAAGTAATATCAATTACCAGGTTACAAGGGGTTTTTCAGTATCTCCTTTAGTGCCACCTTCTATTATACATCACATTTTCTCATTTTTCTCATTTTTTGACATACTAGATAAAAATAACCTTGAAATGGGTCATACTCCAAAGATTTTCATTCCTGGTTTTGATGTCAATAGGATTTGGTAGAAAAATCACTAAGAAGGAGAGGACTGTGAACAATGGTTTAAAGTCATATCCAGTTCTTGTTCAGTCCTTATTCTTTGTGCTTTAAAGGTCTTTACTTAAGCACCTGTCATATATGTCAAATTGGAGTTTATCACATGCATTGATTATCACTGCCACGCTGAATTTAGCCAAGGGTAATCTTAGGCACCAAAAGTGTTAAAAGCAACACTAGACTTGCACAGCCTGACCTAAAAGGCAGAGGCAGCAGACCTCCAGGGAACAGACAGACAAGTAAGAAAAGTGTGTGGCATTATGAAAGGAAAAGTCAAATACTGAATTCATCCTTGGATTTCTTGTATGGAAGTTACTGATTAGAATAGTCAAACAGGTTTTTCATTCATCCTGTTTTCAAGACATGGACATTAGTTTAGCCTGTCTGTACTTTAGGATGTGAGAATCTCCTTAAAACAAAGGGTTTAAATCAAGCTCCCTCAATGCTGTGTGCTCTGAAACAACACTTTTACCAAAGCTGGCTGTGACAAATGGTGAGGCTCTGAACTTTAAAGGACAATGAACAGGTTTGAATTACTGTGCTTTACCTAGTCAAAAATAAGGAGAATAGCCATTCTCATCCATTAGAATTGGCCACTTAGTATAATTAAATTCTGGCAGACTACATACAGCAGGTGTATTTTAATTAAATTTCTCCTTTATTACATCAGGAGCTGTATGCAGTCCCTGTGGCTCTTCTCCACCTTGCTTGCCCTGCTTTCCCCCACCAAACACCCCCCGTCACAGTCTCACCAAATAGCTGGCCCACTCTCCAGGGAAAGGTTAGACAATACTTATAAGTAGGGCCTGAGATTTACTGGAATAAATAAAATTAAATAAAATTCAGCCATTGGAAAATATGCCTTTTGAGGAATGAAAAATGTATTTAAACAGATCATGGAATACAGAGGACTCTTAGTCCTGATCTATAGATTTCCTTTAGCATCAGTTTCTGAAATTTTAATATAAAAAAGATATCTTAACACTAGTAGAGAATTAATGTTTTGAAATAATTTTAAAATGCAATTTTACCTTTTTCACAGGTAGTTTTACAATTGGCTGCATGAGCAATTAGCCCTGAAAGCAGGACCACCAGCCTTTGCATGGGGAAATCAGCTGTTTCTCCAGACAACAAAACTGAAAACAACAACCCTCCCCCCCAAAAAAAAAAAAATCATCTGCTTGTGGTTTGCTGAACTCTTTATCTGAGACCAAATGCATGTGTGCTTCTGATAAATTGGCACTACTGTCAAGATCTTGGTTCTGCATCAACAGGAAGTTTGAAACTATGGAGCTGACAAAATTGAGAAGCTGGGGTAATTTTCTGCCTATATTTCTGCACTTACAGAGATAAAACAGAAAATGCCCATACCACAAAGACACAGTCAGTTAAAGGAGGGAGAGAATTACAGGTGGAAGAAAGAAAAGTTGAGAGAACATGCTGAGGGTTCAGTCTTTCTTCATCAGAGCCTGGAGATGCAGCAGATTTTTCTCTGCCACAGTATGCATATTCCCATTGTTAAGGTCTACAGGACAAAATAAAGCAAAAAAATAAAAGTAACTGGCTTCCCTCACACATTGGGAAAATGTGAGACTCCGTATGAACATACTCCTGTGCAATAAGCACATTGTTTTTCTTTCAATTTTGAGAAAGAGAGAGAAGGAAAATGTACTCCCTAGAGCACCTCAGAAGAAATCTCCTGGGAGCACTCACGCTGCAGGGACTGCCATTGGGACTGCAATTCAGGCACAGCTCCTCACACTCCTGACCTGCTGCATTCTCTAAGGTGTCAGAGATGCCAGATTGGAAGAAGAAAAACCACAGAAAAAAAAGTAATATAGAGTGTTGTAACTTTTTGTTGCCCAAACACAACCTCATATATTCCAGCTTATATATAAATATATATTTTGGGGAGGAAGTATCTTGCACTGCACAGATGACACATGAGACCCATTCTTTACTTCTTCATTACTCAGCTCAGGTTTATTTTATGTTTTCTTCCCTGCTTTCTACCTCCTATGGATTTACAGCCTTATTCCAGTTCCCTCACATCATTGCCACTGTTGCCTTTTGACTTATGTGGGATATCTTATCTACTTTAACAAGATACTTAACATTCTCTTTCTACTTCAAAATAATTGATTTGAGTTAGTTTTATGGTAAAAAGAGTGCATTTCTATCAATCAGTCTCCATATCTGCAACAACTTGATTCACTGTGTAGTCAAATGCTATTTCAATATTTTAGTAAAACTTACTGCATGAGAGAATATTTTTTTAAACTCACTTTTATGTCTCTTTCTCATTCCACTATAAACCGTTTAGTTGCCTCATGTTGGAGGAATCAAGTTTAGATTTTATATTCACTTCCAGGATGGTTTAACAGCACTGGTGAGGGAGTGGAGTAGTTCCAGTAAAACATCTTTATGCTAATTGCTCAGTACTAATGTGTAATAAAAATATTTGTACAGCAACTAGTAGTCTACTTTGTATTGTCATCAGTATTTTCTGGTTTATATTACTAGATTAATCTTTAATAGACTTCTGGTTGATCTGAGTAAAAAAATACATTTACCTTGCTCTTTTACACTCTATCAGTCTGTTCAAATATTTGTATTGCAGCATCACTGTGTACCTAAATGATCATCTGGTGTTTACCTTCCACACATGTGAAAGCGCTGCATCAAGACAGAACAGTAATTCTTAAGCCTCATTTGAGAGCAGCACATCTAAGTAATGATACTGATACACACCACTAAAATATTCATAGTGTGCTGTAGCATAGTCTTAACATTCAGCACAATCATGGAGCTTTCATAACCCTATGATTAAACAGTTTCTCCTCTCTAGATGTAAGGAATATCTTCTCAGTATTGATTTCCATAATACAAAAAAATAAACCCAGGAGTAGTTACACTTTTCACCTTACACTATATAAAGTTATATTCTGTATTTTAAATATACTTCATTGCTCTCTATCCCTGGCTTGTGGACTCCTTTATTTTATGCTTGGCTTTCATCCCATCATTTGTCTTCTATTTTGCTGACAGAACTGATAATTTAATTTATTAAATAAACTTAGGGAGACAAGATTTTTTGTGGTGATAAAACACACTTGATTTGGGAATATATTTTAAAATTCAAAATCTCTTCCAAAGATGTGCTGCTTTTCCTTGTTTCCTCAAGACGTTGGAGAGCTTTGAATGCTTAATAATCTGAATATATAAACAACCTCTTATGGATATGGACCTTTCTAAAAAGCATAAAAAGAAGAGTCAAACATATTTAGATTACTTTAAATTGAACAATGGATCTTGTTCTCCATCACAGTAGCTGTGAGAGTTGTTCAGTCTTTGAAGAAAGTTCTTACAGCTTTAGTGAATTATGTTCCCTAGAATCTCAGAAGGGAGACTCATTACAAAACTTAGAGTGCTTACACACGTTTCATGATGGGGTGTTAATCTGACAGTCACAGGAATCTCCTGACCAATTCAGAGCACTGAGTGCACTACATATTTCCAGAGGGATCTATGTCTCTAAATTGACTTTGCTATGTGACCATGTACTTTAGCCTGAAACTTCACTGTTAGATTGTATCACCATCTACTATGTTGAAAAGTTCCTTACTTTGAGATTATTATCATTGATTGAATTTATTGTGAATCAGAGTAAAGCTATTCAATCTGGCCTCATATTGTGGTGGCATACATATCAACTGGAGCAGCATTACAACATGATGAAGCAGAGTGCATTAACATTTACAGAATTCTTATATAAAGTAACTTCCCTTTCCTGTGCTTAGTGAGGACTGTGTTTTGAGGAACTGTGTAGATAAAGATGTGAAGATAGCTCTGCTCACAAGTTTTTTGTTCTTCTCTAGAAATGCTTACAGACATTCAGCTCTGCACACTACTCTTCAGAGACAGAGAGAATGAGGGAGTCAGAAACTTCACTATAGTTTAAAAAGATGTATCAGAAGAGTAAGTATCATTTTGATCCCATTAGACTTGCATAAACAGTTTCCCAGTACTGTTAAACTTCTTCCCTGTACTGTTTCCCAAATAAAACAAATAGGAATAAAATAAACAGGAAATATTTTAGTGAAAGGCAGTGTATGGCCAAAGGTCTCACTCTTAACAAGGTTATTGATTCACATAAAACTTATCCTTTCTTCAGTTATTAAGTATGCCTAAATAATTATCTAAATATATTGCAACTGAGTGGATGAAGTTTGGGTTTGTGGAGACTTGGAATTTCCCACTCTTTAATAAGGATGGCATCACACATAGTCCTCCCCTTTGTTTCTCTCCTCTCACAAAACTGGAAGAAACTGCACAACTCTGTGGCTATTGAACTTTTGTCCTATTTGACTGAAATATATCGAGAGATACAGAAGACATGAGGGCAGGACAGAAAAGTTACACCATGAAAATGTGCTGCTTAGCAGCTAGATGCTACCTGAGAGAGACAGAAACTGCTGAGGAGACATTTTCAACTACAGAGCGACCTTGCTGTTTTTCAAGTCAGACCTCTTTAAAACACTGTTTATCATAAACACCTATGTTTAAACAATAGAAATAGTATAATAGCAAAAAATGCAGACCACTTGTGAGAAAACAATTCTAAATACACTGGAAATACTCCACTACATATAATTGTCAAGTCCTGAATAATAGTGACATTTCCAAATGTATTCCCTTTATTTTATGACTTCATCTTCTGAGTTTCTTCAAAGGGTTTGTCAGACAGCTTAATAATGTAACAAACAGTTCACTGTGCTGAGAGTTCAAAGTGCAAAAGAAAGTTGGCATTCTAATTCATCTTTTTTTGCAGTACATGATGATCTGATTTTATCTCTTCTTGATTTTTATTTCCATTTGAAACTATGCTTCCTTGTCATTTTTCTCCTTCCACTCTCTTAGTTTTGTAAATAAAGGTGACTTATAGTCCTAACTCACCCTAAAATAAGTATTTATGAGAAAGTCCCTCTGATTCTGCTCCCTGCCAGCACTGCTACCCTTACTCAAGCCATCTCTGAAAATGGTTCTTGGAAAGGGCAGCCTAAATCCTGTCTCAAGCAGGAAATCATTTTAGAGAAATTCATAGTGCATTTCAGTAGGAGTTCCCAATGAAAAGGGTTAAGAGAAAGGGGCTTGAGCTTGTCTGTGGCCTTCCTGTGAAAAATAATGGTCTAGCATTTCTCCTATTTATGTGAGAAATTCTGCTCTGCCTATCTATTCTGTCCCCATCATCCCTTTTTAGTGCTATTCTCTCCTAGAAAATGTGTTGTATATGTGGACATGATAGGGACAGCAGTTGTGGTACAATCTTGAATTAGACAAAAGAAATTCTCCAACAAAATGTGTTCTTTTGTCCTAGCTCCCTATTTAAAGCACTGTTAAGGGCACTGTGATATATATATATTCCCCCCCCCCCCCCCGCCCCCCCGGTTTAAATAAAACAAAACTACATAACTTTTAAGTTTCTCTCATAATTAATGGTTAACTCAGAATTGAAAGACAGATGATGATCAGAGACTAAAATGTGTGCTTAATGTAAATGAGGTATATTCATTAGTGATGAGGATTTGCTGATTGCAGAATAACTAAATATGAGAATCTGTGTAGAGAGATTCTCACGAGTCTACAAACGCGATACGTGTTGGGAAGCTGCAAATAGGAGATATTCCTAGCCCTGGATTGTTAGAGGCTAAATGTAATCCCATGCCCAGAGTTCAATACAAATATATTTTGATTCTTAACACCAGTCGAAAGCCTCACTGATCAATTTAGCTCTGATGCCAAAGAAAACTGCAGTATGTCTTAGAATCTGCAGAAGCCACACAGCTCCACCAAGACAGAATATTTTAGACAAGTATGTGATGATTAGCTTATGACCCAGAGCATTTTGACAATTTTATGTAAAACAAGAATGTAGGTCAGATATGACATTAACATGAAAATCACTATCTCATACGTCTATTATTCATAATGTCTAGAGTGGTCTCTCACTTCATCCATGCTAAATAGCCTTTCCTCCATGAATGAAGAAATTCACCTTCAGGCAGAAATCAACCATAAAAGAAGTCTAAGCCTAAAGGTTGGAGAAAATTATGAATGGTTATTCATAACCATTATTTCAGCGTGAGCTGATAATTGAAAAAAGTCTAGAGACACTGATTTAGAGTAATTAAAGTACCAGTAGTCTCAAAGTTATGTCAACTTTTAATTTCCAACTGATTAATCCATTTAACATCTCTCCTATAATAATGTAGAAACATCTTTAGATTCTCCAGCTTTGGTCTATTGCACTCTCCTTGTTTACATAGCCTTGGGCTGAACTCTGAGCTTTGGCAACAACTGAAGCATGTATGCCTCCTGTTAGGCTCCCTATGCCTTTTCATTTCCCTGCATAATTCCTCCTAATGTCTATTTCCCTTCTCTGTTTTTTGTTTAACTAGGCTGACATGACATTATCACGGCCTTATGTCAGCTTTAGCTGGAAAACAACTTCTCCTACAGTGCTGCAGTGAGGTTGTGGCAGAGAGACAAGTGAACTGCCCAGTTCCTGTCATATGTCTTTTTTGTCACCAAAAAACAGGCTCAGATTCAAAATACACAAACCTCAAACCCTAAAATCTCATATTTTTTCATAGTTGAGATGGTCACAATACAAAGCAACACTCCATTTTCAGAAGGCTTCAAACCTGGTATCAATATAGCATTCTTCACAGTGAAATTCTCATGAGTCAAACCAGAACACAGGCCAGACATCCTAGATCTGAGTGAGCAGCACTGTACAAGCTGCCTTGTCCAAACCATTCAAATTTGCTAATTCAGCACTGATTCCAGACAAACTGTGATTTAATTTATGTGAGACCACTCTGCAATTTTTTGTTAAATTGTTTAACATAACTGGGTAGTATTTGTGCTCTAGGAATGTTAACTTTGCCTCTCTGACAATTTAGCGGGATGTTTCATCCAACACCCATTAATGTCAGTCCAAAGATTTCTTTTGACTTCTATAGTCTTTGGATGATGTTCTAGAGCTCTAAATGCCCATCTGTGTCCATATTTGCTATGGCTGTCCAATATACTGGATCTGGCCACTGCATATGCAGTTCCCAAGAACCATTTCTGATAACCCAACTTAAAAACCTATATTCAATAACTATTTTAGAGTAATCTACTGAAAATATGAGAAAATTTTCAATGAACTCTATACTTGAGTATGAATGCATGTTAGTACCTACATTTAACTGTATAGACAGCACTAGGTTCATGAATTTTCTTTTAGAGACCTTTGAACTCTGGATGTAAAGGGGATTTTAAAATGTTAGGCATATTTTTTTCTTCCAGTGAGAAATCATATGTATTTTTAAAACTGTTGAAAAGTTTTAGAAAAAAATGCTCGCTTTGCCGCTTGGAATGATAGTTTGGTATTCCTGAAAGTTTCTATAAAACTTACTAAAAATCTCTTGAAAATACATGCACAATCCTTACTTGAAAGGATATTTAAAATAATGACAATTAAGTGGATTTTTACTTATAAAAACAAATAGAAATTCTTCTACCTAATTGCTACTGTCAGGCATTTAGCAATGTTATGTTTCAACCCCATATTGTTATGTCAATAACACCACATAGTTGCTCACCCACTCCCTCTCCAGTCAGACTGGGGAAAGAGAATTGAAAGGGTAAATGTAAGAAAATTCACAGGTTGAGATAAGAATAGCTTAATCACAGAACTAAAAAAATAATAATATTAATTCCAATAATGACATAAAAGAAATAATCATTATAAATATAATTATCATTCATAATAATAATAATGTTAATAATAATAAAAATTTACCATGGAAAGCAAAATAAGAGAGAAGTAAGAAATAAAACATGAGGAAGTCAAGTGATGCAAGTGAAAGTGACTAAGCAACTTATGCCCAGTCAGTCCCCAAGCAGAAGCCTCCACACTAAACATTCCTCTAGGTTATGGATCACCACTGTAAAATGTCTGTAACATGTCCACAAATATACACAAATATCCACTAAATTCATTTGGTCCAAGACTTGGGCTCCATCTGTTCTGGTGATCATTTGGCACAGGAGACAGGAGGTGCTGTGTGACATTCCAAAGGCAGCTCAGGTCCAGTCACTGCTGCACTTGCACTGCTTCTTGCAAGGCTTCTCCTCCATCAATTCAGGTGGTTCCTGCTATAGTAATACCTGTAACATGCAACTCAAATAATGGATTTGAACAATTTAAAGGTATTTCCATTACAATCTCCACCCTGGTCCCTTTGGACCATTTTATAATGTTTAACATTGCAATAAACTCCTCCCCTTATGCACCCACAGCCTGCCTATTGGTAGGGTCAGGTGAGGAGCAGAAAAGTCCTTGACTCTCTGTAAGTCCTGCTCAGCAGTAACAAAAACATTTCAGCACAAAACCAAAACACAGCCCAATACCAGCTAATGTGAAGAAAATTAACTCTATCCCAGCCCAAACCAGCAGAACTAAGAAAATTCCTGTAGCCAAAGATAGCAATTTTTCCAAAGCATAGCCATTAATGCTTCTCCCCCAAGAAAATCTTAATCTAAACTTAAAAATTTTTCATAGTGGTTTTCCCTATGCATGGAACATGTTTGAAAACAAACTTTGTTTCCTACTTTAATTATTTGTAAGTTTATTTGTATGTTTATGCATGATCTCACATGTTTGGCAGTAGGCTAACCAGAATGTGCACTCTTTTTAATTCTTACTATATATACTTATCATATAGATATAAATATATATATATTTATATATGTAATAATATGCATTATATATAATAATATGAGTTTTTTCTCATTCTCTTTTGCATAATGTGTTCAAAATGAACAATGATGAAAAAATCATTGCAAGAAATAAAAAAATTTCATTCTTCTTTGACTATCACAATCTTTGTTCTCAAAAACTCTCTTAATACATCTACTTTATGAAGGGAAGAATAAAAATGGTACTAGAGTTGAATCTGAGAGACATACACCATTTCCCCATAGAATCTATCTTCCATATCTAACAAAATGCAAACCACAGAGGAAACCTCAATTTTAACTTGCCTGAATTTTATGTAATAGTTCAGACATGGGCCAAATATCTGCCAAAAATGTTATTCCAGCTGCCAACATATTTAATTTTCTTGCAAAGGTATATGGCAATAACAAACCATTCAGTAAGCTTTTATATCTACATTACCTTTAAAGGTTTTATTAATGTGATCTCTGTCTAACAAATTCAAATTTAGTTGGTGTAATACAGGATTATTTTCTTTATTTTTCTGATCTGTGGGACCTATGGAATTTTTCACAAAGAAAAGAAAATATACATAAAACTAGAACCCAAAACAGAATTACGATCCTACTTTCAAACTCCGTTTTCATTTTGCATCTCTTTTAGGATCAACAGTGATGGTTACATTTTATTGCAGAAAAAAAACCCAGAAAATGGGCAATTTGCTAAAGAAGAAAACCTAAGGAGAGTTACAAAACTACTTGGAAATTCAGATGTACTTCTAGAACAGCAATTTCTTATTTTCCTCTAAAGAGAAGAAAAACAAAGCGACCCATTGAGCACCTTCAACGCATATGGCAGAAAAGAAGAAATCTGAACAAGTCGAGATAAGAAACAAAATTGCTATGTGCCTGTTTCTTAAAATTTCAACATCTTCACAAGTAAGAAAGTAAAAAAAAAAAAAAAGAGAGATAAAATTTTATCCCCCTGTAGCTGAGATACAGTATCTCCCATAACCAAACGCCCAGGGGAAAAAGTGTCCATTGGTGAGCTCAGACCACAGCAAGGTCACATCTGAGGTGACAAAACTCAGATAACAAAATGGTTTTGTATAGGTCAATGTAGCAGAAAGAACATTATATCTCAGATGAACTGCAACAAATGGGACAGATCCCAGATCTAACTGGGGTCATGTTTCTAAATGTAACCAGATAATGTACCAAGCAGTGTTAATGGAAAGGCACGGCTCTTTTTGCCCTGTGGGTTAACTACAATAACTTTTGCCACTTAGATCAGTGATACCTTGATGCTGTAATTACTCACTGCATGTGTCGGTCGATATTTGCAATGCGCTTATTTACTGCCCACTTTCTGGTTGGAAAGCTGCTGAGGAAATTGCAGATGGCTTGTCGTGTTGGAAATAAGTCCATGTAATTTTTTCTTTTGCTATTTTAGAGGAGCAAGCAGTTTTTCAGCTTTACTGTATCTCTACAGCTGTCTGAGCCTGCAGAATCATGAACATAGAGAAACTATATATGAATTTTGCTGAAACCTTATAATTACTCTACTGTTAAATATACAGCATGTACAGATTCAGAGGTAGATCAGGGGTAGGGGGAAGGAGTGGGGAGCACAAATTCTAAGTTTTCTTACCTCAGAGTATAAAACTGTTCATTACATGGGTGGAAGTTTTCTAGAAAAAGAAATTCTGACCATTTGCTCTGGATATCTCGGCCATGAATAAAACTAAGACCAAGAAGCTCACTGTCTAAACTTCAATACAATACTATGCAACCCCCAAGCAAAGCAGACAAGTAAAATTATATCCAGATATCAATGTGTCTTTTCCTTTTTGGAGGTCTAGAGGACATGGAAGAGTTTACAGTACTGAATAATAATATCATGTTGTTTATGCTTCCTTCATGCCAGAGAAATGTTGTGTGCATGTAAATGTTTCTCTTGCAGTCTAATAAGTGAGGTTTTGGAGTATATATTTTTGCATAATATTTTCACAGGACCTCTTTTAGAGAAGTTGTAGAAGCTTCTGACTCAATTTCTAGGATCCTAAATACTACAAAGGAAAAAAATTTGCCAACTCATAATTTGCATAGATTTTAGACTACTTAGAAGGGATGTATCAGAAGATTATACATTTTGGTCTCTGCAACTGCTTTAATTTATGCTAGAAGCAGTCAATGTGTACCAGCTAACAAAAACTTCTGATTTGCTTCACCATCATAGTGTTTCTGAACTCAGATTTCAAGACTTGACATTCAGAAGCATTTTTCATTTCCTGTTATGGACTGTGAAATAAGAAATAAATGGGAATAGGTGTCATTCATGTAAGGACATAATTCCTCTTGCTATTAAATCCTTTTGTTTCTGTTTAGTCTTAATTCTTAACACGTATGTAAAGCAATTATTGTTATACTTAAAGATATGTTTTGACTACAAAGTTACTAGAGAGAGTGACAAAGACTTTTTTGAAATTATAAAAGATCTACGTTATACATTGGAAATAGCCAGCAATCCTTCATACTCCTATAAGTATTAATAGTTTTCTGTTGCATTTAAATTTTTCAAAGCTTACATTCAACACATTATGTCATGCTCTGAGAACAAAAGATTGATAAAGCACTAATGAGTAGTTTATTAAGAAACAATATTCGTGGACAGCATAAAGGATCTTGCAGGTATTACAGAAAACACTTCCAATAAAATGCTGTCAACTCTTCACTATAGTGAGTTTAAAACAGCTGACATTGTAATATGACCTGCCATAATAGGTCTATTCCAAACGAATGGCTAAAGTAATAGAGATTGAAAATGGAGTAGTTGCCCAATCTCTGCAAGTATTATTTTTTTGGCACTGGATGACATTTTGAAAAATGTTTGCATTTTGGAACTAAAATGACTTTTCTTGCCTGTAGCCAGCAGACTTGGCCCAGAGCTGATGGGCAAAAGGGGCACTCAGGAAGTTATCTCATGGTACTCTTACTGCACATTGATGCAGAGGGAACTTGCACTCCAATAAAAACAAATAATACATTACTTTTATGCATATTTGAACTGTGTGCAATTTCGTGTTTTACAAAGAGACTTGTCAGACTGTCATAAACAAACCAAAGACCAGTAACAGCATGTTGCCCAAGTGTCTCTTTTAGCTGAATTTAGTGTATGACAGAGATGCAAATCTCACTGTTCTTCACAAGCAAGAAGCTGTGAGAAGGGCACATTAACATGACAGCTAAACTGAAGGGACACAAGGAACTATTACAACTGCAATCTATCTGAATCATGAATGAAATTACAATTAGCTCTTGGGAAAATTGTTGACAAAACCTCTGCATCAGATGTGCTAACTCATTAAAATCAGAACCATTTGTCTTAACAAGCTTTTTTGGGACAATTGCTTAGATAGAGAATGGATTCCCTCACTAAAACAAGAGAAAGAAGTCAGAAAAATCCATAACCCAGTGGTTAATAAGACTGCTCACAGACCAGATGAGCCAAAATTGCAGTAGTGGGACCATCACATGGAAATGGCACAAAGCAGTCTGAAGCTTTGAATCAACTGTGATCAACTTTTGTCTGTATTTAGAAAACATTGAAACAAAATGTTTTTACACCACTAAACAATCTCTCATTCTAATGAAAGAAATTCTTTTATTATTTGAATGAAAAAGACATTTTCTTTTGGAAAAGTGGAAATGGAATTCTGTTCCTGTTAATCATAAGGACTTTGAGGATTATAAATGTATTAATGAAATAAGTGGAAGGAACAATCAAATACGATTCTGTTTTAGGATTTTTCCAATGTGTTAAATGACAGAACACTGTGTCTTTGTGTCCTTACCTAGAATGAGCATATATGATAGCACAGTTCATCCTCCTTAAGTTCTAGAAATACCAAGGAATTGTATGTCTGTATGAATTCTTTATGTAATTTCTACAAGTTATGATGTATTTTGTTAAAGACAGTCGCTGAGAGGATGAATGGAAAGATTGCCTCTATTCTCTTTCTGACAACTTCTTTTGGATAAAAAGCCTCACAAAGCAGAGGAAAAAGAAGTGTTCCTCCTAGGAATAACTGGAAAAGCCCAAAGTAGTGCAAATTACCCACTGAACAATGCAGCTGGTTCTTTCTGAGCAAAATCTGGAAACTTGTGAGGGGTAGAGGTCTGTCTTCCCGTGGATGGATTTTATAGCCCCAGAGATGGCCATAAGAATATTTTCCAAGGTGTTCAGGAGACTGAACAGGGTTTTCACACCCAGAGAATCACCATGCATTACATGGCAAGCAAGCTTGGGAGAAAGTTCTAATGATGCAAAGGGAGCAGTAAGCTTAAGGAGTAGAAAGCCTTTAGTGGGTTTTTAAAGAAAAAGTGGACAGATCATCAAAGCAGTTTTGAATAATAATTTTTAATTCTATGATTAACTAATATGCTGAAGGAAATCCCTATCCCCTTTAGAAGTGCTGATCATCCTGTTCTAATATTTGACCAATTGACATAGCTCTTCTGATTGAAATAAAATATGTATTGCTCTAGATATTGATAGATATCTAGATAGAAAGATTGTTCTACCTCTCAATTACTTTAATAAAAGACTGTATTTGCCCTTGCAAATCTTACCTCTCTCTCATTATTAGCTGTTTTTCCTCCTTGGTGAAGCATTCCCTTTTCACTGTGCTCCCCCAGGTACCACCGTGTCTCCCATCTACCTCATGCTCCTGCGACTCCTGCAACCCAGAGTAAATATTGCAGTGTTTTTCCACCCCAAGATATCCATGTCCTGATAAGCAATCCATGTGCTAAGGAGAAATGCTTTCTATTTATCATACCATGTATTTTTATATCATCCAGGCAATCACCTACCATTGAACTGACTCTGAATTCATCTGTTTACATGGAACACAAACCTTCCAAAATTAGGGTGTAGCTCTGTGAGATCTTCTTGCAGTGAAGATGAAGAATTATGTGGCTCATTTTGGAAAACTTCACCCCCCTGAAGTGACAGCAGTACATCCTGGTAGACACTGTGAATTTCAAAGTGTGAAGCGAGATCAGCAAGTCTTTCAGCATTTCAAGGACTTACTCAAAAGTAGTAGCACCTCTACTGTTTCAACATTTTCATATTCAAAAGAAACAGAGTTTTAACATGTCTGAGCATCCACAAATCCTTCTCTGAATACAGTAGATAATTTTTACATGCAATAATATTAAATCTTCCTTATCTTTAAATAGTGTACACTGTATAGCATTCAATTTTCTGTATCTTTCTTTAGGAAAAAATGCTGATATAAAAATGTTCCATATTGAAAATTTGTTTGCCCTGATGGTATCAATGCATTGTATAACCTTGAAAATACCTCCCATCAGTGCCATAGTATAATGTTTATTTGCACATTAAAAATCTGTTTTACAGTTTTTTCCTATGTACATACCACACATAAATAAAATATTCATTTAAATGTCACCCGACATATGTCTAAGACAGCAAACATTCCAAAAGAGATAGTGAAAATGACATTATGATTACTTTAAAACAGCATCATAAACTGACATTACTGTAGCTAGAAATGAATCATACAAGAAAATAAAGTTATAATAAAATACACAATCATTATAAATCAAATTATATTGTCTTCTGTGAAGTAGCTCTATTATTTGCTGTGCTCAATGAAGAAACAGTAAATAATGTGAAATCTAGGAGTAAACATGCAGTTTATTCTACATTCCACAATTAAAATATATTAAAGCTCAGAAATGGCTATATCCACTAATTCTCTGTTATCTATACTTTTCTGCTCTTCAGGATGTATTCTCTTTCTCACCAAAACATATTGCAATATTTTCCACTTTTCTATCCCATACAAAATGCTCCTATGTCTTCTCATCAGGGTGGAACACTGCCCAAGGCACATGTGCCCCATCTTGTGCTGCCTGAGTCATTCCACTACACTCTGTTGCTCAAAGTGAGTCAGAAATACTTTTTACATCTCTTCTTGTGAACCAACATCAAATTCCATTTGGAGTTACCCTGTGGACTGCAACTCCCACCCTTTGTTCTGTCTTGCTGCCCCCTGCACAGCCAGGTCACTCCATCCACTCAGCACAGAGGTTCCCTCCAGGCAGGACTGCACTGCTGTCACTTTGGGATCTCTCCAGGCAGGACTGCACTGCTGTCACTTTGGGATCTCTCCAGGCAGGACTGCACTGCTGTTACTCTGGGATCTCTCCAGGCAGGACTACACTACTGTCACTTTGGGAGCAGACTGAGCAGGGTCACCACATGTCAGTCACAGCTCCAGTACCTCCTGGCAAAGGGTTTTGAAGAAGAAGTAAAAAGGAAAACCAGGCAACTCCTCCAGTGAGGATGTCTGGTGACTGGGAAAGGAGTAATATCAAGGCAGGGGCACTGGAGAATAGTGTTGTAAAGGGAAGGTCTGGGACAAAAAAAAAAAAAAAAAGAGGGAGGAATATCAGGGAGAATAGAAGGACAGGGGAAATAAAAACGCAAGAATGAATACTAAGAAACAAGGAAGCAGTAGAAACCATTCCCTGGTGGGAAAATATTGTCAGTGATTTCATGTCACATCAAATGTAGATATCATTCCAGTCTGCAGGAATGACAAAATTTATTCAATAGTATGTCACCTCTTTGTGCTTCTGTCATTTCAAAGAACTAGCCTGTAGGAATAGATAGCTGCACATCTTTCCTTCTCTGCTTGAAAACATAGCCTTAAAAAAAAGCAATGATCCTTTCCAGTTCTTCAAGATCAAAATTTTCATGTCCCTTCATAGAAGAGCACAGTAGCCATAAGCAGCAACTGTGTTTCTCTTTCTGTTCTCCCCATTTGACTTTCTGGCTCATCCACAGTACCTGGTAGGGCAACAGAATATCTCAGATCCTGGGTACACATCTGGTCACCTGGAGGGGAATTCTATCCTGCTCCTGTCCACCCTGTCAGACACTCACTCCACAGACCCTCAAAGGTACATTGCATCTATTGCATGGGTAGAGGATATCCAGACAACATTAATTCTCAGGATTTTGAATGTCTTTGTTTATTCTGTGTGGTTTAATACTGTGTAAATCAAGCTGAATTCTAGATTTTTAAGGACATAAAGATGCAATATCCCTTTCCAGTACAGCCGTTAATCAGGCTAAGAGACAACCTCATGTATAATCTCTGTATTACTGATAAAATATTGACACAAATGGATGGCATTACAACATGGTCTAATCCTTTAAGAGGCTGAGTGCCCTGAGAGATGCACAGCAGACTCCACTCCAAATGAAATTAGTGAGCCTCTGAGACCCAGTACTTCACAGGACCAAATACTTTAACTATGTTAAAAATTCTTCCTACAAAAATAGTAATGAAAAAAACCCTAACAACAAACTCTTCTTATTGTGCCAATGCAAATGAGTAACACATTGGCAATAGTGCACACATAGAAGTCTGTGAGGCAACAGAAACAAGGGGTCTAATTAAGGATAAAATGCTGTAGAGAAACCAAGGGGCTACACTGCAAATTGCTTACTCTGTGGCCAGTCTTCTGAAATTAGCAGTACTACCCACGGGGATGAATATTCACTAGTTCATCTGAAGCTGAGGATGTATGAGACATTCTTTCCAAGGAGACCATACTCCTGCTTTTTCCTGAATCACTTCCAATGTCAAGCTTCTCTCCATGTTGTGCCAGCATACATATTTGTGTGGCTCCACAGTCTCTTGGATTAACAAATTCATCTCTTTAGGGTGAACAGAGAACCAAACATTTTATTTAGGGATAGGTCCGGGCCCTGGAATATCTCTCGTCTTGTTCATTGTGTGAACAGCTGTTTTGGCACCAGTGAGAGGATGGGAAGGACTGAAATAGTAGATCCTACAATTTTACAGTCAGCTTCAGATAAAATTGTTGACAAATGCAAAAAATCCACTTCCATTGTCCACTCTTTCTCTTCTTGCACTGCCAAGCATACATCCCTCATCTACCTTTGTGAGAACAGCTCCTTCTAGAATACAATAGGCATAGGAGTCTAGCCAGGACCAGTGCTTTGGCAGGAATCTGAAAACACCTGGGAAAATGAGGGAAGGAGTGGAAGTTGAGAAATGCCCAAGTTGACTGTAGCAGTATGGATGCTCAATGTAAAACTATGCACCCTGTTTGGCTTTATAGCTTGACTCTAAAATATTCCTTTGCATTCATCTTTAGCACAAAAATTGTTGCAATAGATTTCTGTCAAGGAACTTCTCTTTCAGGAAATTAAAAAGAAATTTTACTCTTCTACTTCAATTTCTCCTAAGGGGTTGCTGTAGAAAATTCAAATTGTAATTAACAAAACATCAGGAAACACATCTCCAGGTTTCAGCAATATGAGTTCCACAGCTGTGGGATAATAAATTGTTCGCACTACTAACTGAAATATTCAATCCTTAAAATGGTGTTTATTACCAGGAGTTAATATGCACAAAGTACTGTTTCTGTCACATAACACAGGTGTAAAACATACTGTCCCAGGGCAGTACATAGCTCAGAAGTTTAGGAAAATGTTCAGAAACTGATGAGGCATTTCTCCCAGTAACTTGCAATTACTAAGAGGAAAAAGGACTTTCTAGAAAAAATTTAAGTCTGAAAACCAAAACTAACAGTAGTATACCAGTCAGCAACAAAAAACATTACAAGATTTCAGACCTTGAAATCTCTTTCTCATGGCAGCTCAGTATTAGAACTATCTTGGATTAAGAAATACACCTTCTGGCACATCCTTAGGTCATTACATGCAGCATACTTTAGATGACAATGATTAGTGAACTTAAGATTCTAAAAATTCTTCAAGTCAAACACACTGTCTTTTGATAATTCGTTATCTTACAGAGACAGCTCAAGGCTCAGTGCTTCCATTGGATAAAAATGTAACCCTTTGGCCTGAAAAATCCAGCTGTTGCTCGGATAAGTATGTCCTGTATACAAGCATAGTCTTTTGTTACTGCTGATAAGGAGGCAGTGCCCTAGAGGATAGGCAAAGCATTGGAGAGCAAAATTCTGTTAAGGAAAAAAACCCCAGCACATAAAAACCCAAAAACTCTTTTTTCTTCTGAGCACTTTATTCTGCAGTTGTTCAGATCAGACACTCGTGCATCTTACCCTGAAGGGTCTGGTGCTGGCTACTGTCAGGGATTGGGCACTCACTCACAGCAATTCTTAAAGAACTAATGGAATATCAAAAATTAGTGTTTCATGTATGATATAACCTGAGGGACTATTTTAAACATTCAAGCATATCTGTAGTTTCTACACCATCTGTTATATAAAAATGACAAACCTGAGAGAGACTTCTGCCTCTTTACAGAAGCAACAGGAGACTTCTGAAGGTCATATTACCCCTAATGTCTTTTCAGAGCTTCTCATAGCTTTAGTGGAATAACACAAATTTCAAGGGCAAATTCAATGTCCTAAATTGTCTCATAAATCTTCTATTATTGCCCCAAATACAGCCTCCAGTTTAATTATTTCAATATTACATGATAATTCTCTCAAAAGACTGCATTAAAAAAATAAGAAAATAGTACAAGAAAAATCAAAACCATTGATCTTTGTACTACAGGTTATGAATATGTCTCTGAAGTGAAGAGCTTTACTTTTTTGCAGGTAGTTATTCATTCTGGCTTCGGAATTAATGGGCTGCACTTGTGGTCTCAGGATGCTCATATTTCCTGTAAAGATGATGACCACCTGCTATTACACTCTACTGTAATACTCAACCTTCAGCAAGTCCATATCTCTATTTAGCTACTTCAAGCACATCTCTGATGTGCTTGAGTGCATTCTGCTGTATGACTTGATCCATCTGCCCTCTGCAGACCTGGAATAGCCTCACTAGGATCCAAGCACACCTGGACTGAACTGCGCCTCACCCCTTATAATCCTCAGCAATTTCCTGTGCCAAGCAGTCCTTTTACACCTCCTTTACACACAACTAGGGGCCAAGGCGACCCACACATCTTTCAGCTGGAGCTACAGTCTGCCTATAAATTGAGGGGAAGGGAGAGGAAGGCCTTTTCTCTGATTTGATTAATGATGCTCTTCTGAAAACCAAATTAATGTCTTTCTAATCTATTTTCAGTTTGGAGTCTCAGCACCCAGTATCCCATTTACTTGGATGGTTTACAGAGCTCTGCGCCCAACACTCTCTATAAAGTCAATATTTTTTATTTAACACAAAAGATGGCTGCATTTGGGAACATGTCTAAAAATTGTTTGCCTACTTATAAAGCCAGTGATACGAATTATCTGAAAGGCTACTTGTTCACCATATGTTAGAGCAGAGGATTATCCTGAATACATGTGTGGAAAGACACTTGCATAGTCAATATCCACTCCTTAAAATCCTCAGATTATAGAATGAAGGTAGCATTCATATAAAATAATATTTTAGATCCCAGCTTTATTCACTCTTCTTCCTCAAACATGAATTTTTCTGTTCAATAAATTAAAATAATGCCACTTATTTCAGAGGCAGCTATATGCTCATCATACCAAAACTCAGTTTGAATAGAAACTGACATATATTTTGTAATTTCAAATAATAATGACTACTTTTTCCAAGTAATTATAATGCAAATGTACTTGCTGAATGTGAAAGATAACATTTTTTGAGGGGGCCAGCAAACAGTCTTCAAAGATGAACACATGCAGTATATCTACCCTTTATTTGTGTTTTCAGCATAAGTGCATGCGGACTGCTAGACCCAACTGATTACTACAAGAGAAAGAAATGTAGTTGTTTCTGAGAAATAAATAAAGTTGTTTTGAACCAAATTTGAGAGGTACATTCAGTTTCAGTAACTCTTTAATTATTTCTCTGAGGAAAGGTACCCTTTGGGGATTTTATTTTCTTTTAAAGATAACAGGTAAAGAATGAGGAATTGCATTTGATGTGATTCTGTTTGGGGAAAAATCATGAAATCAGAGAATTGTAGAATGGCCTGGGTTGGAAGGGGCCTTAAAGACCATCCAGTTCCAGCCCCACCTGCCTTGGAAAGGGATGCTTTCACTAGACCAGGTTGCTCAGAGCTCTGGCCAACCTGATCTAGAACACTTCCAGGGATACAACATTCACAACTTAAATGGAAAAATAAAATTTATCCAATAAACAACAGGGAAATACTGTAGCCATATCAAATTCATCTGCTTATGAACAGGATATAAGAAAGAAAATGTTAAATATATAGGCAGATATAATCATCCCTGATTTTGAAAAATATAGGAATACATATACATGTTGTGAAAATTGGGGAACAAAATTACAGGATATTTAAATCAACACTATAATCCTGGGATCCAGCCCTGGGGAAAATTATATCTCATTTAAAACAGTCTTATCAGGTTTCTCAATACCACAATTCCATTGCTGTCTTACACTCCCTTTGCCTCTGTGGAAAATGAGCCTTTACCAGACTCCTGCTGCATAACACTGATATTCATGTTTTGTAGCTTGTAGGGAGGCATGACTCATGGCAAAGATGGAGCACCTCTTGCCTCTCCCAACCACTTCCTCCCTCCCTTCTCCACCCATCTCCACTCCAATGATAAAACTTGTTTGCTAACAATATCAGCTTAAAAATGCCCAGGAAGAGAAACTTTTGCTGCTGGCTCTTGTACTCCAGCTCCAGACCTGGCTGAGTCTCTTCTTCAGCTCTGCTGCCATAGCTCTCAGCAGAGAATTGATGGATGAGATGAGGGAGCTCATCCAGAATATTTTTGTTCCATTCATTGCTTTTAGGCTTGATTTCGACCTGTTCCCCATTTAGCTCATGCAACTGCCAAAACTTTGATCTGTCAGCCTATCCAGTTTCCAGCTCATTGTAGAGCAGGGACAATGCTAAGTGGGAAAGAATGAAATAGAGTAATACCTCCAAAAACATTTCTGGAGGGACAAAGTATCATGGGAAAAGACCAAAGAGTTAACTTTGTGTTGCCTTCTAGAACTACGACTGACTCCTTAGGATGGCAGAGTGGATAACAGAATTGTTAGAAAGCAGGTACTTTATGGCCTTGGAAAAATAACCAGGCAATCTAATTAAAATAAATCCCTGCTCCTCCTCTTCTTTTCCCTTCCCCTCAAAACACATCCTCTGAAGTCTCCCAGTTGCAGACAAGCCTTTTAGGGTAACTTCCTTCCTTTTCATTCCTTTTTGTTTGGAGTGAAGGCAAAAAAATGAGAATGAGCCTTTCACATCTAAAATGTTACATCAGTAACTGCTGCTATCAACAAAACAAATAATTCTGATATATTTCATATGCTCTTCTTTTTAGAAAATAATTTCAGATGAAAACATTATTCATACTACTTAAATAGGGAATATGGTTTAAAAAAAGAGCTTTTTCAGTTTTACTGAAGTCAAAAGGAGTCATGTATCATTGATTTTCTCAAAAGCAAGTAGCAATGAAAAAATATTCATAGCTTATGCTTTATTTTTGACATAAGAAGTGAAATACTGGTGCAGCAAATAGCTCTGAAAACACATGAGATGTGAAAATATGCAATTAAATCTATTTGAAGTGTCTGGTAATGACAATGAAACAACTTCTGCAGTAATATAAAATTCTACCATAGGTCCTTCTGCATTCTAAGACCCCTTGAAAAGCATTTATCTATGTGAGCTGGTGAATCACAACCTCACTGAATGTTGCATATCACCAGAATGGGCCTAGATTGTTTTAATGGACCTTAGAGTAATAATGCTTAATAAATTTAATATGTATATTTTGAATTCAGAAAAATAGTCTGAATTACAAAGAGAAATTAGGATAATTATTAATTTGAAGCCAGCAACAATACATATGGATTAATATAGCATTTGGCATGCCTGCCCATCAAAAACCAGGGTTCTTGAATGTCAGAGAGATAACAGGAAAGGAAACAGGTCTTCACAAACCATGAAGACATTTCCAAGTGAAGTGTCTTTGAGTGAAGAGGTTTGGAATTTATTTTTGACATGCATTAGAAAAACATCAAAAAATCAGACTCATAGGAAAGAATAAATACAGTAGTAATATTTCTAGTGAAGGTCGCTTTACATTTTAGATTATTAATTTTATGTTTCCTTTGCAAAATACACACAAATTTGGGTTTTTTAACTCTAAAACACCAATTCCAGGATAAATCTATTTGTTAGCTTTTCTTTTAGGCAGGTATAGGGCAATGATATTACTTTTTAAATTCCATCACAATAATACAAAACCTGAAAAACATAACAAAAACATATTTGTAAAATGAAAATTATTGCAAATTTCTGATGAAAATCACATTTGTAGGTAACAAAAACAGATTCTTTAAGATTACTTATGAAATATATTTATATTTTGTATTTCACTTAGATGCAATTGAATGTGAAGATATAAGTTTTAAAATGTTTTGATTCTTGCAGCTGTGTACAGAGACAAAAGACTACATGGAAAATTCTGAGTGAAAGTCTAAAAGGTAATTCTTATTCTTTTCCTTCTAATCCAGATCATCACAATGTGACATAGCCAATATTTTAAGTGTTCTGTGGCCTTAAAATATTATAGACATTGCTTTCTGTCGTCTTCAGTTTTTCTTATAATTATAGAGTCCTAAAGGAAAAAATGGAAACGTGAAATTTGTACTTGCTACAGTCATTATCATTAAAAATGCAAAAGTGTTAGCAAATTCTTCACAGTTCCCAATTGTTTTGTATTCAGAATTCATGGAGAAAGATCAGCACAGGTGACATTTACTGTATCTCTTGTTAATAATTAGCTTTTTGATCTATGACTACCAGATTTAAAAAGCTACAGCCTTCCATGAAGGCTGTGTTGAAACTGCAATGAAATGGTGTTACTATTGTGGCAACAGCATGAAAAGTCTAGGGTCAGACCTGGAGGATCAGCTTTGATACATGAAATGAAATTGGAACAGAGTCAAACAAATGCATTTTTTATATGTAATTATCAATTTCATTTTGATATCTACTTTTGCACTGCTCAGACAAGTAAATTTGCGTGTTCATGCACAGTGCAGTTTCAGGAGCTAGACCTCAAAGCTTTTCACCCTGTTGAACTTCTGCTGCGATGTTGCCCTGAGTCAGGGAGATCTCAGAGAGATAGCAGAGGATCCCAAGCTGCCACCACTGTTGAGAACATGCAATAATCTCTGCACATGCATAACAACTCTGCATCCAGAACAAGCTAGGCAGACTAGAAGTGGCAGAAAGATCTGCCTGCTGTTCACATCACAGCTTTGTGACTATATGATTTCACTTCCCCTCCACTTGCCCCAGGCTAGGAGAAAGTTTTTACTCCTTGTTCATGCTGTTCAGACCTGCTACTGCAGCTCCTGGTGAGAGCAGTCTGAGAAGGATGTAGTGACAATAAAGTAGGAGCCTTTCTATTCTTTGTGAAGCTGTCTTATGTCATCAATATCAGATTTATGGGGAAGTAAAACTAAAAGGCAGAGGAGTTACCATTCTGTATTGTGAAATTTAGAGGCACTGATCTAGGAGAAAGTAGCCCTGGTTTTTGATTTCTGAATTCAAGAACATATCTGCTTCTATCTTGAGATTGATATAATTGCATGAAATATGCTGAGAATAGTTTTTGCTCTGTTTGAGAACTTTAATTGAAAGAAAAACCTAGGCACCAATTTTTTAGAAAGCCTTGTTTGAAAACCCACCAGCTCTTACCCTTAGTACATGACTACAGCAGGGAGCTGCCCAAATGGCCAGTCACATGAACTAGCATTTAGAGACAACATAATTCCTGTAATAATTGATGTATTGCCAAGAAACTTAAGTCTGGTTCCTTCAGAAAGAGGTAAGAGCAAACAGTGAATTTTAGATACTACAATGCCCTTCTTGGTTTATGCAAATTCTTAGGATTACAAATCTGCAAGTTCAGGCTCAAGATACAGTGTCTGAATTACAGGTGCTCAACAGGAACAGTATCATGCAGATCCACAAAGGGCAAACAAAACCAAAAAATACTGTCCTGTAACTTTAAGTGCATGTAAATGACTACGTGTGTATAACCACAGCATGCTCCAGATCAGGAAAATTAGCTACAGTATTGAGGAGAACTTCAGCTAAGAGTTCCTGTCCTCCCACCTCGTGTTTGAGCTCTGGGCACACACCCAGACAAATTATGGTTGCCTCCTGTGTAGGTGACTTCATTTAGCTCATTTGTTCAAAGATAAGAGAATTTGTGTGCTGTTAACAGTAATCTCAAAAGAACAAAAGAAGCTGCATGTTGCAGTTGCTATCTCTTATACTAATTACAATACATGGTAATATAGGTAAGGTTTGGAAAAGTTAATAAGTAGCCTTAAACTGAAATCTCTAGAGACTATTTTAGTGGCAGTAACAATAACAATAAACCTGCAGTCTCCTTGGTTTCTTTTTTGGGTTAGCTCTTTGTGTCTTGTTTTACAAAGACTAGAGAAAAGCAATAAATAATCTTGTCAGAAAACAACACAGATCAATAATAATTTATACAAAACCAGCATAAGTTTTTCCTTTCAAAGTCATATTAACATTTGAATATCAGTAGAGGTCTACACTCTAGAATATTAAATTTGCATTCAAATACCTGATTATTCATAATCTATATCTTTATGGCTTCATATAGACTTGACATATGCTCTTCATGATTCCATTATAAAATAATTTTCTATAAAATATTTCCTTTAGGGACAACAAAAAAAAATTTAAAATTTTAAAATAAGTAAATACAGAAGTCCTTTCTTTTCAGAGAAGAGGTGTGGAAGACCTAGGATGACATGGAATACTATAATCTTTTCACTGTGCTATATTAATGTCACAGCTGTGCAAGGAGCTGTGCAGTACTATCACTGCTCAGTGCCACCTTAAGTTTTACCAAAATGCTGTATTTTATACTGTCAGCATTTCATATTATGATTTTAGGTCTAGAGGTCCAATGCTTTTAATAATACTACATCTCATTCAGTATAATTATTGATGGTCTTATACTTTCATGACAAACCATTTATTGCACTGAAAGACAGAAACAGACACATTGTAAGATATTGCGGATTGAATTCTAAGTGATAGACATGAAGGCATCAAAGATTGTTTGATCCCATGAATTTTTAACAAATATCTTCAATTTTCTCTAGAGAATTGAGGACTTGTCTTCACCAACACTAAGGAGGAAAGGAGATATGTATAAAACACTTGTCTACTCACCTACCGAATATTTTATCTATTTAATTGTTTAGTAGGCTGCATCCCACACTCATTTTGATGCTCTATTTTTTTTCAAATGTTAGTATTCTTTTCCTGATTCCATTTTAGAAGCACTGAAACAGATGAATTTATGATGCAGTCATATGATCCTTATACATCATTCTAATGTTTCAAAATAACTACTGGACATGACAGACAAAAATGCATCAGGTTGGTCATACTGGCTGAAAGCTTTAGGAATTCCCTGTGAATTCAAGTAATTGCAGGGTGTTGGAACTGGATTTACAGTACTGAACCATGGTTGGTAAAGAAGACAAGACACGACTAAAGAATTTATCCTATATTAGGCATATAAAGTATTTAAATATTCATTTTCTTATGTTCAGACAATCTTCTGTATCTCTTGTTAATAATTGGCTTTTTGATCTATGGCTACCAGATTTAAAAAGCTTTTTGGTGTAAGAGCCTGAAGGGTTAGGAAAATAAGAATGTTTTTTCATTGTTCTACCAGAACCCTAGCTGTGTGCTTCATGTGTATCCTGAATCATGTGCATTCATGTGTATTCAAGTAAGCCATCATGTAACATTCCTTAAAATTTAATTAATTGTAAAAATCTACCAAAAAGTTTATGAAAGAAGGTATGTGAAAATATTCAAAAAGCATTTCACAATGCAAGTCTTGCTAAACTGCAGGTACTTTTGAATGTAAATTTTTTATTGGAGAAAATACTTAGGTTTATTATCTGCCAAGACATCTTGTTTTAGGCTTTGGAAGACACAGAAATAAAAACACTGCTTTCAATAAACTTAATTAAACTCATAACCTTTCAAATGCAGAATGCACCTCTGAAGGTTTTTGGAAAGTGCTGGGACTGAAAGAACTCTATGAATACATGTGGAATTGATCTAAATAAAATTAGATGTATAAATCTGTCTCTGGATTCTAAACCAGGAGGATAACAAGAACTAGTCCAAATCAGAGGATTGCTCTGATAGCATGAGGCAATAATTCACAATTTGTAATATTTTGATTCACGAGCAAAAAGAAATTATTACAGTTTCATGTAAAGTACAATCCTACATTGAACATAACTCTTGGAAAAATTATTTTGAAAGTTTTTTTGCTGATATTCTCTACTCAGAGGTGATTTCCACCACTGAGATCTATAGATTAAATAAATTATGACAGAAGAAATACTGCTAAGTCTTAAAAGTAAATATAAATTAATTTTGTACCAAGTTCATGCTTCACAACTCATATGGTGATTTATATGCCTAATTTCCTATTTAACAATTTCCTATTACAATAATTTAACTAAAAAGCTCAAATTATAAATTGAACTGTATGTGATGTTCATTGGCCATGAAAATAGATCCACACCTAATCTTGGAAAGTTTGTCATCAATTTCTTCAAAAATATTATTGAAGTTAAGGCTTTAGTGTAACTATTTTTTAGCTAAGTTCCCAGTCTGAGCATTCAAGAGGATTTCTGGTGGTCACACTCCCAATGCCACAGACTTCCACTGCTGTGACCAAAGTCCCTTCACAGCAGGTGGCTCCAGAGGCCAGAGGGGTCCCCATTTGACTCCCCACACACCCCACTCACACAGTCAGACCAGGTTTCCCACAGGAGAGTCCCAGAAGCCTTGCTCCATAAAATAATTTATTCACAGTAAAACAGAAAGAGCCTGAGCTGCTGCCTCCAAGGGGTGGGGGGCCCAACAAAGGTATCTGCAGGCTTTCACACCCTCACAGTCTGAGGGTGCCAAAGTCTCACTCTTCCTCCTGAGGACTCTGCTCCTTCTGTGCCTCCCAGCATCCATCCACCTGGCTGGCACCACCATTTTTCTTCTGTTAACCAAATGTTGGCAGTTCACAGCCTTTTGTCTCAGGCTCCCACCCTGAGTTCTAACTGCACCTCTAACAGATCTACCTGCACCAGATGTACTCCTCAACACTGTGTAAGGATTAGAAATATAAGAAGATGGGAAAAACTTTCGCAGTTATTTATTTATGTAGAGTGAAGGTATATGATGACTACACAGACATGTATTTTATGTCTCACACCCAGCACCTATTGCCTGGGTTATGGAAGAAACTCTTCTACAAGCAAGTTTATTCTCTTTTTTCAGTTATGGAGTTTCTTTGCTCTCTATGAATCATGAATACTTAAAGAAAATACTTGATATAGTATTTCCAGTGGTAAATCTTCAAAATCAATAGAATAAATTTAGGCATGAATTTGACCCAGTGAGTTCTATTGATCCACTGAAGTTATTGACCTAACAGAATAGTGCAGTCTTCCTTTGACTGGATATTTAATAAAGCACCAAAATTTGCTTCAATATTGAATACCAATTTGAGTTGATAGTTTGTATCATGGGTTATAGATTTTAAACATATGTTACTGATTAATTCTGAAGTCTTTGAGCAGCAGCAGTGCATGTAAGATCATGGGATAATTCGAGAGACTGCATTCTCTGATTTCCTGTTTAAGTGGTGGCATCAGACAAGGTTGCTCAGGCCTTATCAGGTGAGATCACAAAAACCTCCAATTATGGGAATTGCGCATCTTCTTTGAACAAACTTACCCACTGCTATACTGTCCTCACAGTGGAAAAAATTCATATCCAGTCTGATTCTCTCCTGTTCATCTTTTGATCATGACTCTTGTATGGTCCGTTATGAACCACCTATACTGTAGGGCATGAAACTAGATCTGACACTCCAGTGGGTCTCTCAAAAGTGCCACAAGGAGAGGCATAATCCTTTCCTCTTTGCAATATACTCAATGTACTTGTGCTTCCCCTCACTGTCAAAGCCAATGGGTCTGATGGCCCTTTCAATGTGAAAATTTTCAATAACAGTTTTCAATTATAAAGATAGATTGGAACAGAGAAGGAAACTGATAATTTTTCTTTAGTCTTTTTTCACTTGGATGCTTCCCAGTCTTTTTTTCTTTCCGTTCTTATATGTCTGGTTTTTCTCAAGTTATTTGGTTAAAATGCTGTTTTAATATTTATTCTTGTATTCAGTTTTTATTTGGATTTTCTTTCACTTATTAATGAATTATAACCAAGTAACCATTTCATTAATTATATGTATTTGCCTACATATGTATGCATGTACCTGTAATAGGCATTATCCCTGTTATAAAAATGCACAAAGAAAAATCTAATAGAATTATTTTTTAGTATTCTTAAGGACTTGAGCTGGGTGCAAACTAATGAAAATCTTGGGTGTTAGGACTTCTGGGAGTAAAGAATGTGCCTGTGGAGCTCTAAAATATACACAAGAGATCATTAAAAGGTGTGGGGTTTTTATCTCTGGATACCTAGACTAGAAAATCATTTTATATCTGAACCTCCTCTGGCACTCTCAAGGTCCCTGAAGTCCTGAAGTCTGAAAGAAAAGTGTTGAAGACCACATGATAACTCAGATGGAAAGCTCTGACACCAAGATTCCACCCTCTGCCATTGTAAAGGAGATGTTATTGCTGGCTATCACAAATATCTGATCTATTCTCCTGCTTTTATGAGCTAATTTCCTTTTTTGTTTTCCCTTTTAGTGTTTGTGTTAAGTATCCTGCCTGGCTTTAATTTTTGTTATAAAAATTTCAAGTTTTTTAATTCTAGAATTTATCCCAAATACAACAAAATATTGGCTCAATAATATGACATTTTCTGGTGCTAATGGACATAGCATATATTCCACATGCACATAAAAGCAGAGTTTGGCCCTAAATTTGCTTGACAGGGGAGTCTGGCTGATTATTGGGTGGGGTTTAACAGAAATACTTCAAATTCTGCAAGCATGTGTGATTATCTGAGTTTGAGTCATATCTTCTTATCTTTCTTATTCATTTGTCTGCTCATGTACACATCTAAATTTGAAAAGAAATAACCGGTATCAATAAATAGGAATTAACCACAGAATATCTAATAGGATTACAAGAGATGAAAAGACTAAAATATTTCATGCTAAAAAATTTCATCTAGTCCTGCTTCACCCACATCCCTGTCTTCCCCAGGAACTATGTCAGAATAAGGGCTACGGGCATAGGCTAGAGTGGTAGCTCCAATGGGTGAGAGCAAAGAATAAAAAAACATACCATGAGAAAAGAAGAGCTATATTAGATGAAAATGAAAATGAAAAAAGATTCATAACATATTGACCTAATGTATTCTAAAAAAATGACCTTGGTCTACATAATTTCTTTTAATTCTTAGGATTATTTTTCTGTCTGAAATTATAGCTAAAAATACCTGGATTTGTTTTTAAAATCTTATTTCACATACTAATTTCCATTCCCTGGACAGGGAGTTGTTAACAAGGCTTAATCAGACAGTGACCTATTTGTTACAGAATTAAAAAAATCAAAGACAATGTTTCAAAACTCAATTAAAAGTTTCTGATTCCCTTGTGACATTCCCTTCAACAGAAAAGAAAAGGATTGTTTTGGTTGGTTTTTTTGGTTACTTTTTGTTGTTGTTAAATTCTCTCTTAGCACACCTTAGTGTGTAGATCATGATTACTGAACTGAACATCTCAGACTCGGGCTCACAAGTTCTTAGATTTTTCTCATCACTTTATTTGTCGTTTTATTTGAAGTTAGTTTGGCCTGCTTTGATCTATAAATTGGTATAGATGCCCTGAAATATGTCTAATATTTATCAGTTATAGGAAAAATGTCCAACAGGCAAAAGTTTCTGCTTCATACATTATGCAGGCAAAAGACTGAAGTCATAGCTGTGGTGCAAAATCTTAACCTCGAAATAATTCTGAGCGTTTGAGGCAAATTTTACCAGCACACCTGGCAATGGTAGTAGGTATGGTAATTGTAAGCTTTTGAAAACTTCCCACATAGACCTACTCTTTAGTAGGCTCAAGGTAACATTTTGTTTTCAAATCTTGTGACAAAATTTTGAAAATAGTCACTTACATAACAGATAAATTAGCTTAAAACATGTTCCTACATATTTATCTACCACTATCAATCCAATACCAACAACGTAAACATATTGAAGAAAGTAGGACAAATCATTTGATACATAAGCTAATAATAAACCTTTTCATGGCACATTTTAAAATCTGCTCCAAAACAGTGAAGAAAGAAAAATAATGAAGAGGGTAGGGAGCTTCAGTATTTATTCTTGTTCTACATTTTCATTTCTAGTTTTCAGTTTTTCTGAGAGATGGGAAAAAAAATGAAAACAAGTTTTTCTTATGTTTCAGTGAGAAGGTAAGAAACTGAATTGGTGCACACGTGTACCAAATCTATGAAGCTTCTAGATTCTGAAACCAAAGCTTAGCTGGAGACTTTGTGAGGTCTAAAATGTCCAAAGGGAAATGCACTTTGCTACAGAAGGTAGAGTCTGGTGCAAGGTGATGCTGAGGTAAGCTGACCTTACAGCTGCTGAGGTAAGGCTGATGTGTTGTGAGAGCTGCAAAAACCTAGCTGCAGCAAACCCGTGCTACTGGTAATTTGAAGAGACAGGAACCATTACTTTCCTTGGTTATTATCTTTCCTTCAAAAAAACCTTTATTTCCCTTTACTCACAATCTCTTTGTACATTTTTTCTGTCAACTGGTGTTCAAGCCCTGTCCTAGCGCCTAAGAAACTACATATTAGAGCAGCAAGTTGTGTATGCTGATTGGAAGGGGTTAATGCATCTGGCAATTTTGTAAAAGACCCTTTGCTTCAAATCAGATTATGTCATTAGCAGACTGCATTGAATTATGGCATCATATTTATAAGGGAATGTTTGAACTCAGAACTTTCAGCAAATGGTTTCATGCTATTCTGAAAATAACATCTTAAGACTAGTGACAGAAAATTAACATTAATAAAACCAATAGACATATAACAAGTGATGAAAATCCAAATTTTTACTTTAGACTACCACTTTTAAATGGGAAATAAAGAATGTTCTTTTTTGTTGCACTGGGCTCCTTACCACTATTTCAACTTGCTGAACTGTAACAGAACAAACAAAGGAAATTGCTTCTCAGGTGAGAAATAAATTACAAAAAAAAAAAAAAGAAGAGACAGAAAGATAGAAAAAAAAATAGTCTGAAAAATGTAATTTCAAATCCTAGGGTTTCTGTAAAGAAGCCCAAAACATGACTTAGAGTATTGAAAGGAAAATAAGGCAGAGAATCAAGACCTCATGCATGTATTCAGCTCTTCATTATTCAGTGAGCTGAAATACTCCTGACCCCAAATGATGAAGGTAAGGAGGTCACTGCAGAAACTTCCCAGTTCTCCATAATGAGTTAGTTCAGGGTCAGCTGAGCTTATTAACTGTGGCTCAGCACTTTCCTTGCTATGCTCACTGTGGCTGCTCTGAAACCTCAGTGAGGATGCCTGCTCTGCCCCTGAGTACTCCACCAGCAGAGTTTAATAGCTTGAGCAGAAAAGTAGCCTGGGCCTGAGGTTCCCACAGGGCTAAGCCAGTCTGATAACCTGCCTGAAGCTGAGGATCTGTGGATCTGTGTAGCTGGCATGTCTAGAGATAATAAGTCTGCCTGAACTTGGTGGCCTTCCAAGCAAAATAACTGAAATGTCTCTGAAACACAGAGACATTCTACTTATTTAAAAAAAATAATAAATTCTGCCTTTAGCAGCAGCATATGCATGTTTGTGTGGTGTTTATCTCATCTCATAGTGAGATGAGATAAACACTACTGCCTGGCCCAAGGAGTCCTTGTAGCTTGAGAATGGCTTAAAAAGATATCAAAATAGAGTAATTTCTTTATGTCTTTTTGAATATAAAAGCTTTCACATTCAGAATGATATGTTACGAACAACTGATCCCGTTCTAGAAAATGTTTTTAAAAATCTTGAACATTCTACAGGAGAGATGGAGACTATTAACAATAGTGTGTAGTGACAAGACAAAGGGGGTTGGCTAAAAAGTGAAAGAGTTTGGGTTTAGATTGGATATTCGGCAGAAATTCTTTGCTGTGAGGCATTGGAACGGGTTGCTCATAGGAGTTGTGGATGTCCTTGGAACACTCAGAAGTGTTCAAGGTCAAATTAATTGAACCTAGGAGGCAGATGACATAATCAAAAATGCTAAATATTAGTGCAAATATTTTTATATTGCATTTCTGTGAGATGCAGTAATAGAAATTAATTTCATGAAAGAATCTTTACCCCAGGCATCAGCATATGCCATTATGTTTTAACTGATGAGAAGGAAAGAGTAAAAAGCAACTTTTCCACAAGACTTTAGCCTATGGATGTAAACAAATTCCTTCACTGAAATGACTGAAACACATTGTAGATGACATTTAACTATCAATTCCAAAATCTTAACAAATGACATCTTTAGTACAGTTGACATATTTAGGTTTGTTTTCTAAAGAGCTTTCCATAGTGATCTAGCTTGAGGAGGAAAGTTTTGGATACATCCTAAAGCATGACTTCCAGGAAAAGTCAGAAATAACTCTCTCCTTTACAAAATTCCTTTGAAATAAGTTTACACTATAGAAAGAATATTTTTAAACAGTCAGTTAACTCAGGACAAGAGTTTCTTCTTAATTCATCAAGACATTGGAAAAAAGCAGCCCAAAGCAAGATGCTTTGTACCGTACCATTCACATAAAACTTTCAGTCCCGTTTCTCGGGCATTCTCTTTGGGAATTTTTTTTATTAGTGTTATCATACCTAAAAATTAAAGTATCATATATCCTCAGATAATACTGCACTATAATTTTCCACGTGGATAGACTAAAACAAATTCAAAATCGTGCTTCTAGGTGATTCTCTGTACGTCAAGACATAGGGGGATTATAAAACAAGCAGTAGCAGAGAATCTGTCAGATAAAATATGTCAGAGAACAACAATATCACCTTTGAAAGATGTAAGATTTCTCAAAACAGCTGACATATGATAGCATTTAGTAAAGTGAGCATGCAGCATTTAATGTAAAGAGCACTCAAAGTGTTTGTTGGCTTTGTGTTTCTCTCTGCATGGGAAGTCACCTAAAGGGCCAAATCCAATCTTTGTGTATGGATATCAGGAAGAATCTTTAGCTCTGGAGAGGAGATAGAAACAAGCCTGTACCTTATGAGTAGTACAAAACTGTGCTCCAGAGTAAAAACTACAGCTTTTTTACAGTATGTAGAGACCTGAGATTAAAATAAGAAAACACTCAATACCAGACTGAATGTATCTTCAGCATGCTCATCTAAGAAATTGTTGGAAATTCTAGAATTTCTGAAGCTTTCTAATGCAGCTGAATAACAATAATTCCTTTCCTCCAAGAATTCTGTACCTTTGGCCAAAAAAAAAAAAATCAAAATTATTCTTGAAAGAAACGTTAAAGAATACTGAGTAGATGGATGATTCAGGAGTTCACTAGACATAATGGAGAAATTCTAAGAACATATTTTGCTCAGCTGAGTGTAGTATTTCTCAGATCAAAGCAATGAAACAGGAAGAAAAGCAAAAGGACAGGTGAATGTCCAAAGCAAAACACAATTTTGTATTAAGAATGTATTTTCATCTTCCTTTAAGATATTAAGTTTGAGAACCTTTCTCTAAGGATCAATAAGTAAATTATCAAAGTCCAACAAGTCCAAAAATAGAGTTAAATTTAGCTAAATATGAATTTTTACATAGAAAAAGGCCTTCAGTTTTTCTTCTGGGAGCATTATCATCAATGATCCTTCAACTTATGTGGTTTATGCTAGACAAAATTGTTTTGATTCTCAGGCATCAGTAACTAGTATGCATTCAAACCATATATGAGTGTTACACAGAGGAATAGCTGGGTGAATGCTGTTTTTCTTTTCTGCCTTTTTCTTTTCTTTCAATTAATTTTCTTTTTAGATAACTATGTGATGTCTGAGTCTAAAATTATTAGTTGAAATAAGATATGAAAGTAGTCATTGCATCTAGCAATAACTCTGCCTTCCAGCTCTTTTGGCAAATGCAAAAAAATTGTAGCATGAATTAAATCTAAGCTTCTCCCTTCATAACTGTAAATTAAACAGTTCTGACAAAGCACAGATACTGAAACCACTGACAAAGCAAATTCTGGGCAGATATCACATACTACCAGCTCTGCCAAAATGAATATGAACTAAGATGCTTATGCTAATTTATGTAAAAGATTAAAACTAAGCAACTACAGAAAGATTAGGAATTAAAGTGTTAAGATGAAGTCCAAAATTATTTCTAAAATGGTAGAATAGGTGTTTTGTACATTCTAAGATCTTGGGCTTCTGTCAATAATTTTCTAGTTTGTTGATCATTGTCCAAAGATTCAGCTGAAGAAAAAGGTAGCTGCCCCTCTGAATGCAAAAACTAAGGACAAGGAGTGATACTGTAAGTCTATGCCAGGTTAACAAACCAATTTGCTTTATTTTTGATGCAAACTAATGAAAAATAGGTAAAGACAAGGCTTAGGAAGCTTAAAAGTGAATTCCTCCCTGCTAAGGAGGGAGAGAGAAAAAAAAAACCCTCTAAGTTCATTCTCAATTTAAAGCAAAAGAGAACAACTCTTTTCTTCTTTTGTTTCCCATTAAAATCATTTATCTCATTCCTACACAATTGGTTACATCATTACAACAGCATTATAGTACAATAATGCTATTCCATGGAAGAGCATTATCATACTATGATTTAGACAATGCAGGAGTGCTAAATAATAAAGGACATTAGAAAGGCATAAACAAGGAACAGTCTTAGAATGGAATTTCCATATGGCCTTGGCACTGCTTATGAACAGCATGAGGGAGATGCAAATGTATTGAGAAATAGGTTCACAAGTGGGAAGGCAGAGTGATGAGTAGTAGAGAAATGGACAGAGCCAAGTCTCTGGAGTTCATAACAGGTCATATTGCCACTGCAAAGCACAAGGACTTAGTTACCTGTTACTGCATGATAACTGCTGGCATCTTATCTATCTGCTTCCACATGGACCCTTCATTTACAGAGCACTTCAGCCCACAGAGATGAATTGCTGCTTAGTTAGGGTTTAGCAGCAACTTTCTCTGCAGGAGATGTATTTGACCTCTCCAACACTTCACATGCAGCCAAAAAATTAAGGCTTTCCGTAGATGCAGTAAATCTCACCTGTAGCTGCAATTTGCATCAGTATTTCTATTCATTCTCTGCTTTAATCTGTAGCCAAACACTGTTCTCTGATTTAGGGAAAGCAAACTATTTTCAGCTCACCTCTGGAGTCATACACAGTATTAAATTTCCTCCTTGACTTGAATGGAGTCCACAATATTACTATATTTTGTGGAATGCCTTCCTGTCAGTGTGTTTCTCAGACACTAGTTTTCCCCAATAGCACAATGATTAATTATTTGATGCTTTACTTATACTGCAGGCAAGTAAAGAAAGTCAGAAATTTTTAGCACTTTCATTCCAAGATTAATAAAAGACAGTAAAAGTAACAGGATGTGAGTATATATCCATTTGGATTTAGAATATATATTATGCAATGCCATGAAGAATTTGATTGTGAAGGGGTATTAATTAAAATTCAAAGCTATTGGAAAGGTTTAGTTAAAAAAAGGGAGTGGTGAGAATAAGGACAGAATTTCTGTCGGTTATGTCATTATATGACACCCAGTGTGGAAAAATGAATATCAATGTCCCATCTGCTCAAAAGAGATAGCATAATAGTTTTGAGACAAAAAAAAAAGGGCTGATAAGAACCTAAGGAGAAAAAGCCGGCAACAGCCAAATAAATGCAGAACTGGAGGCTCAAGTAATGCTTGGCCTTAACTTGTCTCTGCAACTTAACAATAGCTCACAAGTGATAGGGTTTGGCTTCAAGTCTGAATGAGAAATAAAATCCTCAAGTAATTTCTGTAACCTGGAAGGCAGGGGACAGGCAAGGTTGCACTGCTATGACGTGAAAAACCATGTTGTCTCTTTTAGGTCATTAGCATCATGAAAAGGAAGAGGCAAGACCAGCTGATCACTGACAGAGAGGACTGGAGGGCTGTTGGGAAGGAACATCGGTGGCTACATACAAAATGAAGCAGCAGTGAGTTTTTCTGCCCACACTCACCATTGGTGTAGTCAGGATGGCCATGTTAATGCATGGAGTTTTCTACTTTTTTCCATTAGAAAAGGACTCTGCTGTGTTAAACAATATACAGGATTCCAGCTGCAGAGAGAGTAGAATGTTAGGAAGACTTGGAATGAACATGCTGTCTTTGGATAAATTTGAATCGTTCTTAATACAATAGGAATGTGTGTGTGTGTGTGTGTGTGTGTGTGTGTGTGTGTGTGTGTGTGCATTGTTTTAGATCAGTAAAAAGGAGTCTTTAAGAGGCAAAACACTTTGTGAAATTTTTACGGTAAAGTATCTTTACCCTTGCTGTCCAGTTGAAGAACTGTGTGCAGAAGATGACTCTGAAGCATTGTCATAGGAGGATGTGGATGAGCTGAAGAGAAATCTATTACCTGTTATAGGCAAAACAATTTTTGTCTGCCTTTGAACTTCTCTGTTTTGGTAAGAACAGCTCTGAATAGAGCTGTGAAACAGTTAATAAGAGAATTGTTTAAATATCATGAAATATGACAGTCTTCAAAATCCAGAACAGCTGGAAATGTCATGGAAAGCAAGCCTCATCCCATGAGATACCTACTAAGGTGCTGCTGCATTCTAATTATAGCTCAAAGAACAATACTTATGGGGTTTGACTGTCACTAATGCTAAATATTCTTAATTACTGTGTTATTAAAATTTCTTTAAAGTATCCTTTGATTTCAAATACCACTAGAATAGAAACTGTCTAATAAGTTCCATCTCTATCTTTCAGAGATTTCAAAGGGTTATTACATAAGATAAAGTCGATTCATCCAGCAATGAAGTAAAAATGCAATGCATAAATCCAGGCTTCAAATAAAATAATGACCTAATTCTTTATCAAAAGCTACATTATGAAGTAGAAGTAGGTGCTTAATTAAAACACATCCACCACTATTAAGGTTAAAGATTCAAACACAAACATGAACTACAAATACCTTTTCCAATACTTTTATTACCCGAGCTTATTTTGTCTTCAATAATAAAATATTAATAATTTTCCCACATATTATGTACATATTATGGGCAGTAGTATGAAGTACTCACATGAAGCACATTTCCATGTTTCTACATTATTAGAAACACCATGTCACTGGAGCTGGGATGTAAAAGTGTAAGATCATGGAACCTATCTTTTGTTCTGTTCATTTTGCCACGTTTCTCGGTACACTAGAATTTCTTAGCATACCTCGCAAGTGCACAGCTATAAACTGGATTTTATTAAGGGCCCTTCACATGGTAACATCCTAGCAACATACATTGTGATCTTGAAAATTCATATCTAGAATGTCTATCAGGGCCATCGAAGCCATACTGTTTTCTACAAGATTTAGGTTCTTCATTCTTAGGGTACATGTTATACCAAACACACATTTCCTGATCCCATATAGTGGAAGTTTTCTCTACTCAGAAGTACTTCTGAATTCATTAGCCTTCCTAATTCATCTTGGCACACACAAGTAAGAGAGCCTTCCAAAGGTGCAATACATGGGATGAATCATTTATCTGCAAAGCAAATGAGCTGAAAATTTAGGTCATTGAAAAATATTCAGCAAATATCCATTGCTTTGTTCTGAGTTCTTAATATCTGGTATAATCTGACAGATTTTTGATAGTTTTAATATTTTTTCATATGTATGTCTGTATATATGTATGCATGAAATATATTTATTATCCTAATGGACTTTTTGTGACAGCAAAAAGAGTGTATAGTATTTTCTGATGCTACTTATCTACATCAGTATTGCATGATATGTATACAGTAGATGTAAACTTCTTCATAATTAATAGTAGCTTAGAACAGGGGTTTTACACACAATTCCCATGGAAATTAATTGCTCTTTATATAAAATTTGGAATTTTATGGGCCTCTATTTAAAAATACAATGGGTCCTACCTGTTGAAAATAAAAAGTCAACTCTGCTGTCTGAAAATGCATCTGCCTTCTGATATCTCCAAAGTTACAGCAGGAAATTATATCCTGCTCTGCCTTCAGCACTTCTGTCCTCTCGTTTGCACATCTGTAATACACAAACATAATTACAATTTACACCATGCTCAAGCTAGCCCAGAAGGGCTACTTCAGTTAAGTACCTGTGAAGCAGTACACACTGAAATCTGTGGAGCTCTAACTGCACTGCTGTCAGGAACTACAGAGATTGTGGTGTACACAAAATAGGGTTTGAAGCATTCTGACCTCAGAGATTACTATTTCCAGCCTATGGAGTTTTTGATCAAATATTTGGAGATGTTCCAAATGGGAACAAATACTGCAGTTTATTGCATGCGGGTTGTTAGTTGCAGAGCTGTTACTGAGATAGCTTTTGATGTGTTTTTTTAACTGGTATTAAATTACTAAAGCGGTGGGGAGATGCCCTCCTTTTTCTGAGAGGCAGTGTTGCTTTTATCATGTGAAATTTATAAAAGATTGAATCTCAGTGTCTAATCTTCTTCCACCTGTGAATAACATGATTTTAATGTTTTCCATTCACCACTGTTTGCTCTAAGACCCTGGACATGAATAAGAGAGAGGAAGTCTAAGGATGCAACTCACCATCAGTCAGCTCAGAGACTCCACTCAACATTTGATCAATAACTGCTTCTTGTAACTCCACTGAATTTACTAGGTTCAAGAAAATACTTTTGACTCAGATTAACTTAGTGCAGGTGCATTATACTTCCTTGTGGTAGTCTATAAACTGGCAAATTTGTGCTGGAGAAAATATGGAAGATACAAAGTTCAAAAAAGAGTGCTTTCATTGAACTGAATGGTACAAAAGGAATGCACTGAGGGTTTCAAAGTAATGATTCTGGAATTCTGTTTCAGAAAGTCTTGCCTTCTTTAGAGGAAAAATACAAAGTCATAGTGGCTTTCTTCATTTTTTTTACCTTTTTTACATTTTATTTATAGAGTTAACTGGATATTTCATCATTCACTTCAATGGATCCAGTTTGTAGGATCTGGGGTTTTTAGGTAAAAAACCTTCTGGGGTTTTTAGGTAAAATGTTTTCCTCTTCTGTTATGTCTGAAATACAACAGAAATATATGAAAATGGAAATTTCAGCATTAATGGTTTAATGCTTCTTTTGTGAAAAAAAACCAACAAAACAACAACATTTCATTCTGAAGGCCTGCTACCAAGTGAAGAAAAGGCATGTCATTCTGATTCCTTCATTTAGTTCATACACTTTTGTAAAAAATTTATTAGATGCACTCTTCTCCTTATCTGAGCCTAGTAGTCCATCTAAGCAATAAAGCAAAAAAATTAACTAACTCCTGATAATGAATCGCCAGTTTGCTTAGATATACTTTTTCCTTCCTTTCTCATGTTCAATGCCTGAAATTCTGAATACTCCTCATATGCTGTTAATATCAAAATTTTCAGATATTTTGAAGTTTTCCACTAGATTCTTTTTACTTACATTTAATATTTTGCTACTTGTTTCAAGGAAAATTTTGTTAATTTTCTCTAAATTCAAAACTTAATTGAATTTTTATGTATAATATCAATCCAATTCCAAGAAATATCTTTTTGCTTCATGTCATTAACAGGACAAAAAAAGGGACAATGTATAGATGTTTTCCCTGCTAGTTAATTACTCTGCTATGTAATCTACCTTAACACTTGAAGAAGTGAAAAATACATGTTAATTTCCACTAAACCCCATGCAAAATTATGTAAAACAGGAGAAAGGATACATTTTAAGATAGAGTATTTTTTTCTAAGTTATGCAACTCCTAGTGTTTAAAGTTTCAGATGTATTTTTAATGCCTAGATTAAAGGATGGTTCACTTTAGGCTTCCATTAGAAAGTTTGGCAGAAAAAGAGAATAAATGGGATTTTTGTTTTTTCTCTTTTGATCTCACATACAGAAATAAATCAAGTTTTGTTTTAACCAGCTAAGAGAAAGCATGACCTGGCTGTCATGGCTACCTGTCTCTTTTACACCTATCACTGCCTGAACCATTGAGAGTAATTCTACTGATATACACATGGACCTGAACACCTCTTATGTTCATTTAACAATGATGAAATACCTTAACACAAATGGAACCTTAAATTGCACCTAAATATTGTCCTTTTCTTACTGACAGATTGTTGTTTATAATAATGTCAGTACATAAATATTTATTAGCATCATTTCTATTCTTATATTGGTCTCCTAGAAAATTTGACAGGCTCTAGAGTAAGTAGACCACAATAAGAGCATGAAATGAGGTTAAGCACTATACTTAATATGTAGCATGTAGCAATTCTATCTCAAGCAAATATTTGCTCTTGCTTCTACAGCAAGCAGCAGAGTGCCTTGAAATACATTAACATAAAATAAAAAATAACACTGAACATCACAATTTAATTGACCTTCTGGTATTCACAATAAAATATACACTTTTAATAACATATATCTTCAAAAGGGCAATTTTTGACATGCAGTAATTAAGATAACTTAAAAGGCCTTCTCCTCATCTGTATCTTTTATACCATTACTACCAGAAAATCTGGCAGTTACAGAAATATCAAAACAAATTATTCTTGAGATAAGTAGCTTATGTAATTGTGATTCATTAGCTGCATTTCTTTCCAAAGCTTCTTACACTTCTGAATCTTTCTGTGGAGTACAGTCTGCAAAAGTATTCATAGTATTCAATTTTTTTCATTAGAATATTCTAGGCAGAACTAATATAGCACAAAATATAGGCATGTGGGGTCATTTGAGCTCCATTCCTTCCTGTGCATGAAGGAGATCACCATTAACTGCATAGTCTACAGAAAAAAGATACATCCTCCAATAAAATTTATGAAGTGCTAGTCATCAGGGTAAGAGCTGTGGGTGTGTAAAGGCTGAGATTACTTAATCAAACTGAAAAAGAAAAATGCCTTCCATAAGATCAAGAAGATGGAAGGAAAAGGACTTTTTATCAGGGACTTTTTGTTCTGAGCAGCACCTAATAGCAAAACAAGTAGGATACCAGGAGGCAGTCCCCTCTTCCCTCTTTTCAAGTTAAGGCACTCTTTTTCCTTGGATTTTTGCCCTGAACTGTAGGTGTTGCTGAATCTGTGGGTTTCAGCTGATTTTACCAAGCATACACACAAACAGCTTGCCCAAAGGCACACATTTGCTCTAGACCAGGTATGTACTTATTTATTATATTGGCCATGACACATTATGAAATTTTCACTAAATCTAGACTACCATGCTAGTTTTATTCCTGTTGGAGTGGCACTGTCATTTCCAGAGTGAAGTCTGACAGGTCAAAGTTTAGCTAACCCCCAAGATAAACAAATTCTAAATGGTAGAAAATGCTGGGTGCTCTAGATTGTGTGTCCAGAGGATTTGTTCATTTTTACCCCACATCACCTGGGGGATTTATTTTGCTGTTGAATAATGGCATACTAGTGGTTTCCAGCTCAAATCCCAGCTCTGACTCAAGAACATTTAATTTCAAAAGAATAATCATAACCTTATCTGAGAAACCCCATGACTAAAGCTAGCCTTAAATGACGGTTATTTCAGCATAACCTATGGTTATATCAAGATCATCTCTACACAAAAGTATCATCTCTACACTTGCAAGTACAAAGTGCTACTTTTCTGGTGAATTGCACTGATGGTTCTTTTACTTTTGTCAATGGAAAGGCAGAAGACACATTATTATTATCATCCTAGCAGCTTTCAGAGGACAGTGACTAAACACAGTAGTCAAAATAGAGACCTAATGCACCAGATAACCTAAGAGGTTCTTATGGACAGCTTTCTCTTCAAGAATTACTGTCTTTAAAGCCAAAGCATACAACTGAGGTAAATAGAAAGTATATGTATTTGAAAAATCAACCAAAAGGATATTTTTTAGAATATCTGGAAGAAAAGTTTGTATTTGAAATTCCAGGAGATACTTACAATACTTACATGGGGCTTACTACAAATAGTTCTATGAATATGATTTCTTCACTTTGGTGAAGACACTGGTTCTCCATAACCAGTCCTAGGCAAAAGACCTTTTATTTTCAATGCACTCTAAGTCTGAGCATTGAACAGATGCTCCCCCTCCTAATGGGTCTGTATCCTTGTTTGAAAAAGGCTCATTAAACCTAGATCACCAGACTGCGCTGTGGATCTGTATGGCACTCTCTGTGCCCTTATGATTCACATCTGTGAGCATGGTGGGGCAAAACCCAAATATTTAAATTTGTTAATTCATTAGGGTTAGAAATTTAATTTCATAAGAAAACAAGAGCCTAGTTTCACAAAGTGACAGCATAACATCTCCTTTCAAGGGCATTAGCACTAAAGCACACCCATTAACTCAGAACCAACAGCAGATGGCCCTTGGAATGTGGGATGCTTATTTGGAAACAATTTGGGAGCAGGGATACAGAAAATCAACTGAGTTTATCTGAATAAAAAGGTGCAAGGCCAAAGAAACAGCTGGTATAAACTGGCATAGCTACATTGAAGTCAATTCAGGAAGACCCTTCCATTTCTATTAGTAGAGTTCTGGACACCAAAGCTTTTGAGAATTAAAAAAGTTTGCTATTAGAAGGGGGCTCAGGAGGAAGGGAGCATAGCAATAAATTGAACAAAGAATCCTTAAACAAGCAGGCTTAAATCTATGCTCTGGAATGTGTTGCAATCAAATTAATTTTGGATTAATCAAAAATTGCTTTGCTTTCTTTAGAAAACATTAAATTACTTGAAGTCTGTTTTTTCCCTTTAAAATGTGAAGAATAGTATGTGAATTATACAAGAAGAGATATTCTGAAAATTCATTTCTAAATCAAAACTCCAATATTTTCAATTCAAAAGGGCACAAGTAGGAAGCAGGGCCTTTTATATATAAGTAAAATTTCAAGGAACTTGCTGTATTTTTAAAATGTTAAATTCAATACTGAAAAAATCCAAGAAACTTCAAAAATAATTTTAAATGCCCTTTACATTCCAACTCATAAGGAATTTTATAGTGGTTTTCTACTGACTCATAAAATCTGATAAGGCATCAGCTGCTACATAAAAACAAAATATAAAGTGGTCAAAGGACATATTTTCAATGTTTAATGTACTAAAATATCTAAAAACTCTGACAATAACTTTAAACAAACCAATGTTGATGAGATCAGCTTTAATTAATGTTAATTTTTTTTGAGAGGGAATTGGTGGCTTTTTGCTTAGTTGAAGATATTAAGTGGCCCATAATATTTCAAGTTCCAGCTCTCACTTCCACAGTGGGTGCTTCACTGTAGATTTCCAAAATCAGTGCCATGACAGCAAAGTCTTTGCAGAGTTAGGAATGTGACCCTAGAAGATGCAGAGATGGTGCACTTGGAGGACAATTCCTGAGCTGACTGATAGATCTGGGTAATGCTCTCACAGTAGCTTAATATGTTCTGCAACCAGTTAGAGGCTTTAAGTCCCATTGTCTGCTTGTTTTCACAGTACTTTTCTAACAGTTGTATATCATATCTACAACTTGATAGACAAAGAAGTTTTTTCCTTTTAAATTTTAATTGTATTAAGCTAAGTTTTATGTCTTGACAATTTTCTGTTTCATTTTCTGTTAAGAATTTGGTTTCTTATGAAATTTAGATTCTTAAAACAAGATATGGGGTCTTTTCACAATTCACATAAATAACAGGTTAGGAACTGAAAATTATTCAAGGAAATGTTCTGTGTTTTCTGTAGTACAATATTTACATAAAATTTATTAAAACAAATAGAAAAGCTTTTTACCACAAAAATTACATTGTTTTGCCTGCAGAAGGCTCAAGTGTGGAAATGGAAAAGTCATATAACAAAAATCTATGGCATCTCAAATTCATTTTTATCATGTTTATCATCTTCTCAAAGGTGTATTTGAATAACTAGAGTACAGCTTGGCATTCAAATTGCTTATAGAATGAGGTTTTTTGTGATATTTATACTATAGTAACAATTTTCAATAATGTATTCTCTGTCTCATCAGAGATTTTTATTATGGAAGATTCATAAGCTGCTACAACATTATCAAAAATTTCTAAAGAAATATCTGCTGAGAAACTCTCTTGCACTATTTACAGGCAGATACAACAAAATGAGAGACTCTACATAACTGTTGGTATTTTCTGATGCTACAAGTAAGAAACTGAAATTCAATTATACTTGAATCTGAAGACAAGAAGAAGAAAATATTTCTTTTACTGAAAATATCAGTCCATTTTACTAACTAACAAACTTGAAGTGAAACAAGCTACCCACAATGGAAGTCCCCTATAAGATGCTAAAAAAAGTACTTTCAACTACTTACTCACAAATCCTTCAATTCCCTCAATTTTCTCAGCTTTTACCTTTCTTTAAGAAAAAAGAGAATCAAAATGACCTAGTCATGCTTAGAAAGAAACCTTCCTTGTGATTTGTCAGTATCCTCAAGCTGAAGTCAATCTATCACTGCCTCAGAACAAAGCAATACTTGGACCTGAAAAAAGGTATCCCAATTTTAAGTTTAGAAGCACATCTGTAAGAATGTGAACAACTTATTTGCTATTCTGCACATTTAATATGAACGCTATGAAATGTCCCTCAATTGCCTGATTCCCTTTCCTTGTACGAAATTTCACTCTGGTTTAATTCTAAAAATCCCAAACCCTAAGATCAAAGATTGGATTGATTTCATCTGTTTTTTAGCTGCAAGACACAGAGAAAAAGGCCAGTTCTAAGATGAAGGAACTAATCATCTGAGAAGAAGTATCAGTACTTAGTGTGTTTATTAATGACATGAAAATGTTGAGCAATGAGGTGATAAGAACTGCAAATTCTATTAAATACTAAAAGCCTCATTAAGCACTTCAGAATGATTTAACCAAACTTGGTGTTTAGGCAATGTGGTGGGAATACAGAGGTGGACATTAGGAAGAGCTTTTAAAGGGCATGAGGATAGATAACAGTAGTGATTATCCTGTCTTAACTCCAGTCACAGCCCCTTCCTAGTTCTGCTGCTTCCATACCACAGGGGCAGAACCTGTTTTAAGCCTTTTCCACATATTTGTGTTACAAAGCAGTCACAGTACACTTGTTGATCTTTTCTTATTAACTCCTCTTAGACTGAAGAGAACTGAACCTACCAATAGCTAATTGTTTCACTTTTTGATACGCAGATATTTTGGCTTTGCTTCTCCTCATTCCTATTTAAGGTTCCAGAAATATAAATCTGTTTCAGAGACAGATTTACCTGTAGATAATTACAGTTGCTTCATAAATGGCAAGGAGTACTCTCCTTGTCTAATAATCAATAACCATACCTTTTGGCTGGAATATGGAAAATCTCAGAAGTTGTAACAAGATCAAATGATTTGATATTAGCAAGTATAGGGTTGTTCTGTCCTAAGTATTTGATGCAGACCAGCTTGTCTGTAAGTTCTGTGGAACTTTTGTTTCCTGTTTTCTATTCAACTGCCTTCCATAAACTACCATGTGAAAAATTTTTGCAAGACCATGTTCAGTTCTGCTGCTAAGTTTCTTTCATGGTTACCTAATGAAAGAAATGCTTTGCTGTCACTGAGAAGATAAATCACTTCTTATAAGAATTAAAGCTGTATAAATCAATGTCCTCTGTTCCCATATGTAAAGATATTGTATAAGGATATGTCATTTTTCCATTATATTTTTCATATAATGAAACCATCTTTTAAAGATTAATTCAAAGAAACAGATTAAAAGAAAAATGAGAACTCTTTTAAATAGTATCATAAGTTTTATTTCAAAGGGAAAAGCTGCAGCCTGAAGAAAATCTGATAAATGTCTGTATAAGGAAATGAGGCAACTTTGTTCCAGAAAGGTATTGTATAAAATGAAATGTTGTTCTTGTCGGAATATAAGATTTCGATTTGTTGATATCAATGTTGCATGGATGGGGGCATTGTTTTGCCATATTGATGGACATTTAATCTAGACTGCAGTAGGAATTTAAACAAGGAGATATAAATTAATTTTTTACTGTCAGAGTCACAGAAATGATCAGAATTATGAGAAATATGGAAAACATAAGTATAATACAATTATCTACTCTGGTGTGAGAAAATGACAAATTCTTGTGTATTACATATTCTTGTGGATCTAAGATATCTTGCTAAATTAACCCAGACTACTTAGATTAAATTTACAGTCCTCTGTAAACCCATGCTCAATACATAAAACTCTCATCTTTAGTATTCAGCTGAATTCATTGTTTGTTAAGCCTGTTTCTGAGACTTCCAAAGACTGTGCTGTGTTGCAAAGCTAAAGAAGAAATTGTAGAATTGTAAAGCTTCTCCCAGAGGAAATTCTACAGCCCTTAACCTAGATTTCCTTCACATGGGTTACTAGACTCTAGAGAAAAACTAAAAGCTACAAGTCACTGTCTCTTTCAACTTTAAACCACTTGTTGAGCTCAACTCAGCTTTCAGAGATGAAAAAGGACTTCAGTTTCTCTATTAAGAAGTTTATAGTTTCAAAACAGAAAAGCTTTATGAAAGTAGGTTTATTATTCCTGACAACCAATTCAAGTATAAAATGTTTAACTTTTCTTCATATAAGTCCTAAAGAGCAAAAGAAAATGGGGTTTATGTGCAAAACAGAGAAGTTGTTTTTGTCACCTGTGCAAGACCCCTATTCACAGCAGTTCTAACCTCACCACTCTCAATCCATATAAGATAGTGCCTGGGAATCAGGACAATCCCCACTGCTTAGGTCACTACAACTTGGTCTGCCACCTACAAAAAGTTGAAGTAACTCTGCAGCAGTTAATGAACCCCCTCATGCTGCTTTTCCCTGCAAGAAAGGAGGAATTCAGGGACTGAACTAGGACTCTGACTCAAAATAAAGCTCTTTCCAGCCTCTGGAAAACTAGTCTCACACTCTCTCTCAATCAGGTTACTTGCTATTAACTCTTAAGATGGAATTTTTCATCACTTTCCAATATGGAGGCAATTACTAAAGACAGCCCTTAAAAAAGGACATATTTATAAATTCCATAAAACATGATTTTCCTCTACTTTTAACTTTCTATAAAAACAACATTAAATATCTTATACATATTTTGATCTGAAATAATTTTTTTATTAAATGAAAAAGTATAAATGCTAACAATAATTAACTTTATTTTTTTAATATATTATCCTTCTGGAAAAATAAAAGAGTAATGTTTAACATCACATGACAGAAAAGTATGTTATCAAAAGTATTAGAAAAAAAGTCCATGAAGCAATTCCTAGTAAAAATGGTATGAGTCTTTCACCCTAAATTAGGCTTTTGAAAAGAAATCATGTTCCTGAAGATCAGTAAAATGATGGTGTTCCTTGCTGCACTGCTTCCCTTATCTCAGGTGCGATTGGGTCTGGCTGCCTCTTGACACATTCCTGCTATTAGATGTCAAGCATCATTTATCCTACTCAGCAGAGAAGAGATGCCTCCAACGTGTGATATAGAGCACCTAAAGTTATCTACCCTAACTTCATCAAAAGCTGCTGAAGCCAGACTCTGTGTGTTGAAAATGAAAAACTCTCCCACCAAAGAAAAGTTCGCAGGTGTTTGCCACAAAGGTTCAATGCTCAAGGAACAGAGCTAGAGCCACTTTTTAAGCTTGATCTTCAACAATGAATTGGACTGAGATTAATAACATTGTGCAGCCCCAGCTGGATTGCTGCTCAAGGCAATCCAGAAATTTATTATTGTAGATATAGAAGCAATGGCAAGATTTAGTATTTAGTATTTGCCTGTTTTTTCAGTCAAATATGCAGATTAGATAATAATGTTCTGGATAGTATTTGGGGAGAAAGGCAGAGAGAGAGAGAGAAAGGGATTTATCCCACTGACAATAGGCAGAAACAGACTGATATTTTAGAAAGTGGTTTTTCCTTTGGGTCTTATGCATATATATGTACAATACTTGGCTGGTGTATACTCTTCTAGACAGGCATGCTCTAATATAAAGTACTGTCATTACTCACTGCAAAATCATAATCCTCCATGGGTAAAATAGGCTAGTGACAACTCAGTCTTACACACCACATTTTTGGCACACTTACACATTTAGTTTCTAAAAAATTTGAACTGAAATACAGCCTCAAGGAACAACTGCTCACATCACATATTTTAAATTAGGATTATTGATTCTGAAATGACACTAATTAACCCATAATCAGTGAACTACATAGTCAGGATCAATATTAGAAGTAAAATATATATAAATTACAACCTTGCACGCTTACAAAATGTTAATAAACACCCACAACTTTCTCAACACCCTGCTAGAAAAGTTCATTCACACGGCTACAAAGACCCTCACACCTCTCTCCAGAGTGCAGGTTCCCATGTCTCACAAACCTCCGGTCAGAAACAAGGGCAGGTGCTTTGTGAGCGTCTGTGCTGCTCCTCACAACCCATCAGTCCACAAGTCTGACAGAAAGCACCCCCTGAGCTCACACAGACTGTTCACAGCATTCCCCCAAGTGCTGCACACCAAGCTGCTCATGACAGGGCAGCTGCTCTGACCCACACACAGGCTGCAAGTGATTGCAGGCACCAACAAACCAGGCTATCAAATTGCTTTTTTGCTTGCTTCACTCATTTGAGGGGAAGGAAGGTGAATATTATGATTTTCTCAACATTTTATGGGAAAATTATGTGTGCACAAAAAGGCCAATGATGGCAACAAGGGTGTTCCCAAAAAAGCTGAACAGAGTTTGAACTATGTGTTAAACATGGCTGAACAGGATTTTCATATGAATATTTCTAGAAACTGATTGGCTTTTGTCTCTGTTGTATGAGTATATACATATTTATACATTCATATACATGCATACACACACTATACTGTAAACTCTGAATTTGTTATCTCCAGAAAAGAGAAAAACATATATTTCAACATTGAGATGCATAATCAATGTTATTGATGGTCTGAATTATGGGATGTCACCATTTGATTTTTTTAAAACTGTATCTCCACAGCAATTTCTTTTTCTGAACTGTGAAATTCAGATTTTTTGAAGGAGTGATTCTTTGTTACTGTAAGTTTTACAAATGACTGTGGACTGTCATACTGAGAGCCACCAATCAGCTATAATTCAGTAAGTAAACCCCATGGTGTATGAGATTTTAGCTCATATCATCTATATGGAAAGATGGTATTTTCATTCCTTTTGATAACCCCATGCTTTTCTGGGAGTTATGAAAAAGACAGAGCTATAAATTAGCTTTGATCAACCAAGAGGAACAACAAGAGACAGGATGCACATTAAAGTGTCAGTGCATATACTATTTTTCAGTTTGAAATAAATGGAAATGAACATAACTTTTCCTATGGAATGAAAGATACCTTATTGCTATTTTGGCAGAAGAACTTGATTTATATGCCCATGAATAGACATGACAATTATTTACATGTGTCCTTACAGTCCTTAAAGGTGCCTCTTTCATTTCCCACTTATGTAGTGTGATTCACATTGCAATTCATTTGAAATAGACAAAATTGCTCAAATTTTGCATGTATTGTATAATTTTTCAACATCTGAACACTTTTTGGGGAGAAAAGCCTTTCACTAAAGGTTTGTTGATCACTGTTTGTACACTGCCCAACTGATACTGCTCATTTCTGTCTTTGCTCCGTCTGAATTAGATTGATCTGCACTTCACCGGGCAGATGGGATTTGTTTGGGCTTTTTGGATTTGTTTCATTTTATTTTCTCTATAATTTTCCCTTTCATTTCCATACATAATTGATTTAAACTTGTGAGTACCTTAACTGGTCCAGTAGGACCCTTTATGTTCACCACCTATATGGACAGTGAATACTGTCCAAGTATTAAAAGTAGTCTAATAATGTCAATACTTTAGGTAGAAGGGTTTTGTTTTGGAAAGTATTCAAGGATTGTCAGAGGGTCAAAAGTGCTGTATAATTAAGGTGCTATGTCAGATATCTAAGTCATAGATATTGAAATAAAATTGTATGGTTTTCTCGAACAGTATTTCTAAAGATGCACAAGTATTTATTAAAAAAAAATTCTCTCTCCAACTCTACTGACCTGGGAAATGTTTTACTGCTAATAAGAATTATTTAATTGCTTTTAAAGCCTCATTTCTTTGTTCAGGTTATATAAGGAATTGAGATTCCCCATTACCATAAGTAACAAAGCCTGGATTTATTCCACAGTACCTATTCTGGTATAAATTTGCATTGCCAGGCTCTGAAATTCCAGTACAGAATTATAATAAAATATATTCATTGGGTAATGGAAGTACAGCTAAATAGAAAGTTGGGGCAGAAAAAAGAAAAAAATAATTAGAGAAAGGTGATAAGAGTTATAAAAATACTGTCAAACTAAGTCACAGACTGCTACTTGCTTTCTCCTGAAGAATTGCTAAAACAGCCAACTATTCCAGTAGATGAATTTTAATTCATAAAAATCTACCAAAGTCAGGGCTATTAGCTGCCTAATAAAATCTCTCAGACAAATGTTAAGGTTGAATACAATCAAACCATGCTAAAGGAAAGCATTCAGCATCATGGTATGGGTACCTCAGTCAAGTTAAATACAGTTTCTATGTGCAACACACTGCCTAAGGTCTAAACAACTCCAAGTCTGACAGTATTGATTATGTTTACCCCTTGAATATCCCACTAATGTAACCAAATGGCTTCAGGTAGGCCAAGTAGACTAGAATATTTTACACGTCTCTGAGTGGTGTCACTTAGAGACAGACAACTGAAGTGAAAATTTAGGCTTGGAGAAGTCTCACTTCACATGTAAAGAAATGTGAGTGCAGGGATCCTGTCAATGGAGTAGGTTTATAACTAATAAATATTTCTAAATGTTAAATGTTCCTCAGAAAGAGGGCAGAATATATTCTACAAATATACAAAGGAATTATTGCAATAAGAGAGAGAATGGATGTGCTTTTTACAGGCTCGGTTTGAGTTCTCTTATCTGAATGATATCCATCAGGTGAAAATAGTACATGGTTTTTGTATGTACTACATAGAAAATAGTACATAGTTTTTATTAAAGGTCTTTTGCATGGAGATGTAAGGTAAATGAGGCAAATAAGGTAAATAAGAATCTTAATGTCTGTCCACTTGTCTGCATGATCTTTTAATTCACAGATGGAATGTTGCCAACTGATTCCAGTACCTAACTGACTGTGCACACTCTGCAGTTTTTCCATAGGTAAACCTGAATGCTTCCAGAAGAGATTAGGAGATGCTGATAATGCCATTTAGGCAGTAAGTCCTATTCTTTATTTTGTCTTTGCATCTTGAAGGAAAGCATTTGTTGTGCACTTCAAAAACAGTTTCTCCATTTTATTTTTCCTATTCACTGGAAAAAGCAATCAGTCATTCATAGTTTTCCCAGAGAAGGAACAGTCAGTTTAAACCATATTCAGTCATACTTACCTGTAAAGTAAATTGAACACGGCTCTCTGCAAAGCATAACTATTTCCAAGGGACACAGATTGAATTTATAAGAACATTTTTTCAAGACGGACTTTTTTTTGTTTGCTAGCACATTGAAAAAAATCACTATAGAGAAGATAGTTTCTTTAATTTCCCCTTCCACTCCAAAGAATATTATTTATTGCGTTATCCACAAGAGGACTTTGTAATTTCTCTTAGCATTACAGTGATGTTGAACAGTGAAAAATTCCTTCCATCTTCACAACATCCTTCAAACTCAGACATCGCAGCAAGCAGATTCTATTCCTCATTGCAGTCTCTGATTTGAAAACTAGAGACTTCTGTGCTATACCTTTTTTTATATCCCTTATATATAAGTTTAGTTCTGTCATTCTGTCACCTTTGAGCATGTGCAATTATGTTTAATACTGGAAAAAATTCTATGTAATATCATTTGAGTAGCTTGTAAAATGTAGTATCTTTAATCATGCACCTCACAGGGCAGGCACATGATCTATTTTTTCTGCCTTTCAGCTCTAAGCTCTTTCATAGGAAAGCTGGAAATTTTTAGCTAAAAAATATCAAACATCAGTAGAATCATATGCAATGTACCAATCTTTGGCTAGTCAAAAAATGTCATTAATATGCCTTCTCATGTGGAAGTTATCTGTCAGTCTATGTATTTGCAGAGGCAAAGGCTGTAGAATTAGACTGCTGCTGTGACAGCTTACAAGACATTCTCTTTTTTTATTCCTGTGTTAAGTTTGGAACAAGTGGAATGAAAAGTTTACTTTATCACAGCAAAATAATACAGACCTATAACATCAAAAAATAAATCCAAACCCACATATAAACATTCACTCTTTTTCAGGTTCCCTTAGTCAAGAAATTTTTCAAAACTATTGAAATCTACTGAGCTGTTTCCACATTGTATGCTATTTTAGCAAAACTATTTACTCAACAAAATACCCTATATATTTTTTTATGTTGTTTCAAACTTTCATGCACCTTATAAATTCTTATTAATCTTCTTGTTACACATAAATCTCTTGAAGTAAGCAATATGAGTGCATCACATTTCAGCCATCTTCTTTCCTTTGGTTTTATGGGCCTTTCTTAGGGACTGCATCCTTTGTAATCCTGTTGTGTAAGAACTTCCAATATATATTTCAGGTATGTTTAAATGTAATACAACATTGACAATTTAGTTTTGAATGTTGTTTGAACAGTATTTCAGTCCTGACTCTGAAAGATTGTTTTACAAATTTAATAATTTGACAATTATTCAATTCCTTTACTAACAAAATCCCATTTGCAACAAAGCCACAGTCAGTACTGAAGAGGATAAAGTATTATGCCAATTCTTAAAAATGCTAGGAATGCCAACACCTGTATTAAACTCTGCTGCTATTGAAATAATCTACTGTATTCCACACTACCATTTTTTTGGAAATTACAGAAACTATTATCTGCCCAGTAGAAAGTTTATCTGCTTGTACACAACAGATTAGGCTTATAGTGAACTGTCGTGTTCAGCCATAACATACTTTCAGTATAATTAAAACTGAAATTAATAAGTAAATACAAATATACACTAAACTGGGGGAAGCCCAGTCCTCGGTCCTAGTGCAATAAACAAATGCTTATAAACACTGCTACTAGTACCCAGAAAAATGCAGTAAAATAATACTGGTAAGTGTGTGCAGCACTGAAGTGATATCTGCCTGATCAAATGTAAAATAATTGGATATGAGTTTTTATTCTATTCTGGGGATTTCACAGCTGATTTATGGGCCATGTATTTGGCAAACAACAGTGAGATTAAGAAATATGCAGTTAGAAAGACCATCACATGAATCCACTCAGCAAAGAAGTCTAATCATACTAAAATTTAGATTTTCTTCTTGATGGCACATGGGGACTGAAATAATGAGTTTGGTGACCTCCAAACTTTCACACAGGTGAAAGGTTAGTAAGGCAATCTCTGGGCAATCACGATATTATTTGCTAACATGTCCTGCACATTATCATACAAAAAAGCCCAAACTTCACTAGACAGGTTGTAGTCTGTCTCCCTGTCAGTTGAAAGGATGCTGCTTGGGTATGAGACTGCTTGCCATGCTATCATGCTATGCTTGCTAAGATTAGATCCCTAACAGATGTGCTTGATGTCACATGGACTCCGGTTTCGCAGGGGGATGACTGCACTGGGCTGACTGATGTTACTGTGTAACTTAGATCTGAACTATTCTTACTTTGTAACCAGTAACAGGAAAAAAAAAAAAAACAAAACAAACCAACCAACCAAACAAACAAAATCTAGTTTCCCTGAAATATCTAGTTTCCTCTGTGGTATCCAGAGAATTTTCTGAGTGGTAGACTGAAATTCAATTAGAATACCACCAGAATTTCATGGGAGTTTTTTCTATCTGTTTCCACTACCATTACACTTTGAATTTCTTGAAATATATATTTTACTCTAGATTTTTTTAAATCTTGTTCAGTGAATGAGAGCTCATTCATTTAACCAAATCATTGCAGAGGATTTAAACATGATTTTACACTTGACTGAAGTAACTTAGGTGTGAAAGGGCATCGTAGAAGTTCCAAGTACCAATGTACAGTTGCTTTTAAAAATTTAGTTCCAGGAAATGTGTGGTATTTTTAATCTCTATTTTTAAATCCATAGTTCAGTTCATTGGAATGCTCCAAAACTGTAATTCAAATCTCTACAAAACTATTCTAATGAGTATGTTTTCTCCTTTCTCTCCCAATTCACCACACTAAAAGTTCAAAAAGTCAAGATTAGTATGAGAGCAAGCATTCTTCATGCAGCTGTCATATCTCTTTTGCAGTAGACTGCCATTATACCCAGTACAATGCTTTGTAGAGATATCTAGGCAGGCACAAGTGCCAAAAGTAGTATAACTGTGTTATTGCAATACCCCAACTAATATAAGTGGATTACTTCCACTACAGTGCCACAAAGTTCAATTACACATTACATAAATATATTCAAGTTTAGTATGCAAAGAAAATTCCAGTTAATCTAAAATAAATGGCATTTTTCTAATAAAATTGAATAGTTCAAGGATTTCATGCATGGACTATATAGTTCCTGATACCCTTCAAGACTGAAAATTAAGTTTCTAATAATATCAGCTCAAAAATTTTCCCTTATTCAGTGTGTACAAGGGACAATTTAAAGCTGGCCCAGGGCCATCAACATATACCACAGTCACTTCTGAGGCATTACCTAAAGTAATTGTTGTAGTTTTGTGAGATCTAATTCTCTTTGCATTCTCACTTTCAGTAATTCATTGCCTTCAGCCTGCAGGAAAGAGACATCCAAGTTCATGTTAAAGATGCTTTAGCTCACAGAAACAAAGAATACGTGTATTTTACTTCAAATACATGTTCAGCACACTTTGTGCAGAACAAGAGAAGAGCACCAGAGTCTATGCTAGATATATTATAAAACCAGAATTCTTACAGAATTCTGAGGGAAGTCAGCCAAAAATAAAGCAGTCATTCTTTCATTTTGTGATCTTAGAGTTACTAAGATGGAACTATGATAAGTGTTCTTAATCTTCATGGAAAAATATATAAAATAGATTTATTGGGTGGGAATTTAAGAGGTTTTCATGACAGAAAAGAGGGAAAATACTATTAAAAGTTGATTTTCTTAATATTCTCATATTTATGAAGTAAAAATGATAAAAAATTCCCACATTCCAGATCTTGGCAATAGCACTTGCAGCACTTGTTTTCTAATGTAAGCTGAATAGGAGCAACAAATTGCAAGTTCAATATCTTCGTATCTGTATCAAGAAAAACTCTCAAAATAACAAAAAATCATTCATATGCACTACTCTGTCTTTGGTCCTTTGACATGTAAAAACTTTCTTGGGTCATAAAGTTGCCCACTATTTATGCAAAACTTTAAAAAGAAAAGAGATTAGTACCCTAAATTGGTTGAGACACTGTTAAAATAATTTTGCTGGCTAAGAAAATTCAAATTAGAAAAAAAGCCATTTAGAACAGGCTAACCTGGTTAGCCTCATATTATACTCTTTGTCTAACCAAGTAAACTTCAAATTTATGCAATCTATATGGTATATTCTTCTCCAGAATAACTCTCTGTTTAAATAGTTTCTGTGATCACACTTTTTATCTCATTTAAAGAACCCAGATGGCAACTCAGCCCTCATGCAACTGCTTAGGAACTCACCCCAATGGAATGGGGAGAGAACCAGTAGAGTTAAAGGGAGAAAGCTTGTGGATTTGAGATAAAGACAGTTTAATAGGTAAAGTAAAAGATGTGAAAGGAAAGCAAAACAAGGAATAAATTCACAGCTTCTGATGGCAGGCAGATGTTCAGCCATTCCCAGGAAAGCAGTGTTTTTTCATGGGTAGGGAAAGCAGAGCTTTGCCATGACTTGGGAAGACAAGCACCATTGCTCAGAACATCCTCTGCTTTCTTCTTCTTCTTCTTCTTCTTCTTCTTCTTCTTCTTCTCCCAGGTTTATATGCTGAACATGACCCCATATGATCTGGAATATCCCATAGGTTGGGGTCAGCTGTCCTGGCTGTGTCCCCTTGCATCTCTTCCCCCAAAGTCTTCTTGCAGGTGGGTGGGGTGAGAAGCAGAAAAGGCCTTGATGCAGTAAGCACTGCTCAACTATAATGCAAACTTCCCTGTTTTCAGCAAAAATCCAAAACATTGCCCTATCCAGCTGCTCTTAAGAAAATTAATTTATCCCACCCGAAGCAAGCACGTTCTTCATGCCTTGCTCCATAGCATTCATATCATGCTCAGATCCAACATTATCCAGCACCCTCTTGTTGACTGCCTGAGAGTGGAATGCTAATGGTTCACAGACAAAGCCTTTTGCAAAGGCACTGGGTGACTATGCACACAGTAAGAGCCCAGGTGCAGAGGGGTGCACACCCACCACTGGAGGCCACAAGCTGGGTGTTGAACAAGGTAAAGGAAGAGGCATACAAGAAGCAGATACTGCAAGGTGAGATAGTGCATTTTACATACCAACATTCTCATACAGTGGCCTGGGTGTGAAAAATTCCCTCCAAAGAAGTACCAGGACATTCACTCATAAATCTGAAGATATTCAACACTTCCTCTCATCCTTTGATAGAATATCCAGAGATCATTCCCCTAGTCTAAGGGCCACCACTTTAAAATGGCTGTAAAATGCTCGCCAGTGTCTGTACAATAACAGCAGAGTTCATTTAGTCCATGACTTAGGGCTCCATCTGTTCAGGGGATCACTTGGGACAGGATGGGACCAAAGGCAGCTCAGGTCAGGTCACAGCTGCACTTGCACTGCTCCTCGTAAGGCCTCCATGTGTTCCTGTAATACATAACTCACTTCTGTACTCAGATGCTGATGCCATGACTCGGCAGAGTTCATCTCACGTAGTAATTCTTGTCTTGCCTCAAAAAATGCATAAAAACAATGCAAAGAGGTTAGCAAATGCTGTTATAAGGTGCAAGTCTGGCCTTAGGCACAGAAAGGGCCATGGCTGGAGTGACTAAACTAGAATATATAGTCTACATATACTATGGAGAGAGATTCATTGATGTTTTGTGAAGCTATTTCTTATGTATAGCAAAGCAGTAATACTGCAAATGCAGTCAAATAACTACAGCAATATGTATAAGGAGAATTAATTATTCTAAGTATCAAAATACTATGATTAATATAATCTGATAAATTAATACTACCATAACTACCATGAATTTTATGCATTTAATGCTGTAACAATACAGCACTGCTTATTCACATCCATATACTTTTTAACTTACATCCTTTAAAATAAAGGTATTTGTCCTTCCATAGTGTAGGAAGTAGAATAGTAGAATAGTTTAAAATGCTCTGGTTTCTATTCTCGTGCATAAACAAAATACAACTTCAGTTACAGCAGATGCTTTGTATTTCTCTCTTTGTATTTCTCACCCCCAGACAGTGCTACCTTTACCACCACCATATTAAAACAGCCAGAATATATTTTAAAGCTAAAAAGAAAGAAAAAAAAAAACAACATACCAGCAGAAGAGAATTCTGAAAGAGAATAATACAAGTCAGTGGAGCTATGAACACAAAACTACTTCACAAAGCCACTCTCAGTGAAGGACCACCTACTCTTGGGCGTCGGTGCAGCAAGGAAATGTTGCAGACATTTGATAGAGTATTTTTAAAATTATTTTGTTACAGAAGATGTGTTTGGGACTCACAAACAAAACAAGTTTAAACTGAACCACATCAACACTGAAACTGAGGCCTACAAACATCTGCTTGTGTCTGGCACATGTGACTTACCTGCAACATCAATTAGACATTGGTGTAAAGTACTGGTACAAACAATCTTCACCCCTTCTTTCCTTTACACCCCAGTTAAATGGCTTTCAAAATCAAATCCTTCAAATAAATGTGAAGATGACAAGAATAAGACTATAAATATTATGAGAGGAACCACAGTATTTTAAACCGGGGTTTTAAACTTCAACTGTGTAAGGAATGATGGACTCCAGGCTGAGGAATTAATTTTGATTGAATTAGGTGATAAAACACTGACCAGAACTTTCTTTCTTGCAATGTAAAACAACAATATATGAAAAATTGTGACCTTTAAATTTGTCTATAAAGCATTCATAGGTAATTTTTTATAAACAAAAAGCTTTCCCTGAACAACTTTGTGGTGGAAACATAGTTATTAACCCACGTCTAACTTCTGAGAGAAAACTACAACCAAACTGACATTAACATCCCTTATGAGTCCACCAAGAACTGTGAAGTACGGGGTTCATAGCTATTGTAGGTAAAATCCCATGCTGCAGGGCAAGGTCCTGCCAATACTTTTATTCTTGTGCAGACTGCACCAGAAAGCAAGGTGCAGTTTCTACATTCAATAATTTCCCCTGCAGGGGAGGAACAGAAGATAGCTGAAAGCTACTGTTTACCCTAAAAAATCATTACTTATTGTCTTTCATATGATTGTTTTCCATAATTACAGCAAAACACTATATTTATTCTAGTGACATAGATTTTTGCCATTATATATATTGAAGAGCCTGGATAACTTGATTGTAGGAAGAAAGAATGTTTAGTGATTTTTCTATGCCCTCAGATTGATGTGCAACATCAAAAGGATTCATTCTTATTAGGCTTTACTTGGCTAGTAGAGATCAGAGTTAGGCAAATTAACTTCCAGATTTTGGACTAATAAAGAGGATAAGGTAGACAACAACCTCAGATTTCAAAGGTCAGGAAATTATCTGGTCATTCCAGGCCATTGAATGCAGTGCCTTTTGCAGCGTGCAATACCCTAATCAGGTACATTGTGCCTTACATTAAAAACATTTATGGTCTATTATTTGAGCTGGGATGTGACAATCTCAGTAAAAGTTTAGGTTAAGATGATCATTTTAGGAAATGACAATGGTTTTCTGAAAATTTCAGTTTATGACAGTTTATCATTGGTACTGCCACTATCCAAGCTGATAGGTAAGGAAGAAGTGTAAGCCTATTCTTCTATTTTTTCTTGTTTTAAATATTTTTCCTTAAGAAACGTAGGGTTTCTTCCATTACATTCCTTGAAAAACAACACACATACTAGCAACAAGAAACCTTGAATTACTTAAGGAGCATCAAAAAAAAAAAATCAAACCTTTATTCTCAAACTGTTCTCCATAGATAGGGACATTCTAAAGACCTAGATATCACTGCAGATCTCTCCCGAGGAAAAAAAAAAGAAAAAATAAAAAAGAAAAAAAAGGAAAAAAAAAAAAAAAAAAGAAAAAATGAAAAAAAAGCCTTACTGTTAATGCTGTTAATAAAGACAAAATAAAACAATAGTGATAAACAGTAAGTAAACGCTTGGTTTTTACCCAAATTTGATAGTTTTTGGTAGCTTCCCAATCATCTGCAATGCAGTATGTCTGCTCCTAAAGGAACTTTTCTTTAGATAGTATTTTCTGTAATCTTGCTGAAAACAAACTACCCCCAAGGTATGATCCAATGGAAAATAATGAAAATCAACAAACTTTATTCTCTATTGTCTTGTATATTATAATTCCTTGGCTTTGAATTGTGTCTTTAGCTTTATTTTTAGCTAATAGAAATGCAAAATAGAAGTAAATTGATTCTATTCTGATATAGGACTTTGGGCTCACTTTGCTTTTCATTTATACCAATGCAATCAGGAATAGAGATCTAAATCTGAAACACAAACAGGTTAAATCAACTTCCCTTCAAAATTAAGCTAGCTTAATTTTACCATCTCTGAGTTTTATCAGTTTCATTCAGAGAAACTCAGCTTGTGGCATTAATTGCTTTGAATTATAATGAATAAAAATAGTGCTATTTTTCTTTTCACTCTGATTACAGCAAAGTAGAGATGCTTGAATGGCTGATTAATGTGCTGCCCCAACAGTTTTTTAGCAGTTGAGAGTGAGGCATCTCTGTTTCATGAACCATACAACCATGGTACTATGTCAAAGCTAATGAGCCAGATGAAAAGCAGCTTAGATGAGGTATGGCAACTTCATAAAAAATACAGTTTCTAGATGGTTTATCCAAAGCTGACTAGATACTTACTCCAACTACCTCTCACTGGTACTAACAATCTTTATTAGTTTAGGAGTAGTTTCAAAAGAATAGTGCAGGAATCACTGCACCAGTGTGCCCTATAGCTATCAAATATTCTTTTTCATCTTTATAAAAGGATGTTACCTTTTTTAAATTCAAAATTCATATAAAAATTCATATAACAGGTTAATTTGAATTTTTGTAAACTACAGCTCAAATGTCTCTGATCTTTTGTTAAAGTTCATAGTAATAATTCTTTCAAAAAAGATGTTTAAACCTCTGCATAGTCACCAGGCAACATATTTTTCTGAATTTTATTTCAGAACCACAGGCACTGCACTTCCTTAGTTTTCAATTTGATCTACAGCTGCTCTTATTCATATTCAGGTTTATGCACAAATCTTTCAAAGTTTTAGAGCATCAGTTCACTGTTATGCCCAAACTGGGGACATCCACCTTGGTTTTATTTCCAACTTGTGTGATAACACTCCATTCCTCTCCCTTGCAGTATTATTAACCATATTTAATTTCAAGGCACAAAGATCTAATATTATTTCTTAAATATTTATTTTGTACCCTATTCTCACCACACAGAGATGACTGTTCCTTCCCTTAATCCTTTTCCATTTTTACCACTGAAGACTTTTTAAGTTCCCATACCACTCCAAGTTAATGTAGCCTAAAACTACAAGAGGTTACTTGTTTTTCATCTCAGCTTTTATTCTAAAAGCTTCCTTAAAGTTTTAATTAATTCAGGTAAGCCCCCTTTAGCCCTCTTCTATCTTTTTTTGCTTTCATTTATTTCAATTGCAAGTTTGGGTAGGTTTATTTGTTATACAAATACATAATTACACAGTGAGAAACTTCTTTTAATCATATGTGTATGTGGAGCTTTATTAATACACTTGATGTTATTTTATCTGTTTCGCCCTAGGCTCAACATTTGTTCAAAAATCCACTAGATTATAAATACATGAAAATACGGGCAAAAAAATGAATTTTGTTTAAAACATTAAAGAACATTTTATAATTCTTTAGAGAGCAAATAAATGGCCAAAAAATGTGTAATAAGTCTGTAAACACTCTTTATGAACAAATAACTTAATTACAACTAGTTGACAAGTCACAGCAAGGGTCAAAAAAGGACTTTTAACATCTGAAGGAAAGACCAAGCTGTGGTCTGTCTTGTCCAAATAGATAATGAACCCATTTGCCTAAGTTAACGAAATCCAAATGGCAGCTATACGACAACAAGGCCTGAGATAGCTCAGGCTGAGCAGCTTTCGCTGAACATATTGCTACTGACTCCTTGTAACAGAAAGACAAACAAATACAGGTGTAAAAGTAATGGCTCAAGAATAAGTAATGTCACCAAAAAAAGTAAACCATCACCATGAAAGCATAAATAACCGTTTTTTATAAACACATATTAAAAAAGCAGTGAAAATGGCCTCCTCATAGCTCTTGCTGGAAAAAAAATTTCCTTTGGTTGTGGTCACCTCTTTCAATTATGTTTGCCAAATATGGTCAGAATCCACCCAGGTCAGGAACAAACTGGCAAGGGAAAAAAGGCAGGACTGAAGACAAGGAACAATGTAAATTGAAAGTGGCCACCCAGGACACAAGCCACCCACATTGTCTGTTCAGGTCACAGAGAGACACGCATGGAGACCTGCACTCCTACAGCATCTCTGGGACATGGCTGGGCAGAAATGGGGATGGAGCCATGGGCAGTGTGTGGCCTAGGGAGGTTAGTCAGGACTACTGAAGACTGGTGGTGCCCTCAGAACCCTGAGAAAAGAGAGAAAAAAGGACATGCTGAGACCAGAGCTTCTGATCAGTGATTAGAAATTAGAGATGTTTGGAAACAAAATGAATGATGGAAATGTCTACAGCAAGAAAAAGAGCTACATGGAATATAACCTTAGCAACACTAAGAGCAATTTAATTTTTATCAGCCAGAGACATCATGCTGGCCATTGCACTGATTCAAAGACCAAAAGTGTGATTTATCTTCCAGCAGCAAGGATATTTCATGTGAATCTGAGGATGGAAATTATTTTTCAGGGAAGTCCACAGTATGTATGAGGAGTCCTTCATGTCAAGACAGATGAAGCTGCTTTATTCACCACTGAAATGAATCAAAGGCAATAATGCTGAGCACCCTGTCAAGAGAAGGGGGTGGAGAGCATTGCAACAATCTAAGCTGAATTTTTCAAATCCATATAGAAGATGGTAAAAGATGGCAAGATCCTAAAGATCCCTAGGCAAAAGAATAAAAATTCTGTAGACCCATCAGGAATTTGGACTGCACAGTCACTGGTAAAAAACATTGTATGTTTTAATCTTGAGTAGATTAAGATCAACACAAAACCACCCTTCAGCCTGGCAGATTTCCTGCAGATTAATAACAGGATTTTCCCATTCTGTTCCTTTAAATTAGGATCACACCATCTTTTCATGGCAAGGCTTCACTTTATAGGGATTGTCTCTTTTATCCTAAGAGAATTGCCTCTGGAAAACATATTTGCCTCTTTGGAAAACAATAACCTCTGGCTGTTGACTACCATGGAAATAAACAACAGAGTCCAGATCTTTCTGGACACAAAACCAGTAAAAATGATACTATTTTAGTGTGGGTTTTTTTCATATTAATGATGTCAATAGCTTCTGTAGCATAGCTCCATGGTCCTGATGAACAATGGCTTTGGACAGATTCATTACAGTAGACAAAATGTGTTCACTCAGTTTTCCAACTGACCTGACGCCTTGCTTTTGTCTCACCTGACTCACTGTGATGTGCTTGAGGATTACCCATTTAGAAACTCATGGCATACATAAGCTTTCAGGTAAAAGGCCTCTTTGAATGTTGATAAAAGAATTTTTTGACAATGCACATGAAACCTTTAACTTGGCTTCTATGACTAACTTCATCATATCAAAAGCTCTTCCTTACCAATTAAATGAAAAAAATGCAATCTAGCTGTAAAGTGTCAAAGCATGAGCAGAAGTGGTCAATCTGTCTCTCCTAATGACAGTTTCTGAATGACAAAGCTATCTGGCCCAATTCTGTGCCTTTGTCATGTCACTTGTGAGATAGGAAGTTGTGCTCTGGCATTCATTTCTGCCTATCAGGAAGAGCTTGATGGGTTTTTCCCCAGGAGACCAATGTTAGATTTTATGGAGTTCTTTTCAGAGGCAAAGAGTCTGCACCCTAGTCTCTTTTGCAGGGGGAGGAGGGAAGAGGAAAAGAAGTTGTACCTAATACAACGAAAGCCAGACTGTGTGGTCTGTGTGGAGAAACAGAAAAGGAGTAATTCTGCTCATGCTTCTTCCTAGGGATAAAGCTGCTTCATATCATAGGAGCCTAGAGGTAGCCTATATATTGTTTGGATAAGTGTACCAAAACACTCATTGGCACATACAGAAATTATTCATGTGGCACAGAATATGCACAGCAGAAGTACATTTAAGTGCATAATTTGGGGAATAATGTAATGATGCCTCAGATTTTCAACTCAAGATAGTTATATGCCAATCAAGGAGTGAATGATTGCACTCTGAAGCACTGAATGAGTCTCATTAGATCCAGGCCATTATATACATAATCACATGCTCAGCTATTCTATCAAAAATCTGACAAATTAGGGTTGATATTTCCCTTCTGGAAAACAGCAAATAAAGCAGTTGGCTCAGATCTTCTCAGCAGGCCACATAAAACAGAAATTTGCATTATATTCATTGCGTCTCAGAGAGGAAGGAGAAAAAAATCCAGTCCATAAAGATAGCAAAAGAGCTCAGCAAGTGACTTACTCTGTAAGTCTAGTAACAATTTTCTCTGTTCTGCACAGCTTACTTTGACACAGATGGTTTTCCTGGTTGACTTTTAATATAAAAAGAATTCAAAACAACCATTTGAGTGCAAAATGTTCTGAATGTGCTAATAACAAAACCTGATTGGAACTACACTGAAACTCTTGTGCAAACCAATAATAAAGCTGTTTTTGTTTACCCTTTTCACGGATCAGCAGTATCTGTGTATAAGAATGCAAAAATTCTTAGATATTTAGTTTCCTTTTCTTCAGTAGAATTACAGAGAGAGTATTAGGAATAATAGTTCGCATTTGTACTTGAAGAGTGAAAAGCATAAAATGTGAAAGTACCGTAATGAAGAAAAAGAGAAGCAAGCAAAGCCTGTCAGAAAGAGCAGGTAGATAAAATTCAAGCTATGGTGAACTGGGCAGAGATAGAGGGGTTCTAGGTATAGAGGAGCATTGTTATTATTTTATTCAGATATATTCACTTGTCTACAAGTATCTCTTGGTCAATTTTTATCTCTTTTTGGGTATCAGATTCAGGTTCATACCATGCTTTTTAGTTTATGCCTTCTGAGTTTCCGCTTCAGTTTTAGTCTCTTCACTATTACTACTCCTCAGCTGAACTCATGTTCTTCATATTTAATCAGATTCCATTTAGCATCCATCACATGTAATTTCAAACTACATGGCTAGCTTGTAACACACAAGTTGTTTTTTTTTAATTGTGAAAAAAACCAAACCTGATTCTGAAATGGAGTTGTGCCCAGAGCAAAAGGGTACAAGAGCACTTCTAATCTGTAAGGGTTCAATTACTGCCTGCTGAGCCACAGAGCCTACATTTGTCTGATTTAGAGTCACTTATTTCAAGTAACATGAAGAGGAAGGGAATGTATCTTTTCTGTGATTAGTCTCAAACAGGAACAGAAGAAACAACTAAGGGATGTTTCTTGGTCCAGTTGATTGTTTTCAGTATTTAATAGGCTACAACTAAACTAGCCTGCCTCATATTCTCCCCCACCCCCCATTTCCATCCTTTAGGTTTTTAATTTCATTCAGGTGTGTCTTCCATGTAAGCATAAAGCACAGTTATGTAACACTTACACTTTTTCAGTAATCTGGTTAACTCCTGAAATAACTGAAGCTCAATGGTTCTTGGGTAACTAGGGTACCTTAAAAATAGACAACATATATGAGTTGCATACATTGCTCTTTGAGACTTTAGATTTGGCCTTTCTTTCAAAGGCATCAATTGAAGTTAATGGCTTGGGGCTCAGGACAGAGTTACTGCAAAGAGGAATATTCATTCTAAAATCTGGAATAGGTGAAATTAAGGTAATAGTCTTATTCAGTAGACCAAGTACGGCATCTTCCCCTGATTAATCTAACACTTGGTTTAAGTGCCTCATTAACAAAGCTGTTCCCTCTGGACTTCTGCAAAGAACTACAGAAGAATATTTAGTGGAAGAACATTGCTGGTACAAAAGTCACAAGACTAGGAATGTGGAATTATGAAATGAAATGAACAGAAAAATGAAGGAGAGCTTTCCCTCAAAAAGGAATCTTACTTGTTAGGAGCTGCCAAATCCAGCACCCCGATGGAGGCCAGGCTGCCACAGCCTACTCCAGCAAGTAGCAAGACTGAATTCCTAATAGACATGCACATACACACACATTCATATAGAATAATTTACGTTGGAAAATAACTTTAAGATTATCGAATCCAACAGTAAAAAATGTATGCACAAGCACAGCCAGCTGCACAGGTCACCACAGACACACACGGCACTAGCCAAACCACCACTAACAACCTCATCCTGTTACATTTTCTGTCTGATCAGGATGAAAACCCATTAAAGTACAAGTCCCTCAGGCATCTGGCCAATGACACATAACCTACCCTGGACCCCCAGACTTCCCAGTTATAGGTGCCTGGACATGTAGCCCAAGGATGTAGCCCCACTCCACATGCAGCTACTCAAACCTACACACACAGGTACCCACACTGTGGACCTGCCCAGCACCTGGTCTTGGACACTGTAGGGCCCAGAACTCACTTGAGAAGTCTCTTAAACAAGCTTACTTTTTTGGTAATGTATCTTGAGTCAGAAGTAAGGGAGAAATATTAAAAATATATTCCTCAAGAGAAAACAACAGAAATTTTATTAGCGAACTTCAGAAAATCAGGGAACTTTGGCAAAATTTTGAAGCAATGTTCAATCAACATAAATAATTTCATAAAGGGTTAACTTAGCCCATTCATCTTAAGCATAATTCAAGCCCATCCGATTTTAAGTTACTCAGACTTCGAGAAGAGGGAATTAGAAAAAGAGAGAGTGATACAGAAAAGAATGAATATACCCACCACTCCTGATTTCATTACTGTTTCAGATGACATAAATTCTAAGAGCATGTACAGTCAAGACACATCTCATGCTTTGCTTAAGTACCCTTTGGCCTTCCTGGGCCCTTCCCCCAGGTGGAACTTTTAGTCATCTAACCCCTCAGGAGCTGGGTTAGGGGCTGCAGGGGCAGGTGTGGAGGTGTCCCTCAGGTGTGCCAGGGATTTACAACCCCTGCCATGTTGGGATACAGGCCCCAGGGAGCGGGAGGGCGTTTAGGGCCACATTAAAGGCAAGACCCAACCTTCCTCTTCTCCCACACACGCTCATGAAATGTTTTGAGACAGTAATTTCCTCCAGTCTTCCACAGATACCCAAAGATTGTATAGCTGGCCCTTGGGTCCTCCATTCCCTCAGCTGCCTTGCACAGAGAAACAGAAATATCCCTGGTAGCTGATCCAGATTCATAAACTTACCAGCAGTCATCCCCCAAAGATCATGGACTCTCCAGTTACTGGTCTGAACCTCCTTGTTCCGCCAGTAGTGGACTCAAGACTCTTTAATCTCTCCACCTTCTGGCCTAGACTTGTGGTACTGCAACACTGGACTCCAAAATCTCCTTCCCCATTTGCTAGTTAGTCTAGCTGGAGGTAGGCTGTGATCACACCCTGCTGGTGTGCCTGCCCACACAACATGCATGAACGCTGAGGTCTCCAGGGGCTGGCACTCAGGGCTGTGACCAATGGTCCCACTCCCACTGCTGGCACTTGGACATCCAAACACACACAGAATAGAGTCCTGTTACCAGAAAATCAGCTAGAAATGACACTAAATGAGAAGACATAACAGTGTGGAGGGATCAGTGCAGAACACAACCACACAGCTGTATTGACTGGCAATCTGCTTACATGCAATTTTATAATCGTTTTCCCTCTCATTTCCTTTTCAAACCATCTTTATCCCTCCCTTTTCCACCTTTAATGCTTCCCCTAAATACCCTATAAGAAATCTCCTACAATTCCAAGATGGTTTTTCCCACACCCCATAGTCAGTGCCATACCTCTATCCAAAGACTGCTGACACTCTTCATCCAAAAGGCAACCCAGAGAGGTTTTCTGCAACACAGGCAGGGTTCTCTTCTGTTGGATTTGAGGATGACCTCATCACATTATCTCAGCTGTTGATGTTCACCTGTAAGGTGAAGATTCACAGTTTTTTTCTGAATAATTCAGATACAAACAGTACCAAACTATGGTCAAAAGCCAGGAGATCCCATTCCAGTCTGTATTAAAAGATCATTTTTCAAGCAGTACCTTCTGTTTCAAATTAATTAAATGTGAATTAATTTGGTCAATTACATTTGATTAATTATGTGGCATGTGATTGATGAAATAATCATTTTAACAGTGTATGTTACAACATAATGAAATAATTGGTAATTGTGGTCTATTAGAAGCTTGTAGGAATTAGAAATTGTAGGAATAAAACCACTCAATCTAGAATTTTTACATGATCAGCTCACAAAAAAGGGTAAGACTTATAGTACAATTTCTCTCTTAAGGAATATAAATAAAATCACATACTTCATTACTCTTTAATCATATAGGAAAAAATCTATACTCAATACTTACACAGTTTTATGCTTACAGAGAAAACACATTATTGAAAATATCTGTCAATTAATTGTAGCTTACAGTAGAATATGTAAAGAAATCTTTAAAAAGAAGTTGCAAGGGATTAGGAGGCAGGCAAGCATAATTTCAGTAGGGGACTTTTTACAATGTTAGTCACCTTTTAGGATGAATTATTGAATGAACTTGGAAATAAGAATACCAGTCTAACAAAGAAAACAGGTTAGGTTGCAATAACTGTTTCTGCTCTTGAAATTAATGAAGTCTAGATCTTGAAAACTTGGGGGAAAAACATTATGCACTGTCTCATCTAGCCTATGTACTGGTGTAGAAGAAAAAAAAGGTGAGATTTCTTTTAACTGAATTTTTTAAGGGACTGGAAGACAATGAAAGGTTCTGTAGAAACAGTGTTTGCTTTTCATACAGACAAATGGGAAGAGTAAAAGTAAGGGCACATCAGCATGTACTGCCTGAGGCAATGACCTGTTTCAGGTTTTCCTCTGTCCTTAGCAATCACTTTTTGGCATCTATGAAATTCCATTCTCCTTCCTTATCTTCAGCAAAACCAGGACAATCATTAAACCTTTATTCTGGCATAGGGCACAAACAGCTTTCTATCCTTTAAATAATAGAATATAAGAAATCCTGATTGGAGAATAGTTGGAAATACTTGCTACTGTATAATTGTAGAATTCTGAAAATGATCCTCAAGTTTGAATTTTTTTTCTGGACCTTGCTAGTCTTATATTCTGCAATGTTTGTCTGAACTATATTTCTATATATTTCTATATTCCTATGTCAATATGAGGATTGTCAGAAAGCAGTAATACAAATGAAGTGCCTAAAAAGATTTTTAAAGATTTTTAAATGCTGAAATATTTATGTGAAGAGGGAAAGATGAACTGGGGTTTAGCCTTGGGAAGCAGTGAAACTTCAAAGAAATTGGTGGGTATAGCCCAAGGTATTTCACAGGTTTAAAACCTCATAAAATATGCGAATCCAAGGTACCTGCTTTAGGTGATTAGATTACTAAAATTAAACACTCCTTTCTATCTGAATAATCATCCTTAAAGTACAAATTTATATGTCCCATATTGCAGTGTGCATTCAGCTATACATGAGATAACTGAGGGTAAGAGAGTGAGGGAGGGAAGTCAAAACTGACAAAGTACCAGCTGAAATAATGGAACTAATTTTATTTTTATTGATACAAAATAATGCTTATTTTTCCAGAGGCCCAGGGATATCTTCCTAAAAGCCAAAATGTCAGCCTTAGCTTATTCAGTGACCACGTCATTGCCATGAGAGATTCCTTGCAGGCAGTGTGCTACATTTCAGTTTTCTGCCTCACAATGGCACATTTAAAGGTATTTCTGACAGAGTTCACTAAAATGTCAGTCAACCAACAGAAATGCAGAACTTTTTATTGTACTGTAAATGTGAATGGTACATTTTCACCTTAATCCCTTCACTTGGATAACCAAACTGATATTTAATTACCTATTGAGAAGCAGGGTCCTAATTAGAGCTGTGCAGAGCTATTCACACATTCAACCTGAGTGAACAAGCCTCTCACTGTTTTCAAGTTTATTGCCATTAGCCCAGTGGGTTTGCTCTTCACCACAAGACTTAGTTCAACCATTATGCTCCAGAGAAAGAAAAACCCTGAGAACACAAACACTGATATTACTGCACTCTACCAGGAACCCATTTAGCCTTTCTATCCTTTTGAATAAGCTATTAAGAGACAAAGTGAAAAAGAACTGTAGTAGATCTAACCAGCGGGGAAATACCGAGGCAATTTTACAAAAAAAAAAAAAAAGGGGTATTACTGAAAGAATGGAGGAGATTTAGAGAAAAAAATTGTTGAAGCAATTTAAGATAATAGGATGCTAATTAAAGAGGAATTATAGTGGAGATTTTATAATACTTCTAACACTGGCAGAAATGTTGACTGCATCTGGGTTGGAAACAAGCACAAGGAGCTAAGGCATTACTGGCAATGAGGAACCAGACACTGCCACTCTCAGGGAACAGGGTTTCTTTGGAAGCAGATAACACTCGGGGCAAGTAACAGAGGCAAACTGTACCCCAGGTGCTGCTCAGAGTGATTGTCTGCCACTGTCATGTACCAGGTAGTTAGGAACAAAATATACAGTCAGCATTCTCTCTCATAGGAGTCTCAGGAGTGCGACTGAAGAGGGGGGCATCCATTCAACCTGAATGGATGTTTCCAGGCTCTGATTCTTCAATATACTCACCTTGAACTGCACAGTTCACTTTTAGACAGCTATGACAACTTCTGAAATTCCCTAGAAATGTTGGTTCCTGTATGGGTCAAATTAAATCATCAAAATCAGCATGAATAGCAGTATCATAATACATTAAAAAGATTAATTTTGATGTAAAATAGTCCAATTTCCATGAGATCATGCATTATAAACATGGAAGCAATGGCAAATGTTAAAATATCTGTTGAATATATTTAAACTACTCATTTGAACCCCTTTACTGACCTCTGGGAAAGATCTAAAAGCTTCAAAGAAAGCAAGGATAATTCATCTCTAGTTTGGTGTGGTTAATATAAAAACATTTAAAAATTAAATTGATGGTTTATTTTCATTAAAATAAATAAAAGGTTTTCTGGTGAGAATGTTAGAGTATGTTTTGCCTGAAGAAAAGTATTGTGATCAGGTTACACACCTGCCAAAAAATGGGACTTATGAAATTAAGATTGAAAGTACTGAGTTTGCTGACATAACTTTAAAAGTCAGAATAACACATGATCACAGTAAGGTAAACATTGCCAAATACAATGCCTAATCAAATATAGCACTATACATTAGAAAAAAGATAAAATCTTATTCATTGCAATTTAAAATATGCTGATGTGGCACACTCAGTTAAAAAAAAAAAACCAAAAAAACCCCCCCAAAAAAAAAAAAAACCCAAACCAAAACACAAGAAACTGAGAAATTTGTACAGCTGCAGAATTATGTATTTTAAAATTGTGCTCTTCTTGGCCCACATCTGTCTTTTCCAGTACATGGCTCTAAAGACCAGTGGCCAAACACTGTGATAAACAGAAATTAAATACAGAAAGGAGAGAAAGGCATATTACAAATCTTGTAATTATTCTCTCCCAGAGGTATATTCTCTCCTGAGTTTCTGCTAATTCCACTGTTTCCAGGGTTGGATTCAGCTGCCTCTCTCTGCAACAGAAAAGACATAATGACTTCTGCTTCCCAAAAAGGACTCAAAGTAAATGAACGTACAAAATACCCAGCAATCTGCACAATCCACATGTGATTTCCTGAAGGACTAAGAGGCAAGAAAGTCAAGGTTATATTTTAATTTAGTTCTGACTCATTCTATTCTTAGTTTTCTATTATTACCTCTTCTTGAAAGAAAACGTGCCCACATGTGGAACAGACTAAAATAGGAACATCAATCCTAGAACACTTCTTGCCTGTACTGCCACCTAAGATCATTTGCCAAGAAAAATCATAACCTAGAGGTCTTTTGGAAGGTCCTGACCTTGGCTACCTTAAAGTGCAGACAGCACACTGCTTCAGGAACATGCTCCTGCTTGTACCCATAATAAAAAGGGTATTTCAGAAAGACAAGCAAGGTATCCCTGTCCCTCTGGATTACTTCACCATGCCCCTTATTTAGATGCACCTGCTACTGTTACATTGAATCCTATGCAGTATAAAAGAGACTCCAATAATCTGACAGCAGAGTGGTGGATCAGAAGACATCAGTGTGATAAAGATCATGGAGACAGATGACTTAGAGATGAACATTTCCAACAACTAATGAAAGTTTATAGGGGTCATGACGTCTGGCATTACACAAAGGAGGGAGCAAAAAACGTTTATAGGGGTTGTGAAAGGAAGAGGAAGAACTTTGAGTGCATGCAGGGGAGATTTCAAAATAGCCTAGATCTGTAATAAAATCTCAGAAGTGAAGAGAGAGGAAAAGAAATAAAACACAAAAGCCTATTTTCTGCCTAAATTTAGGCAGAGGTGAATCAGAGTTATGAGAGGGTCAATTAAGAGATCAGCCCTTGGGGTGTTACTACACAGCAGCCCCAATATGGGAGTATCTAGAGAGAACTTTTTGCTAAAACACAGCCAAAACACAATGAAAATGTCATCCTGGAAAGTTGCTGAGCTAAACCACAAAGGTTCATTACTGATATAGAGATGCAATCTCCTTAGGAATGACAGGTGTAAGAAAAAGAGAGAAAGGTGTACCATGTATTAAAGGTGTATTTTTCACAAGTTCATGGAAAGGAGAGAATTTTGCTAGATTGTTTTTGTTTTATAGAAGGATCATGACTGCAAAGAATTCACATAAGCTAGAAGACAAAATGGCTTACTTTTTTTTTTTAATTAAAGCCTTGTAACAAAAGGAGATACCTAAGGGCAAAGTAGGATGACACAGTTAGTGCATAGAATATTTTGCAGGCAATTTTTTAGAGATTAAATGTTGTTCCTTTTTAAGATTGTCTTTCAACTAACTACAATGATAGAACATGTAAACCAAAGGTACAATCAGAAAATAAAATTGTGAAAGATTACAGAAAAGATGAAAGAAGTAATGAAGAGTGAAGGTAAAAATGCAGGAAAGTGATGGCTGAGGGGGAAGGCAAACTCCACCTTTTCCTGGAGTACAGGAGACAGCCTATTGGGAAGAGGAAAAAGTTAAAGGGCACAGGAGTGCAGCACTGCTGGAAGTTACTGAAAGAGAAGGTATTTAATGCAGAGTGGTAGGTTATTTGCAAATGAAGCAAGGAATGGCAGAATAGTATGAAACTATTGTAGAGACATCAGAATTTCTCCAGTGACCTGAAAATCCAAAAAGAATCAAACAAAAAGTGGAAAGAAGATTATAGGTTTTAACGTGAATATAAAGGAACAGCTCAAGACCCTTAGGGATAAGATCAAAAAGCACAGTGACATAAAAGGAAACAAGATAAGGTTCACTAAATGCAGGAAGAGAAAATCAAAACACAGGCTAGCTGCTTAACAGTGGAGAAGATTAAGAAAGACTCAAAAAAGATTGAAGTATTCAATAGTATCTGTTCTCAAGTCTTTCTGATAACAAAGAAACAAAATTGCATCTGTAGAAGCTCTCTGGAGTAAAATCTTTATTAAATTCATTTTTAACCGGGAAATAACAGTGTAGAGGAGAAATATATTTAGGAATATGAAAATAAAGTAACTGATTTTTCACTAAGAAAATAACCCTACAAAACATAAGCTTTATTAGTTCCTGATCTCTAACTAAACAGAACTATCCCCTCAAATTTGCCTGTAATGTCCAAAATAAAAGCAAACCTTGCATTAAAAAGAAAAAAATTAGACACTATAATACAGTTATAGTAATTTCCATTCACATAGCTATTCACTTAAATGCACATATTGATTGTTCTCCATTTGCTCAATCGAATTTTTGAATTTTAAAATATCTAGAAGTTTAGATAGTAGCAGCTTCTTGGTTTTCCTAAGAGCTGATCATATTTATTTCATTCTCTCAGGCCAGTTACCAGTGCTGAGGAGTACATCTGGTGAAGGTAGCTCTGTTTGCAAGCTGCAGTTTGAGCTTTGGGTGGGAGCCTGAGACACAAGGCCATGAACTACCAACATTTGGTTAACAAAAGGCACAAAGAGAAGTGGTGGCATCCAAGTGGATTGATTACAAATGATCATTTGGTTAGAACACAGAGCCAGAGAGTAGATCTATTTTCTCAACGTATAAAAAATATTTATAATTTGGATTCTAGGAAAGAAAAATCTCCAGGACAGAAATAACTTTCTGTGGATGTTTTCAAAGGTTTTTATATTTTATTTTAATTTTCTGTTTTGGTAAAACACGTTATCAACAATAGATGGTGATGGTTGACATCTGCTTGATCCTATCTTAGTGTACGAAGGTGGGCTACATCTTATTTTGGCCACATTTACTCCTCTGCTTCTGTCACTCTGAACACCATCAATATTTTTTGTGCAGTGAGGAAAGGTCACATTTTTCTCCTGCAGCATTAGACATCTTTTTATTTTGCACTGCTTTATCTTCACTTTTTAAGGCTTAATGGAAACAATAAGACTGTGGTGGAGGAATCAAGTAAACCTCCCTCATCTTACATGCCTAATATGGAACTACAATGGTTACACATAAAACACTTTGTTTTCTTTATGTGGCCATATAAAGAAATTTATATTGATCCATAATCAGAAAAGAGAATAACAAAAGGGTTTGTACATCTTCATACTGAAAAGTGCAAAAATATTTCTTAAAATTGCTCTGTAATTTCTTAACTGATTGAAGAATCTTATGCACAAAGAGAGCACTCAGATTTGTTCTGAAACTACTTCAAAGAGCATATTTGCTAAGGAAAATGGTAGGAAGATTTCATCTCTGTAGGCATGATATCTTAAGATTAGTGAAAGAGGTTCTGATTTGATAAGGATACTTGAGTAGAAATACTAGGGATTTTCATTTTTTTTTCACCATCAGTTACATACTTAGTGGTTCAGAAAGAGAGGCTGGTTTGAATCATGTTTAGATAAATCCACAACAGCACACGTGCTGTAGAGGCAAAGAGAGGAGACCTGATTCCTTATTCCATAGCTGGGCACCAAAAGCTTGCATTTTTGACCTTCATGATAAGTTGCCTGCATTCACCTAACACCAACAGTATTCTGCCACTGCCCCTGCTTCACACCTGCTAATATTTTGATCTGATACTTTTTATTTGCATATTTCAAGTCCTTCACAGAAGGATTGTTTTTACCTTAGGGCCTGAAGCAGAAATTCTGTCTGACAGAGAGGCCTAAGGTTACACTAGAAAAGTATATATATCTTACAGTACATGTTGAAGTCAAAACCCACCCTTTATTGTTTTCCTATTAAAAAAAACAAAAACAAAAAAAAAAAACTCAAAAAATGTAAAAAAAGACCAGCCAAATAAAACCAAAAATAACCATACCAAACCTCCTCCCAAATAATAAACCCCCCAGGAAAAAAAAAAAAAAGAAAACTAAACAAAAAAGAAACACCAAAAAAACCTAACCAACCAAAAAACAAAACCCCCCAAGAAAGCCCACAAAAACCCCTTAAGAAACAGAAGGAAAGCATGTTTAAATATCTCTGCTTTGTTGGGTTTTAATGTGAGACTGGGACTGAGCCTTGAGCTTTCAAGGTGACCTCAAGAATAACCATCTTAACATTTATTGGCCACTTTTATTCAGATAATTTACCCAGACTGACACTTCTCTATGCAATCAGAATATTATTTTACAAGGACACTCTTAAACCCACCAGAAATCCCCCAAGATTTATAGCATATTATCAGACATTGATTTATTCTTCTCATCATTTTCTCTGCAACTGGATAAAAATGAGAATAATAATTTAAGGTGATGTTTTATATAGGATTAAAATTTACTACCTTTAAAAATATTATCACTGAGCATGCAAAAACTGGGGCAAGTTTATGCATAGAAAATAGACAATAGTTTAAGCAAGGAAAATTTTGAGTCTGGAATACATGCAGTGCAGAATAATTCACTGCATGACAGTCGATAGAACTCCATCTTTACAATAAAGAAGTCTTCTAAAACTCCATATTTACACTTTTGCATGTTAGGCAGCAACAAGACAGTCTCTGCTGGATGAGGATTACCAGCTAATTAATAATTGCTCATTACTTTCTCTTTTTTCCCCCAGTCCAGCAATGTCAAACCAGCTCAAATACAGTGGATATGGTCCTGTCCCCCAACTAATCCTAACCTACCTCTAAATAGCTCAGGCTGCATCTGGCACAAGTTGAATGCTGATCTTTTGTGTCTCAAAGGGAGACACTACACTTCTCTTCAGGAAAACCAAGATAAAACAAACAATTATCTGTTGCTGTTCCTCTTATAGCCAGGTCCACTTTCTCCATCTTTTTGCTACTGCAGAGCTCTTTTTAGAGGCGAGGTCAGTTCTGTTTGATACATCTAGTACCAGTCATAGGGCCATAAATCTGTACTGCAGGAGACAGCAAAGTCATTAGTTTAATACAGCGACAGCTGGAAAAAGGTACCTGTCATCCACTAACTGAAAACCTTCTGTCATACTCGAGAACAAATCGTGTCTAAGTATTGCATGTTTCAGAGGTTCTGGTGTGAGAATTGTGTTCCTAGAGATACCATCCCAAAGGACTTACCTGTGAAGTTTCTGCATGCACACCTCTGTTGGTGTTCTCCTACCCAAAGGAGAATTAGAATCAATTAAAAATGCCTAAATCAAACTTTCTCAAGTAATTCAATTTTTCTAGAATATATTTCTGATATTCCCTAAATATCAGAAATACATAAGTATTTTATATTTTAATTTTCTTAATTAATTTTTTGTTTTAAATATCTATGAGCTCTTCTTTTGGAAGACAGGTTGTTCTTCCAGCTCAAATAAGCATAGGAAGAACTGGCAATCTTTTTAAATTCTTATTACTTTTAGCCAGAAGAATTTTACCATCTTAAATTAGAATTACATCACTTTTAAGTGACCTTGTAGATATAAATAAGTTAATGTGTTCCACATCTTAAATTAACACTTTGATTTTTCCAGTTACAAAACAAAAATACTATTCAAGCTGAAAATTTTGTCCTTTTTTATTTCACATTATTTTTTTTTCTAGCCCATTGTGTAAGTTCAATGGAAATTAAAGGAAAATAATAAATTACATGGAATGTCTCACTTTCAAAGTCCTATAATTACTTGAGAAACAGGGGTTTTATACATAATCTGGGAAAGGATTGAATTCATTAAGACCTTTTGTCACAAGTTAAGCTGTATTCTCTGGACCTTTAGTTTTTAAGTAGTGAGGGACTCTGGTGGGTTGACCTTGGCTGGGTGCCACATGCCTACCAAAGCTGCTCTGTCACTCCTCTCCTCAGCTGGACAGGGGAGAGAAAATAGAATGAAAGTTCCTGGGACAAGGATAAGGGCAGGAAGGGATCACTCACCAGTTACCATCATGCGCAAAACAGACTGAGTTTGGAGAAATTAACTGAATTTATTGTCAATCAAATCAGAGTAACATAATAAGAAATAAACCCAAATCTTAAAACATCTTTCCTCCGCTCCTTCCTTCCTAAGCTAAACGTCAGTCCAGAATTCTGTACCACCCTCCAAGTGGTGCAGGAACATGGGGAATAAAAGCAATGTTCATCACATATTGTACCTGCCATTCCTTCCCCCTGAGGGGGAAGGATCCCTCACACCCTTTCCTGGCTCCAACATGGGGGAAACTCACAGGGAACACAGTCTCCACCAACTTCTCTAGTGTGGGTCCCTTCCACAGGCTGCAGTCCTTCAGGCACAGGCTGCTCCAGTGCTGGTCCCCTGTTGGATCACAAGTCCCACAGCAAACCTGCTCCAGTGTGGAACCCTCTCTCCATGGCTCCATGGCTCCTGCCAGAAGCCTGCACCAGAGTAGGCTTCCCAAAGGGGCACAGCCTCTTTTGTGCATCCAACTGCTCCTGCATGGGTCTCTTCAGGGTTACAGGTGCTTCCCAAGGGACCCCCACAGGTGGCAGGGGCACAGCGGCCTCACCGTGCTGTAAACCTGGGGCTGCAGAGGAATTTCTGCTCTCATGCCTGCAGCACTTCCTCCCCTCCTTTTGCACTGGCCTTGGTGTCTGCAGAGCTATTGCCCTCAGATATTCTCACTCCTCTCTCCTCTGGCTGCAATTACATCTGTGCATTAACTTCTTTCCTTCTTCAACATGCTATCATGGATGCTATCACAGTACTACCGCGGCTGAAGGGCCCAGCCTTGGTGAGCAGTGGGACCATCCTGGGGCCAGCAGGGAATGGCTCTGTTGGACATGGGCAAAGCTTCTTTCAGCTTCTCAGAGGGGCCACTCTTGTATCCCTCCCACTACCAAAACCTTGCCACACAAACCCAATACAGAGATCCAGCTTGTGAAGTAAATTCTATATTAGTAGTTCCTACAGCCCACTTGTTCCTCCTGCAGAACTCAGGCTATCTCATAGCCATTAATACACTACTCCTGATATAAGAATGAGCAAAAGAAATGGTATAGTCTTCACATCTCTCTGATCAACATCCAGTTTTCCTTGTTGGAAAATGCAAGGCTCTTTAGAGACAGGAAGTGTCTTTTTTTCCAGGAAACTATGCAATTACACTTAACATCAATGTAGTTCTTAATGCTATGACTTAGGAATAAATTAACAGTAATAAAAGACTCATTCTGTACTGGATGTTCAAGTCTAGAAAGATAAAAAAAGTGAAGGTCAGAATTTCAACAAAAAACAAATTTGTGTTGGTACCCCCAACACTACAATGGGAACCTACCAGAACTTAGGTATAGGCTTACCTTGTATTGTCCACAGAAACACTTTTCAGAAAAGTGGAACATTCCCACTATTTGACAGGGAAACAATGCAAGAAAAATATCCTCATAATATATGTTTGTATGCGTAATTTTCTTCAAGGTTACCTAACCTTCAGTTGTCATTTGCCATGAATTTGCCTTGCAAATTTGAATTATCACTCATTTCCCTCCTTCCATCCCTTCCAGAATTACTTAGGTTTACCTCTTTTTTTAATTTGCTTGTTGGACCAGATCCTCCCTTTTGCAAATTAATTATCCAGGTAAATGTATGCTACTTTCATAGAAACTATTATGTTGTGCAAGTTCTACAAATGAATAAATGAAAATATGAGTTTTGTTGTATCAGAAAAAAAATATATTCAAAAGCTTTAATAAAATCTAAAACATTACAAAACTAGTGACCCTGTTATACAATCTTATTTAGAAAAACAGCCTTGTGCCATCTTGAGTCAACAATCTTATCAAATCACTCATAAATGAGATAAAGTATTTTACTATACTTGTATATGTCTGTTAGTCGTCTTGAGATGATGTTGTCAACAGTGACAGTAGCATTCATAAATAATTAAACTTTCTTTTTTCTCAAATCTGAAAGGAAACATAAAACGGAATTTGTCATCTAAATGAAGGATTTATTGCACCTATCCAAAAAATAATCAAATTTTATTTCTTAATTAGTTTGTGTGAGAAACTTGAAAAAGTTTAATTAGAAGCATTTGGTTGAAACCTGTTTTAAAGTGGAATTGGATATCAGATTTTACCAACTTCTTGGCTGTGCAAAAGTCTCACCAGCTTTAGTATAAAGTTTTGGGAGCCTTGCATTAGAACAATTAATCACTGAAATGGAAAGAAACTAGTGCATCCATTGGCACATAGATAAATCACACATGATTTCTTTCTAATGTCTAGTCACTGAGAATAATAGAAAACACAGCTGGCAGGAACATTAGGAAATTATCTACTCCATTTCTTTCCTCAAGCTAAAATCAAGTGCACCTCGTTCATACCTGACAGATACTGTCTAACACCCAGTCACGGTGCTTCCACACTTTCCCAAAGCAATATGGTCCTTAAAGATAGAAAGTTTTCTGAGGTATGTCAGCCTTAATCTACTTTGCTTTAATTTTTTTTTTCCACACACATTTCAGATATGAAAAGCATTTATCCCTTTCCTCACTGCAGCAATCTTTTCTATACTTCAAGACCACTATCACTTTTACCATGATGCAAGCCTTTTCAGCACATCTAGCTTTTCAGTGCTCAAAAATTATAAGAGAAGTAAGCACAAGCCTACCCTGAGCTCCCAGAAACTGAGCTCTGAATGAAGATGGTGCTTGCAAGAACTTAGTTTTGGAAAACCGTTAGGGTAAAAGAAAAAAAGGAAACTTGAAATGTACTCAGGAGCAGTTTTTATGCAGAGCAAGTTGCATTATCCCCTTGTCACAATGAATATGGAGTACCCAGTTAAAACACAGCGATGCAATATTCATGTGTAGCTCCAGTGCACTTCTGCAAATTTTATGATGAAGTGAAGGATATAGCATGTGTTTTGGAATGTGTGTCAAACCTGGACAGATTTCATGGAGTTATGTAACCTCAGTCTCTAGTGGAACATTTATACACGAATGAAATTATTCATAGGTAATTGACTTCTCTGTTTCTGCTCACGGATGTGCATCTCCTTAACTTAGGAAAGTAGGAGTTACAGCCTAGTTTTCCAGGGTCTGATATTTTTCACATGAGAGGAACTTCTACTAACCAAATTCTGTTGACATGCAAAAGTCAGAAAATATTTATTTGAAATTCATTGGTTTCTTTCTTATTTTTTATTTTAAAATATGTGCCAAAATATTTTAGAAGCAAACCTTTTAAAAGTCTCTTTAAGGAAGGACATGATGCTGCATCCAATTTATAAGATAGAAGAAAGAAGTAGAAAACTAGACTGGAACTGGACTTTTTTTTCTTCTTTTATTGACATGGCCATTATTTTTCAGAAAGCTATGTTCATATTGCTTAGGAACAGTTCTATTTGAACACTCAGATGACTCCTCCGTGAGCTGTTTCTCTACTGACTGAAGATTAAACCAATTTCTGTTACCAAGAAGATAAGTTCATAACAACCTGTTCCAAAACATTTTTCCATATGAAGTAGAACAATTATTTATTATTAACAAGGTAAAATCTGCTATTCTGCACACCTCAAGTTTCACATTATTAGGCAGGAAAAACAGGCTGTCACTCAAGCTGGAAATAGCTTATATTTAAACCTAATACATATTGTTCTAGGCGATCTATTTTTTATAAATCTTTGAATGTATGTTTTCAGGTAATGGTTATAAATGAGAAGAGGATGACTTAACTGGATGTTATCCAGCTTGCAGGTCAGCATGCAAACTGGATAACAGTCAGCATGATTTTTCATAGAAAACCCTCCTCAGTGCAACTTGAGTTTTGCTTTTCTGTTTGAAAGGTATTCCCAAAGAAAAATGCTGCATCATGGGTGTTCCTAATTCAGAGATTTTTTAGAACTGGTTCATAACCATACAAATTCCCCCTACATGACTCAAAAAAACTATAAGTGCATCTAGAAAACAAAATAAGGATAGTTTATCTCACTTTCACTAAACATCATGTTCTGCTGTCCACAATCCTTTCAGATGTATTTAGCTGTTTACAGAGTAAAATTAAAGTGTTAGACACAGATGGAAAAAAAAATCACATTCTGTATTCATAGGCAATATCATCAAAACAATGTAGCATAAGAAATACCACTCCTACTACCATGGTGTAATTTATAGATACCCTGTACTGCCACTTGATTGTTTGCTTTAAGTACTCATCACAGGCTCTGGCAATTATACAGACTATTAACCTCTGTCTTCTTTAAATTGCTCAGATACCTTGATCTGCATATTTCTATCCTCAGGAAAAATAGACCATATTTTTAATCTGTCCTTCATTATTAAACAGTCTTCAAGGATCAACATATAACTGTTGCTAAAAGAAACCATTTCTAGTACTAATAATGAGTCTGTAACTCAGATTAATTAATATGGCATTATACATTTTCTTACAGGACCACTTATCAAAATATTTTTCTTATAGATTTTCTGTAATAATAATTTATACCAGACCTTAAAATTTATGATTTGAGTTTGATTGTATCTCTTTATCCAATATATTATCTTTATTTCATCACAAAGCATCATAAATATTGTTCAATATAAGCAAATTAATTGATAAGTAACAACACTTACTTAAAGTCACACTATTCATCCTTAAAGCAACAGACAGAGCTTTGCAGATCTTGCAGATTTTGCTTATTTTAGGGAAGGACCAGAACATTCATGGCAGTACTTATCTTTTAACTAATTCATCATTAACTTGTGCATTTTTTATGAATAAGATCCTTAAAAGAAGTAAAAGCTTAGAGTTCTGACTTCAAAATCTATAATTTAACATTCATGGAAATGTGGAGTTTTTTTCAAACTTGGCTTATTTTCAATTGCAACATCTACAGTGAAAGCAATGTTTGAAAACTTTTCCTTTCAAATGCTTAAATTTATCTGAGTAGAAACACCTTTAACAGACTATATGAGGGAGAAAGGACAATTCTTTTCATGTTCTCGCATCTGGGGAAAATGAAGAAAAGACAAAAATACAGTGAGGATAAAAATTTGAGCTGAAATCAACAAAGAAAAATTGTGAAAATTATGAACACTGGAAAAGGCTCTCAGATGTATGCAAGAAACTGAATTATATGTCTACAAATGAGAAGACACACTTGTAAATCAACCCTCAAGTAAATGGAAATTGTTAAGATAGAGTATTTCACGACTGCCTCAAAATGATGGTTCACAGTTGATTTTTCTGTCAAATGTAACTACAACACATTAAAAGATGTTAAGAATCCAATAAGTAAATAAACAGCTGGATTAAAGGGTGGAGCATATACAGCAGGAAAAAAAATAAATATCAAAGTAGGTGGTTTAACACATTGCCAGGGTCCATTTACTCTATTATTTAACAACACTTTCCATGAAAAAAAAATCATGCTAAACAGACAAATGAAATTAACCAGACTCTTTATCAAGGTGCACTTTTCCCAGTGTACTAGGGCAAGTGAAACTGACCATATAGTTTATAGTTCTATGTATCTGATACTGTGCCAGGAAATCAAGTCTTTCAAGAGAAAATGGAAAACATAATCCTGTTTTCCATACTCCAGCTATCCTGGAGTACTTTAAGAGCTCTGTAAATGGCAGAAAATTTTCCTATTGGTATATGAGAAATCAGCATGCTTTCCATCTACTTTGATAAATATGTTTATCAGTGATGGTTTTTTTCTCCAGTATGATTGGGTAACTTTTGGTACTTTTCACTTCATTACTGGAATGTTTTCCAATATTTCATGAATATTGAACCAAATTCTCCATGTGGAATAGGAATCATTCCACACTTGTGTTTGTTAGGACTGGAGATGCCATTTTAAGTACGTGCTGTAACATTTACAACACAATCAAGATTTATTAAAACTACTCCACAGAGCACCATTGTAAAGAATTTATGAACTATAAAACACCAATAAAGGTCACTTGAGATGCAAAAGTTTAATTTGGAGTATCATGTTATGGTGTAGTACTGCTAAACTTAATGCTTGTTTAAACAAACAGCTTGGGGGTATTTGTCTCAGAATGTAGGGTTTATTAACTTCAGTAAAACAACTTAATATTATCCTTTTTTTCTGCCTAGCTTTGATTTTTAAAGGCTTGCTCACCTTTTTATGTCCACTGGTCTATTGCTTTACTTTGGTGAACAAAAGCATAAAGCACAAGAAGAAGATAATTTTTTTTTAAAGTATAGCTTATTAAAACTGTGCATACTTTTATTGTTATCATTTTGAGGTTTAATAGTCCATTTCATAAAATTTGTTTTTCTTAATTGCCAGCTGTAAAGGTTTAGCCAACATTAACTGTCATCTGTGAAATGAAAAAACGAGGGAAAAATTTGATTAATACTTAGTAAGAGCCTAAAAATTTAAGTTAAAACAGAAACCATAATTTATGGATAATAATGTAGAGTTGCATGTGAATTCCACTGGATAAAGACCAAATTAATTTGCTGAAAATTAATACTGTTTATAAGTTTCAAATGCAAAATTTCTCTTCTTCCACCAATTCTATACTTTATTTTCCCAAATCTCAAATACTTGGAGAAAGCCCTTGCTCATCTAGTTAAAAGCAGGCAGAGAATGCCTTTGAAGTTCTAAGAGGCTGCAAGAGCCAAAAAAATTGCAAATTTGTTAATGTGAAACATTTACGATTTGTCAACAAAAATTGTTTCCTGTTAAAATTGGCAGGGGTGATTAATTGCTTTCTCTTACTATGTTATTGAGGATTTAGGAAGTTTATAGAGGAAAGCTGAAATTGGTAATCCCATCTACCCTAACACAGAGCCAGAGCTGGTCCCAACAGAAGAAGCTATGAGAAGTGATTTCATGTTGGGTTATAAAAAGGCATACAATTATTTGCATGCCAATAGCATCAGACAAGGTTTTAAAGATCTTTCAGGTAGTTTGTCTTTCAGCATATGGCTGTACAAAATAGAGGCCAATATATTTAGGATCAAAATCACAGCAAAATGACTAACAACCAGAAATAACATAACACATAAAGCTTACATATTTTAGAAAACTGAAGAAATCTTGTCCCTTTGAGGTCATTTTTTAATGAAATTTGCACAGACTCTACCATGACCTTTTTCCACCGGATGAAGATGAAAATTTGAATTCTAGTTTTCTTTTATGCAAAAATTTTTTTTTATGTTATGACTCAAACATATGGGAAAAAATAACTCCAGATTTAAGAGTGTTAAGGAGCAGACCCATAAGATAAATAATAATAAAATAAAAAAATTTGAGGAGAAAGGATGTGAAAAAAGGGATGCTGGCTGTGGTAGCCATACACTACCTGGTAGAAGACGTAAGCCTTTGGCAAGATTTGTTCATCAGTCTTTAATTACAGGAGATCTAGTAATCAAATATGCACGTGTGGAAGATGTATTACAAAAATCTATTCAAGAAAAAGGAAGGAGTCATTAATTTTAAAGATAGGAAAGACAACAGCTTGTGTTAACTACTGTTGATTCTCTACCAATCTGAAGCTCTGGAGTTAGACAAGCTTCCTCTAACTTTCAGTACCAAAAATTGCCTGTGGTCTTCAATGTGTTTCTTCAAGTGTTAAATTAACAAACCAGCTCCCAAAGCTGTCAGTGAGGAATGCCCCTGCATGTTCATTTTCAGCATGAGACAATTCGCCCTGCAGACTCAGCAGTCTGCCTGGGTCAGGTCTTCTGGTTTTGACGGGGACCATATTCAAAATAAGTGTATTTACTATAATAAGAGGAGCTTGCTGGTTTGATTTTTTTTATCTTGACACAGCAAGTACAAATAAATAAGCTTGTACTGCCATGAAATATTTAATCAGAGCCATAAGAAAAAGTAATTTCCTGAGGTCTCTGAGAAGATATTTTTAAATATATTCTGCCAACCCTTTGATAAAACTTCCATTTAAATTTCAAGTTACCCAAGGAAGCTATTTAAGTTTTTTTAGGCTATTTTATATTTCAAGGAGAAAAATAAGTTTGTGCTTACTTATGAACTGCATACTAAATTCTGCAGACTACGATGATATTTGCTATTACTAGAAGACCTCATGTATACATTTCCCTATGTATCTACAGTTCTACTGAAAAGTGTTACCCATAGCACACATGGATAAAAACATGACTGCATGATACATAAATGAATTTTGTGCTGCTTTCATATTTACTGAACTGCTTATAAGTGTTAGATCCACCACAAAAGCAATCCAGAAGTAAATATTAACATTTAAGATATTAGCTTAAGAAAAATGTGCACTTCTGCAAATAAAGAACAAGGGCTTGAGTTAAATTACTGAGATAACTCGTGCATTACAGATTTTTAATAGCACTGTGCTTGTAGCATAGCACTGGGTTTTCTCACATAGTTTCACAGAAATGTGAAGAGGTCATGTGGTAAGTAGTTTACATTGAGACTGTGGATTAGGCCAAGCACAGGCCTATAAAGTGTTTTGAATTGAAAATGGACAAGGGCAAATACAGCAGATGATTCAGGGGAAATTTTATGGACATAACCCATAGAGTTAATTCTCTTTATGTAAGAGTCTCTTCTACGCAAGGCTACCGGGATCTTGTGGTAGGTAAGGGAAAGTCTTAGAATGTACTGCCCATTGATAGGATTAGAATGAGTTTGAAGGCAGAGACAGAAATTCACAGGATGCTAAGACAGTAAGTTAATCAGATGGTAAAGAAGCATGAACTGAAGAAATAGGACAGCATTAATTCATGAAAATAAGTTGCCATTAGGAGGCTATGATCAGCTAAGAGCATTAGATTGAGAAGGATGAGAATTCAGAAGAGTCTGGAGAGCTTTGAGGAAACAAAGATTTTCAATAGCAGTAAGAGTGTTTGTAGGTACTGCAGGAAGCACAAAGGGAAATTAGTGGTGAAAACGCTAAGGATAAAGAACCAATTACATTCAAAAAAACAATTGGTGAGGATGGAAAGAAGAGAGAACTCTGAATTCAAGACAGAGATCTTGAATGGTTCATTGAAAGTGTCTCAAGTTTAAAGCAAACCTAAGATACCTTTCACAAAGCAAAAAAGCTATTACTGAACTCTCAAATCTCCATGAGAAATTATGGAAGCCTGAACCATAAGTAGACTCAGAAAATGTTTGGAGACATTCACAGAATAAAGGTTTTCATGGTCTGTTACATATGATAGTACAAATTATAACTCAAGGAGGAAGTTCTACCAGGCTTCTGTTTTGTCATATGTTCTCCAGTATCTGCTTACAGTCACTATGACATTCTTGGACAGTGGGTGATTGACTTATGCATTCCCTCCATCTCTCTTGCTCATGCGCAAAGAGAGAGAGACACACACAGACAAAGCATGAAAAATTACTTCTGTCAAGCATTGTGTTCACATCATGAACAAAAAAGATGTTTTTAAATTTTAAGAATGAGATCATTGCCAAAGATTTCTGAAGTGCAGAATGTCAGATGTTGAGCCCCACTGAACCCATCATGGGCACTGGTGGGAAGACCCAGTCTAAGAATAGGAGAACAATGCTCTCTGGCAGAAAAAGTAAATACATGCTGCCTCACATGTGAAGGATGTGAAGTCAGTCCAAGGAAATAAGGAGAGTTGATTAGAAGAGATGATGAGTGGGCGACCAGTAGGTAAAATGCAAGGAGTTGAAGGTGGCTAGAGTCTCTCTCAACAGATATCTGTGGGGAAAAATTCTATGTATAGATATTCTATCACCAATGAAGTGAAAAACAATTTATATTTAGGTGCAAAAAAAAAATTGAGTCTTTTAAATCATTATGGATCCAAGTGTATTTAAACTGAGCTGAGACTGAGGTGTGTGTGTGTGTGTGTATATATATATATAAATATATATATATACACATACATGTATGTATATAAACTATAAACACAAAGGTGTAGGTGGTGACATTTGTGTATAAATAGATAGATATGTAGATAGGATAGACAGCTATACAGTGCTTAGTCTCTGTCCAAAAAGAAATATTTTTCAACTCAAAGCCCTCCAACAAACACGTCCTTTTTCCTTCTTTTCTTGAATTCCACTGGAATGTAAAGATAAACCCTGTAAAACATATCTAAGTGTGTCAGCTAAATGCTTACAGAAGAAAGCTGTGAATCACAGAATAGGAAGATGGAGGGAATCCATGGTTCATAACAGAACTCAGTAATTCAAATAACTATATGTAGAGGAAAGGTAAATTTCTGTCAAAAATTTTGCAGCTTTTTCTTTTCATTTTTAGCACAGAAATATGTTGAGCTTCTATAAATAGCAAGCCATTCATAAGTTTTTGTTTCAACTGCTACTATAACTGTGCCTAATAGGTGTGAAAAAACATATTATTCTATCTTGATTTTTATTTTTTGAGTCACAGAATCTTTTATTACTGGTAACTATGTCTGACCAGTTTTATTGTAATAGTTGATGCATGATATTGATCAACTCAGCAAAAACCTCTTTTGCTTTGGGGAATGTGTTCAACTACAAGAGAAGCAGCTAACTGTCCTTTTTCGAGATCAGAGGATGTATACTGATATTAGTCACTGTTACGGCCCACTAATTCAAACCCATTCCATGCCTCGTGCCCCAGAGCAAAGCCAAGAGCGAGAACAACAAATGTACAATTTACAAGAAGTATATGTGATCCACATTAGCAACAGAACAGAGGAACTGCCATAATAAATACCTTGTAGACACAAAAACAGCCATTTTCATTTTAAATTTTGCATCAGCATTCTAGAATCAAATATCAATGAAAGATTTTCAGGAAAACACATAATTAACCTCAAGCTGGTCATTTAGGAAATATGCAATGTTTCCCATATATCTTTGGCTAAACTATACAATATTTTTGTCACATAATAGTACTTGTTCCTTACATTATCCCATAGAAGTGTTGTACACGTTTTTTATATGCACACAAGTCACAATCTTTGGTTATATGTATTCCATTATATTTGAAGTATATTCTCATACATTCCATCCTCTGTGGTGGCAAAAATGAGTGTTTTAAGGTCACTTAAAGAATCAGCTCAAAGGTATCAGCAAAAGGAGGTTTAATATAAAAGCGAAAGCAGGACAAAATTCATTGAAAGGGTTCTCTCTACTACTTAAGAGATACTTAAAGTACACAAAGGAAACACAGCCTAAAATCTAAAATCAATCTAAACCAAAATTCAACCTGTGTGGAAGCTGGGGGAGGGGGGAAGGAGAATTGGATGGGGAAGGTAAGGATCAAAAGGAATAAGAAACTGAGCTCCAGATTTGACTAACTGTTTGGGCCTAAAGTTTCAACAGCACTAAATAACACTTAATCAATAGCTTATGTTACACTGTTTAACAAAATGTTCATATAGAATTTACTATAGCACAACAGTATCTCATAGCGTAACTTAATAATAAATCTAAACCACTTAAGAATCTAGGAGAGCAACACCCATTTGCTATAGAGTAATCATACTTGCATGCACACAGATGTAAGGAATATGTACAAAACACATCTGTGAAAAATTCCCCTCAAATTCAGTGACTTACTCATACTGGATGCTTTTGCATCTTCTCAACAGCAAAGAGTTGAGCTTTGAGGAGTGGGGGTATCAGCCCAGGCTCCATTAGCAGTGTTTGATGTTGGTTCTCCAAGTACACCTCTCTGGTTCTGAGAGGTCCCCATTCAGAGTGAGATTGCTGTTTGCAGCCTGGCAGGTCCAGGAGGGCTCAAAGGGTTTCACTTTGGACTTATTCTGTTGTTAGAGAGTTGAATTTAGTCACAATAGTTTTTCGTCCTGGCTACAATTTAGGTAGGTAACTTTCTTTAAAATTTTGATGAGATAAAAATGTTTTTCCACTAGGGTTGTTATTCATGCAAGAAAAATAAGTTTCCAAGGCTCTTCATTAAAAAACAGGAACTCATTAGACAGCACTAGCTCCTTGGAGCAGACAGCTTCTGGTAAGCTCAAGAGGAGCCCAGCCCAGCCCAGGTGATGTTCACCAAGGCCAAAGCCTAACAAGCATTTTCCAGACCACAGTGTGGCCTGGGGGATGTTACCCAGCCACTCATGGCCATAAATACCTCGTCAATGGAAAGAAAGTGGCTAGGAACAGAAACCAAAGCAGGCTGCTCTGCTCTGCCTGTACCCACATGGAAGAATGGAGCACTCCTATATTGTGAGCTGCTGTGTTATACAAAATAAGGCCTTAGAAAATTCATTGTGGGTTGTCTTTTAATTAAACAATCTTCTTGTGAAAGTCCTCAAGAAAGTACATTGCCTTCACCTAATCATCTTCTAAAACATCCTCACATACATTGTGTGCAATATAAATTTTTATTTCTAAAGGCTTTCCGATTTCAGTGAATTCATGCAGCTTCTTATTTGAAAGCAATGAATGTGAAGAAATATTCTCAGGAAAGTGGTAAAAGAGGCAAAAGGTTGTTAGTTTGCAAAACTTTTGTTCAACATCACATAGTTTTAAATTGCAGCCTTGAAAAAGTAATTGACAAATACAAGAACTAAAATGAAATAGCATTTTAATCATCAGTGTGTACATATGTTGTATCAGAATTCACACTCTGATGACAGAAGCATTGTTATTTGTAAACAACAGTAAATCTCTCTATGGAAAATGCCTGGAAGGTGAATTAATATCCATGTACAAAGCTACATGTTAGCAGGGCCTCTGGCTGTTTCAAAGCAGCTGAATAAGTGCCTTAGTTGCCAAGGTTTTTTAATCCATTTTTTCATCAATATAAGAACAAAGCAAAAGCTGATTTTTCTGCGTGTGTCTGTGAGTTTGTGTGTGCCTCTGTGTGTCTCAGTACATTGGTAGTAGGAGCAAAGAAATAAAGATATGCCATTTTGAGCATCCCTCATTTTGTATCTTTAATAAAACTTTGTATTTATTGTAATTTGTAATAATTATTGACAATAATGCTGTAATTACAGTATGTCTTTGATCCACCATTTGCTGTTTTATATCCCTGATGTAAATTGTTTTATTTTAAAATTGATTTTCTTTCATAGTCTATTTTTTTTCCACCTTCTAATTTTCTTTCCTTCTTATTTGTGACAGAAATAAAGAACTTGATAAATAAATGTTAGTCTGATGAATTAAATAAAACAAAAATATTTTTCCTTGACCTTTGCTGTACTTTTAGATTTTTTTTTTGTTTCCTTAAGATGGAATATCCAATAATAGTAACAAAACTTACACAAGATGCTTGCCTCCCTGACTGTTTCAGGACATGAATATCACTCCCTCCATGGCATTCTTTAGTTTAGTCAGTAATTCTAGGACATTGTAAGACTCTCTTCCATGAGTTAGCCTCATAGAAAAGAGCCAAACGAATCAGTTTCCACTCAAGCATCTAAACATCTATTCAATATTTACAATTTAATGATGTCAAATCAAGAATGCAACCATATATAATTAAGTTGCCTGTGTAAGGAGGGCAAAATTACAAGTCCAATGTCAACAGATTTATCTAGAATCTCTGATAATAAAATATTGTACCAAAGAATGTAGGAAGAAGAGGCATCCTGGCCCAAGGAATAGAATCCAAATTACTTAGTTTTTTGTTTGGTTTTTTGTTGTTGTTGTTGTTGGTTGGTTTGTTTGGTGTTTTTTTTTTTTGGTTGTTTTTTGTTGTTGTTGTTGTTGTTGTTGTTGTTGTTGTTGTTGTTTTTTTAATTATTATTTTAAATGCAATCTAAATTTGTTCTTTGGGCAGACCACTGTGGATCTCAGTCATGATCTGATCATTTACCTAACCATACACAGAGAGATAAAAACTATGGGGAAGGGTTTATTCTTTTTGTGAAGCTGTGCAACAAATGTAGACTGAGATTATAAGACTGAGTTGTCTCATAAACTGTAAAGTAAATAAAGAAAATCCACTAAATTCCATATATGGATCATAAGCAGAATGAGGTGTCAATATTTCTTTTAGATTGTTTTGGGTTATTGTCTTGTTTTCCTGGTGAGAGTTTTCATAAACTAAACATTTTATAGTCCTAATCTTGTGCTTAGGGATACCCCAACATTTTTTATCATAAAAACAACAAATGTGAACCATGACAAATGTTAGTATATTTCAGAGCTAAACACAGGTGAAATAAAGGTGTAAGGCAAGAATCCTAAAATTTGTTCAGCAGTGCTGAAATGAGCAAGAGGAGGGAGGAAGAATGCAGAAAGATGGTGTGTCAGCGCAGACATCTCACATCTTCCTCTGAAATTGCCAGGACTGAGACCATGCAGATGGAGGCAGCAGGGCCCCCAGTAGAGTGCAATGAAGAGGAGTGTCTATTTTATTTATTTATTCTCCCTTTTAATTACCCATTCCAGAATTTGTTTAGCTGAAGACTGAAAAAAACCTATTGTTTGCATACAACAGCAAGTGCAAAAAGATTTACTAAACAGTCACCTTTTCTAGCAAATATAGGCACAGACCTGCTCTGAAATTTACAAATCTTAAGTGTAATCATTTATAGATCAGAATACCACAGAATTTTACCATATAGTGAAGAATCAGATATTACAATTCCTAGAGAAATAAGACTCCCATTGGCATCAACAGGGTTTTGCTTGAGGTCAGAATGCAGGATCAGACACTAAATCACAGAGCTGCTGTCAGACCAAGCCAGAAACTGTTTCAATACATCACTTCTTGCTCACTGTATTTCAAAAACACGTCTCACCCATCTGCTGCTTTGAAATTTTTTTAAAAAAGAAATGCAGACATAACTGATTGAGACATCTGTGTCTTCTATCTCCAGAACTGAGTAACATGGAATATAAATATGACATAATGTTCAGTGAGTTTCCTTAATGACTTTTTTTCTCCTTTGTAGACAGCTTTAGTAGTCTCCCTAGCTAAAAATATTACAAAAACCTCAGTATTTCAAAATTAATCTCTTGGTGATTTTTACAGTATCTTAAATATTTTAAACAATAAAAAATTCCCCAAGTATTAATTCTGCTTTCTTCTCTTCATAGTTTGGATATTCTTTGGTACACTTTTTTTCTTCTAAGTATAATTAAAGAAGGGAGTGAAAGTACAATTAAGTCAGTTAATAGAAAACCTAAATACAGGGAACAATAGTGAAAAATAAGAGGAGATTACATCAAACAATACTCATGATGACATGTTGATTGATACAGCACAAGCATCTACAGTGCAGTATATTATGTTCATACAATGACATCCCGGGCCACCCATAATTTGCACAGACTGTGAGTTTTAAGCTAAATAGAGAGAGAAATTAGAGAGCAAAGGCTTCAAGAGCAGAAACGTCTATCAAAGAGGTGAAAAAGACAGCAGTGTAAGAGTGGATGTACAGATAAGAGATCAGTTCTGATATAACTGAGGTGGGAAGACAGAGGAGATCTCAACTCTGCCACACAGACTGTGAAAGGGCAGGGAAAGTAAGTGTTGGTGAAAAACACTAACCAGGAGCAAATAAATTTGGGACTTTCTGAAAAGGAAAGTGTAAAAAGATTATATATATATTTTTTTTATGACACTGCAGTCCTGAAGCAACAGTTAATTGCTGATGAGAAGCCCTTTTTGCATGCACATGGAAACCAGACAGAAGTATAATGATAAAAAATAGATCTGGAGACTTCTCTAAAATTCATGAGTATCAGTGATCATCTGTAAAATACCTCTCAGCCATTTCCTGCACATGTGTTTAGCAATGGAATGGCATAGAAAGAAAAAGTTTAAAAAGAAAAATTGCCCATACACAATCGACACACTGATATATTTATACTTTTTCCGACTGTATATGATATACAAACTATTTAGAAGTGTTTGCAACTCTCTTTAGTGTGTGTAAATGAATTAATCAGAATAGTTAACAAGATTTTAATTCAGATATCAAGATTTTTCATCAGGGAAAATTTTTGGTTTTGTAAATTAATGCCTTTTTAAATTTAGTATGCATGTGAATCAGACTATTTGAATTTTTTAAGCTAACTTCTCTTAAAAGCTATATGAAAGTCTCCATACACATTTTTAACAGCCTAACCTAGTTATAAGTAATTGCTGTTGACACAGGATTTACACACATCCTTACACTGTTTTTTTTTTTTTTTAAATGCAAACAAGATACCTGCTGAGTATTAGCTTCAGGAAGCATGTCAGATATAAATCACTGAGTAAATATCCCTACCATGCATGTGCAACTTAATTCATCTTTAAATAGTCTTTCTAAGATCTTCCCCTTTTTTAATTTTCTGTTAAAAAAAACCACTTCTGTGTCTCAATTTAATTTGAATATAAAATGTAGGTAATAAACACCCTTCATGCTGTGACTTTAGGCCCTGAGAATGCTTCATTAGGGTTTGGGCAGAACACAAGACCAAGAACAGAACACAAAGCTGTATTCACATCATAAGCAAAGCTTTTCAGACTCAAAGGGTTTTTATTGTTTTCTATTTTATTTCTTCGTCAAAAAAAAAAAGGAAGAAAAAGAATCACATTAAATTTAAAGATATAATTACAAAAAGAAGTTATCTAGGGACATGAAGTTCAAGAGCTTCAGGCATGTCTGTCATTGTTACATATTAATAATACAAATAACGTAGAGACGTCAGAAGTGATATTTCAACTTTGACACTATTGCTTAGCAAACATGCCAAGAATTTCTCCTGTATCCTTTGCTACTTTTTGCTTTCTCCTTTGGATGAAGTGTTGAGCATGTGCACTCTAATTCTCACTCCGACTGTCATTCACACCTAATTGAGCTGAAACACAGAAGATGTGAGACTGAGCTGGTTGCTCATATCTCTAAAGATAACCCCTACAGACATATTAATCTGAAAGCTCCTTTGTGGATACATGTGAATTAACTAAAGATGGTGGGATAAGCTTACCACAGACCAAATATCCTGCTTTGCAGAATATGTTTTACAATGTTTTACAAATATAATCTGCCAGTTTTAAGGGTTTAATCCTACACATTAGAGGTGCTAAGTATCGCTTGTTTAAGCACAAGATAAAAAAGAATGAGCTGCAAAGGGGGCACAGCAAAGCTTGCAGCTGCATTAGCAGGAAAGCAGTGCCACATAAATGTCAGCTTGTTCCCATCTAGTGACAGATGTTAAGGCTAAAGATGAGAAAGAAGAGTTTAGTCCTTGATGACAGTTCAAAATGATACTTGAGACCACCTCTCTCCAGGCACGCCAATCACCCTCATCTCTACTGTGTTAACCAGAAGTGAAGCCAGAAATCTGAACAATTTGCTGTAACTATTCAATACTTTGGTCCTTGTCCAGTCCTGACACGCACCTGGGAAAACAATGATGCTCATGCTCCACCTCCTTCTCTCCCTATTGCATACAGCACAAGGACAAAAATGAATATTTATCTTCTTATAATTTATTTCTTTCTTTCATGTAGAGACATTTATATTGTGCAATTCCTGTATTTTTGGCATTCTTAAAACAGTTGGCATGTGGAGTGTCTGTTTAGCATTAAGCATGAATGCCTTCCTTTGAAAGGAATTTCTCCTTGAGGTATCTCAAATAAGGTGATCCCAAGGGCCCCTGGTTACTTCTGATTTCTGCATAAATGTTAGAAGAATTTGAACTCTACTCATAAAACATCATGTCCAGTGGATGTTTTTTTGGGGGGGAGAACCCTGCAAATCCCATAAGGGAAACATTTCTGCAAAATTTCTAGATTGTGGTGCATGGGTGAGCAGCTGTACACATATTTATTTCACTTAATTCAAAATGCAAACTCTTGCTATTTTTCGTGCCATTTTTATCTCATTCCAATGGTCATAATGCAAAAAATTTCTGTCACAAGATTCAGCACAAATATAGCATTTCAGGAACATTCAAACCCATTAGAATGTGAGTTAAATATTAAAATCTCAGTTGTTTAGAACCTTACATTGGCAGTTGTTACTGTAGTATGAAATGGAAAGAGCCTGAAGAAGTAAGCCTGAAGCAACCTGTTATCACAAAATATTCACAATTCAAGTTTAGTAAAAACCAGCCTTACTTCTGCTAAGATAAAAAAAGAAAGCAAACCCCAATTTTCATGCCAAGGGTCAGTAAGCATATTTGTTTCTGTCTCTGAAAATTGTCTTTCCTCAAAAACTTCTTCAGTGTGATTTTCAGCCTGTAATAACTGCTGAAACTTTTGGCACTAGTATGTAATGACCATGTCCCCACCAGCCTCCATTTTCTCCACCTGCCACCTGCCTAAAAACATCCTCAAAACAGTGTTCTTCCCCCTTTAATTCCATCATATGCCATGGGGTTTTCCACACTTACTGCATAAGACATCTAACTAAAATATAAAGTTCATCCATTTCTCTACTGAAAGAATTTTGCCAATGCCATGTTTGATTTGCCCCTGGGGAAATGCACTATTCACTATTATCTGCGTCACTATTTTATATTTCCTAAGTACAAAGATAATAACAAAACTACTCTTCTCTTCTTTGGACACTGGTGACAATCACCTTAAAAAGACTACAAAGATAAATCTTGTGTAAGTAAAGTTTGAGATCAGAGAGAAAATTGTTTTCTCAATCCACTGTGCTCTCTATGATTCTTTTTTCTTAAATTTTCTCAGGATCTTTTGAGCTGCAAAGAAAGGCTTATGCAGTAAAGAACCATGAACCCAGCCTAAGCTCAGAGGTTATAGAAAATCCATGATAAAGTCGTGTTGTCTAAAACTGTTGCTGTAGGGTTAAAGGTTGTGTCTTGCACAATATAGGTGATATTGTGCTTTAACCCCAGGAAGAAATTAAGCACCAGACATCCTCTCACTTCCTCCCCCTAATGGGATGGGGGAGACAATTGGAAGGGTAAAAGAGAGAAAACTCATTAACTAAGATGAATTAGCTTAATATATACAGTAAAAGCTGCATGCACAGGCAAAGCAAAATATTAATCCATGGGCAGGCAGAAATTCAGCCATCCCCGGTAGCGCAGGGCTCCATCACACTTAACAGTGACTTGGGAAGGCAGAACAGCATCAGTCTAAATGTGCCCCCCCTTCCTTCTTCTTTCTCAAGCTTTATATGCTGAGCATGATACCATATAGTATAGATTATTGCTTGAGTCCATTGGGATCAGCTGTCTCTGCTGCATTCCCTCTCAATTTCTTGTGCACTCCCAGCCTCCTTGCTGGCAAGTGCAAGCAGCAGAAAAGGCCCTGACTCTGTGTACAGGCTGCTCAGCAGTAATGAAAACATGCCTGTGTTATTTACTCTGTTTTCAGCACAATTCAAAACATGCACCCACCCTAGATACTGTAAAGAAAATTAACTCTACCCCAGCCAAAACCAGCACTGGCGAATACCAAAACTGTACTCTTGTACTCTCAATTCTGTTCTCATACCCTTTTCTGTGATGATATGAACTGTCCTTTCCACCCCAGAGCTAAGAAAAAATATTCATAGTAACTTTGTTGAAACTTACATGTTCCTAAAAACACATAAACTATAGATTTGTTTTATTGTTAGAATCATTTGTGACTATTAAGCATTCAGTTTTAGGACAAGAACAATAACATTGTCAAAGGAAACAGACAGGCAGACATAGTCAACGTTCTAACCACATTACAGAAGGAAATAATCTAGGTTTATGTTTTAACCATAAAACTTCCTTTGCAGAAAGTATGTAAGTTTTATTTCAGTGTCTTTTAACAGGTAAAGTTATTATGTAAATGTTGAATGCAATAATTACTCAAAAATCTCCTAAACTAAGAAAAAAGGCAAGTGATGAAATGTACCAGTGAGGAACTCTAGCTGAGTAGTTCAGATCTGACAATTTAAGACAAAGTAGTTTTTGTTCTTTATTGTCTTTACTATTTTTTCAGTTTCCTGACTGAAGAGAAAAATCCTACCTACCTCGATTAAAATGCTGCAGAAATGCAGTGGATGTAGTATAAGAACTAGCTAAAACTCTTGAGTTAAGGTCTCAAACTATGTTTGCATATGTTTTTGGCAGTGCAAATAGAAGAAGAGTAGAAGCAGAAATAGCAAAGGACTTAGATAACAGAAATGAAACAATTACATTCAAAGTGGTAAAAAATAAAATGGTACAGTGCAGTGTAAAAGATAAGTTACGAGAAGGACAGAGAACGTCTGTTTCACCCTAAGCAAGGAAATTCTTCTAATTTCTCTGAACATATAATAGAACTAAAGGCTAAGGCTATGAGCAAGCCACCTTTTACTTTTAGACTGAATATAAAGTGAGAGTTGCATACTGAATACAAATGCTGACTTGCTATAGATCATGCTGCCAGAGAAATCTGAAGTTAGTTAGCGGAGTGCATCCACCAGTGGACAGTATTCCTGCAGCAGGGAATCATTAATCATCTGCATAACTGCCTTCTTGCCTTTGATGAAAATCAGGTCTGCCATTCCCTGGCATCACAGAAGGCTCTGAAGGCATGCATACCTGAAGGAGTGAAGCAGCATCTTTTGTTGAATAGAATCATAAGAAATCAAAATAATGTTTTTTGCTTATATCACACTGAAAACAGGGGTCAGTCAAACTCACTAGGCTGGGTGAGGAATTCATCCCCTATTAATGTAAGGGAAACAGAAGGGTATATCCATATGACATCAAATAATCATTATGAAATAAGAATCTAACATAGATTAATTCATAAAACCACAGTCATGCTACCTCATATTTTTTTTCTTTTTTTCTCCCCTCTGGTTCCAGGATTCAATAGTAGAAGAAGGAATGGCAAAAACCTGAGCTCACATTAATACAACATGTTTCAAAATGAGAATCTTGTTTAAAGAACTGCTAGGACTTTGTTTCTATGAGTGCCATGATGAAAAGAGAGACTACTTTTAGAGAAGTTTGGAATTTAGAGATGTCTATTTGGACTACATATATTTGAAAAAGCATTGGTTTGAACATATGAATTTCACTAGAGTGAAGGTCTTTGCTGTGGTTGAAAGACTTGCTTGTTCAGTGTTCATGCTGTAATATACATGGTGATTCTGAGTTTGTTTATTACCTATTTTTTCTTTCCTATGGGCCTTGCTCATAGGGGTTCTTATTATTTAGAGTTTCTTCGGTAAATTATTAAAACAAATTGGAAATTATTGGAAACAATGGAAACACTTATGCAAAGTGACATGTGAAATACCTAATCCATGTTTTGAATAATACATGGAAAATCGCAGGCTAACAGCCGGAAGTATGCTAAATTTAATGCAATGGAAGGAGTAAAGTTGACAATGGAAAAAAGAAGCAGACATTTTAGGTGTTGCCAGAGTCTTCATAAGCTCATGCCCAAAAGACTCATTGAAGGATTGGCCACCTACACAACGTCTCACAGGAAGACAATTCCACACTAAATCTGAGTTTCCAGCTAGGAAACTCCTAAGAAAATGTCTCATCCCTACACCCTGCAGCAACCCCACTGTGCTTGAAATTTGCTATAACACAACATTTCTTTCTGCTTCAACACAGCTTTCAGTCTAAAACAGCAAGTGTCTTGTTAATTTGAGCCCCCACCTTAAATCAGCAGCATGCTTTTCATGTGTAAATCACACAGAATCACTAAGTTGGGAGAGACCTTCAAGATCATCAAGTCCAACCCATTCAATAACATCTCAACTAAACCATGGCACAGACTCTGAATCCTATGATAAAGGCACAATTTGACAGAAGGCTTAGGGCAGTACTGAGGAAGTGTCTTCTCTGCTCCTTAGAAGAGTAGCTTTGTACAATTGTTTTTGCATTAAGCCCTTTTAGGATCAGATCTGCACTGTGTAGTAACACAGTGCTCCATTGCTATGATGACTAAGCAAAAAAACCTTTTATTTTGTCCTTGGTAATCTGAGTAGAGAAGTCATTACTTTTGGTTTTGAACTACAGGAAATGCCTTTCCACCTGAATAAACTTAATTGCAGCATCCACTTTTTCCATTATGCCTTTTCAGATTTGTCTTCCCTTTCTTCATAGATGGAGTATTTCAAACAAAGTCAGTTATTCTCCCTTTTCCAAAAATAACCTTCTGGTCTATTTTTAAAGAATTAAATGTTCTGTGTAATATTAGTTTAATTACTGACAAATACAGCCTTTTTGGTTTGGACAGTTAGTTTGGTTTTCTTATTATAATAGAAGGATGGTTTGGGGATAAGGGTCTTAACAGGAATACAGGTACCTTTACATTGCCTTTGGCTATATCCATGTGAACTTTCATATTTGAAAGCTAATTTCTCTAGAGAAATTTATTTACTTAAACACATAAATTCACAAGAAGGTGTGCTGAGCAAACTGGCTGTTATTTATGGATTTTAAGATACAGTATGCCACATCTTATTTTCAGAAAATTATTCATAGTTCAAATTTCTGAAACATTTCAGCCTTCCAACGATGGCCCATCTCAAAGGAGTGTTTTACATTCTTTGTTGCTGGTCCTTCCTGTAGGCAATGCTTATATAATTCTCATTCTATTGTTGTAGAAAAATAATTTTGTAAAAGCAATTTTAAACTGCTCTCTTGAAAAAAAACCTTCTATATTGCTTTTAAAAATTCAATCTGTTTGTAAATAGGGAGGAGGTAGAAAAATATATGCTTCTAAGTTTTGATTTCTCTGAGAAATTGTCAGTAATTGTAAAGTGAAATGACTGTTCAAGTCTCAGGTTCTGATAGTAATGAGAAAAGGCAGAAAAAGGAGGTAGATTTCTGTGCAGTATATTCTGCTGTACCCTTGTTTATTTTTTATGTTCTGAAAAACATACATAATCCATCTCCCCCAAAGCTATTTTTTAGCAGCCTGCTTAAATATGTTCAGCAAATACAGATAAGAAGTACCATGGGGCTTTATGATTGGAATGGTTTCAGCTCTGACACATCCTGAGCAATGTGCACTGTAGTTTAAAGATTCATATTCTGAAATACATTTGCTGCAACAAATTTTTCATTCACAGATAAGTAAGCATCACATGACAGCGAGCATTTGACGAATAGAAAGATGCACTTCAGGTACACAAAGTGCACGACTTTTTCGGCACATCACCTGTCAAAAGGATAACTATTTAAATTCATCTTATGATTGCTTGTTTTACTTTGCTTTTTTCAGGGGTAAAAGAAACACTCTAGTTTAAATTAGTCAATACTCATGAAGGTACTCAACTGACAAGTGAGGGGAGTAAAATCTGTTTACTTCTGTGATATTCTCACTGCATTTTTCAGAGAATTTTGATATCACTTATTAACATGACTAATTATACTCTTCACACCCATTTTAGATGAACCCATTTTTGATGGAGTATCTAGTTTCTGAATTGCTTGAGTACAAAGCTTCTACTACTCAAATTTTTTGAATGAAATGCAACCTTTGCTTCTAAAGCAAAAAGAAAGAAAAAATTTAGTTAAATGATTGCAAACAAAAATGCAAATGTTGCCAATGAAAGCACTTTATTAAGGCATTTAAAATGCATAAGTAAAAACATCCAGTCACTGTAACATAACATCTTTATGAAAACTGAGATCTTTCTAGACATTTCTGGAATCATTTTTTCACCTTTTCATTAGGAAAAAACTATTTCAATTATCTTCATGGAAACACTTAATGGAGTTCATGGAAAATACAACAATCATACAGTTAGCAGTTTTCATTAGCCATTGTAAATTTAAATATAGGGATGTTATTTCATTTTTGCATTGGAGTCTAATGTCAATAAATTTTCATCCTGACAGCTTGAATGTCACAGTATCCGTAACAGATTTTTGCAATATCTTTATTGCCTAAAAATTGTTTCTACATATTCTATGGAAATAGTAATAGATACATGAAAACCCCAAGCTCAGTTTTACTACTTTACACGCAAGAGGCATACAGACTCCAAAATTAGGAAAAATCCAGGAATTCAATCATCCCCGATGCCAAACACAGCCTCTTCTGAGAACACTCCATAACCAGAAAATCTTGCCTTCATCCTTACCTTTTTTCAATGAACTCTTCAACCAAGTGATGCAAAACTGAGACAAATTGTACACCCCCAATGCTTTCAAGGGTAGCTGAGTTGGCAGCATCTTTATATTGCAATGAATGAGACCTTTGCCCCTGCAATGCCTTTCTAGCAGAACAGTCTAAAACCAAGTCCAAGGCAAAGGCTAGATAATTCAGATTCATTCTTTGGGCAGCACGGGGGAACAGAAAACATAGCTTTTGTCTCAGAAAACAGCAGTATTGTGAAGGGTTTTTTTTTTCATTTTCAGTGAGAAACAGGATAATGAATATCAGCTCCTCCAGAAGGGTGAAATAGACAAGGTAGAGGAAAAAAATCCAATTACATCCCTATGCCATGCAACAATCCAACAACAACAACAAAAGGGCAGACTTATGAATGTATATATAACGTATACTTTAAGGACAGGATAGTACAACTGAAATTATTGTTACTTAAATAATTTCAGACTTTTATTGTTCCATTCTTTGTGGAATTTATTTCTTCTGACTGTTGCCAGAAGAAGTCATCCACCCCTCCCCTACTCAGGCCAGGATTAGCAATCTTTTATTCTTTGCCCTGATGCCCCAAACAGAGCTTCTAATTTAAAATCCTATTTTGGCAAAACATTTAAATGTAAGAAGATTCCATGACAATCCATTTAAGTGGTTTGTGCATATATGGGGTCTGCATGTAGCAAGATAGAGAGAGAAGTAGAAGAAAGGAAGGAAAAAAAGTGGGTCCAAAACTGACACCATGGATCTTGAGTCTATTCAGCACAACACTACCTAAAGCAGATATAATTCTCCTCACTTACTCACATAGGAAAGTGAAGCTCTCTTACACACTCTCTCTTTTTTCTTACCACACTCAGATACTCATCCTGTGTGCATGCCTTGCAGTCACACACAAAAACCCTACATGCAATGCCAAAAACGCCCTATGGAAATAGTAATAGATACATGTTACATCTGATGTAACATCACAACTCCAAAGCCTTAGAGACCAGCAAACAGCTGTAGCACTGAGCTCTTAGAAGACCATGATTCTAAGAAGAAAATTTCATCTTAAAAGAGATAGAAAGGTGAAGCTGACTGCTTAATTCTATAATTAGTTATTCAAAAAGCACTCAATTGCATTTTGCATCACATGGAAAGTAAAAAAGGATTTCAGACACAAAATATCAAGATATAATCAATTTGTCCTTCAAAAAAATGTTGATACTGTATCTCTCAAAATCTCATAGTTAATAATTGCCAAGGAAAACTAATCAAGAAATGTTTGAACTCATGAGTTTGGACTCACTTTACCATGTCAGCTTCCTGTTATTTTAATCCCTTAACCTCTGAGTTAATTTTATGATTACAAATATTGGAAAAAATAGAACCGTATTTAATTATGAATTATCAACAGACACGATCATTAATAGAGTACATTTCATCTCACTAGTTACGTATCTGGCAGTCTAATTGTTTGTAAGCCTCAAAGCACATGTATTGCTCATTCAAAGTTTAACAAACTCTGTTTAGAAGTTCAGCTGGGGTGAGATAGCCTTTAAAAATCTAATTAACACTATTTTTTGTCTCTTTCAACTTAGATTACCTACTTCACATGCAGTTAGCTGACTTACGGATAAAAATAAATTAACCTATTTGGTCTGCTTGTGAATGTAATCCCATCCAATAAATCTGTCTGAGGCAGAGTCTATTTTCAGTGCATCCTTTTTCTTCAGGTATTTCCTTTCTCCTTGGAGGCATACATATATCCAGTTTATGGGAACAAGGAAGCACAATTTCCGAGACACAATTCTAGTATCCCTTAAAAGATTTCTGAATAATTGTACGTGCTATCATTATTGTGTCTCCATGTCCATCTACTAAAGCAAAAAAAGTTGCCAAGAAAGTAGACAACCTCTCAAGTATGTGCAAGTCCAGGTAAGACCTGCACTGAGCAAAGAAGGAACTCACAGGAAACATCTTCTACAATACATCACGCTGTTTCCTATACGAGATTCTATTTTTCTCAGACTGACAAACTTACAGAGTGAATGAAAGTCTGCACAATTGGTCTCCAAAATAAAATTTCATCACGTTACACCATCTGAACGTTTTCTAGAATTCAATACTCTTGTGCCTTGAAAATTCCCACTTTACACAGTTCTATGAATTTAGAATTTTGTTGAAGAGAGAAAAAAAATCAGAAAGGAAATAGACTGGTGTAGTCTTACTTACTCCAAAGTTTATTTGAATTACTTTTCAACTTATGTTTGATCATAATGATCTCAATGCAGCAAGGATTTCTAGGCCCATTCACCCAACCAGCAAGATACATTGCAAACCTACCACACAGTTATAATTACGACTGCAGTAAAGGTAGCCCAGCTGGACAATGAATCAATGCACTTTCTTGTGGGCATAAATCTAGGCCATGAGCAAGTGATATCTCAGTATTATATAATATTTTGTTACTTCACAGGATCTATTTTTCCTTTGTAAGCAGCATAGTCTGAATGTATTTATAGAACAGAGCAGGTTGTTGTTGGGGACCTACCATCCATATATGCATTTTGAGGAATCTTGGAGTAGAATTAATATGACTGACTGAATACTGACTCACAGGTGAGTACATGTGAGGTCCTGGAGCAAACCTCTTAGTCTACTTTCATCAAAAAGGAATACAACTCAAATGCCCCAAGATGTGAACCAAAGCAGAGGTAAGTGAGGGCAATTCATAAAGTAGATGCAACTTTTTATCTCCTTTAGGTTTCAAATTAACTTTCTGTGATTTTTTTAAAGGGTATTGATCTATCACAGTCCTAGAAGAGATTCTGCAGCACTGTTTGCAGTATGTACATTATTTCCTTCATTTGCAAGTCTCTGCCAATTCATCAAATTAGCAAAAAAACATATTAGAGTTTTGGACATAAATAAAGCAAATATTGTATTATCAAAAGTCAGCTAGGAAGACAATTGAAAACTGATTGCATTTACATATAGATTCACTTCAGACTCTCCTGACTTTGTAGACATAAGTGTGGAAAATTACTAATGAACAAGCCATTGGATTTCTGACTTCCTACATGTAATCAGTTCCTCCATCAATAAACCATCTTCATTAAAGATTAACAGAGCCATGGAGTTTTGTTTTCCCCTTCTGGCAATTAGTCAATGAATGATATTTAAGTTACCCACTAAGCAAGGAATGCTTTTACGACAAGAGTTTTTAAGGTGGGAACAAGGACAGCTAGGTGGAAATTATTCTCTAAGAAACAGAATTGGGATCCTTTGGAAGGGTAAAAATAGCAGGAAGGTAGAAGGTAAGAAAAGGTGTTTTAAAAATATATTCAGTTTTCTGTTGCCCATGATTTTCTCCCTGTTAAAGAGGCCTTTATACAAACACATTTACTTCCTGTATAACTTATATCACTCTGTATTTCACAGCTGCACCCAGCTCTTAATGCTGAAACTTCCTCAGTTAAAAATCCCCTGTGCCCATCTGGGTGCCTGACCTCCCTGGGCATCAAGAACAACATGATTAAAGGAAAATTGGCTCCTACTTTGTCTTAAATCCCATTCACAGATACTCATAATTACACACCCTATCAGTCTACTGAAAGGCATGCCAAGGAGCATTAGATTATCATTTTTTTAATGATATATATGATAAATATATAAATATATTACAAAATTGTATACTCTTGACACTAGAAGTTCATGATATTAACACAATTCTCAGAACATTTTAATTCCATATAATAAAATTTGAAAAAAAATTGCAGCTGGTTTTGCCAGAAAAGGAGTAAATTTTCAATTGAACCTGTAAGACTTGTATGAACCAGAAGAATTTTCTCATATTATCAAGGTGCAGGGTTTTTACCATGTTGCTGAGCTTAGAAACAAGTTTAAAGTTCTGCATGTGTTCCTACCTAAACTCCCCAGTTAGACACCTTGATGGAAAAATAAATAATTTGAAATGAAAATGTTTGGCTTAAGATCAATGAAAATTCTAATATTGATATAAAGAGCCATGGGTTTCCTTCCTTTGGACATAATCATGTCCAAACACAAAATGTATGTGGCAACTTATTAAAATTTTAGGCCATCTATTCTTTAAAGCAAACTAGTGGTTTTCAGGTTTGTCTCCTTGCTATTTGTGGGATTTTAGAAAGACCTGCTGTTTAGTAAGCTCTTGCCTTCCCTCTCACCTGCATGCTTGTGTAGCAAGCTTTTGGTAGGGAGGGCTCTCAGCCCAATCAACTCCCTGAAATAGTTCTTAATTTTGCTGTGTCATTCCAGTATCAACACAAGAAACACTGGAGTTCATCAGCCTTAGTTTTTGATTGGTCTGAGCTATCCTGTAAATCCCAGCCAGAGATGATATAAAAGATAAAGCCAAACATTGTCTAAGGCAGATCCTGCTCTTCCTTCTGTGGGTCATTTTTTTCTATTAAACTGTTTCTAGCTCCAAGATGAATTTTTGCAGCTGCTTCATGAACTACCCTGGTGAACTGAGCAGAAAAACAACCAGAAGGAACAAAAAAGCAGGATGACAGGATGATTCTTTAACTTCATCCACTGTTCAGTGAGGCTTGTGAGAGACATTAAACTCTATTTAAATAGGCCTTTATGTATAAAATAAACTAATTTCCATCAAATGAGAGTGAAATAAAGCTTACTATTGAAGACACTTTTCCTTACAGGAAACAATGGGTAAGTATTTTAAAGGAAGAGTCTAATAATAAGAAACCCAAAGATGTCTGGGGAAAATCACTGCAAATTTGTGGGTCTTTTTTTCCTAAAAGAAAAATAATCCTTTTCAAGATGATACAGTTACAAGTACAAAAGAAAACTTTGGTCTGCAAAGAAAATAAAAGCCTCTAATATCTAATAAGAATTACAGTCTTACAGGCTTTTGTTTTAAGGCCATGTACATATTCAGTTAGGACTTGTTATATCTGAAGTGTTTTTATATGTAACTAAGAAGGTGTGGATTCTATAGTTTTATGGTAAGGTTTAAATACAAGCATGACCCTTTGAAGAAATTCAATACTGTCAGAGGAAATACCATTTCCCTTATTTGACTGTGGACATAAAATACATATATTTTATACAGGATCATTTTCAATTAATACAGTACCTTCAGTTAGTTCACCACACACTATATTTATACTATCCCAAAGCAGAAGCAGAATGATGTGCCTGGGGAATAGAAAAAACATTTTAGCTATGTTGAGTATTTTTTTCATGTGTCAAAATACACTTATTAAAGGAGAAAAGGCCACCTTCTTTAACTCCAGGAGAAATGTTGACATACAGAAAAAAAAAATCAGAAGGAAATAAGGTTGTTTTCTGAAAATAGTAAGATATAATTTAAAATACTGAATAAATAGTGTTGCATTTGGCTGAGAAAAAAAAATTATAAAGGAAACAGTTTGGATGTTAAAGAGTTATAGGTTCAGGTTCCTAGTGAACACAAGAACCCTCAGGGAAAATAAAAGCTGTTATTTGTATCTGTAAAAGAACTCACAGCAGATGAAAGAAGGGTAGATTTGTATTCAGCCCTTCCTCCTTTTCTCACTTTGTGAAAAGCTAACCACCTCCTAACAACCTCTTAAAATACGTACCAGCCACTCATTGTTAAAGCACTTAACCCTAAGTCTGATAACCTAAAATCCATCTTCTGTCTCCTCTGCTGGAAATGTGGTTGGTTTCATTGTCTGAGTGCTCACAAAATATGGACGGGGGTGTTGAAAGAACAAACAACTTGCAGTCAAATACTTCTTGAAGGAAGTGAATTAGCACATTACCTGTGGGTTTCTTTCACTTATTTGTTATTGCAGAAATAAATCTAGCTACCTTTATCATAAAAAGGCTTACATGTTCTCTAAGGGCCTTTCTCTTCACTATGTTCCTTGCACAGTTTTCAGTTGTGATCACTATCATCAATAACAGCAGAATGCAGATCAACCAATGTATTTTTTTAACACTGAATAGAAGTATTCATCACAAATTATATAATTCATTGACCATAACATGAAAATTGCAAGTTATGATGCAAGATTCATTTAAACTATACACCAAATAAAGAAGGGAAAATTTTCTTGATGAATGCAAGGATCATTACAAAGATATACATCAATTACATAGTGACAAGCTTAGCTCTTAAATCACTTCACTCATTTCTAGATATAATTTCTAACTATACCAATTCTTCCAGATGGTCTATGAATGCTAACTATCTTTAAATGACCACACTTGAGAAATATAACTCATTCCATTCCACTACTTGGAAATATGAAGATACAATAAATTATGATATTACTGGTTTTACTCAAAATGGAGGACAGATCATGATATAGTCACCAAACCAGACAAAACTAACTCCCAGAGCAGGTGGTCCCTAATGCATACCATACATATTTCTTGATCAGTCTTTTTACCATTATCAAAGTACAAAGGCTTTTCTAGTTTTAAAGGTATTTGCCAAAGTGACAGAATGTGTTAGACACAATATTTATTAATATTAATTATTTTCTTGTTAGTCATAACACACTTTAATAATCTAACAACTGTATCTCAAATATCGAAGAATGATTTTGAATTAAATATGACACACCATATCCTGATGTAAATGTGTTTGCTTCTCAGACTGATTTTTTGCTGTGGTAAAAATCTGCATGTCAAATCACTCAAGCTGCTGTTGTTTGTCTGGGTATACCAGAACTAGAGACATTAAGTTTTAAAATACCTTTGCATGAAAAAAAGATATTTAACAAACCAAACACAAATATATTTAAACAAAATAGTAAACAAGTGAAAATTTTGCCAAGCTAGTGAGAAAAGGGAAATATATTTCTGGACACATATTTCTAGATCAAAGTCCCATATAGAAAATATGATAAATATCTCTCTCCTAAGACACCAATACCTCATTTCCTTTACTAGGTCCCAGTGTGGTGCTTTTCTGATTGCAAGCTAAATGTACAGAGACAACAGATAAATTAAGTATTCCTGTTATTCCAAGTCAGTTATGTCCCACTTCATAAATCCAAGAATTGGATCCATACACATTCTTAGGACATTTCTTTTTTTTTTTAATTAAATTCCTGAAGTGCTTCATGAGGGACTTTGGTGCTTAGCATTTTGTCTGTCCAGTTCAATGGCTTCTTTACAGACCCCTAACTCTTCAAACACAGTCCTTGTTACCTATTGATAACAGAGAAGTACTGTGCAATCATGACTTGACTTATATTTATTAGTCATAATAAAGATTGAGGGAATTGTTTTTTCCTAGTACTTTAGCCCTGTTTTAATTTAATCTCTTAATTGTTTCAATTCACTGCCTTCCCAAAAACAATATACTTCAGCATGGAATAATCCATTGAATCATGTTTCAGATCAGATCCATGAGTGCTCTTTCCCTACACGAGCATTTCAGAGACATTGAAGTCCCTGAATTTTTCTTCCTATTTTTCACAGTTCCAGTTTTCTTTACTGACAGAGACGTGGTTTTTGGATGCTTGATTAGTTATTAATTATGCGTATGTTTACGAACAAGAATGTGACCATTATGATATCCATGATGTATATTGAGACATTTAAGTTAAACTAACTATATTTTTTTGTTGCTGCATTCAAGACACATGGTTAAAATGAAAAAACAAAGAACAAGCAGGAACCTGATGGTTTCCAAGCTTCAGGAAGGAATTTAACTTGAAGCAAGTCAGGGGAAGAAAAATCACAAGTACTAGAATCACAAGTTTGCAATTCAATTATTAAACATCAGCAAACCATTTGGAATTTTTTTAAAACATAATTACTATTCAGTGTTCAGAACTCTAGATTTTCTGCTTAAAAGAGCAGTCACTTTAGGGCTAGTGATTACAAACAGTGTGTGAATTTTCCATTTTTAAAAAATTAATTTATTATAACAAACACTGAATTTTTCTGTTTCTTGAAGTCAGACACTGATATTAATGTTACTACTTTGCCTTAATATTGGCAAATTGTAAGTTTACAAAGAGATTTAAAACTACAAATAAATGTGTTAGATATAAATGGCATGTACCTAAGAGGGTCTGCTGAAGAACTGTTTTATTTCTTTTCCAATGAAATCCATGGCACTTGTGGCAATAAAATAAAAAATACTGTTGAAACTATGCTTGTAGAATATGACATTTTCAAGGAATGTCTTTTACAGAAACCCTAGATTCTTCCAAAAATTACAGAAGTTTTAACCTAAAAATTTTCCCTATGCATTATTGAATTTGTGGATAAACATTAACATCACAAATAGAAACAAGTAAGCATGGATTAGTATGCTGAACCAAATTTCTGTTGTGGATTAAAAGTGTGTTGTTACATTGTAAGTGCTAATTGACATTTAATTTGTCCATTAATAATGCTGCTAAATCTCTTCTTCCTAATTAAATGGCATAGCATGCTAAACATAAACAAGAAAGATCAAAAGAAAACCCCAAAACCTGATATCTGAGCAGCCTAGAAAGCATAAAATCATTAAGTATGATATGAAATACAATTATATCGGTTACATAACATGGTAGCAATTTTTGTAACAAGTGCCAGTTTGACGTTCTCTTTCATAGTGACAGGATCAGTCCAAAGGTATAAAAATCACAACATCAAAGGTATAAACATCACAAGTTAATTGCTCACTAGCCAGGAAAGGCAAGATTTTGGGTTGAAACCATAACCCCGTGGGTGCTGCGCAGTATGGCAATTTATCCTTCCAAGATCACAGAAAGTATTGAAATATAAATGTGCAGAACACTACCACCTCCCCAGAAGAGAAAACATCTTGCATTACAGTGGACATCTTTCAGTCCTCAGCATCAGGTACAGGGCAGGAAATTCCTAACTGCACCACAGAAATACAGCTGGCTTGTAGCACTCTGCCATTGCTGGTTAAGCTGTTTTGCAACTCCAAAAAGGAAGAGCAGTATATAAAGGCACTACCTATTATTTGTGTAAGCCTCACCTCAAAACATTAAAGAATTTTTCTCATTTCAGCACCTGCTGATTAGAAGAAATGCAATGCTTTTAAATCCAAAATGTGATATTAACTACAAGATCTTTAACATGAAACAGAGCATATATACTTCATGAAATTTCATATATAACCTTACATGGGGTTTTTTTGTTCCTTCCTGCATGATATGCAAAATACATATTCATATAAAATCAGCTTTATGAGTCACTGCCTTAAGCCATCATTGATTGATGTATATAAAATATGCCTCTGTAAAAAAATCTATTCTACTCCATAAAAATTATAATTTATTTAAAAGTAAGTTTCACTGTACAATTGTGGCTGTAAATCACATTCGCAATCAGATTAGTGAAAGGCACGGTTCAGCCTGTCATCCTTTGGTTACAGTGGATTGGCTGATGTCATATCAAAAGGTTTATTTGCAATCCTATTTTCCAGTTTTAATTACTTATGTAGACCAGTGAACAATGATGCATTTGATATAAATTCAGTCCTTACAGTATTAATTCAGCCATTTCCTTTCAGTACTTTATGTCCTATAGAACAAATGCAAAATTATGTTGCAGTGGCTGTTACCTGTATTCAAAATGGTATATTAATGGAAATAATTCTGCAGTTTTAAGTATATTCTCTTGAAAAAAATCTACATTAAGCTTTTTTTTTCCTCAGCACACAGATAGCAACAGATTCAAATGAGGAGATTCTAATCCCTTTACCAGGTAGCAACAGATTCAAATGAGGAGATTCTAATCCCTTTACAACACTTTCAAACATGACAGTTTTCTTCTTCACTCTCCTTTCAGTAAAAAATTAACTGGAGCTACCATTCCATTACCTATATTCTAAACAGTACGTTAATGAAAATCATATTAACCAAGAGTTATATCTACATGCTAGTTCTTCCTAAGCCTCCTGTGATAAAATTTCCTCTATATTACAAGCTAGCAAGTAACTGGGGAAGCAAACATATAAAACTGAAGTTCTGGTACGAGAACAAAAAACCTCATTACCCCAGCCATGACACCATTGTGGGAGAGATCCAAAGCCACTCTTCTTCACCCTTTAAAAAACCCTAACAAAACTGTACCAGTTGTGTGGCTGAGGTTTATTAAGCATGGTTCCAGTTTATCAATAGTGGCACAAAAATGACAATTCTACTGTGATAAAATGAATATGAAGTTTCTGTTTTGCACATTACTGGTCTCTCCTACTCTTCCCTTTCTCACTCCTTGTGCACATCACTGCTTGGCACGATCAGCCAACTGAGTTCAACAGATGTTCCCGCTGTACTTCAGGGACATTGCCATTTTGTCATGTTTACAGGTGTGTTCTCACTGCAGAGAATTACAGCGAGCACAGTTTTGCAGCTGAGTGTTCTGCTGTCCCCACAGAGAGGCAGATGGATGATGATTCCTCCTGCTGTCAGGGTTTAGACTTTCTTGGGAAGACTTCTGGGCAGACAGCCCAGAACAGCAGCAATCCAGGGATGAGCTAGTTGGTACTAAGCAGACTTGGAAAAGGACACATTGCCTCTGCCACCCCATGGAATGCTGAAACCTGACCTGTCACTACTGAGTGCTGTCACCATACGGTACTAGGCCAGACAGGTCATCTGCCATGGTGCAGGTGGAGCTGTCCTTGCTCACTGCAGGTGTTGTGTGTGTGTGTGCACAAAGCACCGCTGCCAAACAGAGGAGAATGCAGCTTAATCTCAGGAGCAGGAGAAATCTTTGGAGGTTTCCTTCTAGTGTACTATGTAAAATGCCTAATTGCTCCATTCTCAAAGAACTCCCCATATTACAGACACATTCCAGTTAACTCTGTACAGAGAAAAAAAAACCTTCGTAAAAACTCTGTAGCTTACATTATACAGAAGTTCTATTATGGTAATGCAGTGATAATAGTACTTTCCATTTCCTAATACTAAAAAAAAAAATATCTAAGGCACTTCACCTACTTATTTCAGTGGTTGTGTTAAATATTATTGTATTAGAAAGCCTTTAACTGAGTTCTGCTAGGAGTTTGGAGAGGATTAAGGGCAACTTTTAAAGGAACAATTCAAATTTTATCTCGGCATCGATGGTGATTATAAAAATTCCACCCTTGGGTTAGATTTCATCATAATAGAAAAAATACAAATGAGAAAAATAATCTCTCAACGCTGAAATTTGTCTTGTTGAGTTTCACTGGGTTTACAAAAATCTTTATATATATATATATCTGTATTTTCTTTTATCACCTTTTCCCATCATCAAGTAATAATTTATAATGATAATTATTACTGATGTGAAAATTTGAATAGTCTTCCCTAAAGTCAAACCTAAGATTACTTAAAAAAAAAAAGAAAAAGGGGGTTTTGCCAGAAAATGCCCATTAAATCTTTGTAAGGGTAGACACAGTGCTCTTAAGGCAGCCCTTTCATTGAAAGTAGCTCTGTATTAAAGCATCCATATTAAGTAAGGTCTGAAACACAGAATCTTTTTGGAAGACAGTCTTGCTCCAAGACATTAATGAGAATTCTACCCTGCAGGTGGCACATGCTTTGGCATGACTTCAGCTGCAGCAGAAATTTGTCTTGGATACATCATCATATCAGAAGAAAAAAGATTTTCTGTCTAATGCTACAAATAAACAGAAAGATAAGGCTTGCTCCCATAATGGAACTCAGAGACTCAGACAAATGTCCTTTTTATTAACACCACTGAAATCTTATGGCACAGATCAGTTCTCCCAGCATCACACAAGGAAGAGATTTTTGAGTGTTGCACAAGAGAAACTATCAAATTTTTGGTTTACCATTTATATAGTGGATTCATGAACAACAAAAAAAACAGCTCAACACATAATTGCATAACTACATAGTGGATGGGACAACAAAAATAAAGGAAGTATTCAGAATACATGTCTGTCAAACAAGTGACCTTTCCCAAGCCTGCCAACATATACTTTTGGAATTTCTTCTGTTTGCCTGCATAGACTCACAGCCTTGCATGCTGCTACTGAGGTGTACCTGGCTTTGTGTGTGTTCTGCTAACATCTCTGGCTCTTTTTCTTTCCCTGAATCTGGAGCAACAGCTAATCAGTATCCTCCTTTATTATTTTTCCCTTTTATCTCAACCCAGTACTTTGAAAGGTATTATATATACTGCTTTACCTCTGTAATTTTCAACAAAAGTTTGGGTTACACATAAATACCTGAGACTCCCTTACTCTGCATCTTCTTTTGTTAAATGTGAGCTCATGAAATCAACTGACGTTTAAGGAATGAACCTGCTGTAGTTTGGAGTACTGCTGGCCTGTGCAATAAATATAACCTGTCTCAAAGTAGGCAAGGAAGAAAAAAAAGCAAGAAGTGAGGCTGAATTAATCTACATATTTGCTGACTTGCCTGAGACTACAGTAGTGTATTGAACTAGACTTTAGAAAAGCATAATTTTCATTTGATTATTCCAGGCAAGTACTACCAGCACAAACATCTTTTCATTTGATGCCAGATGGTTGCTTGTACTCTGCTTTTCTCCCATAGCATGAGGCACTGATGAGGTTGAAAATCAATGCCTTTCACATGGCTGTAGGAGCTCAGTATGTTCTCACCTCTGCTGCTGCCTGCTGTCTAAAATCACTCCCAGGCACCATTAAGAAAAAGGCTGAAACCCCATTCAGGAATGCCTGCCTGCCTGAAATTTTATACTTACCAAATATCTTACCTATGGGTGAAAATGACAACAACCAATACCATGACAAGGGATACCCTCAGTCATAATAAAAGCTGATAGTTATAATTACAATTTTTTAAAAAAGGAAAGGTTGATACATGTGAGACAGAAAAGCATCAGGCTTCATTCTTATTCTGGCTGCACAAGACTGAGAAGTAATGGGGAAGAAATTTCCAAACAATCTCAAACAAGGAAACCAAAGTCATGAAAGACTAATGTTTGTACTGAAACCCTCTCAACTTCTGTGTAGATGAAGCCAGAAGAAGGCTCCCCTTCTTTCTGTCTCGCTATCCTCATCTTCTTCACCTCCTACTCCAACAGTTCCTGGCTAGATTGCTGGTAAAAATGTAATTCTCTAATCTAGCTAAACCTTGCCACTTAAAGGGAAAAGGTTCTGCCCTTTCCTCCTCTGCTGGCTGGTAAAACTCCTTTCTTCTTTAAAGTCTGCTGCACAGAATCTCATATATTGGTGCTCCTGGAGCCATATTTTAAATTACAAGGAGTGAAAATTTCTGTAGAATCCATTACACTAACCCTTCTGAAACAGGCTGATAAACAGCTGATCTTGTGTGTTACTGAGTATCTCATGAGGCTAATTTACAGTTCCTCAGAGAAAACTGAGGTAAAATAGCCCCTGCCTGTGTTTCCTCTCAGAGAGCATACTATGCAATGTCCCAGGAATATTAGCAGCAGTAATATTTTCCTTCTACCATTTGCAGCCAGCTGGAATAAACATGAACCTTGAGGGTCACACAGTGGAGGGTTTCACCTCACCTGCAGAGTCAGCAGGGCATGTGTCTGACAGAGAAATACCACACAGTGAAGTCTGCTGGCTGTTTAATCCAGGTCTGTGGGGGGATTTGCAGTTTGTGGGGTGATAACCATGCAGTCAACATCAACTGATTTCTCTTATTCTATCTTCACCTAAATCAACCTAAGTTACCAGAACCAAAATGTTTCTGATGCATTATGTCATGCAGATGTTTGTACTTCATCTTGCATCATATCAGTACATGTTTGATATTACTAATCTTACACAACATATCATAATCTTTTCTTGAGAGTCAACTTCTGATCTTTTAAATTATTCTGTATTATCTGCCTGACCATTTATACCAAACTGTACAACACTTTTCTGAACTATAAAGACTGAACTTTAAAATCTGAACTCTAAAGTCTTACTGTAATACATATTTTTGTAACAAACTCGGAAGCTTTTGTAGTCTCCTGGATGATCTATTGTGTTTCTGGCAGTTAATACTATACCATTTCTGTAGCAGAAAACAAACTTTAGAAGCAAAGGTTGCAAAAACTTTAAAACCCAATACACTGCTCTGGATAATATCAAGGCTATTAACTATACTGTTCCACTGTTTTCAATACCCAAATCCTTACCTGTATTCAGTGGACCAGTACAATATAACAGATTCCACTTCATATTTTACTCTCTATTTGAGAAAGAGATTTGTTGACACTCAAACCTACATTTTTCCTTTCACTTCCTTACATTTAGGGAACAAAAAAAGAACCTTATCCTTACACATGAGTAAATGGAAAATGCCATTCACTAAGCCAATATGGGCACTATTTTCAATTTCTCTCATTCTCTCTGCAAATGCTCATAAGTCATCAGAAATAGGGATGAACCCCAGGAAATTTAGATTAATCCCTTTCCATCACTTTGAGTTTTGACCTCTTGATTTAAAATGAGTAACATCTGTATTGCCATCATATATACATTTTCCTTTAATTTCTCTGATTACCTAACATGTGCTATTTAGTGTCCCGGGCCAGCCTTGTTTTGTTAAGCCAATATTTGCCAATTAGTAAAGGACCATTTCCTTCTGCAACTGGTAATGAGAGCAACAAACAGTTAACCCCTGTATTGCCTAGCAGAGTAATTATGGTCCTGATAGATACAGAACAGCTTATTCTCTCCTTTGTATGCCAGTTCAATAAAGATTTTTATTAATAATACAGGACTTCTGTGGATTAAAGATAAAAAAAAAATCGTACTCTGGCATGATTTATTTACTTTTCCCTTAGCTTAGTGTTTTTTTCTGAACCATCTACTCATGTTAAAGAACATTTGCAGCAATATATACATAAATCCTGATTAGGCTATTTGAGTTCTACCTGCTAATGATGCAATTAGTTATTGAGCACTCCTTGTACTGTGGTAGGTCATTTCTCTTACAGAAGCAGGTTGTTCGTCTGGCCTCCTTTCAGAAAGGCCATCTTTTCCCGCTGAAAGAAGCCATTTTCATTTGATTTTATAAAAACTTTCCTAAAATGTAACTACTTGAGCTGCTATTCTCTGTGGTGGATGGCTGCATCAAGCTTTTGAGGAAAGCACAGAATGGACATTGAAAAAATTAGGCCAGGGAAATTACATTTTTATAATGTTAAATCTCAAACTTGACATTTTGACAAAGAGTACTTTCAGTGTTTCACTATTTGTAAGCAGGGTCGTGAATTTTTTTGCCTGAGAGCAAAAAAAGTTAAGTAGCCCAGCCTGTTTTTCCTCAGAAAAAAAAAAATCAGTCTGTTTTTTTTGACTGAGTTGCAAACTGTTGAAAAGACAATATGCACATATTCAGATTTTAGGAATCTAAATCTCTGCGTGCACTAAGTATCCTTACATCAGTTTGCAGTGCACATACAGTCCTCACTGAAAGCCCAGCCAGGAATAGAAGGGATTCTCTCAGTGCTATTCTTACAGATTGAACATGCTTGCTGCAGATAAAGACCTGTTCAGAGAAGCTACATCTGAAATTGGGAGCAGGGGGTGGAACTGAGAGAAGGAAACAGAGGCAGGTATTGAGATACCTACTGAGATAACTGAGCTAAAGTTAAGTTTTGTCAAAGATAAAAAGTACGTTAAATACTCTGAAAACGAAGATTTTTAGTGCATTTTCACATTAACACAGGGAAATATAACTTGCAAAAACTATTTTAAAGTACAGAATTAAATGGTGCCAAATATTATTTCTGCTATCAATAATCTCAGATACGACTAATTACCACATAGACACTGTGCAACATGTGTAGATCTGTTTAAGAATTTCATTTGATTTAAGGTAGGAAATAGTCTCTGCAGGAAAGATCTCCTTCCTCAGCTGAGTAACTGAACAACACCAGCTCCCTCCATCAAATATTTCCTGAGGGGTGCATAGCATTCAAATACAAACACTGCGTCTTAGAAAAGTGAGAGTTTGATAAAAACTGAAAAAAAAATGCTGAAATAATGGCATAAAGGCTGGCATAAAGCAGAAACTATCAGTTTTGTACCAAACAGACAAATGGGCTTTGCAGGCTTGTAGGTATTTACAGTTTATAGACACTCTAAAGAAGTTCCAGAAAAAATAAATTTACTTTAAATGTTGGGAATCTTACTATTTCTCACTGAAAATTGGTCCTTTCCTACCCATTTTCAATACAGAACTGGCATTTCCCTGCATCTCAGTGTTGATTTCCACAATGTTAAGCTATTCAGATTCATTCAAATCACAAATATTCTCATTTTTAAGCAGCACTCACTCCAAGTCAATCCTTTAGATCTTACTATTTCACTTGTTACTTCATTTTCTGAAATGCTAGATGGATTGGTCACTACTGGAATTGGTTCCTTTTGTCTGGGTACCATCTAGACAGAGAAATAGTTCAGTTTTAAGAGATCCTAAAATTAAATTATCACAGATAAAGTCGAACAGAATTTCATAGTGTTTTCCAGGACAGAAATCAAATCACTTTGTTACTCCTGTCATGGTCTGGTTCATGTTACTATACAATGGCCCTAATCAATAAAATCCAAAATGTTTTACGAAGTTTTTATTCTGAAATGGTGAAACCCTTGTCCATGATAGTTTGTTGGTATTTTTAATATCCTATGAATTCCAAGTATTGGTGTCAATTAAGTTTTATGGGCTTTTACTCTAAAGGCATGAAGACACTGATCTGTCATGGAAAATACAACCCAAACTCTGAAAGCATCTCTAATGTATCTTCACTTAGATCTAGGCACACCTGTATGCCTTTATAGTGTTAAATACTACTTTATCACAGTCCTACTTTACAGGAACCATACTAATGAAAATAATTTCCAAGGACTGATGAATTGTGTGTTATTCTTATGGAAATACGTGTACTTGGGAGGCAACTTGGGCAAAATTTTCTGTCACAAAATACTTAGGATGAGTTACAAGTAAACTTTAATCAACTCTCTAGCCTGAAAAATCTATTAAAACCAACCAACCAAAAGAAAAAGCAGAGCAAAAAAAAAAAAAAAAAACCAAAAAAACAAAACCTCCACACAGGCGAAGACAGAAACAAAAGCCAAATAAATTCTTATAGGTTGAGATAATGGAGCAATGACAGCAAGAATGATTTGACATATTTTTTTTACAACAACAGATATACATTTGAAAGGCAATAAATCCAAACAGTTCCTCATATAGTTGGAGAAACCATTATCTCCACTTAATAATATACTTCACTGAGCTTCTAAATTGTTAGGAAATTGTAGAAAATTTGCCTGCCAGAAAACCTGATGACATGAAGGAAACTCCTGCTGCCCTATTTCCTGCTGAGACCAGAGGCTGAATGCAAGAGTTCACATGCGAAGGTTTCACTTCTTTCCACTAGGTCTCAGGTGTCTCCAACTTGTACTTTGCCAATAATATGAAACAAACCCAAACTGAGGACAGTTTGTGGCTTTCCCACCAAACTCTGAGATGAAAATAAGTAAAGGGCAGCATTGATTGAAGTATATTGACAGTGAAAGGGCCTTACAGAATTACTTAGAATTTTGAAACATATCTGTCTCCTTCAGATGCAAAGAAAAGACTAAAAACACTAAGCAAGACTTACATACACAAATATTATTGACAAACCAATCATAAAGCTTGAAACAATATCTGTGCTAAATTAATTCCCACTTGATCCCAATGATGTTCATCCAGGAACTTTAATACCAGCCCTGTTAGTATTCCAGTGCGCATCAAAACACCTGATGGAAATCTACAGTAGCAAGATGAAGGGGGAAGAAAGGGAGGGGCAGCATTCTCAAGACTTTTGGCAAAGAGAGACAGAATCATAGCACCAACACAAGAGGAGAGAGAACTTCCAGCAGTGGCTCACAGGTAAGACAATTTCTCCACAGACTTCATGGTTTTCAGGGCTGACTTGAGCAATTGTTTGTGCATTCAGGTGATTTTTTCCTGCCATTATTTTGGCTTGCCAGAATGGATTTGACTACCGTGGCCCTGCTGTGGACTACAAAGTACAGCTGCAGCACAAGAACTCTGCTTGAGAGAGATTCTATCTATAAGATTCAACCAAAACCTTCCAATCTAACTCCTGAGAGAATTATCAAGATTTTAATACAAAAAAAGTCATAGTAAGAGATGAATTTTTCTGCTAAGAACACTAAAAGCAATATTTATATGTTTCCATAAATTTCCCAAATGTCTGTAAATTTAAAATGTCAACATGATCTAAAGATCCAAAAATGTTTTCATCACTTAACGTAAAACCCCCCATAAAAAACAAACAAGCAAAAAAAAAAAAAAAAACCACAAAACCCCAAAATAAAGCTAAAAACAAACAAACAAAAAAAAAAATAAAAACAAAAACACAAAAAAAAACCACCAGAAAAACCAAAACCTGTCAGGAAATTTTTTCATTTAAATATTAGTCTCTACAGGTTTTCAGTGCATCCTCACTGGTAAAAAAATTCCTAGATTAAAACCACTCTAAGGGTTAAGAGGACACATGACCTCAGGGCTACAATATGAAAGGTAATAATGTAGAACATGGCATAATGAATTAAGGAATCTGCTGGACACTGATCTCATAAACTAAGAGTGCAGAAATAACCTGCAGAAGAGCTTCATTTTGCCAGATGACTCCATGTACTTTTAATAGAGGTTATAGGCAGATCAAAAGATTTCAAGTTTTTCTTAAACTGCCTATGTACTCCACTAACAGCAGGACAAAATCTGTCCTCAATTATACCACTGCAAAATCAGGCATTTCATGGACTTTGATGTATTGGGAATCCCACTGGCATAGTCAAGGGCAGCACTTGGCCAAATATATCTTAATTCAGAAGCAGCATCTATTGCCTACAATAGCTTTTCCCAGAGAATGGCTGGGAAACTCTGCTGATACGGTATAGAGGCACAAGTTTTTTCTGCAAGATTTTCATAAGAAAAGTGACTTGAAAACAACCCCATTCAAATAAAATTGTCTTTCCAAGTTCTACTATTCAATTTTAAGAAATGCTAGAGAAGAAGTAAACTGGGATTTTTTGAAGGGGTTAAAATTAGTTTTTCTTCCCTCTTCACTCAGTCTTCTGATTCCTAGATTTTCTGTAAACCACTTGAGCTCTAATGCTACCTAACAAGCTAAATGTTACTGTTTTATTAATAGTGATATCATAACACTGTGCTGTGACAGTATATTTAAACCAGTTTCCTAAGCCCAAAGCATAGAATAATGGCAATTAAGAAACAAGTTTATGCACTATTGTTAGCTCTCAGTCTGAAGATGTCTTACAGGACTGCACCACTAAAATGCCTGCTGTCATCCTGCAACACATCATCAAAGTAGGTCAGGCATGTCTAGCTCTGAGATGGACATATTTCAGAATGTAAATTTCCCTCAGTTAATACTGTTAAGGAACTCATGGGCCAGGCAAAAAGAAAAGCTTATCTACAACAGTAATACTTTGCTCCACCAAAAAGAAAGTGGAAATAAACCTTTTTGGGTTCCCCCCCCCCCCCCCCCCCCCCCATAAAAACAGGGAGAAAATGTTGACATCCATCAAAATGATTTTAATTTGTTCTGGGATTTTCAAAAGAACCTGATCTTCTTACATGTTCACATCCTACTTAGGCAGTTTCAAAATCCTTCCTGCATGCACAGAGAAGCTGACAGATTGACAATATAATGACTTGAATCTTTTATTCCCCAAACAAGAACACCACAGGCAAGGGATGAGGCCAAGACTTTTCACTCCTTCTTTTCTGTGCCTTAACCCTCACCTGGAGGGAGCCACTCAGTAGTCAAAAGGACATTTTATCTTGCAAACCAGTGTGATTTTCAATCTTTTTATTAGCAAGAAAGATAGTGAACATACAGAATTGTCTACAGTTTCTAAAAATAATGTTTTGTAGCAATCCTGAGCAGAAGACCATTTGCATATAGAAGATGCGGCTAGTGAGCCACAAAACACTTAACCTGAGTAGGATGGGACCTGTGCTGTGCAGTGTGGTGCTGTGACACACGTAGAGCTTAGACTCCAGGTCAGTGTGTGATGGACAAATCTCTTGCCTGCAGGGTAACCTCAGCCTGCTCATTATAGAGGAGGATTCTGCAGGTAACTCCCCTTTGGTTTCAGCAATTACACCCCCTGCATCACCTTACCTTTATCTAAAACTGCAGCATGAAGTTCTCACGTAAACATCCTCTCTGTTCAACTGTAAAAATGATGAATAGAACTATTTTCTGGCAAGGGAATTGAATAACAGCTCGAATGACCAAAATGGGGTAACCCTTCCTACAGACAGGGGCTGCATGATGCACTGCAGGTTGGTGGGAGGCACATTTGGTGCTGCACAGCCCAGGGTTCCCAGCATCTGAAGGGATAAAGATCATAAGAAAGGCAATAAAGCTGATGAAAGAACAAGATTTATGAGAAGTATCTGAAAGGATAGCTACCTGAAAAGTGGCTGTAGTGAGGTGGAGGTTGGACTTTTCTCCCAAGGAAAAACAGACAGGATGACAAGAAATTATCCCAAGTTGCACCAGGGGAGGTTTAGATTGTATCTTAGGAAGAATTCTTCACTGAACAGGTGGTCAATTGGAGCAGGCTATCCAGGGAAGTGGTGGAACTGCATCTCTGGACACTCATCCCTAGAAGTGTTCACAAAAAGTCAAGATATGCTGCTTAGGGATGTGGTTTAGCGAGGAAGTTGTAAGTGCTAAGTTAACAGTTGGAATCAATAATTTCTGAGGTCTTTTCCAACTTAAATGATTCTATGATTCCATAAATATCTATAATATTGTCTCTTTCATCATTGCGCTAGTTCTCAAAAATAGCATTTTAAATGATACAGATTTTATAGAGTCTGATTTCCTTTCTTATTTGACATCATAACTGACTAGCACCTCATGGTGCAAAACACTGTTCTTTTGAGGTGTGAGATTTAAAGACACTTCTCAGCATTTATTTACAATTTCACATAGCAGTACTATTTTTCTAAATCAACATACACTGCTGTAGAACAAGTATGAAATTTAGTGTGTAGGAGAAGAGATGAATCTCTAATTAATGGAGCTTTAATTAATTAAGCTAATCCAATTAATCTGTACTTTGACTTTCCTTCAGTACCCCATCTTCTAAGCTTGTCTTAGATATATAATTCTTACAAGGCAGTGGTGCAAGAAAACAGCTTGATAGAATTAAAATAGAAGAAATAGGTAAGAAATGGGCAATGCCAAAATTTGCTACCCTTGAAGTTCTGCCTTGAGGTTTTTCAGTGGAATCTGTATCCAAGTAGAAAAAAATGATACATTACCACCTGAGGCAGAATCAAAATAATATTGCAAGTATTTTTAAGCCGCTAGTTTAAAATAGGCACTTTAAAAGAATACAAGGACAGCTCAATCACACCTCACTATAAAAAGTCCAAAGAAACTTCTCTTTTTTATTTCAAGAACACTGCACAGAGACACATGAAAGTTTATAGTATAGCACCTAAAAGAGAAACAGGCTTTGTATCAACACTTCCAATAGAATCCAACCAAGAAAAATAAGAGATCTCTGCTGAGAAAAACAAAAAAATAAACAAATAGTGAAGTATATCTGCCAAGGTCTTCTAGGACTATACTAATATTACTCATCTGAAGAGTAATGACTCTTCCTGCCCCAAAGCAGAACTATTCACATAAAAAGTACTAGGAAAAGGGACTCTTAAAATGATACCTAAACAGAGCACTTGACCACAAAGCTGTAACTAAGGATGAGACCAGGTTCACGGAAACATCCTGCCCTGAGACACACACTTAATGGCAAAATCTCTCTCTTTATTATTTTCCCCACTACTCTAGCTTGGCCTGTTAAATTGTCAGATACACTTAGGGAGAAAAACAACACCTAAAACACTCTGTCATTTCCAAGATTTCCTCCATGTTTTACATCTTTATTTTTAACGAGCCACTATTGAGGTCTGACAGGGATAGTCTCAGCATCAAAAATGAGAAATGCATTGTCATTATATTGCAAGAGTTCTACTGTCATTATAACACAAAGGTTCTTTATTGCTAGAGTTTCATACCTCCTTGATGTTTCTCGTAGGCAGCTCCTCTAAGCACTTTCTTCTTCTCACAGTAACCAACTGACTCCAATTCCCACTACTCCACTCTTTATAACACTTTTCTTATTGGCTACAGCTGTGGCCTGTTAAAGTCAGGCCTGCTCCTAATCCTTACTAGTTGGCTCAGCTGCAACTCTTTAGGAGGCAAGATTACAGTCTATACTACCTTTATTTACTTATATTCTATCCCCCTACAGAAATGTAAAAACAGAAATGCATACAAATGATTTTATGAAAAATCAGTATTTTTTGAGGAACTTCAAGAAAGGGACTTAGAACACCATTTCAGGATCTAAGCTGCAACGGGAAAATGGTTATTCCCAGATGCTGAGGAATGGAAAGTTCACAGTTTGTGCTTAACAATGCAGTAAAAAAGGCCAGATGTGGGAGAACATCCAACTCAAAATTAAACTGATGTGAATAGGTCAGTTTTGCTCTGTAACCAAAACAGACAAGAAGAAACATAACAAAGAGTCCAAAATGCTATCTGAAATTCTTCCCAGAGAGCAGACAGAAAACAGTGTCTACACTACAAGAAAGGCAAGAGAAGAAAGAGTATTTGGGGAAAGAGATAAGATTGACAGTGTATATTATTACTTTACAGTGTTCAAAAACACCCGTCAAGTTTGAAAAATCTGGAAGGAAAATTACTATAGTGAGAAAAATTCTTCCTGGAGAATGATGGGCATTATTACCTGAGAGGCATCATCAGTCTTAAGGAAAAACAAATACTGAATTGAAGCTGGCAACAAGAATACAAGGCCACAAGTTGCCAGAATATTGCTACCTAAACTGAAAGAGAAGTAAGACTGAATAAAGGTAAATGACTATTTTCTCCAACATGAACTGAGCATATGCACATGTGAAGGAAAAGACATCTGTCAAAATTTTACCTGGGAAAAGTGCCCATCTAAGGGTATTCAGCATGACCACCAGCTTTCTTTCATTGGATCTGTGCAAAATTGTTGTAATTGACAGAGTCAAAGAAAAATCTTACATGGGAAGAGGAGTACTTAGTTGAGTGGAGAATGAATGAGTATAGCTACTACCTTAGTCACAACTCTGGGAATGTCTTGCCCTAGGAACATGGCTGGACAAGCTCAAAGCAAGAAATGAAAACTAGCAGAAGGTAAACACTCATAATGCAGAAATAAAAGAAAAAAAAGAAAAAAAAAAAAGAAAAACAAACAAACAAAAAAAAAAGACTTGAAATTTTCTTGTCTATATTGAATTAAAGAAGTACAGTTGTTATGTATGAAGTGAATATTTTCCACTACTGCAAGAGTGAAAAATTCCAGAAGAGTTGCTTGATACTAAATGTTTTCTTCTACCTCTTACATCTGCAGTAGTCTGGTACGTGTCTTTAAAACCACATAGCAGACACATACATGGTGCATATAACACTCCTTTTCAAATATGCTTTTTCTCAAACTGCCATTTGGTTTAGGTCCATCAATAAGGCTGATTTAGCAGAAAACACACATCTTTTTCAAGGGCTAGAGTATATGAACATTTGTATAGGTGACCTTTTGATATGAATTTGGAGTAAAGGGGCAAAGTATATGATCAGAGATTTCAGTTTTAGAAAGAACTCAAGCTGTCAGGTTACACCTATCTTGAACAAAAATACATATTTATTGTATGCAAGTAACAGTTGTAAGAACAATTATTATAGCAAGAAGACTGGTAATCAATAAATAAGGTTAAGCCTATTATAGCTATCACTTGCTTAAAAGACAATAAGATTAATAAAGATTACCCAAGTATTGTGAATCAGGTGTGGAAAATTACATTTCATCTAAGAATGTCAATCCACAGAAAGAGCTACTACTATGTCACAATGACATAAAATAAAAATTTTAAATTACCTTTTGAGAAATTAAGTAATTAAATTAAGCTATCAGAAGCTCTCCCTACTTTATAAATATAGTACAAATTGTATTAAAAGTAAAATTCAGATTTGCTGTTGCCCTCTAAAATACACTGCGGTTGCGCAGTGAAAGTTTTACCTTTCTGAGTTTCTTATCAAGGGTGACAGTGGGAAACTCCAGGCATTAAAAAATCTGTTTATGGTCCAGTCTATGTTAGAACCTGAGCAACAATGAATTCCAGTTAAGAAGATTCTAATTTGAAATCTAGATCCACTCACATTCTTCTTTCAAACAAATGAAACTAAAGAACCTCCTAAACATTTCATTATTATGACTTTATGTGATTTTATTTTACAGAACAGATGTTGATATTTGTTTAAGATGCCAGAGTTGTTTTTTTTTTTCTTGCACAGATACATCTTGGCTTTCTTTCTGAGTCTGACTTTAAAAACACAAAGATAAAGGAACACATGGAGTTTCCTGTAATTAAGCTACTAAGACTTTTTCCACAGAGGCCTTTCCTTGCCATGGAAATACTTTGATCCAAATAGACAAACATCAGCTTTACAGTCAGAGAAAACTGGATCGCCCATGATCTCATTAAAGCATTGAAGAAAAGAGATTATGGGTAGGAGTAGCCTGGGACATAGCCACATGTTCAGAGGAGCAGCACAGATGCTTCCAGTAGCAGTCAAAGAAATTCCAAAATGAGAGGAAAATAGAGTTTAAATTATATAGCTTAAATTCAGAATGGATCATTATAGTCATAACCTTTTCTATAATGCAGGTTGCAGAAACTTCTACAATAACCTTATATCTAAATTCACAACATCTGTCTGCACTGCAACATTTTATCTACCTTTCCCTTCACACACACACTTAAAAAAAGGACACAACTCCCTTCACAGTTGTCCTCTGCTAAGTTCTTGATTTGGCAGCATAAACTGCCAAACCAAAAGATTTTTTTTTGTGGAATTGTGGCAGTAAAACAACTTTAAAAGCATTTCCTGATTTCCTTTCCTCTCCCTGACGTTCATCTAATTAACTGCTAGAACCAGTTTTTTATTTCACTTCAGAGGAATTTAATAGATATGAGCAATCCAAAGATGATTAATAGCCATTAGTGCAACTGTTCCAGAGCTACTATAAACATTTATGTCTGCATTTGTAATGATCACTCACTGCTAAGCCTTGCAGGAAAAAAAAGGATCAATTTTTCTGTTACACCTAAATTCTCAGAATCCAGAAATAATTAATTCCAGATTTCTCTAGAAACAATATTAATGAAGAACCTACTGGGTTTGATATTGATATTAAATTTGTTTACATTTTCCCAGTATACTGAGGGATGAGGAGTACCGTGCAACTAAAGAAAAAAAGAAAAAGCCAGCAAGAACGAGGGAGAGAGAGAGAAGAAGACAAAGACTTTCTATTTTAATATTTTAGAAGAGTATATGCTCTCTGGCATGCAAATAATCTCTCTGAGGAGAACAGGTGAGTCACTGGGTTTTTCCCTAGAATGAGTTCTTTGTAGGAGAGACCAAACACCTCACTCTTAACAAAAATGACCCAGAATATCCATGAAAATTTAATATACTATTGGCATAAAGCTCAAGTAAGCACCCTGCTAGGAACTACTGATTAAATATAATGTAGGAAAACAAGTACTTTGAGCAGTTTCTGCCAAGGTACTTCTTACACAACTTAATGTGCAAACATTGCTGGCCCCATTACTGCTAAGAAATGAGGAATTTTAAGGACTATTAAACACTCTGCAAATAGATCAGCTGAAAGTTATTCAGCACAGGTGTTCTTATAATTAGGTAACATTGGAAAAATGCAATGTTCAATGGTCCTTGTACTTTGCCCTTTTTCCTGTATAGGGATGAATATTACCATTCATAATTAACCAACATCTCTGTTCCAATAGAAATAAACATTGAGTGTAAAAGAGTTACACTTTATTTTTATACTATTTCAGACTCATATTTTTTATAATCCACTTTATATTATTTAATTAGTACTTAAATTTACTAACTTTTATTGGAAACAAAAGTGTTATGATAGTGGGAAGAGCCTGCTGGGGTTTTTCCCCATTTCATCTAACCAGAATGGATCCCGGAAGCACAGAAAATGTTACTATTTCATATTTACTAGTATAACCTTATTATTCCAAAGGACACAAGTCAGTCCCTGGAATATTAAAAGGGTTGCTAGAGATGCTTTAAAAATATAAAATTAAACACACAGTAATTCCATGCAAAAAACCCTAGAATTTGTATTTTAATGAGCCTTGACCATAGTCATGAGGTCTGAGAAAATTTCAGGCCTGAAATGTTGGTGATGAATATTCAGTGAACCTGCTTCCAGACAGCTGAAGTTTCAGTGGATTTACAAATCTATCTTTTTTTTTTCAAGTATATTTATTCATTACAGTTATTGACTTATTAAACAGCCATCTAGACAGAGACAGAACAATTTCTTTCTCTAACATTTTATGATGCATGGGTTTTCATTATGGTAATGAGATCATTAGTATTTTTATTTAATCAAGGGAGTAGCTACATTTTGGAAACTATTACAGAACTGTGAGGTTAAAGAAGTTAGCCCTGCAGAGGTACAGCTATCCTGAAAAAATATACATGTAGAAGATAACGCGTTCAAATGAATTCCACATGAAAGACGATAAAAGGTTTTCATGCTTTGTTTTGAATTTTGGTAGGAGAGATTGAGGAGAGGAATTTTGGGGGTGAAGGTGGTGTGTGAGTACATATTACACAGCTTTGATAGCTGTTAACGGAGGATATTACCTGTAACTGATACATAAGTTACTAAGAAAAAGCATTTTTCTCAGCATGTGTTTGATACTCTGCAATTCAAAACTGCATTTAAAGATATTGGAAGTGGTCAAATAAAATAAGAAAAAGTGAACATAAGCAGAAAGAAGCTTACTTAGTAATTATACAATTGTATGTTTCTGTATTCAAAGATTGAATCAAGAGTCTGGAGATCTTGAACTGCAGTGCAAAGGTATTGGACTGACTCTTCAATTCAACACCTGTTTGTTTAAAGTGCACTAGCTTTAAACAAAGCCTCACAGAGTAAAGCTATGAGAATGCATCCTTGGAAAGATATAAACATGCAAGTTAATGTGGAATACAACATATTCATATATACTGCAGCATATTTAACCACATATATTCTGTTGGAAAGACAGTGTAATGACAAGGTTTTTTTCAGAGACCTGATACACAAGAAACACTGCAATACTATGAGATTTATTTCAAGATGTGCTGCTAGATACTTCCTCTCAAAGTTCTATGCTGCAAGAAATATGATGAATTGTCCTGCAATTCAAGGACATATGAAAGGAGGTCCAATAGTTCCTCCTACCTTTCAACTCAGCACTGTTACCAAGGAGTCTTTGAGGATAGGCATATCCCAATAAAGACATTTGAGAGAATAAAAACAAGAGGAATAAAATCTTGATGTCATAATATTACATATAAATTATGTATAAATATAAAAAAAAATGTTATCCACATTTATAATTTAAAAATTTAACTTTCCTGAGAGGTTATTCTGTTTGGGGATTACAGTTAAGGCTTTTTGTTGGTTTGATTTGGTTTGGTTTGATTTAGTTTGTTTGGTTTTTTCAGGTTTGTTTTTTCGGGGGTTTTTCTTCTTTGTTTTGTTTTTTTTTGTTGTTGTTGTTTGGTTGGGTTTTTATTGTTTTTTGGAGGGATTTTTTGGGGATTGTTTTTCATTGTGTTTGTTTGTTTGGGGGAGTTTTGTTTGTTTGGGGTGTTGTTGTTGTTGCTTGCTTGTGGCTTTGTTTGGGGTTTTTTATATACAGAAAACCCCAATGGAAATGGGAGGATATCTCACACCGATGTGGGACCACTTCAGAATCCTGTATGTAGAAAATTAAACTGAGTCACATGTCATTGATTTTGGTTGTGCTTTCACAAAGTGCAACAGGTTTCAAGAAAGTAAGTTTGCCTGCAGCTATAGTATAAATAATAAACAATCCACCAGAAACCAGTGCAGTTTCTTCTGTGTGAAGACAGGATATGAAAGATGATGCCAACAAAAATTTGCAAATAGATGAATATCCACATTTGTGAAATTCATGAAATTCTTATTAAAAGTCTAAAACAATACATAGACCAAGTATATATATCAAGTGAAGAACACCATAATGGATAATATTCTTTTTTGTTAAACACCAAGAGATAAATCATCTTTCTGAAGGATAAACATAATTACAGAGCCAGTGGGTTTTCTACATTTCATGGGATAAAAGCATTTGAATTACTGCAATATATTTGTGAAATTTAACTAAGAAGCTAGATTTCAAGATCAAAACAGCTTGAAAGAAACTGAAGACTTCCATTATTTGCCATTCTCCAGTACTTACCTCCATAAAAGTTTCACAGAGGTAGACAAGGAATTATACCATATTCTTACAGAATGAAAAAATCTATCCACTTCAAACACAGACATACCCCTGAGAACTCAGAATTTTAGGATGGAGAGGAGAAAAAAAAAAAACCCTTAGTAAACTTTTAAAAATAGCAGAAAGTGATATTAGGCATTTAAAAATTGTATTTATTTAGAGTTTTGAAGTACAATTAATGACAACACAGATACCCATAACTATATTACCTTTGTATAGATTAATGCACTAACCAGCCATGTCATACTGCATTGAAGAACACTGTTTTGAGGAAAGTATCCAGTTTTTGTGCAAATGGTAGAGCAAAAGCATCATACCTGTGTGGTGGTAGACGTAATTTTAAGGGAATTAGAAAGGGATTTGGGTTTTGCCATGTAGACAGTAAGTCAGAGCTGTTCACAGGAAGAAAATACTTGTTTCTCATCCTAATTACACCAATTGGCTTGCAAGATGGTGGAGTGGGGCAACTGATTTTCCAGCTTGCTTTCTCTACCTTCACACCAGAAGCAGTTACCTTATGGGATTTTCTGTGCAGTGGAGATCACAAAGCTTAAATACCTCAGTCTCTTGAAAACCACATATTTTTAGGTTTAGGAGGGAATTTCCTTTCCTGTTCCATACAAAATCCTTTCTTTTCCTTCTTGACTTCATATTGCAAGTTTAAACTCTAGTCTTTACACTTAATTAAGTTCTAAGTGACTATTTGAACTTTTCTTTTGTTGTCCAACTTGAAATCCATACACCTGACAGATTGAACCAGTTCAAGCAAAAATAAGGTAGAAATGGATCCATTAAGATGAAATAAGAGAAATAGGTTTTTAGCTTTCTGGGAGCTGAGTCATGCATCATGTACACTGTAAATCATGAGTAGGAAAAGAGATTAGTGCTGCAGAGATGGATCCTCACTTCTGTTCAACAGATGTATGAGCTTGCAAACTATCTTCACAATTCCTGTAAGCCAAAAACATTTCCACAGTCCTATAACAATGCTAGACCTATAGCTGTGACTTTTCTTATTGGGATGATGATGTGCTGTGAGAGAGCTGATAAGCATAACCAAAGTCAAACTCATTTTGTGAAATCCCAAATGATACTAGACAGTGTAGCATGCTCCCTGTGTCATAAAATTGGCAAAAAAATAAATAATCAACACAGGATGCATGTGAAACTGATGGAGCCAGTCCAGAGGCTACAAAACTGATCAGAAGGCTGGAGCATGAAGGCAGGCTAAGAGACTCAGAGAAGAGGAAGTTCCGGGAAGAACTTAAAGCACATTTCTGTACTTAAACAGGGACAAAAAAATTTTGTACTTTTATTGAAATTTTTATGGGTGATAACCCTTTAAACTCTTCCAATTCAAAACTAGAAGAAGAGCTCCTATTACACAGACTGAATGGCTATGGGAAAACATAGAGAGAGAGAGAGATTTAGTGTATCTGTTTAGAGCTGAATGCTGGTATGCAAAGACATTGAAGTCTTCATCACATAGCTGCTTAGGACTGAACCCCAGCTGTCAATCTTAATATGAAAAAGACTGGCATTAGGAATAATTTTAGTTTCTGTCCTAATTAATGAACAGAAAGTAAAGATAACACTTTATTATTAACTGCATGCCCTGAATGAAGAGAAACTGTGAAGGCAGTCTACAGTGATGTTAAAAAAAAATAAGTCACAGGAATACCACTTACATTCCTAAAATCTGCAGGCAATCACAATGAATTCTGACTATGACTTTATTACTTATTGACTCTGCTTATTAGCGAAAGAAACAGAAGCAACCAGCGGCAAATGACCTGAAAAATCACTGTTGGAATCAACTGCAAGATAAAATATTTTTAATACCATTACTTTGAAGAAATAGAAAAGCTAAATAGATATAGCTTCCTTTTACTAGTAGCTCTGAAAATATTTTACTTGGTCTACTAGTAAGAGACTTAGTCCTTTTCCCTCAGTTACAATGTCCATACTCCTCCAGCACAGAGCATCAGGGGAACAGGCTACTGTAGTGGGCAGCGCAGGCTGCAGCTTGGACAAATCATTTGGTTTTTCTTTCACAGTAGCCTGCTAAGAACAATTGTCACTTTTAACAGTGAGTTGCTACACTTATCTAACTTTGCCCCCTTCCATCTTGCCCTGAAATACCTGAGCTCACACTTGTCATTCCCATTATCTGCTGTGCCATAAAATGCTGTAGGCTTATTTTCTCCCCTTGAAATCTCTTTCATTATTGGCTGAAGTTAATGTTTTATCTTTAACACGGAACTAGCCTCTGTTCTTATTTGGGGTGTGATTTGCTTTCTTTTCCCTTATTTTCCTCTTCCCCTCCTCTGATTCTGTGGAGTCTGGAGGTGCTCCGAATAGTGCAGTATAATAGAAATGCATTCAATTCAGATTTTTTTTTTCTTAGACTGAAAGTGAAATTTAATAAAAACTTGACTTGAGCATTCTCCATTTTTTTGCCATCCAGAAGAATCCTGGAATACAGATGAAATCCTAAAAAAAGAGAATTCTATACCAAAGGTTATTCCTTCTTGGAACATTATTTCAAAAAGCCTTTGTTCTTGGATTAGTTACCTTGTACAAGGTGAAAGCAACAGAAAGACTATTTTAAGACTGTTGATCCCTGTTGACTATATTGTTGGGGTGGAGGTTCTCTTCCCTTCAACAAAGACACGTTTACTGCCTTAGCTAATACATATATTGCACAGTATTGTAAAATAACTCTGTGATAACCTTTGCTAGCCACTCTGATGAAACCCGAGAGCCCCAGATCTCCCAGTCTGATGAAATGAATAAAGCTTTTAGGGTTGTGGGTTTTTTTTTTTTTTTTTAATTTGACCTTGTCTCTCAGATCATTATTTTACTTACTAGGAAATCTATACCCTAAGGCTTCATTAGCTTGATACTGAAATTTTATGATCCTTTAGCAATTCTTAGTAAAAAAGTTTGATGGGGAGGAGTGGGAAGGAAATGCCAGAGTAGGAAGAGATTATTCTGGTAATATGTGAGGGGAGTAAATGTACTTTATGGTAGAGATACCATGGTAACTACCACATAGTGTAGAAAATAATCCATGTCCTTTCTGTGTCTACTGTTTTCAAACAGCCAGTTTTCACAGATTTTCAGCCTGCACACACATATCTAAAACTTCTGGAACATAAATCAATGATCAGTAATTATCATACAATAGATTTTTTTCTTCTCTGCTGCTGCTTATTGTAAAATTGCTCATGTGCAAGAACAAAAAAATTAACTATTTAATTGCCAGTGGTAGCAAAATAACAATGCAATAAAATCCATCTTTAATTAAAACAGCAAACTGGCTTTTATAAGTTCTGAAGATGTAAAATAAATCTAAATAAATCAATTGCAATGTTATGTGCATTAATGAAAGTTTAGCTTTTCTCCATTGACCAAACATTGATCATTTGAAAATAAAGAAGCAAAAGAAACTCTTTTGTTTAGAACCAGTCCTAATACTTTTAGTAAACTTCAAAAGCAGATGTCTAAACATTTCTCTAATTCTCCTTTCACTACTGTATTTTAATTAGCTTTGTAACCTCTGAGTTTCCTCTTATGCTAGTTTTTAGATTACTATCCACCTACCACTTGCTATTCATGAAATGTTGCCATTTTGCTTCTGAATAAAGCAAGCATTGACTATAATAAGAAAGTAATCATCCCAGACTTCATTTATTAACACAAACCATATTTTTAAAGATTCTTGAATGCAATATGACTGATAGACTATTAACCTTAGAAACTCTCTGATTTTGATGGTATGCAGCACATCAAATTAATAAAAAGTGACTTGTAAAGATAAACAAATTGTACTGCCTTCCTGTTTCTGCTTTTTCCTCTCATATGTAAACAAGTTCTGAAATGGTTTTTGACTTTTTTTCCCGCTTGTTTTTGACCTTTACAATACAATGACTATCAATGTGGGATTTGGCCTGCAAGATTACTTCTTTGAAGTATGAAAGAACAAGAATGTGAGGTGTCCTAGCTCATCTAAAACGTGAACTTTTCAACAAACACTGTTTTTGCCAAAGCGCTCATCAAACTGGCTAGAAACAAGCCCCACAAAACCCATATAAATGGGTTTAAAAAGCCCCAACAAGCTCCACATAAAAATTGAAGTTGTTTGGGTTTTAGGTTTGGAGACCTTCTTCTTTTAATACAGCAGGGGTGTTTTCCGTGCAATTTCCCTTCATAACACTATACAGAGTACAAGGAATTTTTCATTGAGAAACAGGTGGTAAATAAGACTTTAGAAAGCATGGAAAATGCCTTCCACTCTCCATCCATTCAGTGAACCTATCTGATCTTTACTCAAATGTTTAGCTTTTTTTCCTGCAATCTGCTTACACAGAGGAAACAGGAGAGGAGGAAAATTTTCTCTCAAAAATGACTGAAATTAAGATTCACATGTTATCCACTGGGCAGTGATTAAAAAATTTAGTTTGTGTGTGAACCAGTCACCCTTCCATATATGATGTTAATTATTAAAACCTGAAGATGTGGACTCTACATTTCACTGAAAATGAATAAATAAATTCCTTCTACCTTTAAGATGTTTTAAAACAAATTTTATACAACCAGCTTCATGTAGCAGACTATTTACATTTGGAAGAGAAGCTTTCTAAATGTTTGGTTATAAAAGATAAACCCTAGCAGTTCATTAAGTATTTTAGAGAGATGTTGAAACATTATGTTGATCTTACTGTGGAGGAGGAGACCTTTGAAAAATTAATAGTAATGTGGACTCCTTCTGATTGTTTAATGGTGATTTGAATTTCTTAATTAATGTTTCCTAAACAGATTTCTCACATATATTGGGGAGAAGGCAAAGCTGTACTTCAACATTTCAAAGAAGAAAGGGTTCCATGGGTTTTTTAGATTGAAATAGAAATCCATTAAATATTAGAACAACATATAATTTTGATCTATAAGATAGAGCCATCTATAAGATATAGCAATATGTAAATGTCTACTCTTACAAGTATGACATACAAAATTGAAAATTATGTACACACGTTCATTCATCAAAATATCAAACACTGTATGTATTCTTTCAGCTCCTGTCTGCTTTTTCTGTGCAACTGGGTTCTGGTACCCCACAAAAAGCAGGAAAACCTCAAGAGCTCTCATGATGATTGAACAACCCTCATTCCCAACCAGACCTGAGGCTCAGTCTGCTTCCCAGCCTCAGAAGGAGGGGAAGGCTGCCATTTATCACAAGTAAGGGAGGCACATTTAGGTTAAGTCAAGCTGAAGCTCTTTAAGTGAGGACCCAGGAGACACAGAGAGACCATCTTCATTTAGTTGAAACGAAACAAAGGTCTTAATTGCACAAAAAGCCAGTAGTGTATGAGAAGTCAGAGCCCAAGGGAACTGAGAGAAGCAATAATGAGAAATGAAAAGCATACCCTAAGCTGAAGGTCTTGTTTATTTTTGACACCTGCCTGAACCAACCAAGAGTGCATTGATAATTGTTGGAGAAAAAAGATCACATATGTATTGGTTTTGTTATCAAAAGCCACAATTATTGATTTCAACCTATTTCTGTACTCTGCTGCCCACAAAGTCTTTGTGGGTGTAGGCTGACACAAGGGATCCAGCTATGCAGCAGATACTGACTGTTAAATTACAATTTAGATGCTGTTCCTGTGTGCAAATTAACAAACGTGAGATTTTTGTAATAAATCCTCTTTCAAACATTTCCATGAATTACTCTGCTTAATTCAGTGCAGATACCTTTAAAACTCTGTTTGAAATACAAACCAGTCCTAATTAGCTTTATTCACACTATAACAGAGCCTGAAGTTTGAAGCAATTGAAGAGACTAAAAGGGGGGCTATTTAATTTATAATAGGCACTATAAGGTAATCTGGACTTCCCGCAGGATTCCTTTCTGGCTTTGTTATCATGAAGTGACCCTGAGTGGCTGTTATACTCAAGAGCAGGCTGGAGAACTGCTGCAATATCTATATGTTCCAGGGGAATTCTTTGTGGGTGGGCAGATCAAATGCTTTACAGCTCAGGCTCAACACCTGCAAATCTTGGCAATTTGGATCCATGTCAGCTTGAAGGGAGGAGGGGGAAAATGCCTCTTGACACAGTCATCAAAAGCGCTGCTAAGAAAATAGTCTCTTGTGAAAGTGTACTGTGATTGAGGTTTACTAAGTGGTGGAATCTTAGACTTCTCAGGCATGTTCATGGAAAGATCAAGAAACAGAAATGGCTAAAAAATAATTACATGGATATATTAGGACAAGCTTGTAGTGTGATAATTACATGCTCACATCTAGTAAGGTTATCTTTTAAAAACAGTACAATTTCTACAGTTTTTTTATACTTCATTGAAAAAACTGCGTTTGAGGGTTTTTTCTAAATAACTAAAACTCAGTGAAATAATAGACAAAGGGACCAGTTTATTTGAATCCAGCCCTGTTTTGCTGATTCAGTGTCTTGTTCATCAAAGAAAAATGGAAATTAATAGTAAATGAAATTTGTTTTCAGAAAAGCAGAATCCCTGGAACTCTCTCCTTTTCATAATCATTGATATTTTCAGGAGTTGATTGCATAGAGAACAACAAAAATTAGAGAAAAAAAAGGTACAAGTGTCTGAAATTTTATTTTCTCTTCTTTTAAGTAATGATTGAAGAGCAAAGTCTTATATGAATATAATGTGTTTGATGTATTAAAGCCAACAGGGATCCAAAAAGACCTGATGTTTCTGATGCTATTTTTGTGAGAGGTGACACTACTGAGATGAGTGGTTTCACTGCCTGAACATCTTCTTAGAGCAATGTACTCTAAATGTTGTCAGCAAAGATAAATGCCTTAGGCATGCCAGGGATTTCAATTTGTACTTATTATCACTCTTTGTTTCATGGATGATTAGGTGCTACAGAAGTGCCTGTTATCTTTATCCCAGTGATCCCAAACAATGTGGAATAACCTTGCTGATTCTGTAGGTAACAACTGATATTTAATACAGATTACTCTGCTGCAATTACTAATGCAATAAAATTATTATATTTTTATAAAGAAGAATAAAGATAATCAATATGAGCAAACTGGTAATAAATAGAAACAGCTGATGTTATAAGTGTGATTAAGATGGCAGTTTACTCCTTAGCAAATGAAATGCTTTAAAGAAATCAAAATGTCACCTGCAAAAGTGCAAATGCTTTCTATAACTAATAAAATGTAGTTAAATTTAAAAGGCCAAATTTTCATCTTTCTTCTTTTTTTTCAGGTTCAAGACAAGAAAAATGTCATGGCTTCGTCTAAAACATCACATTCTTAGCTTGTATCTCCCCCAGCTCTAGCTTTTTAAATTTATTTTTTCTATCTTGGTTTGATATTGGTCCAGAGGGGTGTTGTTTGTTTTGTTGTTTTTATTGATACTTTGGAAGGACTGTATTTTTGCAGTAAGCTTTTGTTCAGAAAAACATTTCCAAAATTCAAGCTGAAAACCAGGAAGACATGGTATAATTGAGTTGAGCCTGGGCTTAGGTTTCTTTTCCTGCTCTAGCTGTTGCTGAATAGAGACTGTGTTTTGGTTTTTGCCATAATTCAGGCAGGGGCAGGAGGCAGAAGGCTGATTCCCAAACCTCTGCTGAACATACAAGGAGTTTTGAACCAGATCTGCCTGTTCCGGTCCTTTAAAACTTTATACTACCACACAATTTTAATGTTTACCCTGATGGGAAGAGGGAAATATTTTAAAATATAAGTGATAAAGAAGGGGAAAATATATTTCCTGATCATGTCTGGCTCTAAATTTACTTGTGGTTGTAAGGTTAGAACAACAGTGCTGTCCCTTTCCATCCTCACAGCCATCAGCCATTATAAGTGCTTTTCTGTGCTGAATTTTATGGGTGTTAAAGATCTACATGTTCCTTTCACTTCATCCAGAGTTACGAGCATTTGCTGACTTTCCAAATATTGGAGCTGAAATGAAAAATTCCACTCCACTCTTTACTGCCTAGCAGTATTCAGTGCCAACACAAAGGTTGGTAAAATACCAGGGGGTGTGCATGAAGTCAGTTTTAAATGTTATAAGGGTTCTCAAATCTTAACAAATTTTCTTGTAACACTGGAATGCATGCATTGGATGCCTCTAAACAAAGGAACTTAATTGATATGGATATAATTAAAGGTTAAATTCCAAGCCACTGGAGCTCTTGTTTGTCATTAAAACAATGCATTCTTGACTTTTTAAACATCATTTTTAAAGCTTTTAAATATTCTTATGCTTTTTCTGCATTTGAGATTTTTCCAAGTATTAAATTTTAAATTTCAGAAGCTGTCTATTTGAGCCACATATATAAAAATCTGTTCAATTCAGTCAGTTGTAAAAGCCATTTAACAAGGCATTGTTCTCTGCAGGCTTAGCAATATAAATGTTGTGTAAGCTGAGGAATGAATCTGGGCAAGAATCTGCTCAACAAAGTACACTGAGTAGACACAGCATTTTGAAGCATTGGTGCCTGAGGATCTATCTCACTTTTAGTTAATCTAAAGCTTGACATAATTAAGGGCAAGTTTTACACTTGCATGTACCACAGGGAAACAAAAGGATTAAGGTATTAATACAAGAAAATAGCTAATTTGTCTTGTAAACTGTTTCATCAGGGACCACACAGTCAAATTCTCCAAATGTCTGCTTATTTAATATTTAGTCATTGATCTTGTTCCCATCCATAAATTCACAGAATGGATAATTTAAAAATCCTACTCCAGCCCAGTGAATTTTTCTGCTACTCTCCAATATATAGTTGCCAGAACATCTACTTTGGTCCTCATTTACAGTTGAACATTATGACTTCATGATGCTGACAAAAGAAATAACAACTGGTATCCACGCCATTTTTTTCAAGTATTATCTCAACTATCATGTCAGTACTTTGACAAGTGATGGGAGCAGATGTATTGCTGGGCCTGACAAAAATATGGCAACACTCATGCACTGTTTGTTTGCTCTCATCTTTGTGAGGTTTAAAAGCACCTGAAGCAGTGAGGTATCTAAGTCCACTTGAAAGCTGATGTATTCTACTGGCCTTCTTCACCCTTCTACTTCGTGTGTGTCAGCTGTGTGGAGGAATCGATAACTAAGAAACATCTAAAAGGTAGGGAGCATATGCAAATATGGGATGGAGAAAAAATAAATGTAGACAGGAGAAAAATGAAAGGACTGGACATTTTTGTTAGGTTAGTGCACAGTGATAACATAGAAAACATACTATGAATTATGTTATTGTATGGCTATTTCTTTAATTTTGTGATATTACTAGTCTTACTGTCCTAAAGTTATATTTCTCAAACTCAAATTTAAATACACATTGTTTGTTTGGAGAAAGGAAGTATAAACAGCTTGAGGCAGAAAATATTTATTAACAGTAGGTTTTATATTCAGTTTTCTCTTTTTCAGCATAATCATCATTTGCTTTTACTCTACTGTTTGGATATTTTTTAAAGCTACCTGACGATCCTTATTTCCTACCATATTTGTTTTCAGATATATCTGATCTCCAATAAAGGTACCTAGAAATCTCTGTGTCCAGAAGTACACTACCTCAGAAGAAATATTGGTTTTATTTTTCGTTTCCATACAAATCCTCTCACAGTACCATTTTACAGTTTTGTGTGCTGAGGGGAGGATTCCCCCTTTGTCTTTAAAATTTGTTGTAAAATTTAATCCAATCATCATGGAATAACTGTAAGTGTTAAAAACCAGAAAAGGTGTAAACTCAAACCAATTTAGCAAGGCATGGGTCAGAATTGCAGCAGGGTTTCACCTTGGAATCACAGCTAAGTACATTACATGTACCATCACAAGCTGTTCAGGCATCCTTGACTTTACAGGATGTTCTTGTGCAGCATTGCTGAAAACTTGTAAGCTTAGCTTCTCATGCCCTTATCCAAACTCTTCAATACCACAGAGATAGGTGACACCATTGTATCAAAGAGAAATGCACTTAAGTGTAATGGAGTGGAAATTCACTCCAGCAGGTTTAAGTCCAAGTGTCAGATTGTCTGAAGATGTGTTTCAGGACTCAGCTCTGCTAAGTGTTTATCTAGTGACAATGTTGCTAAGGATACGGCCATCCTCTCTGCTCATTGCCTCAGCCACTGAATACTTGTCTTATTCTTTCAGATGGTTTCTACAGAAAATTTGACTGCTTAATGAAACCTGAAAGTTGGTGGTCATAATTAAGTTACAGCAGTTGTGCATGTTATTTCAGTGGAATGTAGCCCTCCTTAGAGCAGGGAGTGAGATACAACTGATTTTCAGCATCTGATTTAATAGAACTGCTACTTTCTTTTTTTATTGTTTTCATTATACATGTTAAATCAATATTTCAAGTTGGTTAGTGTTCTTCCTTGGGACATCTTTTGTGATTGTCTGTGATTGTCAAAGCTACAGTAATCACTGTCACCTAACACAGTTAATAATTTGTTAAGGTTAGAGTTGTAGCACTCACTGAAAATTGGTTTGCATCCCAAACTTAATGTCATAAAAATTCCATTTCATACTAACCTGAGTGACATATTGAGAAAAAACTCCATTTCATTGATCTTCTACACACTGATGTAGGATGCAAGTTTCCATTCCAGTCTATTTAGAATGAGATAACAACCCATTCCACACACACAGTCCAAAACCATCTTCAGTTTGGACTGTAAATTTATAAATGACAGTTCCACAAATTAGACTTGAAAGGAAAAGCTGAACAGAGGGTTTTAGAACTTGCAAAATTCAGGACAATTTGTACAGGAAAGAGCCTGGCTGCTTATGTTATAACTGCATAAATCCCAGAGATGTCTATGACCAAAATGAATGACAATAATCCTGCCATCTTCTCACTTTTCAGTCTTTTTTTGGTCCCTGATGATTAATTGCGGCCCCACATTGAGTAAAGCATCCATTTATTTGCAATAATAATAACTTTCTTAGACAAAAATATTTTTGGAAGCTGTTGTAAACAGCTGCTGGAAAAATACCTCTACAGAACTCAGAGCTAAGTTTGAAATGGATAAGCCTGATTTTTTCTGTCTAAATATTTTCTTATTCCACAGTTAAATTACTGACTGTAGCCTTGATCATGTGAGAACATTTGAGATTGTTTAACTTGTGTATAAATGCATGCAGGATTCATCTGACTCCAAACATTTTCATTTCAACAGGCTTACCAAAATACACCTGTTTTCGTGGTCCTGAGACATGTGCCACTATATTTCCTAGATTAAATTAAGAGACTGGATTCCACATTAGTTCTTGTAAAGGAATGTGTTCCACTGATCCTAAGTCTTTGTGGTTTTTATATTCTATTTTATATTCTATTCTATTCTATATTCTATAGACTATATTTTATAGTCTTTGCTATTTTATATTCTACTCAGTCCAGTCTTTCTCTATTGAAGTACCATCTGTTTTCTTACACTTGGCCTTCATCATTATGTATCTTTAAGGCCTTTTTTTCCTATTTCAATCTCTCTAAAGGCTCAGATGTATTTTGGACAGAAAGTCTTGATGGCCCTGGCCAAATCTCTTCTACTCCCATTTATTTCCCCCAACCTGGCTAATTCTAGCTTGCATCTGCATTTATTCCTTGTTCCATATATGTTCCTAGTCAGAACTTGTTTCTCACCACACTGCAACATGCAGTCTTGGCCTTTAGAATCAGATCTTTCTTTTTAGGCATCTCTCTACCATTTATCAGATTTCCAGGAGAAACTTCCTTTTGCTCTCCTCCTCAAAAATTGCAGTTCTTCTCCTCTGTCCTGTCCTCTCTGTTCTTTCTGTTCTCTCTACTACTCTATAAAACTCAAGATGTCTTTAATCTTTTCTCTAAAGGTTTTATATGTTACTAGTGATTTTTTTAAATAAGCAAGAAATTTAGGATTAAAAAAAAAGAAATCTCTTAAGCTCTTATTTGGTCCAGTAAAGTTAGTCAAAAATCAAAATTTTTTTTCATATTTTGGGACTAGAGAGTGAATATTAAAACCAGACACTTTGGTAACTTTATTTGCAGTCATGTCAGCAATCTAGTGTAGGAGGTTTTTCCAGTGCTCCAATCTGAACAGATCTTTACAATTTTAAGAGAAAAAAAAAAAAAAACAAAAAACAAAAAACCAAAATCAAATGCACATGCAAAAAATGATAATATGCAGTCCAAGAAATATTTCCAAGCAATATTTTCTCTGCTCAAAATTCATGAGGATTTTGGCTTAATCTAGAGTTTTTCAAGATAGAAGGTTATATGTATTCTTCTGTCTTAAAAAACCACCACCTTTTACTTATTTTATCATAACTCTACACATTTAAGGTTGAAGGTATATTGTAGCTAAAATCAGAATTTAAAGACGTAAATCTTTCTTATAAACACATATTGTAGTTTGTGAAAATAATGGTAAAAATACATTGATTTTTTAAAAAAAACCCTCATTTTTAGGAGCTGTGACTGATTTGTTATTGGGAAGTATTTCCTCCTCTATCTGCTTCTGAAGCTGAACTAGAGGAATGGTCAAGTTACAGTTATGTTAAGATGCTTTTTAAAGATATAGACATTTCAATAGGATTATGCAGTGTGTCCCCTTTGCCAGCATTTAGACTTTGATTAACAAACATAATACCTTTCACTCAAATGAAGCAGGCATAAAAGACTTTCTTTATATACTTAATCTGCTTATTGCTATCAGGCACGCAAGCCTATCAGAAATAAACACATCTATTTTATATATTCCCTTAAGAAAGATTGTCTGGTGCCATTTCATAAAAAAGATTCTTTCATTTTTTTCTCTGCTTTTCTTTCCTTTGAGTTATATCACTACTGAGAGTGGATGCTATCAATTTCCCAACAATCTAAGCACAATACTTTAACTAGAGAAGAATCTGTATCATCTGCCAAAGTTCTGTTTCAAAAGGAAAACAGATTTAAACAAACAAGAGTATAATTTCAGAATGTGAAATTATTCTGTTTTCTGTTTGCTGCTATCGTTCCTTTAAAATAAGGATTTCAAAAGGATTCTTATCATGACCAACATGTTTGAAAGCATAAAATCCTGTTACCTTCTAAAAATAGTTTGATATACTGAAGCAGCTTCTGTGGCAGCTATGAGGCACTCTGTTGTTCGTTTTTAAATTAATAATATCTTCTGCTAGGGTGAGATCAGAGGAGATTTGTGTTGCATTGTTCAGAGTATTGAAAGAAGGCCACACAGTAATGAAATTAGCACTGCATTTTGTTATCTGTTTAAATAGCCTATCTTAACATCTATCTGAGCACATGCCCATTTCCCTCTTGATTTCTTCATATTTTCAGACACCTTCCCTTCCTTGCTTCAAGATGCATAAGAACCATATCCAACACTCAGAAAAGGGAAACTTGTTGTGCTACCTAATGCCACAGAATTGTGGCAATTGGCATGGAGAGTAAAAAAGAAAATCATCAGAATTTAAAATTATCCATACTTTCAGTTTCACATAAGCAAACAGGAAGAATTTTTCCTTAAAATTAACTTAGCACTAAAGCTTCTATAATAGAGAAATTTGTGTCAAGAAGATTGGACGACATGATGGAAGAATGACTCTTTCCAATGCCAGCTCTTGCATAGCCAAAAAAGCACATCTCACCATTTAAAACATTTCAAATCTTAAGAGCTTTTTTTACAAATGCCAAATTTGATTTTTTTTCCAGACTGATTGTCAAATCAGAAAATATCTTGCCTTATTTTCAAATAATTGAAATCTCTTAAACTAGCTATCCCTCATACCAGCTGTTCAGCTTGATCTGTACTTTCACCTAACATGCTTGCTCCTTCCAAGCTGTCACATTCTACTGCTTTAGTAACCCATGTGTTGATCCAGTTTTGATGAACAGTATTTCAATCCAAAATGTATCTTTTTTATCTCTACTGACATAGAGATAAAAAACTTTTGTATTCCCCTCTCAATAAATGCTCAGTCTTTTCTTTCAATTGAAAAAATTAACTTTTGTTTTGTAACAAAATGTTGTTTCAGTTGTGCAGTCAGGATGCTGTTTTGGGAAAAGGAGGAGTGGTCTCAGTGGGTTTAAGAACTGAATCAGGAACTCAGGCTGTGCATTATTATATAAAACAAACAGGCACGCCATGAATTATGTAGTTTTACATTTCTACCTTGGGAGTCTAATGACAATGTAAACCACTTGAGCTTCAGTTGTATGGTTTATGATGTCAGCAGAACTCCTCAGTGGAATTCTAATCCTATAATTCCCAACTGCCCGCTATACAAAAAGCATCTAGACAGAAGAATCAGAAAAGGAGATGATATTTCACTTTGTCATCTGTCTTAGGAGTATGAAATCCACTAGATTACAACACTGAGCCTCTTCTTTCAGAATGTAATCCCAGAACAAGAAAAAACTATGGATTTTTTACTCAGGTAAAGATTAATATTGCTTTGAACATACACATTAATATGAAATAAATCCACAGGTTTTTCAAATAGCAGAATAAATGTGGTGTTGATGTTTTTAACAAAATATCCTGAGCAGAAGGGTCTAAATACTGAGCAAGACACAATGACTTGAACAGAGTAAGTTTGAATACTAACATATTACTCAGCTTCCCAACGTTGCACACATCAAAGAGAAGATTTATCTCAAAGGATGGTTGATGCTTTTTGTCATCTGGGGAAGTTGTTCTGCTTAAGAGCATTGGTAGAGAAATTTGCTATAGCAAAAGCAGAATAGTTCTGACACAAGGACCTAGGGGACCCTTCTTGACTTCAGTACATTTTTAAATTTATTCCCAGATAAAGAGGGATTGGCAAAGCCCTCAGTGATTTTTTTTTTCACAGACAGCATGGTGAACATAAGAAGAAATGTAAGGATTTACCTTTTTCTTTTAACATTTTTTGTTCCAGTGTGAACATATTACTTAAACTCTCCTTCCCATTTTGAGGGGGGACCTTCTTTTTATTGCTGTTTGTGAAACTCATAATTTTAATCATAAGCCACATCCATTTAATGAAAACCCAGACTGACATTCACTAATATAAATTCATAAAATAAATAATTATTTATCAGTTTGATGAAGCATGAGGGGTTTATTCCTACTGTAAAAAGTCACTGAATCCACAGGAAGCTCAAAACAAGCTGAATATACTCAGTTTGGTACTCTGTTCATAAGAAACAGGTTCTATTGCCTACCGCTCTTTGCCTAACTGGGCACTATTAAATATCTCTTGGGGTCATTCGTTAGACTCTGCTCTCAGACCTGCCTAATGGGGTTTTGGTCTTTCTTCATTATTCATCTCTAATCAGCTTTTCCCCATCCCACAGATATCTGTTGCTAAATCTCCAGACAGGAACAACCAGCTGGCAAATTGCGGACAGTCTTTGAATTTAAGCAGATTTAGTAGGGTTTCAGTGAATGTTTATAGGGCTTAAGCTAATTGGAAATAAGATTTACAGTGCTTCTTTTAACCAATGCCATTCTATACTTAGAAAGAGAATTACTGGTATATCTTAAAACAGTAATCTAATTTACTCATGAGTATAACTTTCTTGAGTACAGACACAGCCACCGCAATTTAAGGCAACAGACCGGATTTAGTTTTAACTTCTACAGTGTGGGGAGAATTAAAAGGTCATTATCTGCAGTTATACCAGATATAGACAAATAGCAAAGTCACACTTGACACATCAGGATCAATTAGAATCAAATGGTAGTTCTTTCAAAGGAAAGTCTAGAGTCTTCAAACAAAAAGTACTGATTCTTAGAGTTGTTAATTTCTAAGGAAATTTGGTGCTTAAATGCCTCAAAATAAAGCTTGCTTACATTCATGGTAACCACTTGGCAATAATACAAAATATTGTCTATGTTAATTTGACAAGACCAGATAAAGAAAAAAATAACATTCCTAGAAAGTAATTCCCAAGTCTCCTATCACTTATTTTATGTCCTGTCTTAAGGACATTTCTACAAACCTCTGCATCATTCAGTAGGCTGGAGAGAACAATTGTCTGTATAAGTATAAATCCCTTCCTCCCTGGGAACTAAAATGGATTTTCATCCTGCTTATTAATTTAGTTCATTACTAATTTAAAACAGATCCTAATTTCTTCATGCTCAGGACTAAACAGGTGCATAATGTCGCTGTTGCATTCCAGCTGTCTTGCTGAATTTTCATTTCTTTTTTTAAATGTGAGATCTTTGGATAGTTCTTATATTCCCCTTACTCTTCTCACATATCCCTCACAAGGCTATATTTCTAATATAAATTTCTTTACAGTATTTTGAACTCATTTTCAGTGGAAGGTAAATAAACAAGGCTGGGTCTATTTACTGCATGAAAGTCACTTAGGAGCACAGCTGAAAATGGTTTATTTAGGTTAAAGCTGACAGGTGAGTTTTTAAAGGTTCTGCTAAAATCACCAACCAGCATGAAAACAGGTTAGAACTTACTTTGGTTACAATCATTTTACCAATGTAATTACTGTTTTAAATGGCTGCTAATATTACAACTATGCATTAATTCACTGCAGAAAATAAATAATAGTAATTAAAATAATAAAAATAACCTGCGAACAGCTGCAACAAATTAGCCTTGCAGTTTCACATGGATTGATACATATCTGCCTGTGTCAGCCATGGACCTGCTATTGCTTAAGGTTCTCAGTTAATGTAACTTCTGATCCTGAGTCAAATTGTGGACTGAGCAGAGAGAGAAAAAAACATTCCCTCCTCCCCAGCTTCATGTGTAATCAAAAAAACATTTAGAAGATGCCCTTCTGATTTTTACATATCCTAAGCCTTTCTGCCATAATTGTATCATTTTCTGGTCCAGTTGCTACTCAGCATAACCAGGTTAACATCCCTTAGGGTTATATCCCTTACACCACTCTCATGAGGAGTCTGAAACCCAGGAGGCAGCCAAAAGCAAATCCCCAAGCAGCCTGGGATTCACAGACACGTAGCAGGTCTCACAGCAGCTAATGAGAGACTGTGTACTGTGCTGATTTGCTCCAGTGGTGCGGCTCTGTGCATGGATAAGCAACAGGCTGCTGCATTTCCTGTTAAGTTTTTCTCTTAATTTTTAATTTTCTCTTAATTTCTTTTAATTTTTAAGTGTATTTGTCTCTTCCCTGTTTGGAAAGAAGTGTTTCAAACTTAAAAGGAATATCAGCTTCAGACCAGTTTAAATAATATTTTCTCTAGAATAATATCTAATAGCATTTGAAAGATTTGCAAGCAGCTTTTAATCCGCTTTAGGAAATCACCCAACAAAGGAAAATAAATTATAGGGTAAAATCACAGCTTTATTTCATGCTTGAAATCTAAGAGCCTTTGTCATGCATCATTTTAAAAAGATAAAGTGTTGAATTAATTTTTAAAGTAAAGGACTGTTGCTCTTGTGGTTGATTATGAGGAAATCAATGACCACACTGAATGCTCTAGCAATGGGTAAGAACTGTTTCTTAATACTTCATTATTATTAGATGGCAGACAAACCTTTTAGAAACAGCAACATGTATTTAGATGACCTGATTTCAAAACTGTGGAACACATGGAGATTCCCTCCAATATATATTCTTGTTGTACTCACATAAATCCTTCCTGTCATGAGTAGTGCCTGGAAATCGTGCTCACTGGTAGCTATGTACTGTCCTTCATTATATCCTTTTTTTATTCTTTATTTTCCTTTTCCTGTTTTTACATCTGAACCTGAGAATAGCTTGTTCCAATACTAGTGAACTGGATCGGGTACTGGAGAGCAGAAATGAAAAAATATGTGTGGGCTTGACTGAAGAAGAAATATGGGACTTTGTGGTTACTCACACCTTGCTGTTTATTCCCATTCATTTGTAATCTGTGTATAAATACAGGGTGGTGACAACAAAAGAGAAACTATGATTATTTCAATCAATATTTGGATTTCTGAAAGAGGTATTTAGATTTTCACAGGACTTCACAAAAAAATTGTAGTGGCATATATAATTTTAGCTATCTTACATATAGTTGTAGACTTGAACTTAATCTGTAAAAGTAGCAACTAGTGATAATTCTGAGATTAAAAAAACAAAACAATCTACAAAGAGTTCTTTTGTTCTGTGGTCCAAAGTACGGTTACCTGGCCTAAACAAAACTTAAAACTAATACTTTATAGACTACACTTACATATTCTTACACTTACATTGACACACATGCAGTGACTGCAAACCTGATAAAAGCTGTCCCTCTTCAGGGACATACCTATGTAGGGTGTGTCCCTGAATACAACTGAAGACATTTTTCAGAGTTTTAGATTCCCCTTACTACAAAATATCACTTATTATCTGGCCTGATGTCCATATTTGACTCATCTTCATGCAAACCCTACTTGTTTCTATGCTTACATATGGAATTTGAAAAAATGTAAAATGACTTAATGATATGCTGTTAAATGAAACAAGCTGTAAAATGAGGCATCAAAAAGATCTCAAGAGAAAATGCATATGGGAAGGGGAAGATAAAGGAAACAGCAGATTCCTAATTTTCCAACTTCCTTCACTGAGCCCACAGTGTACATTTTTCTCTATGACCCTGAAACATTTAAACCTAAACTAAGTCCTACTGACATAGGACAGTTTTTATTTTGAAGGCTTAAGGACATCAGTTGTAAAAAGGAGAGATTATATCATAGGCCTGACTAAGTAATAGTTATGATATTGCAACTGCAATTTGGCATGTCCAAGACTACAGCATGGCATTACTTGTGTCTTGAAAAATCTAAAAAGGTTCCTTGAGAAAACACACAAAACTTTCTTTGTAAAAAAAACAACTTTTTCTTATAAACAAGGTAACAGTTTTCTTCTCTGGATAGGCAAAGGAATAGACATGCTTCTGTCTTCTCAGATGATGCTTGATTGTCATTTTATGGCGTACACTAATATTTGATTCTACCAGTTGAAAGATAGATTGCTAGCACACCCTCCTGACTAAATAAAAGTTTTCCTCAAACAAGACAGAGCTTATCACATGAACAATACAGAAGAGAAACAGGATAAAATAGCAAAATTGGAAACTCAATATAAAATAGTACTTTTGCTGTTCCAATCAAGACATAAAACAGATGTGACATTGTGACCAGATAAAAAATAATATTGTTTTGCTACAGACATGAACCACCCATTGGAAATAATGTCTTTTCATGACTGGCTTTGGTAGTACAATACATTTGGCACAAGTGAGAACGCCCATGGTGGACTACCAAGTTTAGAATTCTTTCTCAAGATGGATAAATTTAGAAAAGAATTTCATCATAATGATATAACAAACTGGTACTTAAGCAGATGTTTTATCTGAACAAAGTAGTTCAGAAACTAAAAAGAAGGCAGACAGGTTTGCTTCTCCTCCTCAGTTCTTTAGTATTTAATTTCTTTTGGGATATAGCTTTGAGGAATCTATGGAAGATTCTTCATAAAACAAAAAGAGTCTTATTATTTTGACATAGAAAGTGAGTCTCCAACCTGCTGATATGCTCAGCTCCTTTTGCAGCTGATATACAACCAGGCAGAGATCTGTCCCAGTTTGAACAATTGTACAGGGAGAAGAACTCCTCCTGGCAAGGCGAGTTCCTTGCTGCTGGAGGAAGCAATGAGGGTCATGCCCATCACAGCCATTTCAGCTTAACTCAGCCAAGTGTCATTGTAGGAGGAAAAGCACAGAAAAGCCTGAGCTGTGAGCTGGCAGAGTGTTGCTCCATTACACCACTCTCCATTCAAAGCTAGAGCCATACAGAGTTGCTCCCACTGAGACAGTGACAGATAATTTGCAAACAAGGAAACTCAAGGAGAGCTCTGCACTTTCCATACTGTACTTTCCAGAGTTTGTCAAGGACCTTGCAAGGGTTGTAGATGTGTACCCATCATAAATTTTGATTCTAGCAGTTGCTGTCCACCTGCCAATTATCCTGTAAAATCAAAACAGAATTCCTTACCCCCAGTCCTAATTTCCTAGCTGACCCACTCTGAAAGACTATACTTTCCTTTATTTTACTGATTAATGCTACCTGTATGCTAAATAAATTTTAAAATCTTTCATGGTGAAAGCATGCAAGCTTTTGAATATTGGGGTAGCTGAATCCATAGCATAACGAGGTCTTTGATAAATTCCAATTATCCTGGTAACCATGACTCAGGCCCTGAGAAGAAAAGTTTTCAGTTCTGCTCTATGGCTCCACTGGTAAGCAGATTTAATCACGTTCTCATCTTGCAATATGTCACTGGGAGGTGTGTAGTTGTAACTGGCTATGACCACAGATGAGCAGCCAACTGCTTCCCTTCTCACTGGGAGTGTGGAATGGATTCCTGTGATTTGAATGCTCCAACATGATCCTGGCATTAGGACCACTAATGAGGTCACAAACCATCCTCTTGCCTGTTTCTGCTTAAATTAAAAGTAAGAATTTTCAGATTTTAAGTGTGGGACAATTATAAATAAACTGACAATTTTTATGTCAGTGTCCCACCAAACACAGTAATTAGAACTTGGTAAAACTCATCATTTTTTAAATGAAAAATAGACATGTCTATTAATTTTGAGACAGCAGTAATTATCTCAGAGACTTAAGTTGTTTTGTTTGAATTTGGCTCTTGAAAATCAATATAGTCTACTATGACACCGGATTTCACCTGCCCATTTTTCAACTACCAGATTAAAAAATCATACTTTACGAATAAAAAGTAATGCAATAATTCAGAAGTTTGTGAGCAGGCTAAGGAACTTTCAATCTTAAAATCCTGAGCCTTTATTACACTGAAACTAATTTTTCCTTCCCCTCCCCACCTCCTCTTGCTAACATCTTCTTGATGTAATTATTGAAACTCACACCATATGAAGGAAAGAAATAAAACCTAACCTTCTGGAAAAGGAGATTGGAAACTAAGGCAATTCAGGTTGTCTTGTTGTTAAAGCATTGGCTAAGAGTCAGATAACGCAGGGTTAGGATTTGACACAAGTTTCCTGTGTGTTTTCTGAATGCCGTTTCCAGCCAAACTACGACAGTTTGTTTAATCATGGTGAGCTAAAGCATGCTCCCCTGTGATTCATTTGGAACTACTTGTGGAGCAAAGCATCATGCCTCTTTGTGAAAGAAGGGAAAAAATCTTCAGTCTCCTCCTCCCTTGTCCTTGGATCAATGAGATGGTAATACAAATAGGAACTTGCCACCACAAAATATTCCATTTATTGCCCCACTTGCGTTGTTCAGATATTTCAATGATGGTGTTAATGGTCTTGGTCCAGAAAAGTATATAAGGATGTTTCTGGCTTTAAACACAAACATCACCATTAAACTTTATGGCTTACTTAAGTGTAAGACCATTAAATCATGGAGAAGTCTAGGTGAAATCTGATTGCTATATTTAGCACCTCTGAACCATAGAGTTCTGAAATACCTACAGCAGTGCTGAAAGAGCAGCTGTCCTGGGCTCACTTCCACCTCCAATGCAAGGAGATCATTTTTAGACTTCCTGACTGATGAATATTCCCTCTCAAATATTATGCATGATAAAGAAAATATTACCTGAGCAAGTATCTAAATATGGCAACAAAACACTGATATATTCATTTAAAGAGTTCTATCATGTGTTATCTAATGATATTATTTTGTTTTACAACTATGTCCATACACATTGCATGTAAGAAGAGCTTTATACCCCACTTCAGAATATAAAACATATTTCATTGAGCATTGTTTCCTCACTGTTCAAAGATACTGCGTATTACTTAAAAATTGCAGTCAACACTTTCTATAATGAAGCTTTTAAAATATTCCTTAGTCTGGGACAAGGATTAAATTTCTATCCCATTCCTACTGAGAATTTCAAAATCCAACTTTGAAGCTTGATATTTAAGCTGATTATTATATTTTCACCATTTCTTTGGCCAGCTTCTTATTTAGTAGCTCTTGTTTCTAATAGGCACTCCAATTAAATGAAACTAAAATGAAACTAAACTAAAATCGGGTGATATGTTACCCCAAACCTTTAAAAGAAATATCTTCAATTCTTTATCTGTAAAATTTTGTTTTACATGAAAGAGAGTAAGTATTCTGCATAAGAAATGTGTCAGCTTTTCTGGGGTTGTATTATCAGCAGCACATATGAATTTGTAGTGTTTTGGTCTACACTAGAGTATTCTGGAAGTCAAAATAAACTTCAGTACATAACTTATACAACACCATCTGACATAGCCACAGGCAGCTTCACACAAGAGTTCAAAAACAATTTGCTTGGTAAATTAGCTATTTAATATTGCAGCAATATTTGATTAATTAGTCTTCCAATTTATTAGTGATACATGGAAATTCAGAATTAGATTAGATTCCTGTTCATTATACATTAAAATTACACATTTAAATTAGCTTCCAGTTAATAATGTAGATACTTAATATATCTACTACTATTCAGTGTCACCACGTATCCACATTGTTGATAATTCAGAACTCATAGCTGCAGCTTCTCCATCATCAGACTTGTATTTACTTGGTCACATATGAAATCATTCTGCCATGCAAGAGCATTTTTTTACCAAATGCTCAAGTGCATTTGAAAGTTGTTATTTGATGCATGGATTCAGACTGTGTTCTCCTAAATTTCTTCTCATAAATTTCTTTTGCAATTTAGAGATGACCTATTGCTGATAATTCTGACACTTGATTTCTAAACTACCACCACAAAAGCTTCTGCTGGTACATACATGTTTTAGGTCAGTGACCCTCTGTAAGAGAGACATGCAAAATACTTTACCTGATGGAGCTGGACAGCAGCAATGCAATTGCAAATTGATGCCCTGACTCCACATTGTGGTGCTGTCTCACACTTTTATCACAATACTCAGGCAGAAGTGCAAGCAAGCACAGCAGTTGCACCAGAAGGCAAATATAATGCAATATCAGAATGTCATTACTCAGTTATTTCTCAGCCTTCTGTGATTTTGGTTCATTGGAAATCCTTCCCTTTCCCTTCCACCTAAGCAGAACAGCTGCCTAGAGACTGTCTTTCTCCTTCCTATACCTTTAGCTTGCGATCCTAGCCATGATATCTCCATGAAAAATAGCCAGAGCTTTACTATAATAGTTGCAAAACTCCCAAGCTTTCTGTGTTCTAAATATACCTGGGAAACATGTACCTGAAATAACACAGATACCAAACTCCTGTTAATAATACAGGAACACTCCATAACAACTCACATCTGTTTCTCACTGTAAACAAGATTGGATGACTCTTCCCTGTTTTCCTCCCCTAGATTTTGAGAAAATGGAGGGGGGGAGAGGGGGGAATCTCTTTTTTTTCCTAATACCACAGTTAAAAACTGGTCTACAGCGTCTCAGAGTAGTATGTTTGCATTTTAATAAAATTTTTATTCAAGTTTCACACTTTATCAAGTTAAGGATCATGACTTTTAAAAAGGAGTCTGATCCTACCCACAGGACATATATTTAAAGGCTATTACCACAGCAAAAAAGGGGAGCTATACTTAGAAATTTTTTTTGTCCTAAACTGGGTAACAATGATATTTGTTAAGAAGTGACCTGTGCTTTTTACTGGATGTAACATGTCTGTATCACTACTGCAGGTTTAGCCTGTAAATCAGAACTTAGCTGCTTAAAAGCAATAGCTGACCAGCACAATGTAGCAATGACATATTTATAGAAATATAAGTGTATTTTGTTATTGTTGTTGTTGAAACATGGCAAAACCAGCAACAACTTACAAACTTTCAGGGCTCCACATATCAGGTATTGGATTTGTCTTTGTCCCACATCAAGGGACCATTGTCTAATTAACTGAAACAGCAAAGTGCATTTGCCAGCCTGCATGGATTTACAGAAAACAGGTATAGTGTGAACAGTGCTCCCAGCAGGGGAAATCATCCAGCTATCCTGACTGCATCCCAAAGTATTGTGGGACTTTGCTGTACTAGAGTTACATTGACTGCAGTGCTGATTTCACATTGCTCCTGCTTGGGTTTCAAACGCTACTTCATGTTAAAATGGGAAAAGAAATATTTTGTTATGAGAATTAAATGGCTGTAGTGATTGGTAAAATTGCATACGTTTTTCTTGGTAGTTTCTTTTTTAAATTTTCTTTCTTGGATTTCAATAAGACTCCATCCTTTCAGTATGCAAATTTCCTCATCTTTTTTTTCTTTTTTGCTTTTCTTCTCTTTTTTTTCTTTTACATTTATAGGAGTTAAAGTAAGTGAAAAGAACCTGTCTCACCAGTACCTTACTTCAAGCAGCTCAAAGACCTTTGCACACAGAACTGACTATCAATAAAAGAAAGACATATGAGTCTTTGAAAAGCATTGAGACATACATTTTGGCAGGGTTTTTTTAGACAGAACTTCCCTTTACTTGGTAAAAAATATAGCCAGATCAAGTACTAGAATACATTATAAGGTAAGGGGGAAAAGCATGGCTATAGCCTCACAGACTACACTGGTTTTACTTGGGCCATAGTGGCTAGTACCATTTTTTAGATGGTAGTCCCTTTAATGAAATATAAAATTTTAAAAACTGTTCATTATCTGTTTTCAAAAGCCTCATTCAAACTTATAATACTATCAGTACTGTCTTAAATAGAGCAATACCCACAGCTGTCACCTTGGACAAATCTATAGGGGACCCAGAACAAATCTTAATCTAGTTTTAATTATGAATAATGAAGTATTAAGGCCCTGGTATAGTAATGAACCACACTGATGGCACAAATTTCTTTTAAAATAGCTTTTATATTATCTGGGAAAAATATTATTCCTATACTATTGCTGATGGTTTTCTTAATAAATGTTGATTTAAATATGGTATACCTGTTTCAATATATGATTTTACAGCTTGTCCTTGTCTTAGTTCATGAACAAATTAGTTTTCAATTTCATAATATTGTTTCTTCTGTCCATATAAATCCTTAAAAAAAAGGGGCTCAAAGTATAAAATTCAGAGACAGGATGATGATTTTACCTTGCCCCAGATTTGACAGGATTACAACAAACCACACTTGTAGATGAAGCTCAAAAAAATGCAATAGCTTTTCTGTCCACCTAATGATTGAAGTGCACATAGACATGGAGAGTAAGAAAGATAATTCCACGAACCTTGATGGATTAAATGACAAACCACTGGTTAGCTAGTGTGGCAGTGGAAGAGCCAGGAAATGAAAATTAGTTGCATCTGAATTTGAGAATACAGAACATTAGGTCTGTTGTGAAGATAACAAGCTGATATGTTTATACTCTGTTACTTGCTGCACTACAGTAAAAAAGGAGGGGAAAAAAGGCACAAAAACTCCCTCCATCCCGCATTATCTCTATGCAGTAAGTCAGCAGTGATGTTTCTGCGATAAACCAGCAGTGTGTTTCTCACTGTCTACTCACTTCTGATATGTTTTTCCTGCCTTGGAAAGTTACTGACTGATTTGTACGACTTGCATGAATTTTGGTATATTTTTTATAATGCTTGAAGTGTTATATTTGTCTTCAAGCATGTTAGTTCTGCAGTTAACTGAAAAAAAATTAGCATTTAAATGAAGATGTTGTTAAATTTTGTCACGGAGAAAATAATGGAACTATTAGTAGAATATTTTTACTCTGTGGAGACATGATATAGCTGTAAATTAGGCTATGTAAACTAGAGCTGAAAAAGCTAAAACACAAACTCAGGGAAACAGAGTATCTTCTTATTGCTATTCAAGGTGTAACCATCATCCAGAAACCAATTACCTTGGTATGTGAAGTTTGCATATGTATGAAATAAACAGGAGAGTCTGCAGCATCACACCCATTCCCCATCCCTTAAGGAAAAAATTATCTATCCTCTTGTTAATAATAAACTTTAAATTTTACTTTTAAATGTAGGAATAGATCTTTTCATTCCACTGGTGAGAGATTTAAATTGTGCCTTAAATTACTGACCTCTATAGCTGGATTTTGCTACCAGACGTTCTTAAGATGGATATGAAAATTATTTTCTTCTAAGGATCTAAGAGAGGAACTGGGAAAAAATGGGGAAAAATCCATAGCAATCATAATGTTGAGTCATAAGTAAAAAATAAAAAGTAACTTCTCTTAAGAATGTATCTGTTTTAGAGCCTATTCAGCTCTAAATTGCACTGAATCCACTGTTTCTGAGTATTAAATTACCACTTTTAGTAAAAGTAAAAACATCTTTCAGCTCTAAATTGCACTGAATCCACTGTTTCTGAGTATTAAATTACCACTTTTAGTAAAGTAAAAACATCTTTCATCTTTTTAAAATACATATTTTTAAAGCTCTTGTTAATTGGTTACATATCAAATCAAAATTGTCTGTATGTAATTTGATTTACAGTAAAAGGGGAAATATGTATTGTAGAACAATCTTTCACCTTAATTGCATGTTTAAATTTACTAATCAAATTTGAAGGACAGTTAGAAACATTATATCTAGCACACAATCCCGAGTTTAAATTATCAAAATCCAAGACTGCCTTTATTTTATTTAGTATTAAAATGTTGTTCTCACTAAACAGAAGTATTTGTTTATGGTTTTCAGATTTACTCATATTAGAAATAAAACTCCTGAACAGGGCTTGCAAGCAGGAAGACCTCGAGGAAAGCTTCTATGGAGGAAACCCAAGGTGAATGAAATATGTGTTTCTTTTAAAAGATGAATAGTTCAGCATCTTTCTAGGTGGTGTTAGTACCATTCAAGCCATTAGTTACAAATTATCGATTTTGTAATGCAGTTATCCTATTTGAAACTAGATTTTAGAAGCCATTTGTGCAATTCCCATTAATTTGCATAGAAGAGAATCTGAGCTTGAAACTTTAATTTTCAATCACTTTAGTGGCACCACTGATAAAAACTGCTATCACCCCGCACAAACAAAATATTCACTCCCTAAAAACAAGTTCTTGGCCTCAAATTTATGAGATTTGCTCTTAAGGATTCCTCTAAAAATATTTCTTCTGAAGAGGATAATTTCCTATATTTCCATAAACTTGGAAATATCTTAAAATAAATTTCTGGTCAAAGATTAAAATAGCAATCTGTGGTAAAACATATTTCTGACAAGGAAATAAAACAGATTGCCAGACATCTAAGTGGATTTACTAGAACCTAATTCTACTTGAATACAAGAGTAACCACAATTGGACAAGATGGTCTATATCAGTCTCTGATTTGGGCTTTGCAATGAAGATATAAACCAAATACCTCAACATAAAATTATTACCTTGGAGAAACAAAAATATCAGATGCTAATTGCTTATCTGAAAGTATTTCATGTGGAACTTAACTGAAAGTTGGGCTGCAATGCTGAACTTCTGTTTTTCCTTAAGTGCATGAGTAAAACATACTGTACATTACAGATACAATTTGTGGAACCGTATCTACAGCTTTCAGGTTTTATTCATATGCACACAAAATTTAAAGGAAGCCAAAGCATTACAGAGGTAATTACTGCTTAATAAAATTGCCAGATCTAGTTAGGGAAATTTGGAAAATAAAAAGTACCTATATTATTCTAAGAAATACCATGAGAGTTTACTGTAAGCAGAACACTCTGCATTGGAGGATTAGCATATTACTGAAAGAAATAACAAATGGAACAAAGATATGTGGTACATGAATGTTAATTCTACTTCTGTGTATCTGGGTGGGTTAGTCTGTCTGAGGGAAAACTGAATTAGAAAACTTGACTGTTGCAGTTTGAACTGGGACAGTCTGTCAAAAAAACAGTGCATATTTTATGTCTATGTAACAGTGAATTGTGTCCTCATGGAATACCCCCAGTGAATGCTGGAAAACAAAAAAATTACCTGAAAACAATATAGATTTTGTGATATTAAAAAGTTGTTGAAGGCAGAAATTTAAACCTAGTCAAAAATATTGAAACACCCAAAGTAAATGTTCATTTAGAAATATTCTGTAACTTCATTAAACTCTATAACAGTCTTAGGATCCAATTATTTAAATTCTAGAGATGCCAATTAAGGTGTAAATGAGACCATATGCCAAAGTCAATAGTATGGATTTTATTTAACACTAAATGTGAAGTAGAGAGGGAGACAGGGAAGTGAGAGGGAGGGAGAGAAAAAGTGCAACAGAGAAACAGATTAAGTAGAAAGATAATCACGACTCCATAGATTACAAATACATCCTAAGAGGTCTCTTCTCAGGGGTTGCAGCCTTTATCCATCAAGTGGTGGAAGGAAAGAGCCCACAGAACACCAAGCCCAGGGGGTTTATATTATGCTGAGGCTGGGTGGAAACACCCCTGTAACTCCTCTGGATGATATAATACTGGATCAAGGAACATTTTGTGAGTCTGGCACCTTCTAAGATGGTGCAGCTGTCTCTTATGTCAGGGTTAATTGAATAGATCATGGTATATCAGCTGAAATTAATGCCCACATGTGAACGTCCCTGTACTTCAGAGGGAAGGTCCCACAGCTGAGTCATTGTGCAAGGGAGTACACTGACATTATAGGAAGAATTTACAGGCTTTTCCTCTTATCAGCTTCTTCCCTTATCTGGGAAACCTCTTTGTAGGCTCAAGTGTGCCTGCCCATCGGCACCTGGGAAGCCACTCTGAGCATCAGGGCAAAGCAACCAGCCCATTGTTTAAGCCACAGGCACCAACCATCCAATCTCCTACAGCTCCTGGATGATTATTGCAAGTGGTTGAATGTTTGAGTCATTACTTACTAATAGTCCAGTCTCTAACAAACACACAACACTGCTCCAGCCTAAAATGAATTAACTGAATTTTGGTTAGGATAATTAAACTTGAAAAAACTTTACATAACAGTTTCTTCATCTATTAAAGAAGCAGTAGAAAGTATGAAACATACAGTGGAGAACATTTTCTACTTTCATATTGGGGGTAGGTTGCCTCTGGATGTGAGGTGTAAGAGGACCTGGGCTGCAGGATGTAGTCTGGACAGGTGAGAGAGGGGTGCATGGTGGTACTAAGTAATTCAGGACAGAATTCCCAAAAGCCAATCATGGATTACTGCAGAAAGTCCTTCTAACAAAATGTCAGACAAAATAAAATACAGATAAACAAAAAGAAATGCACGTAGATTAAAACAATGCCAGCTTTAAATACACAGTGTTGCGGTATAAGCTGCTGGAAATTAAAAATTTACAATAAGGGATTCTAATAAAAATATTAGGCAACAGTTCAGAAGCATTTGATAACAGAAATATGACACCAGGTATTATTAGAAGGGATAGAAAATGAACTGAAGTCTGCCATTGTTCATTCACACCTTGTGCTGTTCAAGAAAATAGGAAAAAAATTGAAGAAAAGCAAGGCTGATTCAAAGTAGAGAAAGATCTCCATAAAGAGAATAAATGAAGAATAACGGAAATGTAGGACTTTTCAGTACTGGAACTACAAAAGGGAGGGATATGAATGGCATTGGAATGACGAATAGGCAAAGTTTGTTCACTGTCTCTTACAGCAAAATCATCAATGAACATGCTCAAAAAACCTCCAAAATAGGACTTTTTTTTAAGTCATGTACATAAGTTCTGGAATTCCTCACTGAAACACATCTGTAGATATTAAATGTCAGATTCTTCCTTCATTAACTAGCCTGTGAAGTACTACTAAAAGCAAAGACACTGCCTCTGCCTTAGTGATCTTCCAAAACATGGTTACAGACTCAGGGAGAGCATTTTGAGAAGCTTTTGCTCCTCAGTGTCTCAAATCACTCCTCTGATTCTATACACTTGCTTTCAGTAAAGATTCACATTTGGTATTTACCACTGTTGTTGGCAATGTATTGAACTAATTGTTATGGTCTGCTTTGATTTATCTGCTTTGTGTTAATTTGAAATTATGCATTCATTTTCACAGAAGTCAGAAATTTCAAAGATACCCTGTTGAACTAAGTTTTGTGAAAAATATTTGTCAAATGGAATTCAACAAAAACATGTAAATTCATATTTATATGAACTGTAATATCATTAGCTGTCTCATTACATCTGTTACAGCAGTTTCAGAGTTTTTTGATATAAACTTGTAGAATATGAAAATAAAATTTGTGGCCCCATTTAACTAAGAAGTCTCTGACAAGATTAAGCTTTTTTAAAGCCAGGTAAGTTAGAAAATATCATTAGGGGTGGTGTTTTACTTTAACTGGTACATTTCCCTGATGACACATCATTAGAGCTTCTGTAAAATGAGGAATGCAGAATGAGACAAAATTTCAGGGAAATAAATAGCATTAGGTACAAGCACTGAGTTTTCTTACTGTGAAAGACAAAGTGTCTTAAAATAGATATAGTGATCTTGATTTTTGAACTTCTTCCTAGGCACAATATTGACACTATAAAGATACAGTAGAGTTTAGGTATATTATAGGTTTATAGGTTTATTCTCTCTGCACAGAGAATACATATATCATCACAACCTTTACATTCCAAAGAATGTGGATACTAGGGAATGAAAGGACAATGCAAGGTTATGACATAGCCTTTGATGGCTGACTTTGGTCCATCTTAAGTAATATTTCCATCTGGTGTCTCTATTTTAAGCCAATGCAGGATATGCAAGAGAAATATCAGTTATAAGACTAGATATGACAAAATAGTTTAAGTCATTGCAATTTCTCACTTCAGATGCTGAATTGGACACACTGTATTCTTTCTTTCTATGGAACAGATAGAATTCTGGTACTCAGTCTGGAAAATATCAGTGCTCATCTGGGAGAACTCTGTCCCAGGCAACCTTTCACTTTTGCAAAGGCCATGAGGGTAGAGTTCAACTGCTGAGCTGCTACTTCTCTATTCCCTTTCACGTACTCTTAGTATAGTGTTAACCTTTGTGCTGTTTCTCTTTTGTTTGTTCAGCTTCCGAATTCTAAGAGGATGCTGCATATATCCTCTTAGATATCCTTAGAAATATCCTCAGACCTTTGATGCACCAGACCAGACTGACACTACAAATACAGATAAAGGGGGTTTTCACAATTCTGTATATATAGCTACAAAATGCAAATTGCCCTTCATCAACTCAGCCAGCTGGAATTCTGCTCAGTACTTGACTGAGCATACAGAGTCCTGGTGGAGTTTAGACACCACTAAACACATGTGCAATAATATTGTAGGAGGCATACTGTCTCAGACTGACCTATGAGCCATGCTTGAAGAAGGTTCTCTTCTCTACCGTTGAGAGAAGATGGCTAGGGGTAATATGAGTGAAAACCAGTAAGTTATATTCATATTCTAACATAAATTATAAGGTGAAATTCAGTTGCTACTTCCTGGATGGAATTCGGTGGCCAGGCACAAAATCTATTCCATGATGATTCCCCACAGCCTTCAATCTTAAGCACACAGTGAGGGATGAAACAGAGGATGGAGCAGAGCAGAAACACCACAGCCAGGCTCTGCTGTGATCCTTGCAGGGCTGGGACTGTGATGGTTCCATGTGTCTGACACAGCACACAGCAGCTGTCAGCCCAGGGCTTGTCTTGCTGCTGAGCCTCCAACTGTGGGGATGTTAGTCTCTTCAGATGAACTCAGTTCATTGTTATCTAAATGTAATACTAACTCACACCTCCATCCTAAAATTACCTGCCCCCAAGATACCTGCCCCCATGGTATGACCACCTTTCACCAACCATGTACTCTATTTCATTGGCTATATCTTCAACAGTTAAGCAAGAGAATTTTACACCAATCAGTAACAAATGTATGATGGGAGAAAATCAGTTCCACCTAAATATAATGAAATAGTATAAAAGTGAGTTAAGAATAGGGAGAAGTTAGGAAAGGCTCCTTCTGGTATCAGTTGACTGGCTGAACCTCTCTTCTCTTCCCTAGGGACATCTATTGGGTAAGAATCTTCCTCTGTGAGAACTGAATTATTAACTCGAGCTGGCTTTCACTGGTGATTGGAACTTGCCTGTATATTGCTTAAAATTTACTTTTGCAGTCAGTTACCATCATCAGCAATCTTCAAACATTAACCCATCACAATTTTCTTTTATCAGTGTGTTTATTATTAAAGTCTGTTACTCTGTGAACAGTTTAGCACGAGTCCCTCAAGGGCGATAGCAGTCCACAGTAGCAGATAACATACTCAATGAAACTGAGGAGATCTGGAAGTGGGTACTTCTTTCTGGTTTGTAGTAAGAGATTTGATTCCAATATGCTCTTGTAGCAGTCCCTAACAATATTTGAACTGCCCTCTGACACAAAACACTGTTCAGTGGAGTCCCCATAACAGGACATTGACAGACTGGTCAGGCACGAGGGGCTTGGCTTTCCTGGGGCACTGACAGACCAATTAAACACAAAGATTACAAGAAAACTCCCTTTCACATGACAATCATGAAGCCCTTTATGACTTTTTCCAAAGAAGACAGAATTGTAGAATTGCCTTAAATGCAGAAATAATTTTGCTTCCTTGCAGGAAAGATAATCAGTAAAACACAGGTAAAGTCTAGATCTTAGACAAATCAATTTTCAGTGTTTCAGAAATATAAAATCATGTGTCTTCTAGCCAAACCTGTGCACGCACTACTTGGGTGAACACCTAAAATTGGAATTCTAACAGAGGTAGAGAAAGTCTGTCATTTCTGCTGTTCTTGATCTGTGGAGTTTAGACATTAGCTTACACTAGACACCTGCTCTCTGATGGCCATGTGATTTTCATGCTGCATCAAAAGTCTCTGTCACAGGCTTTTTGACTTATATGTGTGAGTTAAGCTATCCCTAATAATACAGAATTTAGCTTTCAAAGCTAGTGAGAATAAGGATATCTACTTGATTATGAGCATAAAGACATTATAAAATTATAATCTGAACATCATCTCACCCATTACTCAAAGCTTCAAAGAAAAAACCATGTTGTACTATTCTTAGATCATAGGCAGTGAAGTATAAAATTACAGTACATCCATAAACCTAGCATGTAAACATTTCATGAGCCAAGACATCCAGTTCAATTGCTTTTCAGATGTGTCAATGACTTACAAAATCATATCCATATTATGACAGATTTTGATTTTTTTTTTAATATAGACACATCCTCCTATAATATTAGCAATTTTTAAAAGGAAGTTATGGTTAATTGTGAGAAAGAACATTACGGGAGTGTATGCATTTTGCATGGCATCACATCTTCACTGTTCTCTGAGCTGTGATACCTCCAGAAAATTCATCACCACAGAAGCTGCTAGCTGCTATTTCACACACTTTTTACTACATTCTTTCTACATTTTTACGATATCATATAATGTTCTATGAAATATAAACTCAGAAGTTAGGTACTTATGAAAGAAACTAAACAGTTTTTTATTAGAAATTATATTTTTTCATTAAATAGAAATATTTAGTGACATTTCAGTTTTCTGTCATCTGCATGCTTTCCCAAGAAACTAATCTTCACAACATTAATATCAATATAGAGTCATTCTGCAACGTATGCGTTATATGACATGGCTATATAACACTGTTAACATTTTATACTTTTTGACCATTGAAAATATTGATTTTTATTGGTTGCTGTATTCTCTGTGCCAGAACTCTTCCAAGTTTTTGTATGCATTTCAGAACCCATGACTTGCTCTGCCATGTTCTTCATTTCTTTCAGGAGTTATTTGCAAAAGTCTTCAAGAGTGTTACACATCAAAAGTCAGACAGTGAACTCTGACCGAGTTCTTTGTGAGCTTTCAATCCAGGAAAGCCAGAGCATAACGAAAAATTATAAACTCTACACAAGGCTCCAGAGCCTGTTTGCCCTGTCTGTACTGGGACCTTTTCAGCACTCAGAAAGAGCTGTGTAAAGCAAAAAACATGTTGCTGCATCTAAAGGGGTTCCTAGGTCTGCTTTAGTTAAAAGCTGGTTGGTAAGAACACACACTTTTGATTCTCTGTTTGAAAGCATTGAAAGCATTAAGGCATTGTCAAAGAAAAGGGTATGGCTATCACAGGACAGCACAACTCTTGTATGGCAGCTTTGGTTATCACCCTTTATTGTGAACCATTTGGAATAGCTTCTGTCTCAGATAATGCAATACACCTTGAGCATGCAAAACCAGTCTTACATACCTGCAATGTGTTTATGTCCACAGTCCAGGGAAAAATGCCAAAAATAACTTCTTCTGGAGCCCCGGTTACAATACTGTGTTAGCACAGAAAATCCTCATACAGACATATGTGTGTATGGTCTGTACACATAAAGTGTTTTATCCTCACCTTTGAGCAACATATCCCAATGCCCTATTCTCCCCTGTACTTCTAGAAACCATTTATGTCATGACCATTAAAATACACCAGGTTTGATCCTCATTTTCAATATCACAGAGAGAGGAAAATGACATGCAATAAAAGACTGTGAGCTGGGCTCTTCAGGGTCAAGTGGAGAATAATAAACAAGCAATTGCAGGAAAAGAACTGCACTATTAACAGGAAATAAAAGATTTGTTAGAGCAATGCCTTAGAGGCCACTGTCTGAATGATTTTATAATATGTACTATTGAATAAGCAATATAATGAACTATTAGACACGTATCCTTATACCATGTTTTCACATATCTCATACTGATTTACTCTCACAAAGCTTTGCATGCAATGTAAAACTAACTCTGCTTAGTTTTGGTGGGCAAACTCTATGACATCCTTGACAAATGAACTTATCAGGTAGACACATGGACAATATAAATGTGTCAAGAAAATCCAAAAAGCCTTTGTTGCTTCAACTTATATAAAAGAACTGGAAGAAACAAACATCTCTGAAATACCACGCTTCATTTTATGATCAACATAATGCCATAATCAGTCCATTATTTTACCTATCTAGAATATTTCATAAAGCATACCATGTATAAGAGAGAATATCTTTCCTTTCTACCATAAGATTTATTCTATATTTCTTTCACCCTTTTGAGGTAACCTGATAAGTATTTACCTGCAGATCACCAGGTCTCTACCTGGCACGAGGTGATAATGCAGATGAAAAACTGGCTGTTCCTCTGGGGAAGAAAATCTGTCTAGACAGTGGCTAAGGATTTAATTGAGTTGCATATATTTTGCATTGTCTTGGAATGATTAAAGCCAGATTGGTGCAATTAAAAAACCACTAGCACCACCTCCCCAAAAAAACCCTCAAGAATACCCCAAAAACAAAAACTTAAATTCAGAAGCAGCATAGATTTGGCACAAAATGCACCAACTGAGGCAGCATTTCGTGCAACTGAGACCTAGCTCAGCCATCTCATTTTCCAATATGGGTATTCTGATATTGCACTGTATCTTTTGGGCTAAACTGAGGTCTCTTCAGCCTCTACTGATTCAGAAGCAGGAAAAAAGTATATGCATATCTGTTGTGCTACTTAGGAAACTGAAAAAAATTCTACCCTCATATTACGATGTGTTCTCACTGGTATTTTGAGGACAGGGTTCTTTTTAGCAACCCAGAGCTGCTGTTGTGTTAACAAAATATCAGATGAGCTCATTACAGAAGCTAAACTAAGCCATTCAATTTTAATACAGAAGAGAGAATATAGCTATGGAAATGTGTTCTTTTAAAATAACTTGGTTCTGAGTTGAGACTTAAGCTGTCAGTTTCAGTCCAAAGCCTATTTTTACAGCCTGATTATAAACCCTTAGAAATGGAAATATTGTCGTATCCTTGGCTATAACAACTCTAACAGGAGATTCTGCAATAGCCTGTAAAATCAACTATTCTAACCAAAACCTCTGTTTATTTCATGTTACAAGGTAAAACTTCTGTTTATGACTGAAATAGATGAAACTTCTGAAGTATGCAATACTGAAAAAGTAAAATAGGTGATCTTCAAAGCATTACTCACATCACAGTATTTATACTATTTATGCTCAGCATACAAAGTACTCCTAATATTTCAGTCTATTTAAGACCATCTTTAAACATAGATATATCTGTTTCTCCTCTTAATAAAACTCTCTCCTAAAGCCTATTGTATTTTTATGTTATTACTTTATCAGACAGAACTGAGTGTTATAGACTATGACAGCATGTTGTAAAGACTGGGAAGACCCAGTCCTGACCATGCACAGACACACTCATGATTCTGAAGTTACGTAAAAAGTCATCTTTACAGGACTTCCATTACTCATAGGATTTTCACCATCCAACTGCACTTGAGTGCTTTGCTTGACTGCATCTGGAGAGGATGGTAAAAAGTAACGTGGAAAAGGGTAAAGAAGGACAGGCATTGAATGGATATATCTATTTCATGTGAGGGACAGTCAAGAAATATCTTTGCTAAGGTTTTGTTTTTATTTTAAATGTAAAAATTCAGTAGGCTTATAATAGGAACAATCCTGTCTTATTGAAATGCTAAAAAAATATGTAGTTATAAAAAGTTAATTCTTTTCATTAACAGTATCAAACAAGGGACAAATAAGAATATGCAAGAAAATTAACACTCATCTGATTACGCATTGGAATCTATAGTTAAACACAAAGCTGTAACTAGATAGCTGTTTTTATCTCACTATCTCTATATGAATGTCTGCCAAAAATTCCATGCAATGTGTGTCCTTTTGAATTCTGTCATGAATTAAGGACAGAAATGTTATAGAAATAATTTAATGAAATATATTCCTATACAGAGAGAAATAGATCATTTTTACCAAATGTACATTTAGGAGTCATACAGATTGGTACATGCATTTTACAATTTTAGTGTTTTCCTTCTATATCTGACTTGAAACCTATTCCCATGAAGTCAAAGACATTTTTCTATTATTATTTTCAAGTCAGAAAAGTATTTTGGTTAATTATTTCAATTTCAACACTAATATAAGGTCTTCCTATCTAAAGTGAAGAAAAACTCAGAATCTATTCTTTTATCTCCATTTGTCTCAAGTAGACAGGGAAGCAATAGAGCCCAGTATAGGAAATTATAGATAGGTAAATCAGCTGTGATTCAAGCATACAATCTGTAAATATTTCAATTAAAGTGTTCCCTAAGAAAGACTTGAAACTACACAAAGGATTAGATGTATTTTCTATACAGTGCACTCAGTGGTGTGTTAAAAGAGCACACATTTGTGCCACAAGTTGGCACCCAAGCCAGTTTTTGAGTAAAGCAACCTGTGCACTGGATTTGCACAGATGCCTCAGCAAGGCATCCTGCCTCAGTCTTCTAGCAAGGAAAGCATGGTCATGCAGCCTGCAAAACTGGCATGGCTGGGCCACTTGCTGCTGGAACCAGCATCATCTCATTCAGAATACAAATTCAGGTCACACAGCAGAGCACACTGCTGCACCACGCAGCAGCCCTTGTGCTTGAGCAGGCCTCATTGGGTTCAAATGCACTCATTCTTCACATTGCAAAAAATCTGCTGTTTTCATTTGGTTTGTCTTCCACGCCTGGATTTTTAAGTAGTTTTACATGGCAAAGAGGAATGCTTCATGAAAAGAAAAAAAATAATAGATAATTAAAGGCAAAATTCAATTGTTTTTATTTTAAGTATAATTATCTTTCCAAGTTATTAATGAATATAAAAAGTAAAGTATACATGCATAATCATGCAAGGTTCTTTTAAAAAGCTATTTTTGACAAAGCAAAATAAATTTTAGGTCTCTTTTGATGGTAATTCTCTAGGCAGTGCTAAGTAAGAATAGCTCAGAATGCAGCTCAAATGAATTGTATATGTGTTCAACAACTTTCTGGAAGTTGCAAGCTTCTGCACTTTTTTTATGTTCCAGGTTGTATGCTTTCCACACTGATGTTTTATAAAGTCCAAACTTTGAACAATGAGTAATGGTATTACTTTTACTTCACCTTCTGAAAAATGTCAAATGCAATTTAAAGTGTAAAAGTAAAACCCAGATCAAGGTGTAATTAATAAAGGAACATTACTCATTTGAACAGAGCGAGAATTTCACTTCATGATTGTTTAACAGCTACAAGTTAGCATTCTCAAAATCAGTGGTAGGCTTTGAAATGCTAACAAATGCATTATCAATATTTTTGAAGAATTTGCAGTATGTAAACACAAACTGTAAGAACAATTCATATAAAAATGTTTGTGTTAATCTTTTAACTAACAGTCCACAGTTCTACATGCATGCATACCAGAACTCCAATATTTAACAATTTTCAAAACTTCAGCAACTCACCAAAATAAACAGAAACTCATTTCTCTTTTGGGAATATCAAACAAAGTCTTGCACCAGATTGAATTTAACTCATTTCTCTTTTGGGAATATCAAACAAAGTCTTGCACCAAATTGAATTTAAGGTTTCAATCACTTACTCAAATGTATGTTTATGAGGGCTATGCTGAAAGATGATGAGACACATTTGTGACTACAGAAGAAACCCAAGGATATCCCTTGGATAATATGACAGATTAAGAAATTTGTTGTATGGCTGTATTTGCACACTTTGAGTTCACTTAGATGTAGAAACAAAATAATTTTTCTACTTGAACATTTTTCCCACATTTTAAGACTAGTTTTGATGAAAATGTAGTTGGTGTTCAATTGTTTAGAATTTTTTTTCTCCTGCTTTTTTTTTTAATTCTTTTGTAGTGTTAACTCATGTTTTCATAGTGCAAAGTGTTTCAGCTGTGGATTACAACAAATGTGTAGTGCCTAAATTAAAGTTGGTTGGTGGTGATTTTTTGGACTGGAGTTATAAATTAACTCTTCTCTATTTAGTATGCCACTGATCAGTGTTAAACTGTCACATCAACAGAAGTGTGTTTTTTTATTTTTAACGTGTATTATATTATGCTGGCAAGAAGTTGAGTTCTGGCTCTGGCAGAATTGTCTTACAGTCAATAAAGTAAAACTCATTTAATATTAAATTTGATATTTACTTTTGAACTTTTAGATAGCCTGTTTTATGCTGATATCATTATAATGCTGATATGCCTCCCCCATCAAAAGCTGTCACAAGCACATTCCAGCAAAATGCAAATATAACTACAACAAGATCATAAAAAAGATAAGACTTAAAATATACATATCTACTACTTAACATTTCTCCTACAAGGAAGAAATAGGCTGTATGGGCTATTTTCAGTTGTTTTGAATAGCTGCTATTTATATTTCATATCTGTATAATTATACAACATGAAAATGAGACCTAAACCACTATAGACCTCACGACAAACACTGTCTGTGCAGTAATTAATTTCATCTAGCAGCAGAGTTTTAGTATTTGAACATTGATTCAAGAGAGTCTAGAAGAATTTATGCTGACTTTTTATGTCAGTGTAATCATTCCATGGTGAAGATGGCCACAGAAAATTATTGTCTTGTTTAGACAACTCCAGAAATAGAAGAGCTCAGCAGTTGTGTGCATGTGCAATCAGCATCACTTTTCAGGGTAGTAATAAAGGCACTGTAGAAAACATTGACATTATAAAACCATACTCACCTGAAATTTGAAGGACAAATGTATGCTGTCAAATATTAAATCTACTTGTAGATAATGCCTCTTGCTAGTCCCTTAGACTCTGTTAGTATTTACAAGAATTTTAAAAGGTGAAAGCATTCTATAATGTAAATATTATAGAATGCAATATTAAAGAAAAAAAGTAATTTTTAAATTTTCTTTATAGGCAGCAATAAGGGAACCATGGAGAATAGAAGCTGAGGTATTTGTACAGTGGTTAGACTTAAATTTAATCAAAGATGTCTATATCACACCTCTCATCTTTTGAAGTGGATTTCTTGAGGACTGCCATCCTGACTAAATCTTCTCATGAGACACAGAGGGCAAATTGTCTGTTACTGAAAATGTATCCCTGTTAAGTCCAAATGAATCAAGCTACTGAAATTTATTAACCCAGTTTCTGGTGATATGACATTGAAATTTCATGACATTTTTTTCCCAGCAACTTAGCCATTGAAAAAAAATGATTGAGAGCTGCCTCAATGTATATGCTAAACTGGCTGCAGAAGTGCTCTCTCACGCCTTCTGCTCCGTCACAAGAGCCATGGTAATGCAGTACCACAAGAGCTGTCACTACTATCACTGCTACAAAGACTGTCACACTGTCACCACCACAAGAGCTCTGTCACTCCTGCTGAAGAAAGATGGAAGCTGATGGTTCTAACCCCATTTGAACATTTGAACCCTTGCATGACCAGGGAGTACTGGTTTCCCCTTCTGCAGCCATTTTATTTTCTCCCAATAGGCAGACGTTTTTTTTTAATAAAAGAACTATTTAAAATATTACTTTGATCACAAAGAAATTTTACCATCTATATTTAGATTTCTACATAAATATGTGATTCTGAAGAGCTCTTGCTAAGCATATTTCCTATTCTAACTCAATAAACCTTCTCAATTTGGAAATGTCAGTGTATGGTTGCAATTCTTTATAAAAATAAATATCTACATTACTAAGAAGCTTTTTTGCTTTCTTTTGGCAAGTAACGTTAGATTTCTCTTTCACTTGACTGCTCTTAATCCAAAAGTAGGGAGATTTCAAACACATAAACAAACCAAAAAATCTAAGAGCAAAGCAAGCCTCCTTACTCTCCTAAATTTAGCCAAATATGACGTAGGTACTTGAAAATGTATCTGTCTGGTAAAATGCAGTGATTTATAAGTGCCAGGGGAAAAAAAACAAGTTAATCACTACAGTCATCAAAGCCTTCCTCTCATGTGGTTTACTATTGAACACCTACTTTTATATTCTGCCATGTATCAATTTCTAATTCATGATTCTGATTGCAATCAGGGGACATCATTGCTCTGTATCTGCTGGTGCTCATTAATGTTCACAGCCATTTTTGAGCTGTAAAGCTTAGATTCCAGCAGAGCAAACACAATGCCTAAATTCGTTTTATGGCTGAAATTAGGGAAACCCTCCTAATGAATGAGCACCAGATCATCAAATCCCACTGCTATAGCTTTATTTTTAGCCAGGATTTTTAATATTAATCCTAACAAAACTATGAGGATTAAAGATAAAAAAAAAAACTTGTCTCTTTTTCTCTATCTAAATCATTTAATTTCCCTAATTAACTGTCTAGGCTGGAAGATTCATTGTTTATTTGCTTTATCGGTGATATATATATATATATATATATATATATATATATACTGCATAAACAGACTTTGAAATGATACTTTAGATTTCCAACTTTCCTTGTAAGATAAAACACAAGATATGTTTTTAGGCTTTTAACAAGGCCTTGGTCATTCTAAAACTGCTGGGTTAGGGTTTTCCTAATAGCTTTATCTTCTCCCTTGCAACTCCAATTCTAAATATAGATTTATCTTTATCTGATTTAGGTAAATTAAATAAAGCAAATTAATGTACCCCAGGATTTAGTGGTTCATTGCAACCTGGTTACTAAGAGCTAACACTGAGTCACATATATTCTGGTTTAAGTAACCAAAGAGATTGGTCGAGACAAGATATATGTATTAATAGTAAATAATTACATCTTTAGTAAGTATTTATTGCTATGCAATATGTCATTAATATTGAATGTCTCCAGTGGAATGTTTTATTCTTTATTCAGATAAAGAGAAAAAAGCATGTTCTGATTTTGTATATAGTCAGGTTAAAATCAGTCCACAAGTGACAAGAATCAACATTTTTCTCCACTTACACTAATGACTCCCATAAGCAGCTTACATAGAATGAATAAATATCTCTTTATAGGGCAGAGGACAGCCATGCTTCTTCTGGGGCTCAAAGAAAGGCTGCAAACTACAAAAATGTAATCCTTAGGGAAGATATCCAGAATCCATGCATTTATTGAAAAATATCTATCCTCTCCCCACATGAACCCCACTCCCCCAAAAAATCCAATCAGTGAAGCAAACCTGAGAATGTCTATTTCAGATGTCAATGTATGCCTGTCTTGGATTTTACTCCCTGAAAAGCATCAACCCATTTTAATATGTTGAAGTAATTTTGTAGCTAATAAATATAGCATTATGCAGAATAATTTTAATGTCATTGTGCTGAGAACAATTTTTCTGTCTTCACTCTTGGTTGAGATCGAATATTGACTTGTATGGAATATATATCTCTACAAACAATAGCTTTAGACATAAATATATTTCATATTCCATTCTACAAACAAAAATAGCTAAAAGTTTCAGTAATGAAAAACCATCTTCAAAACTTAGAAATAAATTTGCTAATTATTTTACTGAGCACTCTCAAGCAACTATTTCTTAGGTCTAATGACTTTAGAGGTAAGTTACAGCTTTGTTACAGCTTTTGACTTCCTACCTTTGAAAGAAACATTTTTTTATCTATTTTTTACTATATTTTTGATTCTTTTCACACATACATATGTGTATTTTAGGTGTTCATAACTATACAACGCGTAATGGAAATAACAAATCAAGACAGAAATCACAGACAGAGCTACACATCTCATTACCTTTTTCTCTGATAATGAGACTGCCTTGATTTCAGTTACTAACATGTAGACTGGTACTCATCATTGTCACATAAGTCACACATCATTTGTACTTTTCCAAATATTATGGATATTGAAATAACTCTTCATGGATGAGTGAAACTATTGTTCTACCACTGTATGAGGCAAGCCATGTGAACACACAGGAGCCAAAGCTTATGCTAAACATCATCCTATTACTTTGAAAGTGCCATAAATTAGAAACTGAAGGCAGTAAAAGGATCATTGCAAATGTGAGTACCAGTGCCTATCTGGAGACAGCAGAGTGGGATGGGATCACTTAAGGTTACTGAAACTAGCACTGCCCACTTACCAGATTCAAAGGAAGACAGGGTGGACAGTTGTAGCACTGTCTTTAAAGTAATATAGGTAAGAAGCTTGAAGTCAGATTTGATTTCACTGAGCCTTGGTCAGACCCACTAGAGACCAGTGATGTAGCTCAGCTATGAGATATTGTTCTGGAATGAGGGGAATTCAGTTTGCTTGGACCATGACCAGCAAAGTTATTTTGTACCTCTGAGGTGTGACTGTACAGGTGCTTTTGCTGTTTGGTGTTTAAAACCCATTTTACAAATCAGAAGGCACTCTGAGTGTGCTTTCCTGACAGATAGGGGTTGCTCCTATATTAATTTTTAAATCTTATATAATTTAGAAATTAGATACTTTTGGTCGATCTGTTTGAAAGGAACAGGAAAGGTCAGAAGTTTAGGAAGAAGAAGAAGAACAATGAAACAAAAATAGTGAAGCATTGCTATTGACAGTAATATTATAGGGAAGTTATCAAAACCAGAGATCACAGGAAAAGTAACACCTTAAATCAGCAAGGCTATAAACAGGTTAAGTGGGTAGGTACCACAGGTAGAAGACGGAAGGAAACAAAAGCTATCTGAAAATCTTACTAGCTGAGAGTATTTGAGGTTTAAGAACACTAATTAACAAACTTACTAAGTCCACCAGTATATTTGAAAGACTAATGGATAGCTGGACACTTCAGGTAGGAATATGAGGAAAGAGAAGCAACAACCTGGATTTGATATATTGAGGACTAAATAATTCGGGGGTTTTTGCATCCTTATTAAAAAAGACAGCCAGCACTGAGAGTTAGAAATAGGCAGACATCTGGAGAATAACAAAATCTTAAAACTCAGAAAGTAAAACTTTAAATACAAATAATAATGACAGAGAAACAGAACTACCTTTTGATGTAACAAGCAGAAGTGGAATAGGTGAGGGGAAACAGTAGCCAAACTATATCAAGATCTTAAATAGGCTTACCAAAAGATCTCTGAGCAAGATCTTAGATTAGCTCAGTAAGCACTGCCATGTGAAGTAAGATTCCAAGTGCAATGCAAACAAAAGATGCTGATAAACAGCAATGTGTATAAACTCAGGGATAAGTAAGCAAGATGTCCCAGAGGAAGTGTCTAGGTATTGTTGTTTTTCACAACATAAAAGTATGAAGAGCATTAGGAGCACTTTCATTACATTACCACAATACTGACTGTTTTGGAAACACACATACTTAAGGAATAATCAATGCAAGCAAAGTGGGTATTTTCTTGTTCCTGCAAAAGTGAAGCAGAGTGTGGTGCAAAAAACAGACAGAGCAAGGATTGGAGTATGTTATAGTCATGCTTCCATATAGACACACAAACGGGACCCCTGTAACTCTGAGCCAAGCTCTTCATGCAGTGCAAACAACACTGTAGGAAACATAAAACTTAGGTTCATTTAAACTACTCTGTGAAGCCTCAACCCCACATCAAAGCAGAACCCTAACCCTAAGCAGAGCAGTAGAAGCAGCCTTTTGCTGAGGCTGAGGAATGCACCACACAGCTGGTGCCAGGCAGAAAGGAGCAGAGGGAGCAATGCTCTGGGGCAGTGCCTTGCTTCCCTTGGCATGCCATTTGTAGTTGGAGTGCTCCTGGAGCTCTGGGCTTTGAGGTTTTTTAAGCCTAACTCCAAAAGGCATGCTAGACTACACCTGATAATTTTGTTTCACAGTCACTGAGCCATACTGACAGGCATGAGGGAGAGCAGACTGCACTATGTCCTTTGGGAGATGGTGACTGCTCTCACAGATCTTTGTGGCTTTTCAACTCCTTCTCATGACTTACAGCCCACAGAACTTCAAAATGCCTGTCTTCCAAGCAGAACCAAATATCATCTTATGAGAGCTTACTCAGCACAAGTGGAACAGTTGACAAAGGAATAGGAAGGAATGAAAAACAGGACAAACAAGCAGAATTTTATTTCAGAAGGAAAACGAAGCAAAGACTTAGGTACTCCATTTTACAGTGTCATTGGACATGTATAATTTCAAATGCAAGTTCAAAGTTTGATCATGATATTTAAAACAGTCACATAGGCATGTTCACTGTGTTGTGTACATCCATGTCTCTAGGAGAAAAATACATTATACTATTCAAGGAAAGATACTAATATAGAGACTTTAATGATTAAATAGAGACATGTCTAAAGGTAAAAAGTTAAAACTACAACCTATCCACAGCTTACCTATAATAATAAAAGACTCTACCAGCTTACTTTTCTAATTAGCTGAATATTTGTCAAGAATGATTAATGAGCAATTGATTATAGTTTGCTTTTAACCTGGGATTAAAGATTAGGAAGCAACCTGAGTTTCTGCAACAGTGTCTGTGCACAAGGACATACAAGATACCAAAGGAATTGTAATGAGGATGTGACAGCAACACGATTCGGAGTGGGGCACCATCTTCTGTATGCAGCCAGTTTAGGCTTAAGGAAGGATGCTTGAAACATCCTTTGCTTCACAAAAGGATGAAAACTTCTGGAAAGTTGGCAAAGTTTCTCTTACTGTTCTGTTCAAATATCCCATTGTTCAAAAGACCTACAACTGGCTTTGAATGAGAAGTACTGGTCTTCAGGAATTCAGTATTTCAGGAAATGCAGAAAGACTGAAAAATATGCTAAGGGATGTAACTGGTTGTCTTTGTATAAGTACTTTGTATTGGGAAAGAATCATACCGCCAGTAATCCATAATTTCTTGCCTGGCATAATTTTCAAGTCTCAGAAACAACTGATGTGTCCAGTAGATCTGGACAAAGACTTCGAAACGATATCACGATGACAAATCTATATTAGAATAGAGATAAGATAGAATATGCAATTTTTTTCTTTTTGCTAATTTCAGTGTTTTTGATAGAGATACTTGGAGATTCCCTAGCAATTATTCTGTATGGTGCCAGGAAACTAAGCAACAATCTCCACTCAAGAGCAGGTTCCACTGCTGAAGTAATCAGACAGACCTCATCCAAATTGGTGAAATAATTTTATTTCCATCAATAGGGCATCCAGCTCTATTTCTTGACTCTTCCTCCTCCTCCACAATTTTTTGTTCTCTTTGCACTGTGTTTTTTTAATATTGAAAAAGAAATTATTTTCTTTTCTTCTACCTGCCACATATAATTTTGAATTGACTTGATATGCCAAAACAAAAAAGTCATAATTTTCTGGTGATATTGAAATGCATTTTGAAATTAAATATGTCCTGCAGCAGCAAATTTTTTCTCCGCCAAATTGTATATACAGCTCAATTTTTAGAGATCAGTATCTGTTCTCCAACTGGGCTGTCATGGCCATGATTTTGGCCTTATTAAAACAGGAATGTGTTACTTTTAATTGTATTTTATTCTTCTACACAACACCAGGGTTTTCACAAGGATGTTTTTCTGCACAGAGAAACTGCACAGAGTCAGACACTGACAATTGAGAGAATGTGATCTGATGACATTATTCAGTGAGTGAGTCAGTGCATCCACTCAGGCGCAAAAAAAGAGGAACTGTGTTTTAATGTGGTATGTACTGTCACAGGACTATCAAAGGAAATACAAGTGGGAAACAATATGCAACTACATTAAATCCCTTAGCATTTCAGTTCCTCAGTGCTGTGCCTTGTAAGAAGAACATAAGAAATCTTTTGGAGCACCAGCAGTGTGAGGCACAGCCTGCATAAACTAAAGCAAAAGCCTTTGTGAATGCAAATCTCCTGTGGCAAAAGTGCAACTGTTCTGGCCCCATGAATTAACTGCAAAGTTGAAAGTCCACTTCATTCTAGAATTCAAACCTTTTTGCTATTGAATATTTTGTGATATTGGGATTTTTGCTCAAAAACCCTCTTAATGAGTAGGATTTTTTTTACGGCAGTAAGAAATACCAGCCTTTGGTCCCCATATCTTGTAATCTGCAACTAATCAAATGCCATAAAAATTTATAGGTTATAGCATTTATAGGTTATAACATTAAAGGTTATATTTTTCCAAATGTACTGAGAGGAATATACTAAGAAATTAATTTTATGCCATATGGCATAAACAAACATTTGCAAACACCCAACAAAACAAGTTGCTATGTTTTAGAAACAGGATGTGTGCTTAGGCACAGATGGTTACCTTTTCCTTTAAAAGGAACCTTCTCTTGAAGATCCACAATAATAAACAAAAACAGTCCTAGAGACTATCAGAAAATATTCTATAACAAACTACTGCTCTTCTTGCCCACTATGAGATCTGTTTTTATTTAAGTAGATTGAAGAATACAACTCTTGTAAATGTCTACTGCATCCTCTGTTAATTTGAAAAAAGAGAAAGGATGCTGACTTGGTAAAAAGCAAATGGGAGGCGGGAAGAGAGAAAAAAAAAAAGAGAGAAGAAGGGAGGGATCTGAATGCCACTGTTCCTTTGCCTTGTGTTTCTTTTTCCCTGGATTTGTAAGGTCATTCTATAAAATCAGATTTTATCAGGCACAATTAAGTAGCATTTCCCTGTATAATTTTACCTGACCTGGTTTTGGTTTTTAGGTAAACCAAACAGAGCAAAACAACTAAAAAAAGTATTTAGACAGATCATTCTGCTAAATGCAAGTTGCAAGTTCACATTAGTTTTTCCTTGTGGTGTTAACCTGAGTCTGGCAACACCTATTTGCTATACACCCATTATAGAGACATCCTGAATGATACAGTGAAAGTATTATGTAACAGACAAGTTTTCAACTCATGTTTCCAACTTTCAGAGCTGTTGAGATACACATGAAAATGTGGCCAAAGATCCTAGAAAGGGTAAAGTAGGAAAATTATAATAACTGCAAAAGAAGCCATGGAAATTTAGAATCCTTTAATCTGAGATAGATATTTACTGACTAACTAGCATTAGAAATTCTGAAGGATAGGCTCTACATTTAAGAACTGGATAATTCCCATTTGATTTAAGCAATGAAAACACATGGTGATGTCTTCCAGGCCACTGTTTTACCCTAATGGTAGATAGCACAAAGAAAGAAAATTGCAGTTTCCAAAAATGACTTTGAGCTCACTAAAAGGAGGTAGGCTCTGAGGATCTTACAGAGACTCTGCAGGAAGGAGATCACAAAATGAAGCACTTTTCAGCTGCTGAAGACCAACCAAGATGTCTGCCAGCATAAAAGACTCAAGATACTATGCCCCGGATATTTTTGGATATATCTAAACAGACCAACATAGTTGGGATTCTTTTTCTGAAGACCTGAAAGAAGTTACACATTTATAGGGACACAGAAGTAAAAAGGAAATCTTAAAATGCATAAAAGAAAAAAAATTATTCTCCTGAACTCCTTCAGACTCCACATTCATGTGTTGGCAAGGAGATAGCTATTTATTATTTAAAAATAATACTGTATCATTGTGTATTATTTAATTGCAACAAAGGGAAATTATAAATATATTTCTTTTTTTCCTGGCAACTTCTGGAGGAGGAGGGCAAAGTTGTTATGTACTCGAATTGTATAATATTTACTGAATTTAAATTATACTTCGCACAAATTTCAAAGATTTTTGTATGCAAACAGTACAGTTACCGACCAGTAACTGCAAAGAACATAATAATTTAGTGGTATTAACATATTTTGCATATTTTTCAGCAAGTGAATTAATTGTAAGTTGTGTACTTTTTATGATCATTGAATGCCTAGTCTGTAAGTGTTTAATTTGAAACATTACTGATTTGCAATATGTGTTTCAAATTAAGTGTTTGACTACATTCACTTTCCTTTCTGTCATTATCTGCTGATTAGTTTACCTATAATTGAAGTCAATAAAGTCTCCTTAATGTACTGTACTGCTGTGTATCATTAAATATTGGTTGTAATCATGGAACTACTTCAGTGCTTTGGAATTGCAAGAACATGTAAAGGATGCTCTGATATTCTCTTTCTTACTGAATAAACACTTAAGCATCCAAAACACAAATTAGTAGCAATTTTATTTCAAATTGTAATCACTAGTTGCAATGGTACCCCATTACCTAAAATTCTGGTTTAGTAGCAAAATTAGTATGTAGTCAGCAACTGGAATAAACAAGCCATCTTTAAACAACAATAACACATATAAGGAGATTCCTATTCAAACCAAATAGAGCAAAGTGTCATGTGGCAAAGCTTCACCCTCCAGAGAATCCAACTCACATTTCTCTCTGCCCTAGAAGTCTGTGTGGCAGCACAATGTCAGAGACATCTCCAAAACATCAAGCATCTCAAAAATTGTTCAGTAAAGCAAAAAGTAAATCATGTGCTCAATCAAGGTCTTAATTTGTCGACATCAGTTCAGCATAGTCCTAGAAATATTGTGAATGAAGGTCTCCACATATCATAAGATACCTAAGCTTATTTTAGCAGGCCTTGGAATGGGTAGGGTACCAGGAATATGATTTAAAATGGCAGGCTGATCAGAGGGACTGTTCAACTAGCCAACTATGACAAATGGAGCAGTCAAGGGAAGGGATATTCACCTTCTGCTTTGCAATCACTAGACCACATCTAGAATATTGCATCCAATTTTGGACCTGACCCCCAAAGGCAGGAGTTCAGGGAAAGGACACCAGAATCATAAAGATTGTTGCTCACCCTGAAAGGAGAGGCTGAAGGACCAAATCTTGTGAGTCTGGAGGAAAGATGGCTTCAGGGAAACCTAAAAAAACACTAAGGAACCACACTGAGAAGATGGAGCCATGCCCTTGAAACACTGAGTGGGGAAGAAGACAAGACAGTAGTGATAAGATGGAAAAATATCAGACTGGACATAGGGGAAACTTTTTTACTCCGTACAAGTACAGTGGAGTAGTTTGTCCTGGGAGATTGTGCACTCCATCCTTGAATGTTTTTAAATAAATATTCATCTGGATATGGCCCTGGGAAACATGGTGTGCTTCTGCAGCTGACCCTGCCTGAATGGAGGTTGTATGGGAAACCTCCTTGTTTCCTTACAACATTGTCTGATTCATTGTCTGATATTGGCTGATTCAGCGACATGTTTTAATACTGTGACCTTTTAAATCAGTTCAAATTTAAGAATGCCCACAGAGACAGGCAGAAAAAAATATGTGCTTACTTTTCCATTGCTGTGAGCTGTCCTACCAGCAGACAAGACTGGGACAAACACTACTGCCACTACTGGACTAAAGCAGGTTTATGTTTGGCTGGCAGGGATTGCTGGCAAGGGATCTTTTATTCTTCTACCCTCTTCCATGTCATAGAATCATAGGATGGTTTGGCAAGGAGACCTTCATATATTTAGTTAGACTTTCTTTAAAACTGCTATAATAATATAATATAATATAATATAATATAATATAATATAATATAATATAATATAATATAATAAATATAATATAATATAATAAATATAATATAATATATATTATAATACTATATTATACTAATATTATAATACTATAGCACTGAAAATAAGTGGCACAGAAAATTGCATTTAAGCACTCTGTAAGTTATGAGAGTAGCTAATGCATTTTAAGTCTTTAACTATGAAATTGTTCAATTGATGCACCTATATAAATATATTGCCACAGGCTATACATTAAATAAAAGACCAATGAAGTAGAAAACCGATTTGTCAGTATGATGTGATTTACTGACAGGGTATTTTTCTTCCTCAGTGAAAAATAAAAAATGGAGGATATATTCTGCATTATAGTGTGGTTTTGGTATCTGAGAAATTACTGATGAGCTTAACCCTTCCTGAGGGCTGCTGACATGTGAACTCAATTTTTTATTATCTAAATAAAGACTTTATTGGTAGATTTGAAAAGAATCACTTGTGTCTCCTAAACATTTATAATTGCTCTGATGAATTCACTTAGAAAATTTCTTCCTTGTTGAAGCCTTTTATTTAGCTTCAGTAGGTCTTCAGCTAGCAGAGTAAACATTTTGGTCTGGCTTCATCACAACTATTTTTGCACAAAAATATTGCTCATAAATAAGCTATACTATCCAATAAATGATAAATTCTGTTCTGCTTCCATTCATCAGAAAGAAAACAAGAAAACTGGAAAAGAAATCAGATGCTCAGTTATTAGCCAGTTTATAGCTAGTCAATTGGTCTATTTTCCTGAATCTTCTTTTTTTGCCTTTCATGTAGAGGGTAATGATACATTCCAGTCACACTTCCTCAGATGTGGAATTTTTTCTTGACCTCCACAACCTTCCAAAAATGAATAGAGTGGCTTTGCAATGACAAACATTCAACATTCTACCCCATTATCAGCCTCGGATGCACCCTTTAAATTGCCAACAACGTATGTCTATAGACATCATTATAACCATTCTATTAGTGCTATGTTTCATCTTTTCTCTTGGTACAGATCTAGGCTGACCTTACCTGTGAAGACTGTAAAGAGTGATGTTCTGTCCTTTTCTCTGTCATTTTTGACTAATTTGCCAACCTCATTCTGTAGCACTTGTTCAAAAGCTCAAAGCTTCTTTCTTATTTGCAATCAGCTCAGCAGAGCACTTCTCTTTGTGAGCAGCACACTAGCTGCATTAGGACTCACAAAACACTACAAAATCTCTCAAACTTCTTGTGCACCACCATGTTGCTTTCTGAATTCCCCCACAAGAATCAGGACCCACAAAGCTAAGGATTTTCCAAATTGTTACGTAGCTCTGAAGAGTTAGTTAGAATGTTCATCCTGACCAAAATAAATATTATAAAGCAGGAATGTCAGTGGATGTCTGCAAGTTCTGAGCTGTGCACAATATAAATTCTGTAAAATGTAAAGTCTCAAAAGTGGAGGAAGATAAACAAGGCACATCCTCTCTTCTCCCTACCTCTGAAGTTGTACAGATACACAGAGGAGTTACCTACACCATCTTGAAATCTTTCACTGTACAAGTACTGAGACTATTTAAAGACTGCACCTCCTTGAGCACCACTCTTTTTAAATCACTCTCCAATACTGTCACAACTTAATACTTGGTATTTATTCTGAAGTTTGTATTTAATGCAGTAAGAAACACATGAGAGTGACAATTCAAATAACCTGTCCTTCTTTAAGCAATACTCTGGTATCACCTGATGCCATATGACTGAATGGATAAGCAAATTTGGAACAGGTTTCCAGGGTGACTTATATTTGGATTTTTAAGTGATGATTCATTTTAACTAAAGTTATAGAAACACAACCATTGTAAATATCTATGCTAGTAACAATGACATTTGAAATTTCCAATTATTTACAGTAAGAATACCAGTTTTAACATCTAATGACTAGAATCGCTTCTACTTTGGAAACCCAGAGATTATTCTTGAAGAAAACATAATAAATCTGGGCATTGTCCAAGAAAGTTTAAATTAAGATTTAATGGTTTGAGTCTTTTGTTCAATTTTTTTTTTCAAACAGATTAAACTCCAATTACATTTTATCTTTTCTTTTTTTTTTTTTATTTCGTCCCCTTCTTTGTATAGTTGCATTTTTATTTGGCAATACTCCCTTATAATTTTCTCCAGTCAAATAATATCCCTTTCTAAGTCATTTAGTTTCTACTTCCAAACCCACTAATAATGCATAATAGGAGATTACACCACCCCTCAAAGCCAGCCTACAGGTTTACCAAAACATTGCCAGAAAATCTTAGCATTCTTATTTTTATATGTTTCCCAACAGAAGGCAAATTAGTTTTGGAAGTTTTCCGGATCTCATAATATGGATAGGAGATCTTTGTGATTTATTTTTAGACGCAGAAGGTTTCAATTAGACAGTAAGGGTGAAAGAGTCACAGTCAAGAGGATTTGGGGGTTTCTGTTCTAGCTACAGGCCTAAAATTATATGATGAATCACCAAAGCAGAAAACTCACCATTTTACTTTCTTATCAGACCTGTATTCTTCTAAGATGGAAAATGTTGCACTAAAAGATGCCAATATCCCTGCCTATTTTCCATTTATAAAACAAGAAAGCCCTGTTTATTTGACTGACACAGAAAGTTCTAGAAAATATTTCAATGCTATAAAGAATTATTATTTCCCCATTTTTTTCTGCTATTTTTTATACCTCTAGACACTTCAAGACAGAATTCTAAGTATTACACAACACAGCAGTGGCTCTTGCTCCATCTCTAGGGGGTAAACATTTGTGGCAGCCCTCCATGAACTAACTGGCAGGGGCAGGGAAGTTGGAGCAGGAGCACTGAGCACAAGTCTGAGGGTGGAAAAGGACGATGGCTCAGAACAGCACTGCCCCAGCTACACAGGACCCTCCCTTTCCATCACTGCTTTCCTGTCACAGCAGTCAGAATGGCTGAGACAGAACAGGCTTATGCCTGGTCCTCTACACAATCAATACTATCTAGTTGCTTGATTTAGTAAATTATTCAGCTAAGATATACTTCATGAGTGAGTGCTGCAGGTTAAAGTCTGCCAAAAGCAAAGCTCCTAAAGTGAGATCTTCACTACACTGCCCAGATTTAACTCCTTACACAACTGAAATGAAAGGTACACCAGTACACTTAATTTTAATTAGTAACTCAGATTAAATCGATAGTTAAATAACGGGAATCTTTGGTTCAGCTACTGAAAACATAATCAGAAAGGCAAGATACACAGAAAACATGGAAATGTTACAACTATAGGATTTATCAGATCATACATGAAACAAATGCTGCAAAGTAGCTCTTAAATTAAATGCAATCATTGGAAGTAATTATCAAGGTGCATGTATAAGAGGCTGGGACATGAGATCAGCAGGATATGAATGAGACCTAGACAGCTGGTTGTAGCTGAACATGTAATTCACTTAAATTTCATTGTAGTTAATTGTTGTAAGAAATAAATGAGAAAATTGCTTTGTTACCCCTTCTCTGAAAATTACAGTCTAGATGAAACAAATACTTTGAAGAGAATGGCTTCTATGAAGGAAGTTATAACTTTAAGGCAGGAGATTGCTTACACAGCAGGATACAAACTACAGCAATTAAAAAAAAAAAAAAAGGCTTTTGGCTTATGTAGTGATTCTGCCAAGCAAATGAATTATAAGGAAACCTGCTGCAGTTTGTCACCAGTACAATTTATTTGCAAAATCTGTGTAGTATGCATCTACTATATTCCTGAATGGTTAACAGATCAGCATAGAATTCGAGTGAGAAAAATCAACTGCACTGTGCATACTGCTGTTTTCCATGCAATAGAAAGTCTGGCAAAAAATATTAATATCAAAATCACCAAAAGAGAAGGATACACAGAGATGTGAGTGTCTTCAATATAAATCTGCCAGTTTCAGAAAACCTGCATCTCTGATCTTTTCATTACTATCCTGCAGAAGACAATAATGTCAGAGTTTTAAGCCATTATGGTGAACATAAAATTTTAATGTTCTTGTGGAACTTTAAGTGCATTTTTTTCTCCATGTAACAACACCACCAACAACAAAGAGAAAGAAAGAAAACAATAAAAAAATCTCAGTCTTACCCATCAGTGTGTTCCAACAGGAACCTTAATCTTTCATGCTCTCCTTAACTTTTGATAAGTCTTTTTGATCCCCTTAAGTACAGCAAGAAATCATGAAGAGGCATTTAAAAACATTGCTCTGGAATATCCTCTTTCTTTTCTATTGAAGTTGAAAATACATCTAAGTTAAAGATTTATTGTTCTACATTCCTGATGAATGAAGCCAGATGAGTTTTAAAGGAAGTCCTGAACTGTTTCTACATCTGAACAATCTGAAGTTTGATAAGGCCCAACTCTTGCAAAGGGGCACTTGAGGAGAGATTCTTAGGCAGTAAGAAAAAAATTTCACCATGATGAGTAAACATTAAAAAGCATACCTGTGGGTTGTAGAACCTGTGACTGAACGATTTAATTCTGAAATTCTTTGTTTAGGGAGTGTTCTTTAAAACTGACTAGATAAAGGTTTGCTAAATGACAGTTATTACTGATGCAGTTCCAAGTAGACAAAGTGAGATAAGATCATTATTTCAGTCTTATCAGAAATCTTCACACCTTCATTTTTGTGAATAAATTAATAACTTTACTCCCCTCACTCCTCTCCCCATCATCTTCATCTCGCTCTCAATACCTAAGGATGTTTTAAACTGATCACAATCTTCCCCTTCTGCTGACTTCAGCCACTGTCTTCCCTATCTGTTCTTTAAAGGATTGCAATGAAATCTTCTCCTCCTGACCTAATAACCTGTGTGATGCACTTTCACAGGTATCTTTCTCAAACTTCTATCTACTAATATCTGTCCTCCTACATTAGCTGATGCTGCTTTTGTAGTATTCTTGTGAGCTCTTGAGGTCACAATAAATAGGGAATCCTGAGGGTACTACCTCTTACGAAACACAGATTCTATTCTGACAGAAGGCACACAAATCTTTCCATAACTTCCTGATCACAACAGATACAGATTTACTGATACGTAAAAAGACTAAGGTTTAAATCTAGTCAGCCCTGGCCCAGCTGGAAATTAAGCCACATTCAGCCTCTCCTCTGCCCATGAAAAAGGACAAAGTGCCAGCAGATGCTCCATACCCCACTTTTTTTCTCCACCCCAAGCCATGCCCCCTTCTTCAAAGTGAGAATCCCTTACTTCTGCCCCTAGAGATGATATGAAGGGTATAGAATAACAACCTGCACGCCCACATGGCTCCTAAAGGCCCTTGGCCAAATTAGGGTACCAGGTCATGCAACATTCATTTAATATTCCTTAAGAATATGACTTTAATGCCCAAATGAGTTCTGCATCAGAATCCTCAACTCCCAGAATGAGAATCTTTCTGTAATTGAAAATTCCACAATGTAGTCACTTAGTGCTAACTAAATCTCTACTATTTTCTTCCAACATCTATGAAATACCAATTCTTGGTTTGTCTGAGCACTTTTTACAAAGTCCAGCTCAAGAATTTGGTGACTGGGGCTGCTTGGATGTTTTTTATGTTTTTTCCTTAATTGAAGGCTTTCCTCCAATTCAGTCTCTCTGGAGAATTAGACCCAGTGTTTTCAGTGTCTGCCCTTTGTATTCCATACTTGTTCTTCTCTCACTTCTCATTTACAGTATTTTTGTTCCAGCCACTAACCTGTACCTCATCTTCATTTATACTTTTTTCTCCTAAAAGTAATTTAAATATGATTAGTGATTTCCTTCCAAGACAGATCTGAAAAGGATTATTCTATATCTTTCTTCTCAACTGTGGAAGCTTCCCAGTGGTTCATTGTTGAAATATTCACATTTCCTCTAGGCAATCCCTTCCATGTCAGCCTGTTGAATGCTTTTAGGTTTGCAGACAGAAGCAAACTTGCAAGATATGCAGACAACTTGTGAACTAAAACTCCTGAGCTTTGAGGGGCTTGTTTGCCTGCAGGGTGAACACAGTTCACTGCAGATCTACCAAAGTTCCATTTTGTTAATAAATGTACAGCATGTAGCAGCTAAATTAAAAATGAAATTCAGTAGTAATTCCTGAAGGACCTCAGGGATGCATTACATCGACAGAATGCCAATTTGTATCTTTAATATGATATTATACTGGTGAAACATCAAAATCATTTTATATGGATGCATGCCACAACATCCTTGCGGTTAGAAGAGTAATGTATACATAATAAAAATCCCAGTTTTACCTTTTATTTTTCTAACTTGACTGTATATTTGATGGTACTAAAATACAGCTTTGAAAAATCAGATTTTTAGTCAAAGAAAATTCAAGAAATTCTCAAACAGAAGATCTCCTAGAAGACACTCCTCCACTAACTCCATTAGCAAGGTTTAGAGTTGCCCTATCTCATGGAAGAAATACCATGACTACTTTAATGTGCCTTACTTCTAGTGGAGACTTTACTAGGCTTTTTGCATTTTATTTTCTTCAGCTGTTTTGTGTATGCAGCCAGTTTTGAGGGAGATTTTGGTCACCTTTTAAATAGTCATGCTACATAAATTGGCAATATTAACCACTTCTCATACCCTGGATATTAATATATTTTGGAGATAAACTGAGTTGTACTGACTTTAGGCTGCAGCAGTGATGGATTATTGGCCTAAAAATTAGTTTACCAGTGTGATGGGTAACCCCAGGCAGCAGCCAAGCATCCACATTGCTGCTCTCCCCCACCCTACCCAGCAGGCTGGGAGAAAGAATACAAAAAGCACAAGCAAGAAAACTCGTGGGTCAAAATAAAGACAGATTAATCAGTGCAGATAAAAGGAGGGGAAAAAAAGAAAACAAAGAGATCATGCACACCAAATCACTCATAACCTCCCTAAGCCCCAGCTTTTATTGCCACAAAGTGAGATTATATGGTACAGAATATATTTTTGGCTTAGGTCAGTAGTGCTGGCTATGCCCTCTCCCAATCTCTTGCCCGCGCCCAGCATATTCAATTAGGCAGAACAGAGAGAGAAAACAAAGAATGCCTTGCCACTGCAAACCACTGCTCAGAGGTTAGTCCAGAAATGTTTATCAGCCCTGGTTTAGCCACAAATCCAAAACACAGCAGCACACTGAATGCTATGAAGACAATTTTACTCTATCCCATCCAGAGCCAGTACAATCTTCTAAACCAGCACCACTGTTGGCAAAGATTGCAGGCACTATACTGATCTTCTATCCACTCATCTTCTATCTTCTATCCTGCAGTATCAAAAATTTTAAGTTATGATTTATGCTGGCACTTAAACTTTTTTTTTTGCTTTGATTGACACCCTTTAAAAGGAAGCATAAAGAAAAAGTTGCAATAGTGGAAAACATGAATCAATTTTAGCACACTGAGATTTTGGGGGTTTTTTTCTGCTCTGATTTTGACCACAGTTTTAAGGTCACTTTTTTGTCTTCTCAGTATGAAACAGTATGAAGTGTCATTCTCTCAGAATCCACCAATAAAAGTTCATCTGGGACATTTGCTAGATTATTACATCAGCATTCCAGCGCACTACACCTGCAAGCACAGCTTCAGTGGCACTTTCCACAGATCTGCGTTTACAGTCAACAGTCGCATGCAGTTGCTGCTAGATTTAAAATTTAAAAAAAAATCTCTTTACTTGCTTTTATTTAATAAGGAGAATGTTTCAGTTTTTCCCTCTTAACGCTGAAATTTAACTCCTGGTGGCTCTAAGTGGATGACTCAGTAAGTTCATGCTTATAGTACTTACACTCTTACTTCAATCCATAACTTTGGAGGAGAGAGGAAGAAGATGCACCCTCAAGATTTCTTTTGAATCCAGTCTAGATTAATAATATGCAGAAACCATTGCTGTACCAACAGCTATTGAATAGTAACTACAATTAAGTAGGTATTTTCCTATCAGGTATCTGTCCTTGCAATTAACTCATACCCATATTTTAAATCTCAGGTGAGTATATAAGAAATAGGGACAGGTTATTCCATTATCCTAAGGGCTTGTATGTCCTAAGATTATGAATTTGCCTTTTGAATGCATTACAGCTCAAATTTAAACTGCAGCCTGTTCTCTGATTAATTGTTAGACTGGAAAATTTTAGTTGTGGACTTTTTGATTAAGCAAAATGAATTAAATTTCCCCTGAACCAAAACAGAACTAATTTTTACTACTTAGTTTCATGGGGGCTAAAAACATCTTCTTCAGTCTCCCTCTAATGTGAACATTGTTTTAAACATAATGAAATGAGTATTAAAGATTAGTATTTCAGATAAATAAGTTTGTGTTATTTTACCCAATAAGATGGTGGTCACATGTATTATCTGATGCAGACAAATTTTTACATTTAGACAAGAATGGCATTTTATGTAGCAAAAGAGAGATTAAGCCTAAGAAAATTTAAGGAGCAAGGTGCACTTTAGTATGAAAACCTAAGCATGGTATTGGCTGAATATGACTACATAATTTAGTTGTCCCCTTGCATAGAAATAATTAGTATATGGAACCTACCATTTATGGGAGAAGGTAGGTAACAGGCAGTATATTGTCACCAGGGAATACTCTCACAGTTTCAAAACAAAGCACAAACATTCTCTATGCAAGGACTGTCAGGGAATGCCTAGAGAGTAGAGGTCACTGGCACCTCAGTTAGCATCTTGTTTCTAATGGCTCTCTTAGAAAATGCATTCCTTTGAGATGCAATGAAATCAATTCAGGGAACTACAGAATGGTTGGGGTTGGAGGAAAGCTCTGGAGGTCATCTTGTACAACCTCCCTGCTCAAGCAGGGTCAAATTTTCAGACATTGTTTTGAGTGAGAGAAATAGTATTGCAAGAAAAGGACCATCAACACTTCTGCTTTCCCCTCCTACTTCTAAATTTCTCATAAAGAGGTGTAAAAGCCAGACAGATCTAGCATAGAGAGGTTTTTAATATGAAAACATTGTACACTTTGCTCTTCCACTTAGTGTGCTGAAACAACTTCAGCTACTCTGGTATGTTTATTCAGAACCTGGTCAAATGGGGACAAAAAAAAGAGGGGAAAAAAGAAGTCATTGTTTACCACTAGAAGAGGAAAAAAAAGTTGGGAAGAGAATGGAAAAAAGATGGTCAAGATAAAGGCAGTTTAATAAAGCAAAGGCAAAGGTCATGCTTGAAAGCAAAGTAAAACAAAAGATTTATTCTTTACTTCCTATCAGTAGGCAATGACCAGCCACTTCCACAGAAGACAGGCATCAGGGCAGGTAGTAGTTGCTCCAGAAGGCAGAAGTCAAAAGCAACAAATTCCCCTTGCTCTCCCCTTTCCTCCTTTCTTTTAGCTTTCCCTGTTGACCAGACACCATATGGTATGGAATGTCCTTTGGTCAGTTTGGGTCAGCTGTCCTAGCTCTGTCCCCTCCACAGTTCTTGCTCACCCCCAGCCTTCTGATGAGGAGACACACTGATGCTGTGCCAGCACTGCCCAGCAGCAGCCAAGGCACTGGGGTGTTATCAGCACATTTCCAGCTACCCATGCAGGGCACAGCACTGTGAGAGCTGCTGTGGGAAAACGAACTCCTGCTCAGCCAGACCCAATACACTTCCACTGGTTTTCTTCCCTTTTCTGTGTCCAGCAGCCATTGTAGTATAAGTGAACACCCACGACATAAAACTATTACACCTCTCTGAACATTATCAGTTTTGTTCTAATTGAAAGCCGAATGTTTTAAGAAATGAATTGAGGGAGATGAATTTTTAGTATAAAAAGTGAGTATTTTTTGTTTTGTTTTGTAAATGTATGTTCTGATTTCTTTAAATCTGGTTTATCATATTAGAAATCAAATTTCCAGAATTTGCCTTGTTCCTCAGCTGCTACATTTTTCCCTCCATGTGGCAGTAGGACTCATTTCCAGGAGAAAAAAAATTGTGTGATAAGCAATATTGAAAACTAGCATTTGCAAAATCTGAAATTATCACAGTATAGAGCTCTACATTTTGTATGAAAAAAATCTGCATTTGATCTTGGTAGGGTCCCTTAGACAATACCTATTTGAAGCCTTGAAATATAGCAACAGCTACAGAATTAAAAATAAATTCTAAGGTCAACAGTAGTAGAAAAGATTTCAGTAACACCTAAAATAATGTTCACTCATTCTTTACTAAATGTTACATTTAGCCATGGCAGAAACTATTAGGACAGCAATGTATCTTTCAAAGATAAATAGCTATACTATAATACAATGATATGTAAACATTTTAAAGTATAGTTGTTGAGTCCTAGTATTTATAAGATAGAGAAAGCAAAAGCATTATGCTACAGGGGGGGGAAAAAGTAATTTAAAATACCTATACATACCGAAATTCCTGAAATAGTAGGTTTCATACTAACTGGTCTGAGCCTGTGACGTACTTTTAAGCCTAATATAGCCACATTATTTTCCCTTTAATAAGGATAATTAAATATGTTGTGTTCCATACAGCAACCACAGAAATTGCTTATTACATGTTTTACATATTAATGCTGAGTACTTGTCATGGAAACCACCTTGCTGTAGCAAACAAAACTTGAAGATAGTTTGGATGCTTTTTCAAATGAAATTGGAAGATGAGGTCACTACAGATACACATATGTACTTTTAAATTACACTAGAGATCATTTTAAAGGCCTTTGACTATGACTAGAGTATGTTAATGTTAACACTTTTTTAAGGTCTCTCAGTTCCTGCACATCTTTGTGTTTAAAGTTGGGAATTCATCAGAAAAGAGGACAGAAAAAACAAGACACAGAACACATGTTTTGGTCATTAAATTGTCATTTTCTATGTATCCCACTGTCAACAGCAATGTGTGACAGCCATTTCTCTGAAGGACTTCAAAATCACCCACAGTAAGGACAGCTGCTGACATTTGATAACATAAACATGCAGAGAGTGGAATATTCTAATATTGTGATGTATATTAGTGTTCCTTGGGTTAGCATGTTAGCTAGAGACTGTGGCTGTGACTAATCCCTCAGGAGACAGGTGTTCATTAATTTCAATCATAATTCACTAACAAGACTATTGATTAAAAAATTAAAAAAATTAGAAGGTGAGGAAGGCAGGCAAGGTAAGCATGGTTGTAAACAAAATCATTTGCTATCTCAAGATAGATGGTCTTAAGTTTAATATTCTTTGTAAGTGGACAATCTCAGGAAGACTAGCTTGACAAAATAGCTCATTGAAATATTCCATCTCTCTGATTCAACGCTTGACTAATGGAACAGACATGATTAGTTTTGGTCTGCAAGTGTGATGTTTGTATTGATTTTTTTTCTTTTGCTCTGAGGATCATTGCTGAATTTCAAAATGGAAACTGTCATTAACACTTCATTCCTTCATATTTCCCACCCTCAACCATAATTTCACCAATTGCCTTTTTTAATGAAGAAAAGTGATGAAAAATAGTGAGCTGCCAGCAGCTGTTTTTCCAGCTACAGATCTATGCATGTAACCACTATTTATTATTCATCTGCTCTTCTCTCCCAAACTGTCTTTAAAAATAACAATTTATTTTTGAACTACTTGTAGCAATATTTAACCACTGAACCCTTTAATTACTTAAACTACTGACAAGCAGAGCTCACTCAGTTGCTGAGATAATAGTTTTGTACATGCAAGCTGAATTAAAAAGGGTAAATGAATGAACGTTTCAATTTTTAATAACCTGCCAGTTTTGAGTAGAAGTTGAATTTTCCTGAGTGGTAAAGATGCCACATAAACATATACATGTGCGTGTGCAGGTATGTACATACATACAGAAGCAGCTATTTTATCTATTTCCTTGACCAAGTATTTTGTGTTCAGCTTTTTTTTTCAGATGTGCATCGTCATATAAAAGGTGCACATCTCGACTAAGGTTGTCACCTACACAGCTTCCTGGTACACTGAAACAAACTGTCACCTGCAAAGGACATGTCACATGATTTGCAATCCTAATTTAGCACAGGATTGAATACATACAAAAAGGGGTATCCCTTTCCCTTTCAGCTAAAGAGGAATCATAGATTTCTTTTCTACAATAGACACCTTCTTTTAGAAGGATAAAATTTCTGGGATAACCCCCCAGCATTGCTTAGAAACATACAGCAAAAAGTGAGTCTGTCATATGGTCAGGAACACTTCCCTAAATCTTTATACTTCCCTTGGCTCTTAAACTTAGTGTAAGTCTGTTTTGGATTTCATCAGCATTATATTATTATCAGTGCCAAAAACTCAGGATACCATGAAAATAAATGGAACTGAAAATCAGGGATACCAATTTTTATTGAGTTGCAACTTTATGTGAAGAAAGCAGATTTAAGATCCCTGTGTATGTCACATGGGACTCTTCAGAGCCATCTAAACCCACAAGCTCTATGGACTAGGACTTGACAGAGAAAAAGGGAGGCCAACCACAAAGTCTGCCCTATGCACTCCACAGCCCTCAGGCTACAAAGAATTCAGGGATCCCTATATTTCAGATCCACTTTGCTCCTGCTGTCTCACATGAAGGATATACATGTGTTCTTACTGACTAAAACACACACAGATGATCTTCAAGCACCAAAAGCCCACAAAAACCACTTTTCCTTTTTTTCACAGAAATCACTTTTCATCCAAGTTTTCATGCAATATAAATGCCTTCCATGCTAATGCCCTATTTATTTACCATTGCTCACTCTCCAGTGAGAAAATAATTATAATAATAGTAATAATAATGCCATGAGAGAAAAGAATGATTTTAGGGTCTTCTAAAATATACTTTTCCTACTCCATAATAGAAGTGATGACTTTTTAACAGAACATAGAAAAAGTGTGCCCTAAATAATTTACAAGATAAAAATTAAAAATATTTTATAGATAAGGAATCGTTCGTTCAGAGCAAAGTACATATTGGAGACTGTTAATTGACTAAATTATAGATTACCCATCTTTGACTTCACAGACACTTGGATTTCCTCGAGGACTGATGTCCTCACTGCTCAAATGTCTCATTTTGAACATGATGTTTTCCCTTACCTAACTAATTAACCGTAGGATCATGTTTGGCATATTTCCTAAACCCATTCCTATGAAATAAGACTTCTCATAAAACTCTTCCAAAGAGAGAACAGAAGGTGCAAGAAGGAAATGTGGTGTTGCCATTTCAATCAGCTGGGAACTAGGAAATCTCCCTGGAGCTGAAGAACTGGACTCCAACTACTTTCTTAACAAAGCATCCACTTCATGAGGACATGGTAAATTTCTATTCTTTCTGCCCACTCCATCACTCCTGAATGTTAAAAATGGGTTCAAATCTCCTCACACAGAGAACAATCTCTTTCTTTCACCTCAGAAAAGATCTTCAGCAGTAATCTGCCAGAGAAAAGGCAATCTTCAGGTTCAATAGAATTTTGTGAGAAAGGGATGAGTGATAACTAACTCCAAGATAATTTTACAGCTGTGAGCCGGAAATGGACAGAAGTACTTCTGTGAATTATAAACTGTGCATCAGAGCAGACAGCACTTGAACACATGCTTCAGAATTCCCTACTGACTATTTACAGTATTTAATACTTAGATCCAGGTTCAGCTTCATAACTTTATGGTATGTATAAATGTCCAAGTAAGGAACAAAGTCACTCAGTATTCCTGTTATAGTGCACTCAGAGAGACGGGCTACACTGTACAAGTAGATTAATTTTTTGAGTGATCGGATTTACTCCCCCACAGAACATGTATTTCCTTACTCTCTACAGAGGGAGCCTACAAAACTAAGATTCCTACTTTATATGTCTAATCTAAGCTTCTGAAATACAGTGAGTATGGATTTGGTTTTGCAAGATTTATGTTTATCTCTTTTCAATACCTAACTTCCACAAAACTGAGTCAAATCATTCGTGCCTGAGCTGTAGGTTACATCAGCCAATCTTTCAAACAGAAGTGCTGCTAGAGCTAGCAATCATATTCTACTTTCCTGGGACTGGATCCAGCCTGTTAACTCAAAGACAGAAACGAGTTATTCTGAAATCAGAAATTATTTGTAAGTGAAAAATGCCAGGACAAACAGCTAGGAATATTAATGATGAATATGTCAACCAGTTCTAATAAACATAATGAGGAAAAGCCTGGTAAAAACTCACTAGACAACATGCAATTAAATATAAAACTATTAATGAATTTCAAGTTTTATGTTCCAGATGAGAGAACCCACCATTACAGAAAAACAGCTAATGACATATTTGCATTGTTCTTCAAGGATATTTCTTCTAATTAAGCTTTAAAATTCAGCGTAATCAGAGGGAAAAAAATACTTGAGAACCAAGTTTTTGAAAAATAGGTGTTCACAATGTAAATAGCTCGCAGACACATTAAAATACGAAATACATAATTATTTTTGCAATAAAAGATTGCTACTTATGGTTTACTTTTTGAACAGTCAAGTATCTATTTGTTCATACAAGTACGCAAATTTTTTACATGAAAATTAAGGATTTTTTTTTATTTTTATTGAATTAAAAAAGACCCCTCTTTCAAGTGATATATCTACACATTATGCTACCACAGTCATAATTTATTTATCTTGATCAAAAACAAAGAAAAACAATCAGAAATACAGAGTTTTTCTGGAAATATTTTGCAGCATCCTTTAGTGGAGAGAGAGCCTCAGTCCATTACTACAGCAGAACCAAAAGGCAAAAGCAAACAGAAGCCAAATTCTAAGGATCATTGATTTGCAAAGAGGGCACCTGGACAGGTACTCAGCCACTCTGTGGTTTTATCTTACAGTGCAGCCTGAGGAGGGGACAGTTTCAGGGAAATAATATGGCTCCAAATTATCACAAATATATTCCAAAATTCATTGACTCCATCAAAATGGTTTTTGAAGATATAGTCATATTTGCACCAGAGAATAAATTTATGAGTTTCCAGAGGAGACAAAAAGACATTAGGAAGCAACATGTGCATATATGTCCAGGTGACGCAGCCTGGGCACTTACTATCCAGTCAGAATTTTTTTAATAGTTTGTTCCAGAATAAAGTTGCACCTTCCTGGCAAACATTTGTGACCAATAATAATGATGGTAACATTTTTTTTAAATATTTGTAAAGCATTATACAAGAATTGACTTATTTTTCAAAATAATACTTTACTAAATTCAGCATAGTTTCCTCAACAGAGCTTTATATATTCCATCACTGCCTAGTAAGTATCCTTTAAGTCTTGCTTAAATCTTACACAGGATTTTTTCATGTTCACTATGACTGAACACCATTCTCTTAGAGAAATCCTTCCTTTTGCTATGAGGTCTCTTTTCTTTGAATAGCACTCCAGAAAGTTTTAAGCCAGGTTTTCTAGAGTTCTAATTGTGCCTTCATAGACTAACCTCTAGATGGGAGAAAGCCTTGAGGGAAAACACAGGTATGCATATACATGCTCCTAATAACATTCCTACACCATTCCTTCTACATAATGTGGTAACTGTTCTTCACATACTGGCAGCCACAGAATTCCATAAGTTAGACATCTACTGGTTTTGCCATGAATAGCTTCAATATAAATGAAAGTGAAAGCATAATCCATGTCTTCCCTATATTCCAGCAAGAGTTCTCTCTGCTTCCCTTCTTCTCTGAGTCCTACTTAAGTTGTGAAGGATAGAACCTCTTTTTCTGGGGATACAGCACTCAAAGACAGCTCTAACTAACAGAATCACTAGCCTTAAAAATAAGACAATCAAATTTTCTTATTTTTTTTTTCCAGGACTATGCCTATGTTTCCAACTAATAATTCTGAGTCTGGCTAACCTGAAATTTGGTATGGCCACTATTTATGTCTTCAAACCTTAGCAGTTCTGAAGACATAACTTTATCTCATCATATATGCTCAAAATAGACAAGTTGTACCTAGAGATCCACAGGGATTAAAACAAACACAAATCTTCATTTTCTGTACACTTGTAATGGGAAATCATTACCCTTGTCAGGTACTTCTTCCCTTTCATCTTTTAACTTGAAGCAAGGGAGGTGTCAGATGAGAGATGAACTTGGGGATAATTATTCAATTAATTTGCTCAAAATAGTAACAGATTGGTGCTAACTAGTTCTGTTGTATGTTCTGATTGTTCTCCACCAGCTCAAAGAAGACTTTTAAATTGAATGGGAAAACAAGGGTTCAACCATCTGTGTGTTTAGTCTTTCGTTTTCCCTTAGCTAATTTACTGTCATGCATGTGGTATGCAAATGAACTTAACTGGACATTTACTATCAAGTTCATAATAAGGTGATTCTCTCTGGTACATTTAACAGAATTAGTAGTTTAGAAATGCATATGGTTCCCTATTAGCTTCAACCTTCAACCAGTAAAGGAAACTTCAGGTTTTTAGATTATATCACCACAAAAGCAGATCACCTCTTTTCAATAAAGTCTCTGTCTGAGAAGCTCACAGACAAGTAAATTACTAACTTCAGTTCACTGACATCAAAATTAATTGAAGAGAGAGGGTCTGGTGAAATCAGGAGCAGTTACGTAGCTGTGTAGACTTGAGGCAAAACTAAAAAGGAAGGCCCAGGTTATAGATACAATTTATTAATACTTTTTTCAGCAAGCCAGTGCACTGAAGTAATGTTTTCAGGTACCTAAATCAACAAATACATAATGTGTGTAGTTATCTGCTGAAATTACTGAAACTTTCAAACACTTAATTTGATGTTTATCTTGGTAGGCTACTATCACAAATTGTAGAAACATTTACACTAGATGAAATTAATGCTAATTTGAAAAATAAAAACAAATTTTTATTATTTCACTTAAATTCAATATTTTTAAAACTTACTAGGCCTAATAGTGATACAAGAGAATTATGCTTTCAGAATATAAAAAAAAAAAAAAAATTGGGGCAGGAATAAGATGAGACTACTTGCATTCAGGGTTTATCCATACAAATATGCATTTTATGCAGATAAGCAGTCTTCATTCACCATACATTTGAGTCTAAAACAGCTGTCTCTAAAAGGCTGCGCTTCCACAGTCATTCTTGACTGTGAAGAAAAATATGCTTCAGTTTTTCTCCATATGACTTTGCCTGATGTGCAAACATAAGGCGCAATTCAGCTGCTCACTTCTCAGCTGTGAAGGGACTTTGCTACCATTGCTTCAGGGAAAAATAAATTAGCCACAAATTATATGGCTGTTAATAAACAGCCATAACCAACTGGTAAAAAGCAATCTTTTGGGGGAAAAAAATCCTTTGAGAGTGCTTTTTAAGATTTCTCCATATTCTGGCTTTTGCAGCCAGAATATCTTCTATTCTGTGAGACACTGCATTTGCTGTTCAGAGACAGTAGGTCATCCCTTCACTAAAATGTTTTTTTAAAAGCCTCCTTTATTAATTCTGTCATGTTTTCTCAGCATATGCATTTATACTAAAACATGAGGTGAGACCACCCTTTCTTAGATATGGGCCAGTCCCTTACCCTTATTCCACCGACCATGTCCCTTAATCCTGCTGTCAGTCACACCACAAGTAAGACTTGCTCCAATGCAAACTGTGCAAATAAAAATCAAACAAATTTGAGTTTCCATTAACTGTCTTGAGGAAAAATCCAAGAATCCTCACCCACACTCTGAAAAAGAAAATCTCAGCAATGTGGCATAGCATTATTAAAATTCACATTGCACTGCAATTATGTATGTAGAATATGGATATTATTATTTTTTCCTTTCACATTTGCCAAGACATAGTGTGATGCTGGATCTCCTATGTCTTACCAATCTGTCATTTCCTGCACCCTCTATGCCAGGTTTCCTTATCTGCTTGTGGGTCTCCCAAACTTTCTTTGCAACCTCTACCACTCAGAAAACTTTCTAAGCAAGATAGAATAAAAGCTTTTTTTGTTGTCCTTCCAATACTCCTTTTGAATTGCTTTGTCTGTGGGACCTACACAGTTTTGAAGATGAGATCACCACTATCACACTAACCAATATTAACACTTTGGAGTCCCTATCACTGTATCTACCTGTTCCTTCTCCCTAGTGAATCTTACCTAAAAATTATCCTTTCACCATACTTGAAGACCACATCATGCACAAGATGTGAAGTGTCATTGGCAGATTCTACCAAGAACCTAAACAAGTTAATGGGAAAAGTCAGTGTTGGGAAAGGACATGAAAGAAAAGGAAAGAAAGAGCACAGCTAAAGCAAACAAAGTAAGAGGAAAGGAACTGGAGTAAATATCTGAGCACAGGGGAAAAACGTCCTAGGTTATAATTGTGAAGACCATTTAGGGAGAACTGTGAGAACTCTTTATGGACTTCAGATTCCCCCTTTCTATTTGTGACAGAGCTATTATTTGCAGGAACCCTTTGTCTCTGCTCCCAAAGACAACTTTTCTAGGCACAGCACCTACTAATTCCCTTTCACCTGAGCAGAATTAGATTTTTTTTTCTTCTGGAAAGTTGGTCTGAATGAAGCATAAAGGCCCCAGAGGATGAAAAACTCCTCCAAATACTTCTGGATCAAGAAACTGGGGAAAGAAATAACCCAATCCAAGTTGCAGATTTCCCCTCCCACTTTTTTACAGTTTGCAGTTGCTTTCCTCTCCAAAAGAAAGGTAATAGTCTTGGCATAAGAAACAGACTATAAAAAATGTATTCAACCCAAATGCTAAGCTTCCTCAATGCCAAATCCTCATTTAAAGAAACATGTGTGCATGCTGGAATAAATTTTAGTACAGTTAAATGGAGGGAAATCTTCTTAAGGCACCCCAGTAGGACTCGAGGCAACAATTTGGATTCACTGTGATGAACCCTGCTGCTCTGACTTGGAGGCAAAGTTTACCTCCTGATTGGAAACAGCTTGGAAGTAATTTCAGACACACTTCATAATACAAACACCCTAGAATGAGAAGTAGAACTGAGGCATCCAATATCTTCAGGAAATCTTCTGAGTAGATTTCTAGATTTAAGAAATGCACATATAAAACTCTAAATTTCCTAGAAGCAAAATCTAGAAATCTGATTTTTCAGCTGAGAATATTTAGCATTGTCACCTAAGAGCTACTGTTGACAAGGTGCTTAACCTCAGGCTAGGTGTTCCCCTTCACACCTTCTTTGCCAGTTTCACTCTCACTGATAACATATAAGGATCTCTTTTTGATAGGTGATTCATGAAGCATGCAGTTCCCAGTACATTCAACAGCCCAGTGATTAAAGTAGTTCTGAATTTCTCTTCTAACAAATTCTTCATTTTCAACTTCAATCCAGCACACCTTTATGTAAGCTGAAGGACCTAACAACAAAAACATTGATGATTCTTCCAGAAAGAACTTTTAGAGATGCTCTGCAGTCTACAAATAAATACATATTTATAGGCTAGAGGGAGGAAGGACAGGTCATAAACTAACACAAAGGCTTACAGAATTGGTCAGGATACTCCTGTGGGAGAGGTCAGTTCAAATTCCTGCTTGAATAAACATTTATTAATCTATACCATTGGAACAGCTTGGAAAACAATGGGTGTTTGCTTCAGGATACCTTGCCTGACAGTTTTGACATTCCTCCAGGCTTACTGTGACAGTGAACCAATGTAAACTAATTGTTACTGTCTTAGAATGGGATGAAGATGGCAAGAAAATGTGTTTTAAAGAGAATACTACATGGGAGCAGACTCCAGAGCTCAGCTTCTCTGGTGGAACTAATTTCTTAGCTGTCTTTGAGTAAATGGCCATAGGCCACATTACGGTCTCCAGTGTTTCTTTCTGTCTAGTTTACGTTATTCAGCTTTCATATTTCTGTGGCTTTTATCTTGGACAACTAATTGTCTCCAGACAAGAGGATCTTATTGCAGATAAGGATGCCCAGCCCAAGGCTGTAGTATTTTCAATGTTACAGCATCTAAATCATTTTCTGAATTTAACCGTAGCTGTTTTGGTTAGAATGGATATTACTGACCAGAGATTTGTTGTATTCATCCATAAATACAGAAAAGTAAAAATAGGTTTATACCAGATATTCAGAAACCTTGCTGTATACTATTTGGAATCCTGCATCATTCCTAGCAGAATTACATCACTCCAGGAATTGTTCAACCAGAAAAAAAGTAAAATCAGGTTTTGACTCCAAGTAAATCAAGCATGCATGAGGTTCTGGTCAGATTTTCAGTTCTTGTTTGCTTCAAGTTCTAATGCTCTTGAGAAAAGAAAACTGAAAGGAAAACATACAGTCTAACATTAAATAAAAATATTCACTACGGGTTAAATTAAAGACAAGAAGATGCCTCTTTCACTGTTACAGTGTTATGAGCTTTGCAGGCTCATATATGCTTCATGTTACTACCACATTCACAACCACGTACAGGTATCTTATATTTTTAAATAAGTAAGATTTCTTTTTGCAATTAACTGCATTCATAATATCCCTGCCACTGTTACAGTGAAGGATCAGTGCCACCTACAGACAGGGATCACAGTGGAGTCCAACTCAATGCGAAGGAAAGTTAGAAAGCATCTCAAATGTTAAATCCTGGAACTTCTAGTTAAAACAATCCCTCAGTAAAGAGCAAGGGCTGACATCAAGATTCACAGAAATACTCAGATCTTTTCATCTGCTAATGCTTACTGATCACAAGCATTTCCTTAACAAATCACTACAAAAGATGAATTCTGGATGCTGCATTTGGCGGTTTCACATGTCCAAATGCAAATCTCATGCACATCTGAATAAAACAATACACAGCTGTCAGCTCTTTTTCTGTGCATCTAGCTAATTTTTGTTGGTTGTTATCTGAGTCAGTTCAAAGGGGAAGAACTCTTCCCCCTCAATTATGAGTGCCAATTAGATTTTGGTTTAATGATCCAGACACAATTAAACCCAGCCAACTTCTCACCCCAGACTAGACTGTATTAAACCAAACCTAAAACTTCAGAAGAGATTACAGGAAGGCTGGCAGAACAGAGCTCATTAATCAAGCTAGTTTAAGTGTCGGCAGAGTCATTGTTTCTCTTCCTTCTGGAGAAAGGAAGATAGGAGCAGAGGGGACTATTCCAGTTTAATCTCTTTAAACCCAAACCAGTTTGCCTACCCTTCCTGCCCTCATACACATATAAATCCATACACACATCCATGTGTAAACAGGACAAACTGTGATGGAAAGGCATTAAATATTTACATATAAATAATGGTGCGGGTGTGTGGGTGTGTGTGCGTAAGAAAAGCTAATCTAGCACCACTGATACAGCACAGAAAGCACACAATTCACAATTCACCCTCCTCACTAAGAGATCTGTGCCCACTGTAGCACAAAGGCTTCAGTTCAGAGGGGGGTGGCTGCTGTAGGTGTGGAGAAAATAAGATTGCTGCAGCCTTTGAAAGCCAGCACATGTCTCCTTGCTGGTGATGGATAGAAGAAACGCAGCATAACTAAGGCTCATGAGAATAAGGAAATCAAGCTTTTTATTTCTTCTTCTGCTGTACACTTCCTGCATAACCTTGTTGCTAGTCTCCCAGAGACTAAGTTTGGCTATGTGTTAAAGAGGGTTAGTAGTACTTACTTACCTGACAGATATGAGATTAGGTTAAAGCACCTAAAGCCTGGAGACTCTCCTAGGGAGAGTTCATTTGCAGAAGTAGTTATTAACTATTAGTGCTGGACTGGCATATTGCAGGCAAACTCAGCAGCTTTGGGGATTTTAAAAGAGGAGAGTAGGAAGTCATTGCTGACCTCTCCTTTTAAATCTTACTTCAAACTTTGACCTTCTGTTTCACATAATAGGGCAAATATGGTTTTATGAGTTGCCAAGAATTTCTCCAAAATTATTTATTGCCATCATTCATTTTACCCAGAAAAAGTCTGAGCACAAAAAGAATGAAGAAAAACAGGCTCACAGATCTGTAATGTAACACAGCAGACTGTTAAAAAAGTGATGAGATTCCGCTGTAGAAACCATGTTTTATGCACTTCCTTTTTATTTTTAATCTTCTCTTTGAATAAAAAAATAAAATAAATAATTAAGACATAGAAAATAATTTCTTAAAATTACATTTTCGGTAGTGACTTTCTCAAAAAGCTAAAAGTTTTAAGCAACTTCATTTTGCAAATCTGTTAATTTTTTATCTATGCCTTTTCAGAGAGGTGTTCAACTGATAATAGCTCCCATAATCTTAGAAAAATTTTTAAATTTCTTAAGTCACCTTTTACATTCTGTTGATTCATGTTACTTTATTTGTGGTAGCAAAATACAGAAAATATAATTTAGCTATCTAGACCCCAATCAGCATATCAGTAGATTGTATTGTATAATTAAAATAGATATTGTATACTTTCACAATTTAGTGAATTAAAATTTCAAAGATTATTAAGTATCCTCATATCTATCTCACAAATAACAGCTAAAATAAGTTAAAGTGTCTTGTACTTTATAACTGGATCAAATTGATTTGAAATAGCAATTTCCAAAAGCTCTGCAGAACTGATGTAAATCAATTATTCCAGAAACTCACAATCTGCTCATCTATCTTGCAGTATGGGAAAGTTCTTCATTTATTATCACCAGTCTGCTCTTGAATTATACACACCCATTTTTTCTACTTTTGAATGATACACTATTAGGAAAAAAAATTCAAAAACAAAGCCAGGTTCTTAAAAAATATTTTAGTTACAACAGCAGACATAATCATTCCTTAGCAGAGAGAAATGGGTTACACTACAACCGAGCCCTACATTCTAATTTTTCTTGCCAACACATTACATGATTGGACCTAACAGCTATCCCACTGTCTCAATTATTTCTCTATGCAGTAGAAAATGTAGTATTTAAACCAAAGAGAAGTTATTATTTATTTATGTTGACCAAATACGCTAGAAAGTGTAAGGTTTGTTATTCAAGCCAAGTATCACCACAGTGATACTGTGCATATAATATTTACTAATCTTGAGCACTTTTTTAACAACATATGCCATGGGAATTTGGGGGGAAGTGGAGAGGGAAAATGGCATACTTCAGAACTGAGCTAAATCTAAGGTAAATAATAAGCTTTATTTTAATGTTATAGGTTAGAGACATTGCTAACACCAGAACCTTATTCAGCAGTTAGTGTTTAAAGAGTTTGTTAGCCTTCTATTTTTTCATCTTCTACATCTCATTTACTTTTAATCTGACATCCTCATTTAGAATTACATCTGCAGTTAGAACCTCTTTTGATGCAAGTCTTAATTATGTTAAGATTTAGAAGCAGGAGTTTAAGTCCAGATTTTGGTTTCTTTAATGGATATGCCCATTATTTATAGATGTTTCTATACCTCTCATCACAGTAGATCCTGTGTGCCAAAAAATCAGCCTGCACTATAACACATTCCTACATTCCCCCCAGGTTCTACAAATAAATTCCTTTGGAATGTTAATCTACTGTGAAATTTTGTACATTTTGTTATAAATTTTTAACTAAGATAACGTTAGCCTATTTTGTTTTCCTTTAGTACAAAAAGAAGATGGAAACACAGAAACTCAGCCCTGAAACAAATCTTGTATCTGTTAAATGAAATGCTGAGCACTGGTTCCCACTGCCAGTGAGGCTTTAGCCAGGCAGACTGAAATCTGCCTCCCAAAAATGTTTTTTTTTTTTCATGTAAATATAAGGCAACACTTTATTTCAGGATAGACCCATTCAGTGCATAATGGGTCAGGCTGTTCAATGCATGAATCTCTTCATCTGTAAAATAAGATGCTAATAATATTCTCTAATTAAACAGACACACAGACTCTTTAAAAAGCTGTAGTTCTCTAACATTCTTCAAAAGCAATTATCTTCACAGCTGAGGAATGAGAAAATGGAGTAGCAATTACAAGTTTTTCCCCGGTGCTCCACAGCAAATGAGTACAAGTACTGGATTTCATGAATGTTAAGTTAAATCTTCACACGCATTTGACACGAAGGACACGGGCACATTAGATCTTGCCCTAGAACAAGGAGGTGGATTAAATAACAATTGAAGTTGCTTCTAATCCTTAGATACCATGCTGGGCTGCCCTGTCACTCTGCAACTTTTTAAATGTCTATGTAGATGAGGGCAGGTAATGGACTAACAACTTGATATTATGTGCATGCACTGTAAATGTAGGCAGAAAACTTGATGCAAAAAAATGCTAATGCAAAAGCAGCTATTGGCATTTTGAAAATATGACGGGCAGGCTCTGAGTTTTTTATAAAAGAAAGAGTCCTTTCCTTTGACAAATACTTTTGTGGAGAACTTATTTTGCTAAACAAAATTTCAATAGATCAGAAGAGCATAACATACTGTTTATCTGTTGGGTAATGTGATTGGCAATCTTCTTGATATGTACCATCTGTGCCTAGGGCATTGAAAAGTTCTTTGAAAATTCAATTATTTGATTATGAAATATTTCTTTTTACTGAATTCTGCAAAACTTCTTTCAGGATTGAATAGTAAATGCCTAGAAAATAGTATGTGTCTCTGGACTGATACATAATCGATGTTGATTCCTCACAAAGCAAACAACAAGCATTTTGGGGGACAGCACTATAAATACAAAAGTTTGGCTTTTTTTTTTTTTATATATATAGCACAGTCATATCCATTTTATCTTTAATTAAAGAATAGAATAAAAATCCTATACAATCAGTTCAGATAAAGTGAAAGTGACCTTCAGTTTGTTTTTCTGTGACATATATCAAACCCTTCTTAATGCCAGTATATTTTCTTTAATGAGTCAAATAATTTTGCCAGAGGGAATTATAGTTCCCTGTTATTATCTTTCTATCTATCAACAGGCCTTGTACAAATATAAGCCAGTTGTAACTGCAAAATTGTTTTCTCTGAGCTGCATGTCATATCAGTTACCATAAATACAAAGAAAAAGCACCTGTGCTTGCCTTTGGGCCTAAATCTGCACTTTTCAAAGGGCTCTAAGACATCAGGACTCCTGTGAGATTTCCAGCCTCAGAAGGCAATGGTTATCCAATCATGCTAAAGCCCATGCTGGAGAGGAGAATTTGGAAACAAATCAGTCTAATACTGTGCTCTGAAGGGTTGTTGAAAATTAGTGCAAATGTCAAATATCCTTCACATTTTTTCCGAAGTAATTAAGATATTTGCAGAAAGACAACTTTGCAACCAACCACAGAGAAGGAAAGAGCATCTCAGTGGAGCTTAATTTACTTATAAACTTCTAGCAAATCAAGACAGTATTAACAGACAAATTTCTTTTATTTTTGAGGTACAGAACAAAACTGATGAAATTTTACGACTGAGGTCACAGAACACTTCAGTATGGCAAATATCAATAGGATATCCTCCTGTGTCTGGGGTCACATAACACCTGCTACAATGGAATCTATGCTGTTCTAGATGATCTTGTAACATATTAGAGAGAAGAAAAAAGGTTGCATGGAATCTAGGAAAGATGAGGCAAATAATGTGAAGCAGTAGCCAAGCTCTAGTGTATTCAAGAAATGCAAGATAAAAACTTTTGGAGGCGCAGACTATCTGGAAAGAAGAGAGAGGCAGACAGAAGAAAGCACAAATGCTTTTCCTACATTTTTTTTTACAGCCACCACTGGATGAAAAATGTTGTGCTGGAAAAAAATCCTTCAAGTGAATAGAATTACATTTTTATTTTATAATGCAGTGAAAGAGACAGAAATCTTAGTCCAACTACTAATCAGCCAAATAAAATTAAGAGGCCTCATTTTGTGAAACCTCTGCTAAAACTAAGACTATGAAAAGAAAAAGATATTTCAAACATTTCTTTCAAGGAGACTTTTTCTGGCTATTTTGGTAATAATTACATAAAAAAGATTTGTTTTACTTGATAAGTTTTAAAAGTTGGGTCACGGCAGTGGAATTACTGTCATATACTTTAAGGATAAACAAGAACACAATATGAATTAGGATGAATATTCAAAAAAGAATTTTTAAAATATGAGATATTTGCTGATAATAAATAACAGGGAACTTAATTTATATTCTGTATCTCAGTAAAATACTATATGTCAAGAAGTTGAAAATACTCAGTTCTTGCTATGACAAGGGAAAATGTTCTAACATTCATGCCTACAGTTTCCACTGAAGGCAACTAATGTTCCATACAATCTCTATCTGGATGGAAAAGCTAGGAATTATAAAAGCTGAAATATGTGAAAGCGTCAAATATATCCACATGGAATTTTAATAAACTGCTAAGGTTTGTATCTATACCATCCTGTCTTTGGTCACTGTTTGTATGTGTGCTTCCGTGGTCATACATTCATTTATTACTCTTTCATTACTCTGTAGTTTTTGGGATTTAAATGTTGTCATAAAGAAACACTTTACTAATTTTTTTTACATTATTCCATAAACAAATATTTTTTAAAATTAGACAAAAGTAGCCCAATAAATCCACCAGGGAAACTAGTAATAGCTGTATTTACACTTCTTAAAGCTCAGTGAAAGAGAGAGCCATAGTAAAATTTTAATTAATTATTACAGCACAACAGTCTTAGTGAAGATCTATTGCTCTTAACTGATGACTATCCTTGTTTTGGAGGACTTCTAAGATGTGCATAACAAGACCTGATATCCTAATATGCATTCTAAAGTGTTTGTATTTCAAGATTCAGAAGGCAGATTACTTGAATTTCTAAGCTTGCATTTTCCTTAAAATATAATTAAATAAATCTTGGCATTAGGTAAAACATTCCAGAAATTTTGTGAACAATTTTTAGAGACTATGGAACAGTCCTGCGGAGACATTTGTCAAATTGAGTAATGGCATACAAATGGAAAATCTACTCATTGCTGTTCTATATTCAGGACATGTGTGGAAGTAATTGTGAATTATTTGCAGATAGAAAGGTCTAGACGCTTTTTAAAAAAATAAGAATTTTTAAATGGAAATGCCAACAGACATGAATCGGTTGTGACACTGTGAAAATTATTTGAACACAAATCAATATAGTTGAAATGACCTGACTCTCCTGTAAACAACATAATATTCCAAAATGATTTTAATAAATCCTAAAATTATTTGGTTTGCTGTAGAATCTGCTTGTTTACTGTTGGATTTTACAGGACTATAGCAAAAACACTGAAGACTATTGGTTCATTAGTCAGGTGGAATGAACTTTCTATTGCCTTTAGTAGTTCTGCCTTCTGAAGTTCCCCCCTCTGTCACCTTGATGCAAATTTTGGAATACATTTAGTTCAGACTACTTTCAGATAATTAAAACTCTGTTCATCACATTGATATGGCTAACAATCAGCAGAGATACTGTTATTAATTAAGTCACATAAGATGGAGATGTTAAAGTTTGTGACCCAAAAGTGCTGGCAGATTATGTCAGTAACGTAAGAGATAAGGAGGTTTGGGGGTTTTTTAAGGCTTATATTAAGAGAAATTAAAGGTATTGGGCCCCTCACTACAAGAAAAACATTGAGGCACTGGAGTGTGCTGGTATCTCCTCCCTGGTAACAAGCAATAGCATAAGGGGAAATGGCCTCAAGTTTTGCCTGGGGAGGTTTAGATTGGATATTAGGATAAAAATCTTCATGGAAAGGGTTGTCAAGCACTGGAACAGGCTGCCCAGGGAAGTAGCTGAGTCACCATCCCTGGAGGTGTTTAAAACGTGTAGATGTGGCACTTAAGGACATGGTTCAGGAGTGGACTTGGCAGCAGGTTAATGGTTGGGCTCAATGGTCTTTCCAGCCTAAATGATTCTGTGATTCTTTGTTTTATGGATATATACCTGCTTAATTGGATATCAATTGCTAAATGTTCTGTCAATCCAAGGAATTCCGACCCCATTTATTTCAATCCACAGGACCAAACATTCAGTCACTATATGAAGAGCTAAATGCCAAATTCAGACAGATTGATACAGAAAAGTAGATGCTAAAAAGTTCTTGGACAGTAAGACCTGATTCATAGAGTACTAGGAAGTTTCTACTTCCATTCCTTTCTGTTGTAATATGAGTGAGCAGAGCTTCAGCAGGGAGTATTTTCTCAAGCAGAGCTCCACTTTTCTATCAGTAGAAATCAGTAAAATTAGCGTAATGGGAGGAAGTTCATGAGCAAAATACCCAATTCACACACACTGAGGTTTCTGGTATTTCTATCTATTCTTTTAGGCTCATTTTAATGGACTAAAAGGGAACAGGGGAGCAGACAGAATGCAAAGTTGTCTATGTTATTAAAATATTTGAGACTACACAGAATAAGTTGCAGGTTTTGACAAATAGGTCAGGTGTTATCCAATGCACTGTGTGCTTAGTAGTTGAAGCTTTGTAATTACTTCTAAATAGAAAACAAACCTTATAACCATCACAAAATGTTCATGGTGTTAAGATAGCCAACAGCACAACCACTGAATTAAATCAACTCTCTGTTTCTCAGGCTTTAGCAGCCACATTGATGCAATACCCAAAAATAATTTCTAGCAATCTAGAAGTTGGAACCCATGTTCACAGAAAGACAGACTTGCAACAAAAATAGGTTCTCCTTTAATTCACACTTTTCCTGACAAAAAAAACCAACAACAACATTCTGGAACCCTGAATTTCCCTAAATGCTCAGGAATCCTTAGAGTACTAAGACAGTTTGTCCATTGCCTATTGCCAGCACCCTTAGATGCTGTGCATTTTAAATATGAATAGTTATGTCAGAGATACACTTTTCTTTACATTTCTTGGCTATCTCCCATCTGTTCCTAGTCTTATCAGCCTTATAATTTTCTTAATTTACTGGTCACTTGTTCCAGGAAATCATTATGTTCTCCAGGATTATTTATTCTTCTCATGAAGTGGTGTATGTTACTGGCATCTTTCCTAGAATTAATTTCACTTTTAGCAATATCTCACCATGGCATCAATGCATTTTTTTCCCTTAATTTTTAGAAAATCTATTTTCTACTTCAGTGATTTCCTGTTTCTTTCTGATTCAGGAGTCTGTATATTTTTAATATCTTGTACAATTTTTCTTTCATCTTTAACTTTTTCTCACCAGTTTAGCAAGATGGCCTAATAGGTCCTGTGACTCCTTCCAAGAAAAGGAATGATCATAGTACGGATTTTAGGATTTCTATCTAGAGTGGTGATAATTTTCCTACTGTCCTACAATGCTTACAGTGAAGTTAACAGCATGACCAGCTTCTTATCATGATACAGAAACGGCAGGGATTTTAGAGTAGATGAAGAAAAACAATGGGATGCAATAAAAAAATACAGAGACTGTACCATGAAATAGAAAGAAAATATTTAACCATGGTATCATAAAAAGATCCATGGAAGTTTGTTTTTAGAGCACTGTGAATCACTGTCTGATTAACCAGACAAAAGATGATGAGCAGCCATGTAGATATATCAGTCCAAGCAGTCTAGTTCACAATTCTGTACGTTCAGTGGCTCATGAGGAACCATAGTTCTTTTTAAGGCCACAGCTTAGCAGAATCAAGTTGTATGCAGAAAAGAATTCTGCCACTGTCTTTATTTCACTAAAAACAAATTACAGCAGTGTGAACATTGTCTCAGAAAATTGTTTGCAGAGTTTTAGCTTTATAAAAGAAGCTAAGAGCCAAAGTAACATAGCCATTCACTTTTTTTTCTTTTGTTCTTTTTATGAGACATAATTCAGATCAAGAAATTGGCCACCACTGCTAAATGTGCGCTTTATGCTGTATCTAAGACCACTGCAAGAACATTTAAGATTTCCTGATAATTGTTTGTTATGGAAAAAACAGCCTATTTGCCCTGAAAGTCTTCTGAATTCCAAAAATTTAAAGTATTAGTAGTAACAAAATGCATTTATATGCATTTGTAACTCCTCCAAACTGGGCTCTGTTCAGAGTGAAATGACAATGGAGAGATACAACAACAATGCTGGGACAGTCCAGCTGTGCCAAGCAAAATATGCTGCAGCTGAAGAAACTTTTGTCTGATGATAGCTTCTTCTTCTTCATAAGCAAAGCCATATGGTAAATCAAGAAAAAATAAATAAACCAAGACGACAAGGAAATGTTATGAAGGCATTTGACTTCAGAGACATAAGGCCAGTCTCTCACCTGTAGGAAGAGGACACTACCCAGAAAAGAAACACTCAGGAGGAAAATAAACAAATAAACAGAAAAGTCCGAACAGGGCCCAGGGCCCATATTCCTTTCTCATTGCAAGCAACTCAAACATATGTTCTATAGGGGTTTTTGTTGTTATGGATTAAGTGTTTTCTCTTTTTTTTCCAGTCAATCCTCCCAACCTTAAGTATCCTATTTGGTAAGAGAAAGTGCTAGGTATCCATGAATTTCTCTATATGTTTGTATTGAATTAGATTAGTCAGCAAGTATTTTTATCAGTTATGAAAATATCTAGCAGACAAGGAAAGAAATGGCTGAAAGTGCAAATAAACTACAGTCCCCCAATCTCTGCAGATAGCACATTTCCAGGAAAAAGTACCAATGTAATTTCTTCTACATACATACAACAAAAAAGTAAAAGCATAAATGAAAAGTTCTAAGCCAGATCAGTTAAAAACCATCTATAGAAAAGGGCTAGAGACAGGAATTGTTAAGAAACTGAGAAGTCATTCAAATTGCCAAGTGAGTCATTTATATATGTAGATTGCTTGCCTAACGTATAATCTTGAAATATGCACTTATAACTCTGGCTTCAGTAAAAAACTTGAAGTTGATATTAAAAATACATGCAGAGATGAATTCTAACCAGTATTCATAAGCCCAATGTGCTATTGAAGGAAAAAAAGTACAAGTACAGGCAGAAGTCAGACATTTCTTTCAAAAGTATTTATAGTTAGTTAATGTGGAACAGCAGTACTTCTTAGGAGCATATAAGGAAAAAATTATGAAAGAGGCACTAGTTCTGCCATGTTTAATTTTTAAATACCTAGAAAATTAGGCACCCAGCAGCAGTATTCAAAGCATTCAATAAGCTGAATTTCAAACCACCATTGGGAAGTGAAAATTCAAAAAAAATTATCTCATCACCCAGATGTAATAAAGAAATTAAATCTCTAAGATTTTCAAAATTAAACTCTCTCCTAGGTTTACTCTCCTAAACCAGAATATCCTTTTTCAGGAAGAAAAACATAGTTCTAGAAACATGTGTTTAATATCTAAATAAGATTCCAATGACAACAGCATGCATTTATAGGTAATAAGCCTGATAGCCTATTCCACTTGGTTTGTAATTAGATCTAAACCTGTAGCTCACATGTTCTGACAATTAAACTGCACAAATAATCATTGCCTTTCACTCCTCTTTCCTAATCCTTCTTTTGTCTTTCTCTCATTATCCACTTAGAGGTTTACTGCTAATCCAAAATGACACAGGAGACATGGTCTTTGTGAATGGCAATATTTTGTGTAGCTGTAGTACTACAGACACAATACTCAGGCTGCCGTGTTCAGCCTCTACTTCTCCACATCATGTTGAACAACTGCACAGTATTTTGACACTCTCCTTGGCACAAAGGTCAAGTTTAGGCATTAGGAAGAATCTGTTTATTGTGAGAGTGGTCAGACACTGGGGCAAGTTGCCCAGATGTCCCATCCCTGGAAGTGTTCAAGGCCAGGCTGGATGGGGGGGTCTGAGCAATCTGACCTCATGCCCATGACAACAGGCTGGAACAAGACGAGCTTTAAGGTCCCTTCCAACGTAAACCATTCTATGATTTTATGACTCATAGCTTCTGAGAAGTGCTAAGATTTCTCAAAACTAACCTTTAGAATTTGGGCAGCTTTCTAGAAGAACAATTGCTAGACAGAAGTTTTCAGGGTGGAAAGCTGTATAGGTACTATGTTTTTTTTAGTGGGACTAATGTTAACTGCTTACATTACACACCTGTACCAGGTCTGAAATAAATCGCATGATGATCCTACTTTGATAACTAACAAGTAGTTAATATAATGACACAACAATAATGCTTATTTTCCAGGTCCTATGAGAAGTATATTCAATACCACGTGGATTGTTTAATTGGAAATTATGTGGGAAAGTTTTATTTCAATTTCATTTTTATTATGTCCTCTTGTCTAATTTTGAACATATTTTTCATTCAAAATAGATAGAAGTATATCATGAGGGTATCAGGGCACTGACCCCTGGCTTGTTTAAAAATAAATGCTGAATAACATATCTCTTTAGTCCATTAATGTGACCAAGGGACCAGCTTAATGACAGCCCAAGGGCTATCCATTCCCTTTGGAATTTTGCAGGAACTGGTGCTTGCCCCAAAATTGAATTATGTTTGGATTGTACACTTGCTGACCAACAATAACTAGTTAGGTAGCCATTGTTTTGCTTTTCTTCAATCTAAAATTATTAGTGTGAAGTGTTTTTCCAAGCATGAATTAACATGTATAGGAGGTTAAAATGGAAACTGTTCCCCTTAGAGCGCTTTTTGAATTTCAGTGGGTCACTGTTGCTTCAGTAGTACGAAAGAACACTGTCCTTCTGATTTGTGAGCTTTATGCCTTCTACAGACCAAAGCCTGAACAAAATCTTTCCTCATCTCATTTCCTAGGAAATAATTACACAGCCACAACTTTGGTAACATTCTGATAAATGCTATTACCATAACAGTGGTAAATATCAGTGGGAGCCATTGTCTTAAATGATCATAGGAGCAAAACATTTCCAAAGTAATTTTAACCCTACACTTAACAATAAACACTTCAACCTTATTTTTACTACTAGTAATTTCCAAACAATTTCTTTTAGAGAAGTGTAACAAACGGTTTGTGCTACTTAATTTAAAGATTAAAGACTTAAAAATATATTTTTGACATCTAGCACTGAATGAGGCAGTGCAAGTTATACATAGCAAAACTAAAATATATTCTATCAAACACAAGTATCTTTCTGCCCTTAAAACTTGTTAACTTCTCTCATGCACTGTCAAACAACATCATCCCCTCTGAATCAGATGGGATGTTTTATAAATTTTTGTCATCTTGGTTTCTACAGAGTATGATTCTCATTTGAAGATGTGTTCATACACACGCATACAGCTGTTCCCAGCACCCTATGCTCAAAGGCATAAAATGCATAATGCAATACTTGAGGCAGACCAAAATCAAGGACGAGCAAATAACTCACAAATAAACTGTTTCTCAGAAAACCACTTCACGTTCCTTCCTTGTAAACACATTTCATTGCAATCTATGTCAGTCTTTAATTCTTTAAGTGTTTCTTAAGTTCTGACATACATAATGAAAAGTCAACATCAAAATGTGTGAGAAATTGAATAAATTTTAAAGTTAGAATGAATCACAGTGCTCAAATTAAGGAGCATATGAAAGGAGTACATGATAATTAGAATAAGCATCCAAAAATTATGGTAGAGAGGGCTGAAGCTGTTTACAGCTTCATCCAAAATGTAAAAACCTCCACATACTCTATTATCTTGAGCTGGATCTCTAGTGAGATTTAATCCCATCTTTCCCTTACCATCTACCTACTGTGAACTGCAGACATTTGGGAATCAAAAGAGAACCAGGGAACATTTTTTTCTTTCTGTTACATTTTCATAGAAGAGACTTAAACTTTCATCTGGGTAGACCAGAAGTATACATATCAGCCAACTGCTTTATATTTGGACAAATACCTGAGTTCTGACCCTGTGTCAAGGACTAGTTATGAGCTGTATGCATATCTAGCAACTATGGAATATAAAATGTATAAAAAGCCTCTGAAATAGGAATTTAAGCATAAATTTTTGAATTCCATGTGACTGATTGTATTTACTGGGATATTGTCTAGTGCTTTCTCTTTCTCACTCCCAGTAAATATTGAAACCTAATGCAAACTGGCACGGGCTCAACACAGCTGAGGGTTGACAGCAGCCAGTTGATTGGGACTTCCTTTGGGACACTAAGGCCTCCTACAGCCAAGACTGAGTGTTGTAGCTAGGAAGAGTCTGCTGTCACTTACATAAAAGGACTAACTCCTACACCATTTTCAGATGGAAATACTTTGAGGACTATTTCAGAGGAATTCTGTGATTCCCAGGCCTGTTTTAAGTATACCCACTTTCCCTGTGGAAGTCCCTCAAAATACTAGATGTTGTAAGTCCTCAGAAAGAGTTGCATATTTGATGCTGAACTGGGTTGGGGGGGGGGGGGGGGGGGGAAGACCTCAAAATCTTTCATACATTTGTGAGTCTTCACCCTGAGTTTAGTACTTACCTCATTAAAAAAAGAAAAAAGTGGCTTGTACTAATCTCTCAGCAGGGACATCTAACTAGCGAATGGTTCTCCCTGAGGCTTTTCTACCTTCTGTAAAAGACTGAATATCAAGACTATCAGAAAGCAAGAAAATCAGTGCTAGTGTGGTCAGGGAACTGCCAGGCTCCTTTTCCTACTCTAAGTAACTCAGTATATAAAAGCTGGGCATATAACTCCTATGTGGTAGCAGTACTTTCTACTCTTCATTTTTCACTGCTTAATTTCTCTTCCAGACTACATAGAAAGGAAATAACTTGACAAGATTTTAATTATGCCTTACTTTATATACTTGATGAAGTAATTTACTGAGGATACCTGGCAGGAGCTGTCAATGTGATTCACAGAAATCTTCAACACCCAGATCTGAGGAGCTGACTAGACTCCAAATTTGGCTACAGGATTTCTCAGGATATCAGAGAATAAGCCAAATAACAGCATACCAGCCAGTGTCCTGCCTCACTAGAACCCCCAAAAAAACCCAAAATACACAAAAAACACATCACAAACACCAAGGGATAAAAACCCCCAAGAAACAAAAAACCAGACACAATAAAAGCTGTAGATGTCTTCTTTCCCCTATGAAACTTAAAAATCTAGACCTGAGCAGACTCTGACATACATCCAAATTGTAACTTGCCTTCATACTCATAGATTCCCAATATTACCTTTCAAAGGGCTATGACAGTTTTTCTAAACCAATCCAAGACAGGTTGTTCAGTAAGGAAGATCAGCTGACATATTAAATAATCTTGCTACAGCCATTGTAATCAAGCAAGCCTCCATCTTGCAAAGTAGGGGTGAAGAAGTTGGAAAGACTGGGAATCAGTAAGGTTAATCCTTCAATTTAGCACTTCTGTTCCAAGGCTGTATAGGATGCTCCAAAGTATAACTCCTGAAATAGCAAAATTACTTCCTCTATGGGGCTTGCTAGGTGGCGTGGGGTTAGGTGTAGTTTGGTCTTAGGAAATTTATTTTGGGGTATTTTTTTCATCATATTAAACGGAAAGACTATTTATTCTAGAGGAGTTCAATTATATTTAAAAAAAAATTAAAAAATTAGAATTTGTTAGACAAATCACCCAGGAAACACATAACCAAATGTCCAAAATGAAATAATTTAAACTGTGGCTAAATGAGTAACAAACTAGAAAGAGGACATTTCTATCAGCAACATTCAGATACTTCACAAATTCTTTACTTCAGTCCAGTCAAAATACAACAGTAAAGCTTTTTAGAGGCCTAATCCTTTCCCTGGGTTTCCAGTGACATGTCAAAGTCAGAAACCACTTTGGAAGGCTGGCCAAGCCACAGCATTTGTATCCAGCCTGTCTGTAAATAAATGAGTATTATTGTAATAATAAACAATGGGGGAACTGAAGTGCTAACAGTAATACTTTCTGAAGGACAATGAAAATTGCAGCTCACTGTCCTCTGGCAGGGATTAGTTTCACAGCTTTGAGGAATTTATCATACAATTGAGTAATATGTCTCCAAAGAGGAAAGCTGGCTATGATAGCAGGATGGAAGTTAGCATCAGGAACACCAGAAAAAGATAAATCCAAGTAAGCCATTTTTGGCACACAGAGACAGGTCCAGCAAAGGTTTGCAGAGTATCAGTTTCTTTCCCAAGTCAACAGAAAATGTCTATATAAAGACATACAATGTCCAAGTAGAATCTTGAAAGAAATTGTGTTGAGCAATTTGATCTCTTTCTTGCAGCATAACCCTAACATATTTTCAGTCACTAACCGTGACCCAGCAAAAAGAAAATTCTTCCTTCAGAACCAAACAGACTTACTATTATAGGATCCTGTGGTTTCTGAGCAAAACCATTTTAACTCTCTATAGAATACTGGGATGTATGATATCAATGTCTCTTCATTAAACCAAAAGCGTAATAAGTACATAAAAACACAACAGCCACTAGCTCTCTGTCCCAGCTCATATGTAATATTATTCTTCAAAGATAGCAAAAGCCAATGTAAATTCACAGCAGTTTTATTCTCTGTAATATTGTGTTCCTGTAACTGAAGAAGTTAAAAAATTTCTAGCAAAAAGTGCTTCATATTTGTTTACAGCTGTTAGCCGGTTGTTAGAACCTCTGCTTTTACAGAAATCTTCATTTCTATACATTCTTTCTATTCATTCCACTATTAAAAATCCAGAATATTCTGAGCTTTCAGTGTCTTTTCATCATATGCAAACTCACTATGGGGGGAAACCAATCTAATAATTTAGAATAGTTCCCCTATTAACCTTCTAAAAACTCACTGTTGCAAAAGATTTCAATGGGATCATGTGTTACTATCGGCAAAAAAGTCAGAGTGCAACAAAGATTTCACATCAGATAACCCCAGTACGAAGCACACAATGTTTTTTCCATTGTGGAAGCTCGGTTGAAGCTCATTGGCCTAACTTGACTGATGTCACTGAAACTTGCTAATTTATATAGCAATGTAGGGTCTGTTGACAGTCCCTCATAACCTCAGAGGTACATTCCTGGTCCTTCTGGCACCAAACTTCCCCATGCCTAGCAGTTTGAGTGAAGACATTTTTTAAAATAAGAGGAACCACCAATCTTCCATCAGTCAGCAGACAGGAGATAAAGAGAGGGGAAATGTTCATTTTTTTCCAATATGAAATTAAATGTGCCTAAAGTGGAGAGAAAGTGAGAGTTCTGATTAGGGATTTAAGTCAGAAAACCACATAATTTCCCCACCACACGTGGAAAACACCTTACAATTACTCAGAGTTGTCTCCACAACTCTGAGCACAAGTATTCCTCTAGAAGTGTGTGCTGTAGCAAAAGCAGTGTTAACAAAACATTATGAATAATAATGATCACAATATTGTGATATCAAGTTGAGAAGTATTCTTTATCCTGAAGTTAAGAAAATATTTTTTCCTTTAAAGAAGAAAACTGAAAGACTAATTTGCATAAATTTTTCTCATAATATAGTGTATACGCTCATTCAACAGCCCATGCGCTCTCCTCACATTTGGTTGCTAAGTAAAATATATGCAGAATTGTAGCTAGTAAACATTTTATTGAAAAAACACTTGGTTCAATCCCCTAAGTCCTTGCATCTTAAAAAAAATAATTTCATAGTTTTTATTCTGTCAAAATGAGCAGCATTTATCATTAACTCAATGTCCACAGATGTTTTGACTTACATTTGAATTCAACTGTCCTGTAAATATTCAAGAAGTTAATGGAATCATATCTACTTTTCTGATGATCTCAGATGCATGGTTATCAGTAGTTTAGAAGCAACTCTCTCCACTAACTCCAACCTGTCATACTTGTGGGATCACATAATCCTTCCAGATCTAATTCCTCCATGATGAAGATAAAGCAGAAAGTGATTAGAAGCAAAGCACCACTCCTGCTAAAGAGGCTCAGTCTACTGATTCAGACAAAAGCTACTCCAGAGTGACACAGACTGTGTGGACACCAGGACAACTATTCCCGCTGTAGATCTGCTCCTTCTTTCTAATGTAGCTTTTATAATTAAATGAACCACAGATGGCAAAAAACATTGCCTTAACCTATGTGTGTAACAATTTTTCTTTTCTCAAAACCATCCTTCCCATGTATCAAAGTCTTAGTTAACATCCTGAGGAAGAAGTAATCCACATAGTGCAAATACAGGGCAGAACCCTGTGGTCTGGCATGTATCTGTCATTCACTCACTTGCAATATTGTAAAACTGTCACATATTGTGGAGATGGTTTCTGAAGATCTCTACAGTGTCGCAGACATCTTTTTATGAAAATCCTTTCTTAGGATTTTTGCTTCCTGAGAAGCTGAGAGGCTCCAGGAACAAAATGTAAACAATGGTTATCTGCTGCTGTGGAATGCAACAGGTGGATCTGTGATTGGTCTCGTGTGGATGTTTGGATTTAGTGACCAGTCACAGCAGAGCTGGCTCTCTCTCTCTGTCTGAGCCAGCTGCTTTGGTTATCATTCTTTCCTTTCTATGCTTAGCTTAGCTAGCATTCTGAGATGAAACTTTTCCTTCTATTTCTTTAGTATAGTTATAATGTAATATATATATCATAAAATAATAAATCAAGCCTTCTGAAATATGGAGTCAGATCTACGTCTCTTCCCTCATCCTGAAAACCCCTGTGAACACTGTCACACTACAGCTCTCTAACAATTTCTGCAGATATCTCAAGTTATCATAGCAGGGCCTGCTGCCTGTCAATGGGACACAGTCCTGTGCAGTTCTGGCCTCTTTGGTACCTCAAAAGGTAAATCATGAAGCAATAGTTAAGAAGAAAGAGGCAACATGCTACAGAACGACCCAGTATTCAGCCAGTTCCAGGCCACTCAAAAGCGCATCATTATACATAAAGCAAGCTATGCTTGCGATTAGTTGCATAAACTGAGCTGCAAAAATGCAGCTTCACTCTCTGTTAATGTGAACTGGGGAATAAGCTGGAGCTCACTCCAGGGTCTAGGCATATAGAGACCACCTTGCATGAGGGGAATATCCTATACTGAGGTAATTTTTCAGCTTAACGTTCCTTTTAATGAGACATAAACCATATGTAACTTGGTCAAGAACCTAGCTTGGCAGCATTAAGGCAGCACAGTAAATGAGATAAAGAACATTAAAATGCAGCCACATCTCCTTGTCCCCACACTTATCAGTCTTCACATTAGTTTCTTCGCTTCATTGTGAAAAATTGAGTTTGTAAATCTCTATCTTGATAGCATCTAACTTTCAGGTCTATTATTCCTACCATGGCAATCGGGGACACTGTTGAGACTTCAAATGTTTTCTTGGCTCCTTTTTGCTACAAGAAAACCTGAGGATAATTAAAAAGGACAGTACTGATTGGAAACTGCCAATCACAGAAAACAGCAAAGGTTTTTGTAGGCAAAAAAAAAATCTCTTCTGATATTTACATGATCCTAGATAATTCAGGATCATTTATAATTAGCTGAACTTGAGGATGTCATTTGAGTTTTTAGAAGGGCCAGTGCCATTACTTTGAATTCTATGAAAGCGCTGTTTTACATCACTGAATCTCTATTAAAGGTCAACTGACAACACTAAAGTGTTGGTGAAAGAGAAATCATTACATGTAGCATTATTGACCAGTGTGTAAGTGCCCCATTAAAATTTATGAAGCAACCAATGATTGCTTTTCTCCAATAAAAATATTTTACTAGATGAGCATGCATTTGATATCATACTATGCCTAAAGGAAATTTGCAACCTTCTTCTTCTGGTTCTTCTTTTTTGGGTTTTGTTTGGTTTTGGTTTTTTTTTTAGTGAGACAAGTATGGTACTTTAGATTAATTAGTATTTCCATCTTTCAACATAATTTCCAAATAGCTTATAAGAATCAAAGTATGAGCATTCATTTTAATACTTATTTAGGAAACTCTTCTTGCTACCAACCATGAAAGAAGCTAACTAGGAAAATCAAGATCGGTCACCTTCTGACATATTATGGCCACCATCATCAGAATACAGTCTCCCACTCCTTCCCTTTCAGGTGCCAGAAATTAACTATATTTTCTTCAATTATTGGACTTCTAGACTGTGATTTCATCAATTATAAATTCTTTCATCTTTCTTAATTTTTAAGGAAACATCTGTGTATGATCATTGAGCCTCTCTTGCTATTCCTCTTGGTCCTTGAGCAAAATCATAATTTTTGGAAAGATAAAACATGTCCAAATTCTCTCTATCTCTTTAACTGCTTAAATAAGCAACTGGGGCATACCATGTTTTGTTGGTCCAACAAAACATGAGGGCCTAATGGGCATATACAGTCTATAAAGGTATATCACAGGCATGTGTCCCATCAAAGCCTGATTTTCATGCAGAAGGTGTGAGATTAGCACCTAGGTGGGCCTCTACCTGATATGAAATTGAGACATGAGCAAGATGTGCAACGTAGAAGTGCTCAAAAGATGGATGCAGTGCTCTGGGGACCTTCACCTATTCTTCTTGAAAACATCTTATGCAATTTTTCTTTTTCTTTTCAAATACTGCAATATTTTCCTGAAACTGTTCAGTGAATTTCTAATTTAGGAGGGAGAAATTAAATATATTTCATTCAAGACATGAATGAAGAAGAACAGTTACAACTGTGCTAGTTTTAGCTATATCAGCTGAAGAAGTAACTGAACCCTTTTCAGGAATAGCAAATCTTTTTATTCATAGATCTGTTACTGTTAGAGGGCACAACAGCGTCAGCAATGACTTTTAGACAATATGCTTTTAAAGAATATTATCTGTATCTCTGGTCCACTTTTTTTTCTAAGAAATGGAAATCTGGTACAACATGGGGTACTTTTTATTTCAGCCATTTTACTCATTCAGCACTCAGCTGATGAAAGGTTCTACATGGGCAAGAAAGGAAGAGAGGCAGAGGAGTTCCAAAGCAGGCAGTTGCTATTAACAGGAAACTATATCCCCCCCGACACAGGCACTTTTCTAAACTCAGTAGAATCCACTCCTCTCTCTCACAGATGCAAAAGAGAATGAAGTATTTATTTTCCAGAAACTTTCTGTCTTCTCTAGTCAGGTAGAATTTGCTTGTAGCATTGGATGTCAAAAGGACATAAAGCAGAAGCAGCAAAAAGATCTAACTTCCAAAGAATACTTTTTCCTGTGCTTGTTCTATTTTTCATCAATCAGAATCATTGTATCATGCAACTTTCAGAACTAAAAATATGTTTACTCCTATTCTCCCAGTTAGATATGTTAAAAGACATCTCAAACCCAGCTAGTCAAGTAACAAAACACTTAGAACACAGAGTAAAAAGCTTTGTGTTACATGAATAGTTTTTGCATCAATATTCATTTACTGTCAACTTGGAAATTCAGGCTGATTTCAAATGACAGTCTAAAATATACAAGCAGCATCAATCAGTCAAGCTTTATTTCATCTGCTTTTGTTGTGGCAGAATTATGTATCTTATTATAACATGCAATAGGAAAACACAGTGGAAGCATACAACAAAAATACAAACTATAATGCCTAGTAAAATACAGCAAAAGATACATCAATTTATAGTATAAGGTAATGTTAGCACAGCAAATGCTCTATAACAGCACTGCTGAGAATACTCCAGCTTCATGTTGCTATCCTCTCTCTAGACCCATATCACACTGTTACCTCTCAGGAATTTATGTTTATTTAACCTTTCAAGTTCCCTGAACTGGGCTAATGCTAAAAAGGAGTATTTTCTCTCCTCTCAGCAAATATCTAAGTAAAATATTTATTTCCTTGCTCTCTGTTTTAATATTAGAACTGGGTTCCATTCTCCTTTGCTGTAGAAAAGAAAATACTCCTATGTGTACTCCCTGTGCTTTTACAGAGAGGCTTCCTTTAACTGGCAGTCTGCTTTTATGTCACAGATAATGATAACAAAGAGGAGGGGGAGGATGAAAAGCAGTTTTTTTTATCTGTAATCAGCCATGGCCATATATTTTTTTATTTTACTTTGTCTCCTTTATTGTCTTTCCTCAGTTCTAAAGTCAAAGTAGATTCCTGTACCTGACTTCTTTTCTTTTGAACACAAGCATAGCAGATCTGATCCTCAAGTTTTCTTGTGTGAAGAACCCCAAAATTCCTCCCTCCATCCTCCTTAGCAGACCTTGGTACCCAGAGTTAGCAGAAAAACTCCTACTCTATCCAGGTTTTCCCTCAGAGAGTAGAACTAAGCCTGGGTAAGCTTTTCCAAAGAAGCCAAATCTTTGTTTAGTCATAGTGAAAAGCAGTGTGTACCATTTCTGCAAGCAAAACATTTAAATTCATACAGATAGATCTATGTCTATCACCACTAGCCCTGATATATCTAGTGGCTCTTACTGATTTACTGATATTTTTCACAAGCTCCAAAGATCAAAGATTCTTAACTGTCAAGATCCCCCGTTTTGCTCAAAACTAAACATCATAATTAGAATACCTTCTTCCTGCAACAAATCTGAGATGAGCCATCTCCCCTCTTCTGCCTAATTGATTCACATTCTGACTGCCCCATCCAGATGTGGAAACACATCCACATACATAGATGTACTTCCAAGATTAGTCAATTTTCCATCATCTTCTATAGTGATTGCAGCATTAGTTGTTCAAGCAGTTGGTTCATATTAGAGTTCCTAGTGATGTTAGTAAATTGGTGATGCTGGACCAGTCCCTGTATTTTATCAACAATCTCAAAAGGAAAAGGTATTGCAAGACAATGTTTCTTCCTAAATTCTGTGATTGCCAGAACCTGGAAAACTCCATATGTAGCTGAAGTGTAGCTGAAATACGGAGCAGCATGTTGTTTGTATTGCCTATGAAATGTAATAAAATATTGATTGTTTTTTTTAACATTCTAGAATATTTTAGAATTATTTTCAAGGTATTATTAATCTTTTTTTTTATTTTTCATTCTTTTCTTTTCTATCTTGAAATAACCAGAAGGCATAACACACACAAGAGTTTGGAAAGTAATTATAAACACCCTGAAATTTTCCAACTGGATTTTAAATTACTGTGCTCTTAGAGCAAGTGTGTAAACTGCAGCCCCCATAATTAACTTCAGTATTATGGAGTATTTGGAGATAAGAATCTGAATTTTGCACACGGAGAAAATTAGATTTTGAATTAGGAGTCAGACCCACCTTCAAGATTTATTCTTCAAAGCTTTACAGCCTTTCTTCCAGGGATGCTATACTATTTATTCAGGTGTAGGCAGACATGCACACCTGCTGCCTGCACATCACTCAAGCAAGCTCAGAAGCCACCCTGCTGCAGCCTGAGCTGCTTCCTCCTGCCTCCCCACAACAGAACAGACAGGCCCAACGACAGCCAAAACAAGGTTATAACAGTTCCAAGGACAATTGTTTTTATCTGAATCAGAAAATTAAACAGGCTACACCTTGTTGGATAGACATGTTCTATTGCTGAATTATTTTTTTTCAAGGACAACACTGGAAAAATGTATCACATAAGCAGCTATTTTAAGTAACAGCCTTAGATTAGCATTTGTTAGAAATTATCAACTATAGTGGCTTGTTTAAGAGGCCTTACAGTCTAAAGATGACTTTGAAGCAGGGTTAGGCTGCAGCTGTAGAAGATGAAGGAGTGGAATTCAGGAGAGAGATTCAGTTCTTGGGGACATTACAGGTTTTTCATCTCAAGTAAGCTTTAGCCCTGTTACACATCTTAGTGTGTGCTGGCATCTAAACTTTCTTTGCCTCCAAGCCCACATGCTCACATACTCCTATCAGACATTTGGCATTTATTTTATGTTGTCATTTACATTTAGAAGTCTAAAGTTCCTTGCACCTCATAGATGACCCTGTACACATGCTCAGCTCATAAAACTCTGACAACCTTCACAACTCAGATTTGCATTCAAGCCCTATCATGGTCGTTCCCCTACTTTCAAGATATTTACACTCCTCCACTGCTGTTCTTGAAGTCCTCAGTTTCATTATACATGATTACTGTTACTCTAGCCTACCAGGTTAGAGCCAACATTCCTAAAGCAAAGCGGAGCAGAAGTTTGAAGCAGATGATAGACGAAGAGCCTCGAGCACCAGATGATAGCACTGAATCCTTCAGGTCTTGTCTTGGTTGATATAGATTAGTAAAGAGTGAGAGACATGATTTAACAAGTGCAGTATTTTTCCAGATGAGATTAGCATGGAGTGGCTCTAAGGATAGGAATGGATGGCAAAAGTTGTAGGTGACTATGAGTCAAAGCAAGGCTATAGATAGCTTTATGATTTAGAAAGGAAGAAATAGTGATTTCTGATTTTATTGGGGACAGAACTGGAACAGGGAATATAACAGTACTTTGGATTTCTATCCACAAGTGTAGCAATAGATGAGAGACAGGCTGTTGAGACAAGCCCGTACACTAGTGAAGTACGTCACCTAACAAGTTCTGGGGAAAAAGCAAAAACCTTCCACCAGATCCAGCTTCCTAGACTTCACATATGAACGGAGACATTTTTTCTGTGATGCACTCCTTACTGAAAATGTAAAAAGCCACACATGCCTCAAGTTTCAGGTGAAAAAGGCTCTAAGTGTTCTTTTGGTCTCAGTCCAGGCTGAATCTGTGACACAGTCTGGGTTATTTAAATGATACGTGGCTTCATTTTCTGGGCAATTCCTTTCAGTAGATGACTATTCCATCTTTCACCTAAGATGAACACAACTCTAGTCAGAAAGACATGGCAAGACAGAGTGAAGCTCAAGAAAAAGAAAATATTTCTTTTAAAATAAATATACAACATGTAGAGAATAATGGGAGTTCAGAGTTGAGATCCAAGAATATCAGGTGCTGGTTGACTGTCTTGTGGAGGTGTGGAAGTGTGGTGGAAGTGTGATGGAAGTGAGATGCATGCGAGAATCAGCTACTATCTGAGGAGTCACTGTGACCTTCTTTCTAGACATTTCTTTGACATCCAGCTCTGTGACCAAAGAAAGAAGTAGCCCATTTTCTAGCGCGAGTCCAAGATCCTCAGTCAGGTGTTTTTTCCCCACCAACTTTTTCACCAGGAGCTAAATACTCTAAAAGTTCAGAAGAGGATATACAGACACAGTTATGGCATGGCTTGATTATGCCAAAGTTACAGCTTTTATGGCCACAGTTACATGTACCGAATTCTGGATCAGAGTGCAAATTCTTCAGCTTGTACTCTCTCCCAGGCCCAATACAGGCTCTCTGGCAAAGCAGCTGGAAAAAAGGAGGTGCAGAAGGTTCTCTTCTACTCTGTTCTTGAGGAACAATTTCTGTTACTTTTACTCTGGTCTTGAGGAAAAATTTTCCTGGTTACCTACTGGGACTGGATTCTAACACAGATGGCTTTTTGTGGGATTTTATTTCTCAGGCTCCCTACTCCAACAAAGAACTGTGGGATACTTGAGGTACTTGACTGGGGCTGGTCACTTTCTCCTGTATCTCCTCCACCTCTCCTGGTGCATTTCTTTGCTGTCTCTAAGCCAGCTTCTTCAGACTCTGAACAGCAGCCTGAATTCAGGCTCAATCAGTTGCAGAGCGCAAGGATCAGAAATGCCCAACAGAAGGAAGGAGTAGGAACGCTGTAGTCACTGAGATTGTTTGCATATTTAAATTTGAACCTGTTTTCAGGTATAACCTCTTCTTGGTAGCTTGGGGATGTTTCTGACCCTCACCATTTACAATCAGAGAGTGCAAAACTTACTGTCAAGACTGCAGAACTTACTGAACAGACTACTAAATGACCCACCCACTTCCTCCCACGTCAGCTCTGAAACAAAAGAAAATGATCAGACTGCAAAGTTAGTGTGACATGTTATGAATAGAGGGCCCAAATCCACACTGTGACATTCAGTGGGACAGAAAGCAGTGTCTCATTGCTGTTAGTGCCAGCTTCTTTTATTTCTATTCTGAGCTCTCTTATTGATCACTGGGTCTTGCCAATATTTCTTTAGAGGCTGGGGTGGTGGGGTGTCTTGGGTCTTTTTACAAAATACAGTTTTGACAACTATGATGAAAGGTTGCATCTGAATGCAGAAGCAGGCAAAAGGTACAGTGTGAGGGGAGCATAATGATTTGTTGGTGTTCTGTGAGCACCCTGCAGGCAGAACAATGCCCAAATGACAGGTGAACCTAAAAGGGCTGATAGATTTCTATAAGAATTGGGCTCTTTATCTTTGCTGTGTTCAAATTTCTCAGCTGTAAAATGGGGATAATTATATTTTCTTCCTCTCATCTGTTTTCTGTTTTCTTTATAAACAGAATTGTTCCTCTTTGTTTACCCCTCCCTGACATTTCCATAGCAACACACAACCCATATAAATACCTGTAAATATTTCTTTCCAAAAGCACATAGGAAAGAAAACCACTATTCCTACAAAAACATTAAGATTTTATATATAAATTCTTATTTTGAGTACTGCATTTCTCCATGTTCAAAACACTACCCTTTAAAATAACTCAGCTAGAAATCCAACTGAACTGTGCTCTCTTCCCACTATAATGATCAGACCTGTGCTCCTTATGAGCACACACGCTCAGCATGTCCATTCTCAGCAAACTGCTAATATATGCTTTTAAGACTACTGACTGGTTTGTGGTGCAAGTGTACTTTATATTAGGTGTGGGAAAATGTTATAGTGCAAGTCCCATTAGCAGCAGTACAAAGCAGAAGTAATGTCCTTAAAATCAGTTGAGTGCTGTTGGTACAGTGCAAGTATGAGAAATCTGAATCAGTCCACTCTGCTGTTCACTAATTACAGTGATGATTGATTAAACACTTCTATTTGAAATGCACATTTTATAGATACGTGGCATTGATGTGACCAGCCTGACTCTTAATTCTATTTTTACCAAAACTACGAACACTTTTCTTTAAATCCCTGCTCTTATATTCCCTCCTTAATTAAAAGTATCTAAGCATTGTTTATGCTACAAAATTTCAATTTTATGCTACAAAATAGCTTTGAGGTTTTGTGTAGTTGTTATACAGGGATGCACTGCATCCACAAGGTACACAAGCCATGATATTCAATGCAGACATAGGAGATAACTGGGGCCTTAAAATATTTCTCTTCATAAGGCTCAATGGTTACAATAGCTTGTCAGAAGGGTGAGGTGAGGCTATCATAATGCTACATGTTGCTATATATACGCCCCAGAAGTCCCTAGGAACTACCCTAGTTATAAAGTTTTTCACTGCCTATGCACGTAATTGAGAGCATTTCTACCACTTAACAGTGAAGTGAGAACATTTTTAGTTGTTTTATCTTTCTTCTTTGTATGTCACTTCAAACAGACATGCAATATGTAAAACCTGAGATCAAAGACTCCACTTCCAGGTATGATAAAGGTGGATTTTATTGTTCCAGAAAGGCTGCCTAATAAAGCAAGGCCCAACTAAGTTTGATGAACCATAATTTGTAGGTTGGGCCTTACGACCTGACACAATAAACTTATTGCTTAGTACATAATTGCAGCTAGAAAATGGTTTCTAAAAGTTGACAGACACTAGACAGATTTTATATCTATTTTTACTTACCTTGACAGCTTAAAATTGTGATGTGAGGAAGCTGCCAAGGCTTTGTAGTGCAATTAAGTGACAAGAAAACTTTAAAGGGATTTAGAGGTAGGCTGTAAGTTGAAAACCAGGCTCGTGTCTGGATTTAGATTTGATTTCAAAGGAATGCTTTCCTGTTTTCCTGCCCTTCAGCTTTGGCTCCTTCAGCAACAGAGGCAGAAAATAAGTTACAAATTTGAGGTCCTGCAGAAAAGCACATTCACAAGAAAATGCTATTCACAAGGTTCTGGAAATCTCCTTGTTTTCTTTCGTTCTGTGTGATCTTTTCATATTCCTCACTTTCTGCCATCTCTTCCCTTTCCTCCATTTCAATAAAAGCTCTATAGCACATTTCTGATAACTTCAGGATTTTTTAGTTCCCAGGTTTTGTTTCTTGTAGAAACAATTCTTTTCAATCTTTGCTTCTTTTTCTTTTGTTCTCTTTTTTACTTTTTCCTCATTCCTTTCTATAAGATTTCACTCATGTGCTAGTTACACTTTGTTTCCATTTTCTCAACCAACATGTATTTTTTCCTAGTCCCTTTCCTTAGCACATCATGATCTCTGCAAGATTTCAGCTATGTGCTAGGATGTTGTTTTTTTCCCCACTGCTTTCTATTTTCTCAACTGACACACATTTTTTTTCCTAGTCCTTTAAGTTAGCCCACCCTGAGCTCTATATAACATTCCAGGGCTGTTTCCAGACCACTCTCAGTTATTTTTTGATGGTTTAGCTATCTGCACACAACAGTGTGATCTCTTACATAGATGCTATCTGTCTTTAACCTATTTAGCTCAGATAGCAATTACAGTGCATTAGCCCAAATAACAGATGAGTGGCCCACGTATCCAGAGGTTTTGGCAGTCCCCTAAAGCCCATATTTTTGTTGTACTTGATAGACAAGCTAGCCATATCAGTTTAAATACAGCCCATAAGTTAGACCAGCTATAAGCATACTCATGACTGCAGCATCCCAAGTTTTCATTCAAAACATGCCTTAGGGTGCTCTTACCATGCCAGCCTTTTTCTTTAGGCCCATTTGGCCTCATTTTTCACTCGCAATGTGCAGTATCAATGACAGCATCTGGAATTAAGCATGTTCTTAGGAGATCTTTAGTGCAAGTCATAGTATTTTCATTGAGTATCCAGTACCTGTCTCTAGTCTTCCCACATTTCACTTCTTTTAATTGTATGAGTACATATTATTAAGTATATTAAATAAATCCATGTCATTAAAGAATATAACACTTATTAAAATTGGAAACCAGAAGTGGTTTCACTGAAGTGACATTAACATCTCCACACAGCTTTGCATGAAAATATGGGACATAAAGTCAGGCTATTGAGCTGCAGGTACGTAATTGTTACACTGAAGACAATGGCAAAACTTTTGATTAACATCAGTGGAGCCCAAATTCTTCCTAAGGAAACCTGAGGTGCCATTCTAGGACTAGTTGGAAGTTTCACATGTTGAAGACTAAAGGCAACATAGGGCTTTTAAGGAACCATTAGAGCCCTGCAATTTGAAAATTCAACACTTTCTCTCCTCAACTGCAAAATATTAAATGTACATGTACCTTCTTACAGAAATGTTCCTGAAGCAGACCCCAAATGTCTTCTTATTATAGGGGTGATTGAGTCTTTTACAGACAGATCTATTCCACACTTTAGTCCTCAATCCTCTCCTTCAACATGGCATATCTTCATAAGATTTGACTTTGACTCAGTAGAATTGCTCATGGGAAGCAATTCACCATTAAAACAGAATAAGCAATAGACAGATAAGTAAACAGGAAAAACCGAACTTATTTGTTACAAAAGAAAGTTTAGCCTTCCCTGGTAAAAGTAAAGGATTTTGTAAATGGTTTCTAAAAATTGGAAAAAGCAGCCTCTCTGCTAAAGAAGGGGACTATATGACTTACATTAATCCACAAGGCTGTAAGAATGATGAAAAATACATCAAGCATTCTGAATGTCACTACTAAGCAAAGCAATGTAAAGTTCACATGGGATACAGCAGAGAGACTGGCGCAGTGCCTGTTGAACTTCGGGTTAGAGCACTGTGGAACAGCTTCAAAGAAACTTTCATGCTCTGCACATAACATGAATCTGTCCCTTTAGCTTATTAACCTGCTTTGAGAGCTAAGCTTTGTCAGAGTTACAACTATAATTGGGTCAGGGAACTCCAGTCCAACCTGCCTGTCCCCAGACACAATTACAGGATTGTTTCTACCTTGTCTAGGGAGCCAGGGTTAACTGCATTCCCCTAATGTGTCCTGGATATGGGGACATGGCTCAGTCCTGTGTGCTGTGTGGCTCTTAAGCTGTGAGTAATTGCATCTTGGAGCTGGGAAGCTGGAATCCTTTACAGCTGCAGTGCAGCACGGACCAAAAGCAACCTAAGGGAGGGTTCAAGAGGAAGGGTATTTCTTTTCCTTCCCATGAGAGTTCCACGGAGCTCCAAATTTTATCTATTTTGTGTTTATGTAAGCCTCCTTTGAACTGTTCTTTCATACCTTAAATATCACCATAAAAGATGCTTGTTTTCTACCTCCCCCTATATAGTAAACTAATCAGGGACTGGAGGAACTTCATCTTTATTTATTAGGCTCTTCTGATTGAAAGAGATTGTGAGTTCCATCACACATCTGGTAGATGAAAGCCTACCACAGAGACGAGGAGCATGAACAGCCTGATGCTGTTCCCTCCAGCACATCTGTCAGATAGCAGCTCAGGACTGAAGTGATCAATGTAAGGCCACTAGCAGCCTCTGCCAAAAAAGCTCCTGCCAAATTCAGGATGCAGAGATGTTTATAGGCTGCTTGAAGTGTTTCCTGATGCTGTAATTAAGACTTTGCACTGGGAATGTGAGAGCAATCATTGTCTTGTGCAAAAACATCTCACCCCCATGAAAGAAGAAGCTCATTTGCTTTGTATGCTTTAAGACAATGACCATGAGAGACTGAAAGACCTTAAGCATAGAACATTAGGGTTCAGAAACCTCTCATTATGTACTTTAGGGGTGCATTAAATGTAGATCACACCCTTTTGAACCGCCAGCATAAAGAAAGGTGTCAAAGGTGTAAACTTTGTTCTTTATATCCTTTTACTTCATTTTACTGTAAGCTGGTGGTACATTTCCTCCAGTGGGAAAAAAGTTTCTCTAAGAAAGGAAATGCTTTTGTTTGCTTGCTGATTTGTTATAAATCCTAAGAAACTGACAGGTACAGAAGAAAACCAAAAAACAAATCAAAGAACATTTCTCACAAATTAAATGCCTTATGCCACACATAAAGATTCAGGAGTATTTTAAGAAAACAGTGGTCAGATTCCCTGACCTCTGATTACAGTATTATGAGAAAGATAGGGAGAAAGCAGCCTCCTTCACTAGCATCAACTCATTTTGGAATGCTGCAGTTTAAGAAGGCAGCCAACTGTCCTGAGAGCAGATATCTGCTCCATGCAAAGTACATTTTTCCCTTTCCACAGACAGAGGGGTAGAAATACAAAGCCAAGCCTGTGATTTCTACCTTCAAGGTTTCGAACACGTCTTTCTTTTCACAGCAACCATCAAGACAGCGTGATTTGAAGCCAACCTGTTCCAAAATGAATTTAACAACTCCTGTACAATGCACTGAAAGCTTTTCTGGATGACTTTCACATGATTTTCTGGGGAGCATCAAAATATCAGACTGCAACTTCCTTTTCCTGATAATGAGTCACTATAAGGAATGAGTGTGTCACGGTAAGAAAAGAAGATACATAATGAGATAATGAGTCACTATAAGGAATGGTGTGTCACGGTAAGAAAAGAAGATACATAGAGAACTTCCCAAGCACTTTTTGCTATATGAAAGGTTCAGGTTGATCACTTGTAGAGTATACTAGTTTTATTTGTATGCTTATTCTATCAGAAAGCACAAGTTTCCATAGTTGTTTTCATAGTAGAAAGTGAGAAATTCTGTATTGGTAATCATCAAAAAACAGATCCATGAAAAAGTGCATTTAAGAAAGCTGTCTTTATAAAAGGAAATTTGCCAAGAACACCAGTCCTTAAGATGACCTTAATTAGGACAGTATTGATCCCCAAGAGGAAAATTATTTTAGGTGACAGACTGTATTGAAAATCATGCTGTTTTCAATTCCTTCTGTGCTCTGTCTTTTTCTCTTCTTCCAGTGGAAGAGGCTGCAAGATCTTGACATGCACAGAAAAGGGCAAGAAAATTAATCTTGCTGTTGTCAGGGAATCACAAAATCCTGAAACTAAACTAGTCACAATCTGGACCAAATAGTTTATCTCTCTGGCATGTTGTTCTCTAGTCCCTCCAGAAGCATCCTGCAGAATGAATCAGGATTCTAACAGCTGTTCTGACAATTGATACTGAATTTTTTGTGACACACCCCACATTTTTTGGATACAACCAACATTTTTCCCCATCTGCACTCTCTGGAATTGAAATCCTGGCTCAAGTAAATGACGGATTACATGGAGACACTAACACCTGATTTTCAACCCATGGTATAACTCCAGACACAGAGAAGGAAGAAACATGCTCATGTTGGGGAATACACTCAGTGCTGGTAGCTCTGTGAGCAGCTGCAGGGCCAGCTCCAGACTGAGCTCTGGTGGTGAGAGCCCCAGGAAAGAGGCCATGAACTGGAACCAACCTTTGCACAGCCAAGAGCACAGGGACCTGTGGTGGCAGCCAGGGCACTGGACACTCAGAGACACGGCAGGAGCCGAGGACCCTCAGATTTTCCCACGCTTAGACTGGGAGGGTACAAAAGCCCAGGGATTCCTTTGTTCAGGGTCCCTCCTCAGAGGCACCAGCTCAAGTGTTTATTCTGTTGTTGAACCATGATTAAATTATTTACAGGATCCTGATGTCTGAGACTTTGCTATGGGAACCCTGGGGTCAAGCCAGTGAGGAAATCTGGCCTGTGTGAGTGTGGGTAGTGCTGCAGTGAAAGGGCTTCAGTCCCAGCTCAGATGGTAGAGAGAGACCAACAGAGTTACTCCTGGATGGTCAGAGAGGGAAGTTTCTGGAACACTCAATCTCTGACAAAGTTAGCTCCATTACTAAATTATATATTGACTCTTCTCATCATTAAAGAGGCAGCAATGAGTGCTGCAACCAGCATGAAGTGCTGGTGTAACTTGAAAAGACCACACAACCTGAGTGAAAAAACAGTAAAACCAATTGCGCTACGGGAAGTTCAAGGACTGTCTATTTTTTCTACTGTCCTTTCAATCATAAATTCAGTTTTCTCTGAACTTGGTGGATGGTGAGTCACATCTAATTGGGCCTGAAATTACTTTTTTCTACAACTGATTGAGAGTGCAAACCTAGGAACACAAACTTAAGAGCCAGACTGAAGGCCATTAAAAACTTGGCCCCATGATGTTAGCTGTTCTGTTGGCTTCCTTTCAGAGTAATTTGAAACCAATCCGTTCTTCAGCAGTACAATGGAGCAATTTTCTATCTGGTTGTCAAAAACAGATCAAGTAAACAGCAGTGTCTAGGAGGGGTTAGAAGTCCTTGTCACACTCAAGGTCACAGTCTGGGAGAAAGGCTTATCTCACCTCCAGCAGATTTTAACAACCAGTGGCATAAAAGCATGTAAGTTTTTGTTTACTGATGGCCAGGGATGAGCAGCACAGATGAACAGAAGCCTCTACAGCATCACAGTCCAGAAGCATATGTGCGTGGCACAGGGCATGCAGTCACCTTCCTTGAACTTTACTGAGAAATGTGTAACTATAGCAATAGGTCTCAGGATATTCCAAAGCTTTATGGTGTTGAGATAGGCCCAAAATAATGAGTAGGTCCTTTATTACTTCATTTCAGGAATTAGTTTGGTTTATCCTCACTTCATCTGGGGCATTTCAAAATGGCAAAATCAAAATGGAACAATAAAAAGGATAACCAGCCAAAAGAAAAGCTGATTAAAAATGGTCTCGTTCATATTGATTTGAGCCAGTACAACACACATTTAATTATGTAAACCTTAATTATTTCCTGAAACATTGTCTAACAATGCTGTGCACTGCTAAATAGTTATTTTTCCCTCCAAATTCCTGCCCTGAGAAAACTACATTTCATAGAGTGTAAATCAAAGTCAAGACCTGTACTATTTTCTAAAGCATTTTCACATCCCTCAAAATGACAGGTGTTATATGGGCATCACATTATCTTTTCCAACTCTACTCCTCAAGTCTTCTGAAGAATAAGGTCTTTATGGTTCAGACACTTAAAACTGCCTCTGGTATTTGACTCTAATGTAGGGAACCCATTGCACCAAGGCATCATTTCAGGCCATCACCTCCCAGTATGTAAAAGCAAACACAGCCTTTACCAGCCAGCAGAATAGTTAATATAAACCTATGACAGGAGCTACATCTATTAGTAGAAAACATGAACAGAAACTGGACAGAGAAATCCAGCCAGTATCACAATTTTAAACCAGAGGGAGAGGCTTTAGAAAAAAATACTTACTAAACCTTTCAAATCCAAATTATATTTCTAAAGTACTCACTTTAGCTAGAAAGAATAGTTTTAGTCACAGTGAAATCCACTTTTTGTTTTCAAAAAGAGTGAATTTTCTTTCAATGATAGAGAAAACCTTTAATACCGGCAGATGGAACAGAACTTTTATCTAAAGTTCAGATTATCTTTCGTCATACACATACCAAATGTTAGTTTTGCTAAGGTAAGAAAATGAACTGTTTACTGTTAAATTTTACAATCTACCACTGGACAAATTTCACTATGACTATATATATATATATATATATATATACACACAGAGACATGTAAAAAAACACTTGGTGTTTATGTATCATGTTTATATATGGTCTTTATCTTCCTGATGTGTTGTAAAGCAAAAAACACATTGTGAGCAAGACCAGAGAACAATAACAATATGTACATTCATGTCTTCCATTACATTTAGACTTCATAAATAGTTCACGATAGGCAAAAGAGAATTATTTCCCAGTGACAACATACAAGAATTTTTATCTAGTTGAGATTTATAGCTGCACAAACAACAGAAACATTTAGTAATATCAATTTCTATATCATTAAATGAGAAGGTTACCAAAGCCATCAGAAAACGCTCTTCCGATAAATGTGTGGGGCGGGCATATGAGGATGTTATTAATGTATTTATTTGTACACCTTAGGTAATTATAAAGCATTTTATCTACTCCTGTTTGTCAGACAACTTACAGGAAGGCTAGGAACAATTAGTCCTCAACTGCTGAAGTCATTAGCCTTGTTTGCAAAGTACATTTTATCTGCTTATAAGGCAGACAGATAATTCTGATGGCATTTTATTGCAGGTATAACATAGTGGTAATGCAAGGAGAGAGCAAAGCTTACCATTGCTGAGAGACTACAATGTCTCCTGAAGCATGGGAATCATAAAGATGATGCACAGAATCATGGGATGCCAGGAAGACCCCTAAAAACAACAACAAAAAAAATCCATCTTACATAGCAATATTGCCCAACAATGCTGCATTCATAATAATTCTTGCGGTAGCCCTGCTCCGTTCTTTCACTGGGAGTTCTTTGTTCTTCCATTCTGTCAGAAGAAATGCTCTCTATATCTAGGTGGGTATTACAATATATAGGCCAGGCTGGGTGTTGCCTTACTCCCTGGAGCCAAGCTATGTTGTCTATTCCTAACCACATATCTCCTATACAACTTTTAAGTCTTTGGAATATGTACTCAGACAAGGAAACATCAGAGGTCTTATGCTGAAAGTGGTTTCCATATGAAGTTAAGTGGCTTTACTGCCAAAGGAGCCCTTACACCTACATTTGAATAAATGTATTTGATGTATATTCACAGAATATTTTTTAAAATGATAACTGCCTCCCAAGTTTCTTTTCAGAAACTGAAACACAAGTAATGTCCTGAATCCAGGACACAGGTTCATGCATGAAAATGTTCCTAAGTAGAAACAGTTCCTAAGTAGAAACAGCTGGTACAAAATAGCCAACACACAGTAAAGTCTTCTGCTATAAAGCCTCCTTCGTCCATATGCTGCAGGATTACTGGTTAGGACAACATCAATTTTTTCCTTTCCAAGGAATGCAGTTATCTTAAATAAGCAACTGAGAAATTATAAACAGAAGGAAAATAAAGGTAATGCAAATATTTTAAAACATGAAAGTTCTTAAGTATCACATTCTTGCACATCAGTACCCTGTAAGCCTCAGAGTCCCATCAACTTTCTGATAAAACCAAGACTTTTCCCTCAGTTAGCACTGCAAAGGGCTCCCAGAGTGGAATGAATTTTGCTGTGTTGAATTGCAGGTTTTTTTATTACTGGTGGTAATGTAAAAGGCACAAAAAGCAGCTCAATTCCTAGATCCCAAGACCAGTTAGGAGTGCAAGCAACTACAAAAATCATCCTCTGGACTGTAAACTGCACAATTTTGATAAGAAAGTCATTAGCAGTGAATGAAGAAGGCCCTTTACAATGACATTGTTATATGGCAGCTTCAGAAGCAGAGTTTAAGGTCAAAAAGTACTTCACATCTTCCTGCAGTATAGACAAAATGCCATGTTTCAGAAAATCTGGTACAATTTCCTTTACTCTGAAGCTTCATGATTTCCCTTTTAGTTTCCAGGAGGTATTTCTTTTTTATGGGGCACTGACACTTTATTCCTGTACATATGTCATTTGTGCTTCTGTTCCCTTCTCCTGCTGTAGTCTGGGCTCTATAAAAAATTTTGTAACTAACTCAGCAAAGAAACCTCATTAATAGCTAGCTAATATAAAATGTTTTTGCTGTAACATTTCTCTCTCTAAATCCAATTAATGTCCAAATTAGGAAAAAAAAATCATCTAAAAATCCCCAGTTAGAAGGCAAAATAATGCTAATACAAGTGAAAAGGGCTGGCAAAACAGCAACAGAAGGAAGAATGGAACTTTTAACATAACCTTGGGGTCCCTGAAGTATATCATGTAGTCAGAGTAAACTGAACCTTAAAGAAATGGAGCCACAGAGAGGCAGTTCAGGCGTAAGTCCTGTGAGAAAAATACCCCAAGCAAGGAGCAACAGAGATGTAACAGTCCAAGGTTGCTAGACATGGCAAGAAAACAGACAGCTCTGACTACAGAGGCTGGGTGCTCTAGAACCTAGTTGACATCCAGCTACCAACCTGCCAAAATAGAGAAGTCCCTGAGGTTACACTGTCATTCCCTGCCTGTGCACCAGTCCCAGAACTTCCTTCTCCTCAGCTCATCAGAAGACATCATACATCCTTGGGAGTCCCAGCCTCAAGAATACTGGGGTTTGTGCCTCTGAGAAATGAGATGAATGACCATTTTTGAGCCAGCTAACAGCCACCATATATGGCAGACTTCCCTAAGAGGGCAGCGTGATGCATATCCATGCAATCTGCTAAGAACAGAACTTATTCAAGGTAGCTCTGCTAAAAAAATTAATTCCCCAGTATCTATGTTGGATTTTTTTCCCTTAATTTTTGGGCAATATATGTAAAATCAGGTACACAAATCAAAGCACAGTTATTGGGATTTCCAAAACTGACTGTCCCAACATGGCACCAGGCATATGAAAAGAGGCATCTAATTTGCATGTGAAAATATATTTATCCCCAATTTTTATTACAGACCTTTTGAAGGACTGATTCATATCAAAATATACTACTAGAAGTCTGAAAACAAGTCAAAGTGCAGCCATTTAGCAGTAACTTTGTGCTGTGCTGAGCACATTAATCAGAGGTACACTGAGCACTTCAAAGTCTCTTTGACCAGGCACTTTCAGCCAGATTGGTCTGGTACTAGAATTGGGGCTTTTGCCCCTGTCTAAAAAGGCAGAAACCACCAAATTTTCATATGGTAAACAGACAAATGCTTCCAAAGCCTCAGTTGTTTCCTTTAACATAACAAGCCGGATGCCAAACTCAGTTCTTCACAAACCTCAAACAACAGGATAAGGCTTCTGATTTTTTGTTGACTGAATGACTACTGGGTTCATTAAAAATACATATTCAGTAACACACAAATTTTCACAGTAGGAATCGTAGCTGTAGCTGATTCTACTGGAAATTAAAAATTGGCAGTAGTCTGCATCTCACATGCCAGTTAGGACATTCACACACAATTAAAGCTGTGTTATTTATATAGCTATAATTATCAATTTATCTATATTTCAGTTTTAAATGCTGAATTAGATTAGCACATCACAGCTCTGTGTGTCTTAAACAGAGTTTTCCATGTAGAAATTTCCAGCTGCATTTCCCCAGGAGGCATATTACTTACATACATAGGAAAATTTTACACAAAATTCAGCTTTAGGATCCTAATGTCAACATTCTAATTTGTTCTCCTCCTGGCTCAATAACATGCCTTAAGATTATGATTAGCTGTTTTGCACATGCAGAACTGGAGGGAAGTAGAGAACTGAAGTTACTCCACCTCTATCTGGCCAGCCTGAATAGAAGCTGAGCATATTGGGCCACCATTGTTTCTCTCCCCTCTTTCCAGTAGATGGTCACCATTGCAGAGGCTGGAATAAACCCAGCACAAGTCAGTGGCTGTTCACCCATGGTGCTGTGAGATGTTGGCTTTCTCTGTCCCATTGAAGCATCCAGAGGAACACACTGGTGGTACCTAACCACTCAGTCTGTTCTTGGCTAATTTCTGCTGTCATTATAAGTGGGCATCACAGCAACAGGCAAGTGAATGGTCCTTTGTCTCTCTAGCCAAATGCTACCAACAGTTGTGACAGCTGCACGATAGTTAGAGCCAGGCACAGCGTTTTTGGTGAATGCCATGATATCCAAAAATGTGACTTCAGCTGACTTCAATAATAAAAAAATCATTTTATGTTAGCTACATTGTCAGTCTTGGCTCAGATTTTTTTCTCCAGGGTCAGATTTCTAAAGTACTGAAGAGGAGACGCAAGAGACTACTGTCACCCAGCTGCATGGGAGAGGCACAGGTCCCCAGTGTCTCCTTGGGAGGGGGGGATGCTGAAAAAACGCTCTAATCATTTGGCTCCCTGTACAAATGCTGCAGATTATACATTTCAAGCAGGCACAGTTAAACTTTCTGTTCAATGTGAGAAATAACAAATATGATCTTTCTTCAGTTGAAAAAAACCACACTTTGGTTCAGACATACCCTGTTATTACTTTCCTTTTTCTGGCTTGTAGGAGGAATAAAGCCGAAAATCAAGAAGCTGCACATTTGCTTTGAAAATACCTTTGACAGGTAATTGGTGTGTAGCACTGCCAATGCCATGAGCAATAGCAGCAGACTACAGCTTATCAGCATTTGAAAAGGGATTTCTGGAAGTACAATGAACAGCAACCCATCACTGGCACACAGAATCCTGTTTGTTCCTGTACCTCCTCGTGAATGATTATATTCCATAACTGAAGTAACTGAAGTTGTCATTTTCCGGGATCCCTCAAGTCCCAAGAACTCCAACTTAACCCCTTGCTTATTACATTTATTCAGAGCAGTTCGTTCTCAAATATTTAAGATTTGAAACAGATGACAGGACAAACATTTTTATTGCTACTATTTCATTATTATGTATCTTTCATGTCTATCAGAGAATGCCTTCTTGATTAAACTAAGAATATACAAAACTAAAATATTTGCATATCTGAAATCCTTTCTTTTGCTGCTGTTAGAGAAGAAAGGAATTGAAAGGAAAAAGAGAAAGCCACACATTGATTGTCTTTTACCATAGGTCAACTAGACAGTATATCTGCACCATGTTTACTTTTCACAGAAACCTTCTCTGTCTCTTTAGTAGCCTTTAAATTTACAAAGAGCGAGACTAGCTGTGAGCCTGAGCTGCAAAATCACACCAGCACTAGTGCCTTCAAAGTTGAGTTATTTTCAACCAACCTTTTGACAAGTCCATTAGACTTGCTTGTATGTGTGTGCTGCTGATTTTCATCTGCCTCCAGAAGACAGGCTTGATTGGAAAAGGGGTTGGGTAAAAGCTGGACAGTGAATTAAGCTTTGAAACCAGGAGGGGAGTGGGGGGGGGCGGAGGGGAGGATAGCAATGAGGAGTGCATAGAGGAGGGGGTACAGAGATATCCTTATCTAAGGACACTGATATCCTTATCTTAACAGAGTTGAGTATTAGATGAAGGCAACTCTCTGTATTTTTGTCAAATGGTTAAGAAGAGAAGAGGGAAAATATTGCAGAAGATACAATGTCTGACAAACTGGTGCATTTAAAGTTAATTCTTTGCCTCCAGATTTTTCTCACCCACACTCCACTTTCTTTTCCTACTGCTGTCATCATCTATTTGTTGTCATTCAGATGTCTAATGTGGGAGCCATCCAGATGTACTTCTCTTCCCTGTACTTATTTAATCATTCCAGTCTCATCAATATTATAGACTTTGTGTGTTTGTGTGCTCTGTTGATGAAAGTCACACATACACCTTTGTAAATCTGCACAAGTCACAGTCTAATGAAGCACCTAGGCAAAAAAAAAAAAAAAGAGTATTTCATGGCAGAATTGAAAAGGAGCAAAGCTGTACTTCACTCATCCCTGGGTTATCAAAAAGTCTAAGCAAATTCTATCTGGACCTCAAGCCCAGCAAAAAAACCTCATAGGTGGAATGATCTCAAAAGCAAGAAGCCAGAGTATATTACAACAAAAAAAAAAACCCAAAAACTGATAATGTGTATGTATTAGATTGTCTTGTTATGAAAAAACCTATCTGAATGTAGTTTATTATAATCTTTATATCTTAAAATATTCTAGTAGATTTTTTCATTCCATCTAATAAAGTGTGATTTTTCATTAGATTGATTGATAAACAAAAATGCATTTTTAACTATAAATATTAAAACAAACCTTCTCAGTAAGTGATTTTATGATCAGTTTAACATTTTATAGTTTGCATTCACTGGGAAGACAAGTGATAAAATTATACTATACAGAGGATCCATCATGCAATTTGGACATGTTTGCAGAAGAAATTAGTGTCTCAAAGACACAGCTACTACTTTCAGTAGGATAAGAATCACCCTCTAAGGAATGCAATTGCAGGAGCATCATTTGTTTTGTGGAGCTGCACCATAAGAAAATCTATAATCATAGTCACCTCCCTGATATTTTCATTTGCACATGGGAATCCACCAGTAGCATGAAGCAGGAGTTCATCAGTAAAGGAATCCCAATAGCCAAGAATTTATGTTTTTTTTCTTTGCAGACATGCACCTACTTATGTTTTTATCCGAATGGCTTAAGAGTTGAAACAGGACTATCTTATTCACATAGAGTAATACTTCACGCTTCAAACAGACCCTCAGAAATCAGCAGAAGTGCTCTGAAAATAAGCTGGTCTACTACATTTGATGTTTGGCATTCCTACCACATCTAGAATTTCAAAGCTGGTGCAATAATTTGGTAAATGTTTTAGGAACATAATCATGGGCAGTTATGAGTTGGCAGAGCTCACTAATTCACTAAGTTGACTTCAAGAAAACTTCAATTTACATCAGCTGAGAAGCAGAGCAAGAGTATTTAACTAAGTGTATAGAGCAATAAAAGGCCTTTCCCTATGTCTTTAACCCAGCATCCCATGGCATTAGGCATGCCAGCTGATCACTGCACCAATCCAAAGAAATGCTATGATTTATAAATTATCAATGTCAGCTTATGTCAGATAAAGATAAGCAGTAAAACTCTGAAGCTAACTTTGTAATGTTCTTGTTTTTCAGCAACATTCCAAAAGTACTGATTGTGGTATTTTGAAGAAAAAGAAATATGAATGAAATTGCAAGAGGACAAATGCACAGAATGTGTCCCTCACTTGACATTATGTAACAGAAGGATTTGTCTGATAGAAAGGACCAATGATTTATTTAATATTATATTTTCTCTAGAAACCCTTTTTTCTTAAGGGTCCTTTTATCTCATTATCAAAAAAAAAAAAAAACCAAACCAAAAAACGGACCATAAGTTTGTGGCTTAATAGAGATGCTGAGAAATTGGTTTCATTCATTTCACACATGCTCAAGCAAATGCACAGAGAGTAGATTACAAAGGCATTTTCAGTGTTATGACACATTTTAGAATTGTGAAGTAGAAAAGGGGCCTTTTTCCCTAGTTAATAAGACCTTATTTACAAGACCTGCAGCTGTCTCCCATGCCCTGACAGTGTATAGACAGCGTATATACAGGGGTGAACATATACACTGTCTATATGCAGTCTGCTATTTCAGGGTTTGCTTCATTATTATAACAGAATATTACACTTTATATGTCATCTTGCTGGCAATTAATATTTATATCAGCCATGCATGATGCTTATTTCTTTTTCTCAGCATTAAAATCAGATTTAATTAACTCATTTTTACTGAGATTTGACTTTACTGCACATTAGCCACTGTTATATTGTAAACATGTAAATCATTATAAAAGCATTTATTTTTGCTATGGAGTACACTACTCACTTTATATTCCAGAATGCCTGCTGGTTTAGTCTTTGAGTTGAATGTGAAAATTTTACTTAATAGTCCCAAATGTAGCTTAAGGGATCTGAATCTAAAATGAAAACATAATTGCCAAACTGTCAGGTTTTCCATTATCTGTTTTTTTGAGTCACATGGTATAAAAACCAAACAAATGCTAGATATGGCTAAAAGGGAAATCTTCCAAGCATGGGTATTTAATGGATTGGTACAGCCCATCCCACATATTTCTGCCCCAAGGAGCCCAGATCAGTGTAGGAGAGAGTGAAGTTTGGGAACAATTCCTAACTTGCTGAGAGAAAAAGTGGGACAGGACTTTTGGAGGCCACATTGCCACACAGCAAAATTTTCTAAAAGCCTTCGCAAAATTCTCTTTCCAGAAATTTTACATGCTCTTCTACCTGTATCTCTTGCAAAACCTACTTTTGTCTTCTTTAGAAGGGACTGTGAATTAAACTATGGTGGGAACAGCATATCAGTAACTCCAGCACTGAGCTCAGAAGTGGCATAAACTCTCAGTTAGCAAAATCACAAGCTCACAACTGCACTTTATAAAGTTGATGTCTACTGTCATTATCATTTTATGAATTGAACCTGGTAACAACACATACAGATTGGTTGAAATAAAGTGTAACTTTAATAAAAGGAAAAAGAGGAAGTCCCCTATTTTCTAGGAGCTTTTCTTTATATTCCCAATAGGAATTTTTGTTTCACATCTCACATACGCAAGACTGGAATTGGCTGCTAAAAGAAACTCTTTTACCATTAATATTTTATGGATTTTTTTTTCTAGGAAGATCTGAGTGTTCTCACCTTTGCCTATTAGCTTTTTCTTTTTGCTTGGCTTTTTCTTTTTGCAAACTCTCTGTAAATTGCAACCTTACAGAGAATACAGCTTTTCAGTGGGTACGCTTACTAAATTACCTTGACTAAGTTATTCCTCCCATTTCATCAGATGTCTATGCAATTTGTGTGCTTTAAATTACTAACAAAATGGTCATAATACAACATAAATATTAATGCCCACAAATTTTCTTCTCTTTGGAAAAAAATTATTCTGTTCAAGCTATCTAATGCTTCCAAATCAAGACCCTTCTAACTATCCATGGAAAAAGCTGTAGATCAACCCATCGCATTCCTCATAGGTTCCCTGTGTGAAAACCTTAGATGTACCTGCATGGCAAACCTCTAAATGCCATTAATTCTGCCTCATTTTATAGTTAATGGAGAATGAGAGTCACAAAAGTGTTTGGGGTCAGCTGCATCCTCTGCTGGGCTGGACCATGTGTGTCCATCAACTATTCCGACACCACAGGCATTGTTTACAGAATCACACACTTGTAAAGGACTTCAGACATTATTTAGCTCAACCCTTTTTCAGCTAAAATAACACTTTTAGCTGAAATGTTTTGGAGAATAAAATAAATCTATGGACCATCTTGTATTTTTTAATTTGTGGGAAGAAAAAAAAAAAAAACGTAAAAATTTGACTGCTATTCATATTTTGATTTTTTTTAAGTTTACTCATGTTTTATAGAATGGATTTGCATGGAGTTTGCTGTCGTGCTACAAACATTACACTTACTAGCTTTTCATATTTTAAAGACTACAGGCTGAATTATCAACACAGCTGCTTGCCCTAATGCACAAACCACTGTCCCACTATCAGTGCTGACAGATGTTTTTCTAAGCTATTCTAAAAGTCCTCCAGGCATGGTGATCTCTTATTGCCACCAGTGGTACTGGTGGACCACTCTTGTCCATTTGTTCTTCTAAATGTTGAGAACTTTATTCCAATATCTAAACTTATCCCCTTAATCCAGTTATCTTTTATTTATGTCAGTTTATTTACATGTAATTTGGGGTCTGTCTTAATAGAGCTGATATGCAAATTATCTAAGTATTCCTTCTGTTCTCCATTCAAGAGGATGGCATTTTTCCTGTCCTCACTTTTTAGTAATGTCAAAAAACCATTTGACTATAGTTGGTCTTTTTATAGAAAATTATGGGGAAACATTTAAATGTTTAGCTTTTCAGCATCATCTCACAGTAGGAACATAAGGAACAACATACTGAGCAGACCACAGCACTTGTGTGACTACAAGTGGCCAACTGCAACCGCTTAGGAAAATGATAAAGCAAGCTGAAATCATAGTTCTCTTAACACTGCTCCCTCTACCTTTAAAAAACTACTAATAAACATGCAGTGTCAAAAACTGTATCTCTACCTTTTTGTTTAAGATGTTTTCTGGATTATATTTCAAGCTATTATCCTAGGACAAGGAGTTTCAGGATTTATATACACAAAAAAAATATTCCTTTTCCATCTAACCATATTTGTGCCCCAGTTGGTGTATTATAGGAAAAGTAATTTTAAATTGACCTGCCTAGTACATTCACAGGTTCATATATTTCTGCCTGCCACCCCTCATTCATCTCTCTGTTTCTCTCCACAGAAAAGAGGTGGCAGGTGAGCCTGGGTGCAGGGCAGAGGTGAGCTGAGGAAGACCCCTGGCCATGGCCCCACAGAGTCCCCAGGGTGCAGGGAAGCCCCAGGGGAGTCTCTCCCAGCCCAGTCTCAAGATGCAGCTATTTTCAGAAAGAGAAACGCAGAAAATGAACTTGATCTATTTATTGGAGCAAGGATATTAGTAGGTAGATTATTAAAAATCAACTGTTTTTTAACAGTACCATAACACCTTTTTGTAAGTGTAAACCCTCACCAATTTCAAGGCTTTCATAAGTATTAAAATTTGTGATTGTTATTTCTGATTTCTACCCTCTTGTTGCAAAAATACATGCAGATTTCATAGAACCGGCAACGTAATTGCTTAAATAAAATTAACTAGTTTTCAAGATTCCCACTGCAGCACAAGGAGCAAAATAATATGATTGTTTTTATGAGCTAATAAGAACTAGCTAAATCTTCATCAGTGCCATATATTCTCAGCTAGTAGTTCCTTAGCAACTGAAAAAATATTCCCTGCAGAAAAAGACAAAAAATTTGAAAACTATATGTTTAGCTGGTATTTGCCCAAGGTGCAAAACATAAATCAAATTTTCCAAGACTTTGACATTTTTATGTATTTATGCTATATTGAGCCAACAGCTTAACCCAGGTTTAGCTGTTTTTCACAATACTTTTTATGAATAATGCAGCATGTGCAAACCGTTTTGAAAAGGGAGTACTGCGAATTGGCATTTTATGGTAATTTACTGGGATAATGTACCATTAGGGTCAACATTGCCCGTGACAAAACATAGATATAATTACATATCAATGTTTTAATATCATCATAATTGGAAAATCATGAAGAATACTCATAATTTTGAGATGTAAGATGTTTTTTAGTACAGCTGTACTATGTTAGAAGTTCCCAACAATTAAAAAATCACACCCTGTATATATGGTGCATGAGACAATGTTTCTTCTTTTTCATTATTCAACTCCTCTCTCCATGTGCAGCAGGACAGAGCACTCAGCAAAATATTTTGCCCAGCTCCTATTTCAAAAGTCTCTCTCCCCAGAAGAATGAGTTTGTGGAATTAAAATCACATCAAGAGGGGGGGAAAAGGTCTGATATGTTGCAGTATCAGCTCTTTAGGCTCCATATTGCCTGGTATTTCTAGGTACTCTAAATTGCACCAGGGCTTTAGGGATCAGGCAACAAAACCAGAAAGCCATACTCTGCCTTCTTGATGGATCCAGACACATTTGCACTTCCCCAAGTAGATACAGAAGGGATAATTCAAGATACATCTCTATGCATGCTGTGTGCAGTGTCATTTTTAACATCCTTCTATAAAAGCTGAAAAAAATGCCTGCAAATTTCTTAGACATTATAGAGGACAAATATTTAATTGAAACTAATTATGCCTAATAAAAATTTTTTACTAGTGAGAATTGCTGCAAAAGCAATAATTATTTAAATTTCATTTCTATTACCTTTTTTGGCTATTTCACCTTCATCTTTCTTTGAACTCTGCACACTAAAATCACAGTACATGGCCATTATTTTTTTCAAAGTATCACTATGAGTCAGTGTCATTTCCTTCAAAATGAGTATATCTTTGGAGATTTTCTCTTTAATCTTGAAACAGTCACAATATTTGCTCTTTTGTCAACAGTAAAAAAAAAAAACAAACAGCTTTACTAGTGCAAAGGTATATCTAGCCTTCTGTTTGAACACTCTGGACTTGATTGCTAACAGGAAATGAGAGAGACTGAGATGCTCCTTTACTTGCTGTTTTTATACTACCAAAGTTGCTAGCAGAAGTGATAGAAGTTTTCCCATCATTGTAAATCAGCTTTAATATTTTATGCTGTGATTTAATTGTTTGACAGTGTGACTCCCTTGAAATAGGATTTTTTTTTTCTTGTAGACAATTTATTAACATGAAAACATGCTTGGTGCTGAAAAGGCTGCTAACACCTTGCTTGTCTTTAGATGCTTCCAGACTGGTATTGCAATTTTATTTTGACTGTGCACATTTAACTTCCATTAAAATTAATTGAAAGGCTGCACACAGAGCAAAAATATAAACATAAAAGCACATATTCAAAACAAAATTAAGCCAGTTAAATGAGAACACTAAGGAATAAGTTAAAACATCCCAAGAATTGGCAAGCAATTTCTGTAAAAAATTCTGAGGTATTTCTCTCCTCTTCCTTCCTCAGGTCTGGCAATAATGGGCAAGGTCTACAGTATGTTGAGATATGTCACCCCCAACTTTGATACACTGAAGACTTCAGTACATCCATTCATAAAGATCCTTTCCCAGGATCTGAAAGCAGGTTGTTACCAAAGGAGACAGAAAACAGCCTCCTACTTCATGCACACTGGGATTATTTTAGACAGAAAACTTACCTTGATCTACTATTCTAAAATCAAAAAAATACCAGTTTCCCATGCAAATATTCTTCAATAATGAGTAGATCTTGATCCACAGCTATGTTTAAATTAACATGGCTGCTTTTTTTTAATATCAGAGATAAAAACAAGCAGCTTTTATGATGATGAACTACATATTAACTGGGGAGAAAGAGGGTAAATCTCACAACTATATATAGCAGCTTAAGAAATTCATTAGGATATGTGAGATATGTCCATTAAGGGTCTACAACATGTTCACTACAAGCTTGAAGAAGTAAAGGAGGAAAGGGCACATTATCTGAGTCCAGCTGATGGGACCACAGGTGACTCCAACCCAGTCCAGATGCACTGAAGGTGCTGCCAGCTTAATTGCTCTTGGATCCATCATCTAATCATCTGTATCTGCTTTCTGACTCATATCTCATGCTATGAAAAGTTTTAAGACTGCATTCATTTTCATGTTAGAATCATGTTAGAAATCACACTTCATCTAAAATAGACCTGAATAGTGCATAGAACAAAATACACCCCTGATGTAATTCTATTTCTTAAATGAAGGGATTTATTTAGCTCATAGGGTAAAGTTCTGATTTAAGACAAGTGCATTTGGCCATCAATGAAAAGATTATCTGGGTAAACTTCATTCTGATGTTCAGATATATAAGATTCCATGCAGGTATAAGAGCAGTTAAAGTAGGTGCTTTTCTCCTCAATATGCATACATTGCAGAGTGACAGATATAAATTGAAAGGAATGTTTCACATGTATCTTGCAGATATGTATTGCAATGAGACAAACGCTGAACTTGGGTATAAAATCCCCACAGCTTCCTTTCCAATATATGCTGCTGTTACTGGTTCTACATTACTTCTCAAAAATAGGCATTTCAGGCTGTTCCATTTTCAGTTATTATACAAGTTTGCCTCAGATGGATGTAGATATTAGCAGCTATACCAGACCTTTCATTAAACGGAAATACCTTTTAAATGCAATTAATATCTATATGGTGTTACCTCTCGTAGGGCTTTTCCACTTTGCAAGATATTCACTGATCCAGTTAGAAACATATATTACATATTTTATGTAATTTTTAAATCTTCCCTGTGCATTTTTCAGCAGTATTCCATCTACAGTAAAGTTTAAAAATTGTAAAATTAATATGATTTCCTAATTATTTAAATTTACATTTTCAGACGTTATGCCACAGTTCAGTTTTCCTTTCTGTGCCTACCTATGCTTAATACATCAGGATTCTCTAGCTTACTTACATGCTTTCATAATATCTCAATGATACTGAATAATAAGGAGAATCCAAAAATACATTTGCAGGCCAAATAATTGCATATCCTCTGTTTTATTTCAAATGTGTTAATTGCTAATGGCTGTGTGCAAAAAAAGCCATCTGGATTATAAAACTACCATAACTCCTGCAATTACTATTCATTAGGTACTAATGTGGCCATATCCTTTCATTTGAACCCAAACATCAGGCTTTCAAAATAAGTCTAAGAAGTAAAAAAAATACTCTGCTTTTATAATTCTGTTAATGAAATAACTCTGGTTCACTAACTTTTTTTCTCTATCTGACTTTGCAGTGGTGACATACACGCCTAAAAATCCCAAAAGATACTGACTACTTCCTGAGAAGCAGATGGGTTCGTGGCTGGAGCTGCAAGTGAGCATTACCCATTTAGTGGTACCTTATCACAGATGGCTTTTTGGGCCAGGATTTAGGAGCAAGAGCTGTGCGAGACAGGAAGGATCAGTTTCAGCAGAACAGTGTAAGGTGGCAGTAATTATAACCTATCACACACATCATGAATCTATATGAGACTGAAGAGCTCGTCTGTCAAATCTCAGATGCCAAACGCTACAGATCTCAGGTAATACAGAATCAGTGAGACTGGCAGCACATCCTGTACATTTCAGCTATGATGAGAAACAGGCAGAAAAAACTCTACAGGAGTTTAATCCTTTGGAGACAAGAAGGTAGGTAGGAGAAGCAGCTAAGACAAATGTTTATATAACTTTTTAAATAACTAGAGAGCATAGCTGTTCGTTCCTACTTCAATTCTCTAAGTGGGCTCCTGAAAAATTCCATAAAGTAGGCCTATTGACATCAAGAAGGCAAAGACTATGCATATCTGTATTTATTCATTTTATACATATATTCCCTCAAAATTCCTCATTGGAGTTTAGGGTCCCTTAATCAGCTCAATATAAGTTACAGCAATCAGTCCACGTGAGTTTAAATCTTAATCTGCCATACAACAACACAGGACTCTCCCACTGAGGGGTCTCTTCATATCTAGACTCATGGAGTTATGTCAAGCATAAACCAGAGAAGTATCTTCTTTACTATGCATGACATAGCTTAAAGTACAACGTGTTTCATCATTTCAGTTAAAGCTGAACCCTTTTGCAACCTCCAACACTTCAGGCATTTGTTAAATTGACAGAAAGCATCAGTGTCGGGTAAAAGACTTATCTGGACAGCTATAAATCCTAAAGTAAAATGTACACATAGTCCAGAAGAACAGATTTGAACCCCCATATTTCTTGCCAGCCAGTAAGCAAACTACAATCCCACTTCTGCTCCAGACCTCAGCAACAGTGTCCAATGTCCACCTCTGCCTCTACATTTGGCTATTCAGGTCTCTAATTTATCTCACTTGTTACCTCTGCATATTGCTCAGCCCCTCTTTCTCACTCTGACTACACCCTTGACTATATCAGTCATGATATAGTTAATTCTGAATATTAATAGCAGAGCAATTTGCTCATCCCAGTCATTCCCAGACATTCAGACATGAGTAGCTAAGAGCTTCGGAAAGAGTCTGCCATCAGCTAGTCATCTCTCCTATGAATTATCATTCAGCACAATTTTTAAGCAAGCCTAATTTTGAGAAATTGATTGATCATGTAATTTCCTTCTTGTTAAATGATAATACAGTCTTATTCTCTGAATTAAAATTTTGCGTTCTATGGCACAACCTTTTCAATGTGCATCCTTCTGATTTGATAACCACTCCATTAATCCTTATTCAAGTGGTAATTGATAGCTATGTGACAGTAAAGTGTCTATCCAATGAAAAGCCATGATAGAAGCCAAAATGGCACACTGTACATAACATATTGGGTAGTTAAAATCTAGTCATTTATTCCTATCACAATTTGTAGTAGGGACACAAACTAACATGACATGAATCTGTTCGCTTGACAAATCTTTTTTTCAGGGCAAAGAGCATAATGAAAATTGCAAAAGCTATTGCACTACCTTAAATCAAACCCATGGCAGAATAATGCACTTAAACCTGTGGCCTTCTGAAATGCAGTAGGAACTGTAATTTAAGGTGCAATCAATTCCCCAGCTGAGACTTTTATATATATGGGAAATATATATGTTTCTCATATACTAGAAACCTGATTATGCAACCACAGAACCACATAATCGTATAAAATTCAGCACTGAGAAGCCTTCTGCCATATATTTCATCAAGAAATTCCCTTCAGTTTAGTTCCTGGCATAAAACTGATGTTCACTAAATGAATATACCATTAGCATTTTTTAAGAAACGTCATATTTGCCTAGAGTGTACATGAGGATACAGTAACTGTTTAGGTTGAGACAGTCATTGTTTTGACTGATTAGGTTCCATAACTAGAAATGAACAAAGCAGATTTCTCTGCTGCATGGATTTAATCCTCTTTCTAAAACTCCTTAGGAACAGATCAAGAAATACTTTCAGATGAGTATTTTAGTGTCTGTACATCAAAACTTGCTACTCAGTAAATAAACCAGCCCATATCAGCCAGTGGTCATGAAACCTTGATCCAGATGATATTTTCCTTGTGTCCAATTCATATCAGCCAGTCTCAAGTCCCACAAACAATCTGAAAATGTTTTGTGACTCCCTACACATCACAAAAGCATGCAGAAGAGTCCCAGAACTCCAGTGTTATTTCTGGTCTTCTAGGAATTTAGTCCATGAAATATAGTGTAGTTAAAGCTGATGATGAGGTATAACTATTGTCTCATTATTGCATAGGGTCTTCAAATAAAAACATAATGAGGCCTTTTTCAACAGTAAATTCCTAAGAACAAAATTTATTGTTCAAAGGTCTAATGGGATCTTACAGGCAAAATATATGAGATAATTAGGCCAGAATTCACTCTCACAGCTTATGGGCAGCCGCAAGCTGCAAGTACAACTGTCACACACTTTTGACAGAACAGCACCTGCTGACCCTTCTCACTATGAGTGAAAGTTCTCAATTAAGGACTTGTCCTAGTTAACCCCAGCCAGCAACTAAATACCATGCAGCTGCTTGCTCTCTCACCCCTTTACCTTCCCTCTGTGGTGGGATGGGGAGGAGAATAGAAAACAAAAAAAAAGGTAAAGCACTGGAGTTGAGATATGAACAGATTAACAATTGAAATAAATAAAAATGTAATAATAATACTAATTATGACAATAACAGTAATCACAATGGGAAAAATTGGGCTGGTTTTGGTTGGTGTAGAGTTAATTTTCTTCACAGTAACTGGTGTACTGAAGAGCTGTTACTGCTGAGATGGGCTTGCACAGTGTCAAGGACCATTCTGCTCTTCACCCCACCTCACCATCAAGGAGGCTGGGGGTGCACAAGGAGCTGGGAGGGGACACAGCCAGAACAGGTGACCCCAACTGATCAAAGGGATATTCCAGATCACATAGCATCGTGCACAGCATATAAGGAAGAGGAAAGCAGGAAGAATTTGAAGTGCTGGTGTTTATCTTCCCAAGTCACCATTATGCATGATGGAATCCTGCTTTCCTGAAGATGGCTGAACACCTGTCAGCCCATGGGAAGCAGCGAATTAATTCCTTGTTTTGGTATGTGAATATGTATGTATGGCTTTTGCTTTCGGTATTAAACTTTCTTTATCTCAGCCCCTGAGTTTTCTTGCTTTCACCCTTCCATTTCACTCCAAACTGTTGGAGTGAGGAAGCCACTGTATGGTGCTTGGCTGTTGCCTGAGGTTAAGCCATGACAAGGAGCGAGAGATTGGAATGAAACCCAAGAGAAATAGACTATGCAAAATACAACTGCTCACCATCCACTGACCGATGACTAGCCTGTCCCCCTGCAGTGATCATCAGCTCCCAGCCAAACCCCCTCAATTTATATACTGGGCATCCCATAGAGGTGTGGAATATCCCCATGCCCAGTTGCAGTCAGCTTCCCAGCTATGGTTTTTTCCAGCTTCTTCTGCACACCCTTGCTGGCAGACAAGGCGGGGACACTGAGAAGTCCTTGACTTAAAACAAGCACTACTTAGCAACACCTAAAACATCAGTGTGTTATCAACATTATTTTCATCCTAAATTCAAAACAAAGCCCTATACAAGCTACTAAGGAAAAAAACCTAATTCTATCACAGTTGAAGCTGGAACAGGTCTTTGTCAGCAGCCATTGAACATACTCTCTCTGAACATTGGAGTATCCTCACACACACAGTTGCTCTTTCATTTCTCTTCCCACTCTACTGCAGTCCACTGCATGCATTTTAGCATCCTATAAAGTGCATAAAGTATCTAATTAATGTTAACCAAAGATGGGTGGAAACGCTTCGTGCTTTCTCCATCTGCTATATAGTCACTAATGATCCTAAAACTTGTTCAAGAAAATATTCACCTGCCATTGGTCTCAGGGAGAGCTCATCAAGCACTGTAGAATAAACAGAAAATCACAAAGTCAAGAGAGATGCATGAAGAAGTTTCAGACATCACAGAATGTAAAGCCATTTGCATTCATGAAGCATCACATGCACTGCATTCTGTTATTAATCTGAAACCTTTAATCATTGACAAATGTGTTCCCAAAGCACTTCTGGGAAGATCTGGAGGATCTTTTTCCCACTTCAGAATTTCTGTTTGATTATATGAGCACTCTATTTCTTTCTGTCTTATAATAGTCCGCTGTTAAATACTAGCTTTTTCTTTTTCTTTCTTTCTTTCTTTCTTTCTGGTACTTATTAAAGCAGACCTTGCTCTGTAAAACCTAATCCTCCTTTTTACTATCTTACACTCATTAAGGCATTTGAAGCTCATGGAATAAAATCAAACAGCTGTAGCTGCACAGCTGAAGTGACTCACTAGTGTGACTGGTCAGTGGCTGCATCCAAGACTAATGAACTGTCTGTAGTCCACAAAAGGACTAACAAATTCCTACAGACTGCAGCTGTGGTATTGTACAATGAGGATACATAGACCCAAAAATGGTCAAACACAGCTTAAAGTTGTATAGCAGGAAGCAAACATATGGTGCTGCTAATTGCAAGAATCTGAGAACATGCTTTAAATATGGATAAAGTAATTAAGTGAAAATGATGAAACACAGGATAGTCAATTAGAAGATGAAGATGAAATCCAAAATATATTGTGGACTAATAGCTTTGGGCCCTGCTTATTGAACAGTTGAACTCCACCAAGTGTTGCCAGATCACGAAGTGTAAGGTTTGCTGTTTTCTATATTTAAATGTGCCTGATAAACACAGCATCTGGTCAAGATGTGTGGAAAGGCTGAGCAAGTTTAGTCCCTGCAAGAGGTGAGACTCAGAGCACATCTTCATGCACTCAGCTATGAACAGTGAGTAGCTACATGCTCAAATAAGGGTGAAAGTGTTAACAGAGCCAATATTCCTCAGATGTTGGCTAACACAGTAGCTCATGCAAGAGACAGATGCCAGAAGGAACAGACAGTAGTCAGAACTGCAATAACTTTGCTTTGCGGTTTAAATCATTTGGGGCCAGGCTACAGGTTATTAGAACTTAATTCATTCACATGAAGGTACTCTTATTGCTTCTTGTGATTAATGACATTTGGACAACATGATGGAAAACATTAAGATGCATAATCAAGAAGGCAAAAGCCACATGGGATATAGCAGCTGGAAGAAACAGTCTTAGTTGTGACTGAAAGGAAACCAAGAACATCACAATTAGCCCTGCTTAAATTATATGAGATTTTACCCAAAAAAAGTGCCATTAAACTTTCCTTTGAAATATGACAGTGATAAAGGTCTCTACAAAAGTCTTTACAAGCAGACATCTAGGCCAAAGATCAATGTAGCCTATTGTTCCTGCACTCATTCATAATGACTGAAAATGCTCTCTGTGAACTTAAATAGCTCAAACAATTTCAATGACCATTAGTATTCTAGTGATATATTCAAGTGCAATGACAACAGTTTTTTTCTGACATTGTAACCTAGGAGCATTTAAATTTGGCTTTCAAATTGAAAAGTCAAGGGTTTAATCTGATGAAGAATGGAAAAAAACCCATGATTTCACATCAATGCCTACTTGCACGTCGTAACATCATCAGCTCTACAACTATAAAGCTATTGTGAAAATGAAACATGCCAGGAGTAAGGTACCAAAGATCATACCTCCAAAAGAACTCACATTAAAAGAAACTTATATTGGGTTTGTGTGCCCAGGTTTGGTAGTGTAGGGAGGGGCTACAGGGGTGGCTTCTGTGAGAAACTCTCAGAAGTTTCCCCCATGTCCATCAGAGCCAATGCCAGGCTGCTCCAAAATGGACCCACCACTGGCCAAGGCTGAGCCCATTAGAGATGGTGGTAATGCCCCTGTGATAATATATGTAAGAAAGAAAAAAAAAAAAAAAAAAAACAAAAAAAAACCAAAAAACAAAACCAAAACAAAACAAAAAAACCAAAAACAAACAAACAAAAAAAAACCAGTTCTTGTGCAGAAGTAATTCAGCATCCAGAGAAGAGAGGACTGAGAATATGTAAGAGGAACAACTTTGTAGACACCAAGGACAGCGAGGAAGGAAAGGAAGAAGGTTCTTCAGGCACCACAGGTGAGATTCCCCTGCAGATCATGGTGAAGCAGCTGTGCCTGTGCAGCCCATGGAGGTCCACAGGGAGGAGACCCACACCAGAGCAGGTGGATGCCCAAAACAAGGCTGTAGTTCCAAGGTAAGCCAGTGCTGGAAAAGGTTCCTGTTAGGCACCTGCAGACCCATGGAGAGAGGAGCCCATACTGAAATAGGTTTCCTGGTAGGACTTGTGACCCCATTGGGGTCCCACACTGGAGCAGCCTATCCTTGAAGAACTGCAGCCCATAGGAGGCACTGATGTTGGAGTAGTTCCTGAAGAACTGCAGCCCATGGGAACAACTCACATTCAATAAGTTCATGAAGGACTTTCTCCTTTGAGAGAACCCCATGCTAGAGTAGGGGAAGGACTCCTTTCCCTAGAGGAAAATGCAAGAGAAACCTGTGAGGAACTGACCACAGCCTTTACCCTGTCTTTCTGCACTGCTGAGCAGAAGGAAGTAGAGCTGGGAAAGGAGCTGGGGGAAAGGTGAGGGGAAAGTGGTTTTAGATTTGCTTTACTTCTCATTATACTTCTCTGATTTTGATTGGTAATAAATTAAATTAACTTTTCCCCTGTCTAGGCTGTTTTGCCCGTGACAGTGATCAGTCTGTGATCTCTCCCTGTCCTCATCTTAACTCGTGAGCCTTTCATTATATTTTCTTTCTTCTGTCCAGTCTGAGGAAGAGATTGATAGAGAAGCTTTGGTGGGCACTTGGCACCCAACCAGGGCCAACCCACAACAAAATACTATGCAGTCTAACATTGTATTTGAGAGCCAAAAAAAGCTGTGTATCTTCCAGAATCAACTACATCTTTAAAAAAAAAAAAAAGAATGGTAAATAGTAGAATAGAAAAAAATAATTTCTTCCTCCACTAAAAGTATCACAGTACAACAAAAGCTACTCCACTCCTGGGCACATGCAAGATATTTACAAGATATAGACCATATTGATTAATAATTAAAATCCAGTGCTGCTAGCCTGAAGCATGTTAAACAGCTAGTTTCTTACAGAAAGGATCATAGAAACATCTAGGTAAAAGAACTCCAAGATCCTAAAGGCCAGATGTTGACCAAATATTGCCTGTCAACTAAACCATAGCACTAGGAGCCACATCAGTCATTTCTTGAACACTTCTTGGCAGCCCATTCCAGTGCTTCACCACTCTTTCAGTGAAGAAATTCCTCCTGGTGCCCAGCTTGAACCTCCCCTGACATCACTTGAGGCCACTTCTTCTTGTCCTGTTGCTAGTGGCCTGGGGAGGTTGTAGCAAGATGTGCTGACCCCCATCCTGTGAAAACCTCCTTTCAGGTAGTTAGAGAGAATAAGGTCATCCTGAGGCTCCTCTTTTCCAGGCTAAAACATCACAGGACCCTCAGCTGCTCCTGACTCTCCAGATCCTTCACCAGCTCCATTGCCCTACTCTGGACATGCTCCAGCATCTCAATGTCTTTCTTGCAGCGAGTGGTACAGAGCCAAACACAGCACCACACCCAAGTCAGCGACGTGTGGCCTCACCAAGCGCAGAGGCAAAATCCCTTCTCTAGTCCTGCTGGTAACTTTGGTTTTTACACAAGCCAGGATGCCACTGGCCTTCTTGGCTACCTGGACATGTTCAGCTCATGTTCAGCTGCTGTCAACCAGCATCCCCAGGTCCTTTTCTGCTGGGCAGCTTTCCAGCCACTCCACCCCCAGCCTGTAGCACTGCAGGAGCTTTTTGTGACCCAAGTGCAGGAGCCAGCACTTTGGCTCATTAAAGTTCTTACTGTTGGCCTCAGCCCATGAGTACAGCCTGTTCTCCTAGTCTCCAGGAGATCAACGCTCCCACACCAGTTAGAGCTGTCTGCAAAGTGTAATTGGATAGGATATAATATTGTTAGAAATAGGTCTAGGAACAAAATTAGGTCCCAGAGAAAGTCATCAACATATACTAGTGAAGGCCACTGGAACAAGGGATCTCTTGAAATAGAACAGCTGGGGACATCAGCATGTTATTGCAGTCAAATCAAGAGAGCTCTCCCAAAACCCTGACAAATTACCCAGAGCCACATTGGTACAAGAAAGATCAGACTCTAGCTCACAATATTCATCCACACAGCTTGAGGGAAACCAGCTGAACTACCTTGACTCTGCTTCTGGAATGCCTTTAATGCAAGATCAGACATTTTTCCAATAGCTGTGCCACTGATAAGAAACACTGCTTTTACCGAAATTGTGTAGTAACTTGAGAGCTATTCCTTTAGGCTTATACAGCAAGCAACCAGATTTGATTTTTCTGCTTGATATTACAGGCTTCATCACAAAAATGAAACTGTGCTTTCTACCTTGACACTTAAGCCCCCAGTGACAACTAGGCACCAAGGCTAGAACAAAGCTGATCTGCAACCATTATCTACATTTTTTTTTCCAAAATCTTGAGTATTAAATATTTCCTTCTTGTACTACTAAGAATGAAAGACATAGCAACTTGCATAACTAACTTAGATTTCACACTTTTTTTAGTTAATTAAAAATTATTAGTAGCATAGGACTTTTAAATAATACAGTTTGGGAATTTTTCAATTTTTTTTTTCTTTGGTTGGGTTTTTGGTTCTGGGTTTTTGTTTGTCTGTTTTTGTTGTTGATAATTGTTTTATTTTGGGTTTTTTGTTTGTTTTGTCCTTGGATAACATACTTTACTTTAAAAGGTCTGACCACATTTGATAACTGACAAAGGAGAGTACCATAGAGGAATAAAATTGGATGCTGATGGCATTCTCATCAGCATAAACCAGAAACATTTCTATTGATATCAGTAGGGGATCAAGGACACTGAACTTCCTAATTCACATTTACTGGCTGGCTATATGCAAAAATGCCAGGCTCCTGTAAATGGAAAGGAAATATAAATACAGTCTCAGCAACTTTCTTCACAAAAAAGTGAAGGAAAACATCAGTGGTCACAGACCAAAATGCAGGGCATATTGTGAGATAGATATTCTATATCAAGATGAGGTTGATCAAAAGCACAGCATTTGCAGCACTGTGTTATATACACAAATTTATACCCACTGCATTACAGTTCACTTCCCCCAGCTGAAAGTACACACAGCCTTAAAATTGTGTCCGTAACAGCCTAAGCAAGGCTTTCAGCAATGCTAAAGTACTAAGCATATCTGGTTTAGTGACAAATCTGCAACATTTCAACAAGTTTTGGATGTACAGATCTTGATTAAATGCTAGACAAGTCTATGAGAGCACCACAACACTCCAGCTTGCAGGGCGCCTTTTCCTGCATGGCATTTGAAAGCTCAGGTGATCCTACCCATTTCAACCAAGAGGTATTTGCACCTTGGGGCATGAGCCTCAGCAGAGTGAGATTTGACAACTATGCTGAAATTACACCTATTAAAAATATCTTTCTATATAGCATTTCAGATAATATTTAGGTAGGATGATTTTAATTGGAGACCACATGAAAGAACACGTTTCTTTTTTTCATTTTTCTTCCCACGTATTAAATTTTTCACTGTATTGTGTATGCTTGCATATTGAAAAATACTGAAAATTAAGACAAACCCAAAATTGGCTAAGCAAATCATAAGTGACGTAGAATTGCAGATCCATTGGATGGAAATCAAAATATATCTATATTTTCAGATGTGACATGATGTGATTACCTTTTGATACAAATTCAGTAATTCAATTAAAATCTGACTTGTCATTTATTGCCCATCAAAATAACCAGAAAAAGAAAAACAGAAAATGGGTCAAAAAAGAACATTCATTAGGACAATAATTAAACAGCAGAATGAAAAACCAAATTTAGCAGAAATCAATGAAATTAAAACAGACAACCATACGTGAAATGCAAACAGAGAAAGCAATAATTTTTTTAATTATACACAAACCACCTCGTAGGAGAAAGATTACAAGAGAACATGCTCTAGGTTCAGTTTCTTTTTCAGACAAGGTTATGGAAAGCCATTTGCTGAGTTCCTTCCCACACACAGGCAACATTATGGGAATTATACGCAAAACTAACAATAATTGTTCCTGACATGTTTGGTCAGAGCATATGTGAAAAACCATGCTTAGCCTAGGCCTCAAACAGAAACCAATTATTGATTGAGATGCACTTTTGCAAGGAATTAGTCTGAAATGATAAGGCAGGAATTATCAGTGATTAATATATTCTGGAGAACATATATGTCTCTGTACTGCAGATTTTATTCAGCCTATGATAAATGTTTTTTCAAGCATCTGTAAATCAGCTCTGCATTTTTCCATTTCCAATCCCTCTATCTTTTTCAGATTTGTTTGAATGATGCTTCGACAAGGAAAACTATTACTCTTTATGACCCATTGAAATGCCATACATGATTTAAAGTGAAGTGTAAAATGGCCCCAAGTAGAAGCAAAATCTTGCCATTTGACATGTGGATTCTGGAATTAACTCAGTGCCAAGGGAAGACTAAATACCTACATTTTCATCATTACACTTAGTCCATTCATCACAAAACTTAGGGACCTATGAAATTACACCACTTTCTGAACTAAGAAGTAGGAAAAAACAGCTGCTATTTCTGACACCAATGATAAATTGACTGCTTGTACAGAAATTGAGGTGTATGATGTGCCCCAATTTTTCTGTAAGATTAACTATTTTCATTAGATTAACTATGTAAGAAGACAAGTTTTTAAAGTCTCTTAAGATTCCATCAGAAAAATTAGTAACTACTTTCATGTAGCTTCTTTGCAAAGTGAATGTGTAAAATTAATCTTCATATCCAGCAAAGTAGATTTTTCTTATCAATAGTCCCACCACATAACAGAAAGACAAGGAAATCTTGTCTTCTGTGTAAACACTTTTAGAAGAGAGCACTAATTAATGAGACCCAGAGGAAGATACCTAAATTCTTCTTCCATGTTGAGACATGCTGAAAGGTAGAAATATAATGAGATAAGAGTTAAGAGATAAGAGTTATTATACTAAAAAAGAAGAGAAAAGGTAGAAGTAACTCTGATAATCACAAGTTTTAAATATACTAGAAGAAGAAGGCAGGGAAAATAGAGATTGAACACTGGATAAAGAAACGTTAGAGGTGAGAAACAAGGGATAAAAAAAATACAGTAATACTAGGCAAGTGAGCTGAAACAAGTATTCCAACTAACCTGTTTCAGTAATATGTCATATCTTTGAAAGAAATGCAAAGTTTTTCTATACAATGACAAGATAATAACAAAATGGAAATGTTACATAGCTAGCTACAACAGCTAGCTAACTATGCAGTGACAGCAAAAACACAAGAGGACTGGAATGGAGGTATATTGATTAGGAAGAAAATGTAAAGGAAACACTAAATGGAGTGCTTCAATTGGAAAAAAATAGAGCTAGCATTTATCAAGATTAACCGATTTGTTTTACAAAACTTTAAGAATATAAGAGACTGTCCATCACAGCAGAGCTAGAGGTCTCCTACAATCATCCAGCAGTAGATATTGTTGTAAAAGTGTTCAAGAAATAAATACTGCTAGGAACTGGATGGTTATGGAAGACATTAGCCACACAGACATATATTGGAGAAACATCTGTACTTCTGGTTCATGCTTTCATCCTGGGTCCAAAGCAACATAATGAATTCATCCAACACTGATCACAGATATGAGCTTATATGACCTTCCCATTTCAGCTGACCACCAGGCTGAGCATCACTTCACACATTTCACTATGGAAGCCTGAGGTGGGGCAAATTAATTGATTACTTAATACTAACTAGGCAAGCAACAGGCAGAAGGAGGAATCATTTCAGCTGAGGACACAAACAGGTATAAGCTATAATTTAACAACTGTGGGCTTGAAATTATCCATCAGGGAAGCTGGGGACAGCAGATATTTTAGTTTTATGACACTAGCTGATTTCTGTGTGTCGTCTACCCCCCCGCATTGGTGCTTGTCACAGAGGAATTGATCAGTTTATGATTGTCAGTTATGCAACTGAGCGGGGCTGGGTCCAGTAAATCAGCAGGTGTTTCTCTCTGTAGTCTTGAAAATATGAAGAGCAGCACCTGATGAGGAAGTAACAGAACACTACCGACTGGCACACCAGACAAGATTTCCAGATGCTTTGATGACTCCCACTGAGCAGCACGGGAGGTACCAAAGAACTTTCTCTATCCCTTTGACAGCCATTTGTCAGTCAAAAAATACCGACATCACAGAATGGATCTTGTTCAAACTCAGGTATCTCTGGCTAGTGACAGCTCTGAGAGGAAATTGAGCTTAGTATCTAAAGATATCAAGTGAGCGTCAAAAATAAATCAGACTCCAGACCAGCAAAAGTAAAAATTACATCTTTGAATGTAACACAAACCCATCAGTGACATTCTTCCTTCGTCTAGAAAAAGAATTTGCATAAACTTCACAACACTCTCCACAGTTTTTACAGCCTTTCTATCCTTACTGTAGATGTAACAGGCTAGTTGGACAGTAACTGTACCTGAAATAAGTGTGTCTTCTTCAGGTCATACAGCTCACTGTAGTGTATTTAATTTTTTCCCTAAGCTAGACAGCAATACATTTTAAGTCCTCCTTTACACCCAGTGGTGTCTCTCCTTTTCTATGCAGCACACTGCTTACTTTGAATTCAGTAGGTGATACTCTTTTATTGTCAACATATTAGATATCATTATAACTTAGCACATGAGTGGTTTTATTAGTCTGTCACATCATGACAGATAGGAAAGTTTTGTTAAGGGGAGTCAAAATTTCCTACTGCAAAGTCAATCTCAGGCATTTTATGCGCGCCAAATGCCTTCCAAAGGGAGTGTTAACTGAACACAACACAAACCTAAAGTAGACAAACAACCCAGCTTACTGCAGCAAAATGTTTGATACAGAGCAAAACACTAGCTGAAGATTAACAGCCTATTAAAAATGAAATCAAGCTATTAGAAGCCAACAAGCATGGGGAAGGTTCTTTTTGTCATTCAGCTATTATCGCGTTTGATGTCGCATTAAATTGCCCATTGGGCAAAGCACTGAAAAGCTAATATGGGAATGCCTTGTTTATAATGTTCACTTTCATCTGTGAATTAAAAAAGCAATTCATCAATAACAAAACCAGTTTAAATGATGTATGAAGTGAACGCAGGATTCTACAACAACTGCTTCTTCCAGATAAGACCCAAGGATAAACTGCCTCCACAGGGGGATGAAAACAAGACACCATTGGGTTCCACAGGCAAAAAGCATTTTACTTAGCATGAAGGACTCTTTATCAAGTGCAGTCATTTAGATAAATTATAATCAGGCCAAAAGAAGTTCTGATCTGTATTTCACAATTTTCCCATTAGCACTAAGTAAGGCTGTAAAGCACTGTAATTTGGTAACAAGTCCCTTAAATGCCATGCAAAGTGTACAATTTTCTCCATGAACAATGACATGATTCCCCTAAGATAGGTTTAATAAAGCCAAATGAATCAGTGGTTTCTGTTAGTTATTTATGAAACATTCAGGAACAGCTGCAAGAAATGTACAACTTCCTAAATGGGTTCCACCTCCAGCAGTTGTGTAGACCAGATGGGAGAGTGACAAGTTCCACTTAATGTGTCACAGCATCAGCTCAGTCATAAAATGGTACTAAACAAATCTCCTTGGAACAGCAGCCACCTGTTTACTATCAATACACCTTCTATTTCTCAAATGGCAACTCTAATTTGTGATGTGTAACCTAAAAGAAGCACCCCCCCCTTCAACCTTACAAAGTAACCCTCAGCAAATTGGTTTTCTTTGCAAAAAGGCAATGCCTCACTCTTTATAGTCAACCTCAGGCAGTTTTAAAGCTTTTTATTTACAAAGCTTGCTCACACATTAGTCAGTGTACCATCTTCCCACTGAGAATTTCCGGGGTTAATTATTCCAGTTTGAGTTTGGTATGTCTTCAACTTTTACTCGGTAGTTATTAGAAACAGAATTCTGCAGTGCCTTCTGTTTTACCTCAGTGCCAGAGCCCCCATCAAAAAGCCTCAGATCTGGTTTCTGCCCATAGCCATTATTTTCTGAACAAGAATATATTATGTGGTTTCTGTCACAGCTCACTCAGAAAGAGGTGTGAGGGGTCTCCAGATGTCTACCACAGCTTAGAAATAATTGTGTTGGTCTATGGAGAGACACAGAATAATGTAATCAGGAAACATAACCTTCATACAAACTTTCCAAATGTTTACTTCCATAACATAATGTTTGCTTTATAACAAACAAAATCAGGAAGTCTTATTGCAGTGTCCTGCATAGAGGGGGCACTTCCATCTCTTCATTCTAGAATATGGTGGTATAAATATGGAGACCTGAACCTATTCAAACGACTTCCTGGCAACTGGAGGTGTCTAGGCTGAGATTTTTACAGCATGTGTTTTGATGCTGCTTAGATCCATTGTGTGAACATAAACTTCAGGGAGTTCACCTTGCCAAAAGTGTTTGGGAATGCTCATCTCTGATGCTAATACACAATCCCAAGGAGGACTAGACCCAGAGTAGTCATGCATATGCCAAGGTTCTCTGACAATTAACAAGCTTTTATTCTTAACAATTGGCAAACAAGTCGCCTCTGCAGATGCTTAACTTTCTAAACATATCCAATCCTGCTGATGTTTTGCTTGGATGGCATTCATTTATAAAGCGTCAGATGCTCCCCATGTCAGCATCTGCTCATTCATGTGGTAACTATTCTATTAGGGGATCAGGATTTCAGCCATTTGAAATTAAAACTGGTATGACATTGACAACAGGAGTTGGTGTGATGGATGTCAGCCTGCTTCAAAGGAGGATATTTAAAGGAAAACACGAAGAAAACAGCTTAAAAAGCCACAAGCCTTGCCAGTATTAAAGGACAGGATTAAAATTGGTTTCGAGGATTTTCCCAGTACATAACATTTTCCAGGAAATGATGAGGTGAAGAACTCTATCTAGCTTATGTCTCCATACAGCCACTGCAACTAGTTTTGAGCTCTGTGTACATGAAGCCTATTCTACTGCAGAAGTATCTCAGTTAAAGGTTAAAATAAGAAACTCCAGGCCACCACATCGTACTTCTAGAGAGGTACATTTGTTTGCTCTCACCTATACTGGCTCTCTTTCTTCAAAAATGCCTGTGACTGTGAATCCTAACTGATATTCAGTGTTGCTCTCCGATAAGTGCACAAGTATCCACACATAGGGATTTTCTTAAATTAGCACTGAAAAAATAGCCTTTGTTGTTAGGTTTAATCTTTTTGCAATGTTTCTCCTTTTTACAGCATTTTGTTCACACAATTTAGTAGTTGTTTCATAAATCACTACTTCTTTTTTACTCATATTAGTCTGTGGGAGATGTAGTTGCTTAAAAAGAAATAATTTTGTTAGAACTACTTAAAAATATAAAAGCAAATATTTTTCCACACAAACTATGGTGGCACTAATATTTTAAATGGAATAAATTAAATCATGAACATTGAAACAAAATCTGTCATATTAGCCACATATCAACCAATTTTAAATCTAAACGTTTCATTTTGGAATATACTCCACGTTCTACTAAAGAAACAATGATTACCTCTAGTTCTCTCTTGTCTCACTTTAGTTCACTTTCCCATGAGGCACACGCCTTCTTGGGGCTGAGCAACATCAGGTATCTCTAGATGATGAAACAAATGAAGTCAGGCCTGACATCTACAATTCCTGAAAGGTGCTGCTGCCATGGATCTGCTGCAGGGCATGAACTGACTATCTCCTAAGAGACTCAGTACATACGCACCATGGCCATGCATGATGTCAGGTAAATATCCCCCAACACTAAGTGCTTTCTTTTTGTGTAAAAATACTATTTTCTTACTCAAGACATGTGAAAATATTCACTCCTTTTTTGAAAAGAAAAAGAAAATATTTACCGGAATAATGAAATTTCCTCTCTTGGAAACACTTTATAATCCATATGACTACCAACATGAAAAAAACAATTAAATAAAATATATAAAGCATGAAGAAATAATTACCTATAAATAAAAAAAAATCTGCATCATATGTTTACAAACCCAGGATCATACTACATGCAAACCAGAAAATGCAAAATATATTTCTGAACATGTATATTTTATTCAAGGAATGGATTTTTTTCACTTTAGGCACCCAAAGTTCCCCTTGTGTCCCCAGGAGGCCCAGCCTGTCTCTGGCCTCTTCACCATGGCCTTGTCTTGCTGTGGTGGCTGAGGCTGCCCTGGATGTCCCTCTCTACTCCTCTTCCTGCACTGGGCACAGCAGGATGGGCACCAGACCACAGGGAGTCAGCTGCACTATCAGCATCCTGCTGATCCATGCTAAAATTGCTTTGTGATCTGTCCCATAACACAAAATGTGACAATGTGTTAACAGTGGAAATTAGAAGCAGGGAATATTACCAGAGGCTCTTTATTTAACTTTTGTGTCAAGGCTAGCTTACAGCAAGGATACAGTCAAGCATCTTTGCTCAATGAATTAAAAAGTGATCAAAGTTGATACAGTCAGCAAGGCTGCAGAATTGCTCCTAGGGTGCATCCTGTGACCAGTGAAATGTCAGATCAGCTTGAAGCTAAATTCCCTAAGTGTTTTGCTTAAAACAAGTTATGGTCTAAATATTCAAATTTGATCCAAACAACTTCTCTGTTAGAAGCCATGTTCGCATTCAGTCACATACATGATCCTGCGATAACATTCTCTTTCCTAAAAACATCAGTGACTGATAACACTATCAGCTTGTTTGAGCAGGGAGTACAACAGCACCTACTATTCACTGCTTGCTGAGTGTTGTTAGTCTTGAGGCTGTAAGCTATGAAGAACACTGGACATTGTGGAAAAACCACTGCACAAGATACTTAAAAATTTGCTATTCAGCATTGCAGCAAGGTACCTATGGCACTGGTTTTCCTGTGCCTCAAATGCTGCAGTCTGCTACACATCCTGGATATAAGTAATCCTAAGCTGCACCAACTGCAACTTCTCCTATTTTCAGATATTTCCCTTTCTGTTACCCCTACTCAGTAATTCATCAGATCTAGGATGTAATTACCCCCATAGCTCCCCAGGAGTACAAGTTACAAGTCAGAAGTTAGAAAACTGTCATGTCCTCCAATAAATGTGCTGTATCAAAAAACTTAAAAAACCTATTAACTAGATCTAGCTCTCTGACAGCAAACCCATCTGCTGTCTGATATAAAATTTATTTTAAACAGCATTGCAGCTGAGAGTCATGATGCTAGCTGAAAAGTCTCTGTCCGTGCCAAACTCTGCTGTAGTGCCAATCATTTGTTGTGACTGATCTGCTATAAATGACAGAATATAGGCAAGTAGGCATTTAAAGACAAGAATAAAAGAACTAAAAAAAAAAAAAAAGGCACATGGTAAATTCTTTCAAGGACAAGGAACAGCATAAAGGTAGCAATGGAGATAAGTTGAAAAACAGAAATAAGAAAAGTTAGATGACGCAAAACAGGATTCAGCAGCTGACAGGCACTCTGCTTCATTGCACTGAAAAATACTGCTTTGCTGTGAAATTGGGAACCATTACACTGGCAAATCTGAAAATGTTTAAAACAGTAAGAGCAAATATCAATAAAGATTTCTACTATTTATGTAATGCCTGGCACAATCTCCCTTCAGAATCTTGAACACAAAGAGGTGCCTACATGGCACTATTGTTAGTAATTTATTATTAATTCACTCTTCTGTAATTTATTGATTTAATAATGTAATTATTAATAATTTGCATCATATTTGACAAGCAGTCTGCCAATATGGCAGAAACAACAAGTTGTTTTGTATATGGCATTCTCATTATTTTGTCATTAAAAATTTGTAAAAACTGTATGCTAATCAAGAGGACCTGTTGTTTTCATAGAACAAAATTAAAAATTTGTTTTAATTAGTTGGGTTTTTTTCACGCTGCTGACATTAGCTATTTAAGAATTAGAAAAGATCTTTCTCTTGATGCTTTTTAATTAAATATCATTATAAGTCTCTGCAGCTTCAACAGAGAAGCTCATTTTTCAGTAACATATAGCTAGAGCTTCTTGAAGGTTTCCCTTGTAAAAGAGATGTCCATGTTCTTCTGTTTTATCTTTCACATTAATTATTAAGAAAACCCAAGCTCAGTATTTGTTTATTCATCTTAAGAGAAATTTATTTAAAAGTTCTTTTTTGCTCTCTAAGATCCCTTGCTCTGTTTTTAACTGGACTGATTCCACACCACACAGAAGCTATAGTCTAGATGCCTCATACTTCCATTCTCCCCTAGATCAGCCATGCTTCCAAAGATAACTTATAAGGATTCAAACTTGCATACAGAGATGTATACCAGGAGTAAGAGCAGGTTTATATTAAGTGGAGACTTCTTATAACTTTTATTAGTATGTATTTAATATGCAAACTAAATTTCACTAGGAAGATCCCAAAGCATCCTAAACTATATTCCAAGTCACCACTGGCTAAAAAACAATTCTGAATTACTTTTTAAGACAGAAGTATAATTACAATAGTTACAACTAAATTTAGAGGAAATAAAGAGCTAATATAAAAATTATTATGAACTAGCATTCTGGGACAGTTAACAGAGAATGTCAGTGCTAAGAGGATATCATTTTTCTTCTATAATAGAAACTGCATACAAGCAAATAGGGTAGCTAAGCTCACCCCACACATTTTTTATAAAGTATTGTCTTTGTTACCAAGACAAAATATTTATTTCACTTTATTTGCTACAGAGTTCCTCCCTACAGAGGTTAAGTATATCTCTGTATTAGCTTTGGAAACCTTATTTATTAATCAGACTTCTATTTTGCTAGACATCATCTAGCAAGATTTAGGCATCATTGTAATAAGCAGTAACAGAAAACTTGAGAAGATAAGGTCAGTATTGTGAATTTCCCTTTAAGGTTTTTCCTTTTCCTCCATCATTTCATAAGCCAAACATCTGCATCAGTTCATCTCAATAACCCAACTATTAACCATTTGCTGACTAGCCTGTTATTGGACTTGTCAGCATATAAAGGCTTTTTTGTATCTTGTTCCATTTGGGTAACAAAACTTTCTTAACAATTGACACATATTCAGTCCAGTCATGCAGTCTTACCCTTCCAATCAAAGATAATGCACAGTGTTTTGCTCTACTATTTTTCCTTCTTATTCTCCATTCTGCTAAGACTTCTCAGTCTTGGCTTTATAAAGTGACCTACAGCACCCTATGCTTATAACATTCTGTTTAGTGGTCTTACAGTGTTTATAAAATTCTGTTTAGTGTTTCCATAGAGATATCAAAGCCAGAAAGCTTTACTTTCACCACAGCTCTGACATGTGTCTGTCAGGGCAGCTGATTTAGAAGACTGCATTGGTCCAACTTATAAAATAGACATTTTACTTCAGCAGGTTGCCATTCACGCACTCAATAATCTGGCATGTATAATTGCTCCCTGAGAGGGCTACCATGCTCCCACTCCCCTGCACAGAAGTGGAAGAGGTCCTGCTCTTGACCGTGAAAGTCTCAATCCAGATAAATGAGCAGTGGATGCTCAGGGGAGCCCATGTACATGGCCAGAATAGCTTCAGTTACAATGGCTGGCCTGAAATTGGTATTATTTGTTGTTTGCGCTGTGTTTTGATATCATGGCTTGGCTTCCCATCTAATTAATATTGGTGTAGAACTGGAGCCAACCAGTGGAAGTCCCACCAGACTCTTACTAAAATGCCTGGCATATGTGAAACCCAAAACTTGAACTATGTTCATTTTTTAAATGGTTAGTCTGACTAATTCTGTAAGATATTTTCTCTATTTTCTCATAGAAAACAGTCAAATGATACCATTTTTATAGCTGCAAAGACACAGGCTTTGTCAGCCTGTGTCACAGTCCTTATACAGAGCAGGCATGAAAAGAGTAAGCATGAGCTTCTTGACAGAACACAGAGATTAATTTATCTTTGCCACCTCCTTAATTTGAGAGAACAATGTTGAAAACCTACTTTATTTACGCCTACACTGTATCAGGCACATGAACAGAACTTTAGTCTTTTTAAAACTAGAATAACAGATCATTTCATTACTCCTCCAGACACTTAGACACCACTCAAAGCACACTGTACTACTGAAATTTTCTGCGTATGCCTACAGTATGAATATATATGCATCTTAATGCCTGGCTTTTTTCCTCTTGGAACTACTTTCTATTCTGTAAATAGTACACTACCAATGAATCCACCACAGAACTTACTAAAAAAGCTTTCTGAATGTCAAAGCATTGTGAGTCATGCCAGGTTAAACTCAATCCCATCAAGTGACTTCTTAATGATTGACTTGTGTTAACCCATAGATGGAAGTAGTGCTGGTAAGAGCAAGGTTTGAAAAGTATTCATAAAAGATTACGCAAGTGATAGTTTTACCTTCAGATCATTTGATAGGAACCTGAAATGCATAATGCAACTGCATTTCTCATGTCTAATACAGTATTATGATCAGTTTTCTCTTCCCTTTCAACAAATAAGAAAACTGGTTCCTCGGACCAGCTTCTCATGTATCCTCAGCCTCTCCTTTCTTTGAAATTTTTACTGGGTCTCCAAACTTTTTAATCTTAAACAAATAGCAGTAGTTCATATATCTGCATTGGACACAAATGTGGAATATCCTAAAGCTCTTTGCCATTGCAGGGTCATTTCCTCTTTTTCAGCACCATGACGACTTCCAATCACATCACGTGCAGATGCATTCGTGTCCTCAGATGAGGACATATTCATACTCATGTCCGGCACCTTCCTTGTCACACAAGAATCTCTAAATCAGTAAATAAGACTAGAAAACAGCATGCAAAACATACTTTCCATATCAGTGCCAGGCTTCACACATTAACATTCTGACCTTAATTATTTCCAAGGATTGATCAAGTTCTATCCCAGCCTTTTTAGTTGCCCTACTATCTCTGCTGTGCTGGAACTTCTGCCTGGAGTTTACCTGTCCCTCTGTTATCCTCTCTTTAAATAGTACTAACCCAGTGACCTCCATTTCGTAGCTGCTCTGCAAGATACAAATTGCAATGTGAATTTAAATGTTAAAGATGAGGTTGATAGGAAGAGCAAAGCATAAAGTTATTTGAAATAGGTTTTTGCAGAGATTCATTGCTTATGGACTGCAGTAATTAGACATCAATGCCTTAAACGTCTTGCATTTTTTAACATGGAACTCAGGCTTGTGTATTACTTTCTGTCAGGCTGAACTGTCCAATATTACCCTGGAGACAGACTGCAAAGTTCATTAGCAGAGGGTACAGTGGCAAGCTGCTCCGTAAGAATGCCAAGACTGCCTGCACTTCCAAATTTGAAGCTGCTTCTGTGGATGCGCCTCTTGAAGGCTGCTACATGTTCCTCTTAATTCTCCAGAGTTGATATAAATTATCTTTTTCATCTCTTTCTGCATTAAGTAACCAGAATTCTGCTCATTACTCAAATTCTCTCACAAAAGACTGTAGCAGGGCGGATTTACTGGATCTAAAATGTAGCAGATGAAGCACACTGCTCAGCAACAGTGCCTTTCAGTAATTCAGAAAAAGAAAGGTCCTACAGTAAAACAGTTGTTTAGAGGGCTCATCTCTTGCTTCATCCCCTCTGCATATCTAGTGCCCAGCAGCATACTCTTCATTCATATTAGCAGACATTTTGACATGGAGCAATTCTGTTTACACTGCTTCATCCCCAATGCTTAAAGCATGATAAAAACATTTTTCACATATTATTGTTACCTGAGCTTCTTTTGTACCCTTTCAACACCATATAGTCAATGGATTTCTCAAACTGGAACCCAGCACAAACAATTAAGTTGTTGTTCCAAAGGGACACTGTGGATGAGCTGGGCCAACTGCAGAGCATTTAGGACAGATACCCGTTCAAGACTAACATGATCAGCACGTTTTCTGTGTTCTCCTTTTCACTGTATTCCAATAGGATCTAATAGAAATTTCTTATATTGTTTATGAAGGAGAGGGAACTGAGAGACAAATATATGGCTACATAAAAACATGGTAAGCATGTAAAACTTAAAGTCATATCATAGACAACAGCATAGCTCTTCATTATAGATACATATTGGGGATTTTAGAAATAAAATGTGAGTATCTCCAAAGAGACTAGAAATAACTGTTTAACACTAACAAATACTGTTCCTTTTTTTTAACCACACATAAGAATATTTTGACATTTAAAATTTGCAGAATGAACTGTAATTCCCTCACTGTGCTCCATTTATTAGAAAACAGTGAAGAATTCAGAAAAGACAGGAAGAAATTGATAGTCTGGTTCCAACTCAGAGTGGCCTGAAACAATTACAGCTGCAATGGCAACTTGGGCTCACATATTTTTTCACTAATCAGATGAGGATACAGCACAAAACTGTATTACATATGTGTAAACATCAGTGTAGACATTCAGTAGCTTAAATTCCACTTGTTGACTGCTTTTACTTTCATAGGCCCAAAAAAACTGTTACAGAACCTGACACATCATGTACTTCATGGCACAGTAGCAATTTTAACCTTATGCACGTAAGTAATTATTTTTGTCTTTTACTTCCCAAAAAAGTCACAGAATTATCTAAGGAGAAAAATCAAAACACTCTATCAGAATCTGTACCCAGTTGTATGGGCTTGGTGATAGAATTATCCTGTAAGTTATCAGGGTAGTACTGTTATCTTTCTAATAGCCAACCAAAATTCCCCTGTATTATAATACTCAGTATTTCAGAGCACTAGTTGCTATCTAAAGACTTCATTGAAATACTGGCTTTGAAATACAGGTTACTTTTTAAGAGCCTAGCATTTAATTCTGTTGCCAGAGAACTAAAAGCTCAATGATACGTTAGACAACATATTCACTGTGCATTGTTCTGTTGACAGGACTGTACATTATCTGAAGACAATGAACACACCAGTACCATAAACTTGAATAAAAGAGCTGAAGGAGGAAAATGCCAAAATGTGGGTTTGACCTCTCCAAGGATCACATGGCTATGGTTGCAATAGATGGAACCAGAAATAATAGCATTTTGAGACCAGGAAATAAAAATGCTACCCACAAAGTGGATGGGAAGTCACAAGATGCTAACCAAATAATTTACATTGTTCTCAAAGTTCATCTACAAATGTAAATAGCAGAGGACAAAGGAACATCAACAAAGCCGACTGTAAAAATGTATGAAAGAATACTTCAGTTCTTTTCCTGTAGGTCTGCGTACAGTATCCACTTGTACTATATTCTTGGTGTTTAGAGATACTATTAAGATTTGCTTTTATAGGGGGCTCAGTCTAAGGCTCACTTAAGTCAGTAAGAATTTTTTCTTCTGTTACAATACTTTGTCCTAGGTTAAGAAAGGTATTTTCTGGATAGCTAAATAACTTCTAAAACAGCAAGGCATGATAAAGACTGTGCACAGAGTGTGAAAATGTGTGCATTTGTGTGTTATACAAGAAGTAATATTTTCCCTGCCCTGTAAGCCATGAAGCAGCACAAGATTTTATAAACCAGTGTACCAGGACAACCAAGTACTGTACAAAATGCAAAAAGAAAAACAAAATCTGTCAATCTATATTGATGTTCATCTCATCTGTATGGAAGACCTTCTCTTTAGTAAGCATATTATCTTATCAAAAAGTAGATTGAAATTATACTATCCATCTCTGTATTTGTACATCTACATACAGAAATGACAGGGAGCAAAGTAATGCTTCACAGCCATATCACTTAAAAATATTGGGCAACAATTCTCTGAAAAGCAGCATGATTCAAGTGCAGTTCATTCAATAAAAAAATCCGATATGAATGAAAAGGTCAAAAGCCATTGGATTTGCTCAGAACTGTCAGAAAATTGAACTGAAGCCACAGGAGAACACTGACAGGAAAAACTTAGTACTCTCAGCTCTAACTTGGTCAGAACAGCAAGACCATCACTTGTAAAACTTTGGTGTAGTTAAAAGCTAAAAGTATGCTGCACTCAGTTGTTTATTGGCATGGCAAATATAGCCTTATCAGAATTTTACAATATACAGCATCAGTGTCCTTTTATTTATGAAAGCACTTAGTTTTTTTCTAAATAAAGAAAGATAATGTTAACCAAATGGAACCCTACAATAAGCTTACGTTCAAATACATGCTTAGTAAAAAAAAATCCAAAGGCTATTTCCCATGACATAATTAGCACAGACTAAAAAAAAAAAAAGGAAAAAAAAAAGGAGAAAGAAAACAAACAGCAACCAGCATAAACCTACCACAACTGTGAAAGTAACAATAAAAAAAAAAAGTGGTAAAACCAGAAACAAAATTTGCACCTTTTCCACAATATATACCAGTCAAACAATCTCCATCTCATTGAATTTGTGCTGAATCACAGCTTCACCAAATTCTGTTTGGAATGAAAAATGCTTCCCTTTATATTACCTGTGTGACTTTTGAAAGAAAAATCACACAATAGAACAGACTGCAGGGGAGTAAGGAGAACACAGAAGAAGGAAAGAGCTTTGTAATTATATCAAAGCGAGGATGTGCAAAGAGCAGCCACTTGCCTGGCTGGCCACACAAACTTTTACTGAGAGCAGCAAGCAGTGGCAGGAACAGCACTACAGGTGGCTGTTCCAAGGCAGCAATGCAGGGTGCAAAGCACCCTTAAGGACTGCTTCTGCTTGGAAGAGGAAATGAGACAAACCTGTGGTTTTTGGCCACTTAACATAGCAGACTCCCACAACAGATGTGAAAGACATGGTGTGACATATTTACTTTATGCACAAGACAGAGAAGGGGCAGCAGAGCAAAAAATATGAGGAGTGTGGAAAAAGACTGGACACTAGAAACACAGTCCTTAAAGAGATAATAATATAACATTTATAGTAAATCAGGGAGCTTTGAAAACAAATGATTGTTCAGCTTGAATATTAGTATTATCTATATATATAAATATACATGTATGAACAGCTGTAGATGAGTGCTACACTCCATCAGAAAATATAGCTTTATGCTAACATCTCTTATGTTTAATAGACCTGTACTTAGAATATTCAGACAGACATACTGATGAGACATGCTGTCTCAAAAAAAAACACTCTCAAGACCATTTCAAAGCTAACTCTGGGATTTTTTTCTTTAAGATCTGCCAATATTTGTGTGGATAAGTTTGAGTTAATGTCACAGTGAAAAGGCTGTTATTATCAGTATCATCATCATCACTGCTTTTAAATTCTCAATATTAAAAAGTCACCTAAAAAAACACCGATTGGGGAAAAATATCAGTATCTGAGAATTCTTCAGTTGTTCCCTATTATGGAGCAAGATACCCTAGATATCTTGCTGGCTATCTGGATCCCTTACAGTATTGTGAAGAGCACTATTTCTCAAAATTTCATCTATATTTTATGGAATGACAAGAGGAACTCGGAACAATCCATTAATCTCTTATTTTTTCAAGCCATTTCCAAAATACGTTCAAGATGTCTTCGATTATAAGGTTGAGGAAGAAGACAAAATACTTCAGGAAAGACTCCAAGAAATCTAGAACCTGAGTTCACACCCAAAGAAAATACTACTCAGTGAGTATTGCTTCTCTACCATGACCTGAATCCCATCTGTGAGGTTTTTCCGAGTGGAGAGTAACAACAAGCAGCTGTGGGAATGCTTGCATGAGGATAACTTAGTGAAATAAAGAGTCACACAACAGCACCCAATCTTGAGCACTATTGAGCAGGGTACTCCCTTTCATACAAGATTATGCCTGCCTCAATCTTCATGTATTGTTTGCAATATCTATTCTGCTGGAGCCCCATTGGCTGCTTAAACTTCCCTCAAAACCAGAGAACATTTGAAATCACCTTCCCACCTCCTCAATCTAACTCTTGTCCCACTCTTCACCTCCAGTCCCTTACTGACTTAAAATAATACATTTCTTAAAAATAACAGCAACAAAAACAACAACAACAATAATAACCACAACCATACACATTATTTTGAAACCTGCTTTTATGCTAGGAGCATCACCCTAATTTATTTACTCCACTTAAATAATAAACCAGAAAATAAGGCTTTATTTTTCAATGCTATTACATTTTGCTTTCCATTTTTAATTTTTATTCTTTATTTTCTGGATCTAGTTTTCGCCACATGCTCCAGTGTAAGAAGGCACAGTCAGGACTGAAGAAACAACCAGAGCTGCAGAACAGGAAACGGGTTTGGTAAACAGCACAACTCCATATGCCAGAGATCTAACAATCTAGAGCCTAGCCACAGCTTTGCCAGTGACTTACTGTGGGAGCTTAGTCAAACCACTCAACCTCTCAGTTCTCAGCTGCCCTTTGGAAAGCTCTATTTTACCCTAAAATAAAAGCTGTTGCACATGCATGATAATATCCAATCTTTATTTTAACACAAAGCTCTCTTAAAGGCTTATACCTATGCATGGCAACATAGACTCCGTTCATCTTGGAGAATAAAGGGCCCTCTACTGTGGAAATGCTGAGTTTGGTTTCTGATGATCCTATTTGAATGCTAGAAACATTAGCACTTATCATTCAAAATAAAAGGAAAAAATCCTCAGGGAGGAATCTCTTCTGGTTTAGGAGGTTTTATTTAAGTTACACATTCTCCACTCCCTCTCCCTCAGATCTAATCAGCATGTCCTATATTAAAGATATAAAATGTTACTTTAGTCAAACAATTTAAATTAGTTACACAGAACTTAGAGCTATCAGTTTTGTTGAAGCCCCAGGTGAATCCCACTTCAGCTCTATCAAATTCAGCTCCAGTAGTGAGCACCAAATCTCTCAAGGTCTTTTTTCTATCTGTAATGTAACCCAAATACATCAATTATATAAACTCCTTTGGGTTAAAAAGTTGTAATAAATTGCTCTTGCTCTAAGAAGATAAGTTTGATGAACCTGTCAGTATTATTAGCAATAATAAGCTGTGAATATTCTGACACATCTTGATAGAACACACTGCTAAAGGCTCAAGATTTAGCCATAATCGTACAGTAACAATGGGATCTTTCACTGGGTGCTCACAACCAAGTCAAATGTTTAATTTCTTCATTATCTTTACTAGTTTGTAGACCAAAAAACAGGCCAATTCTCCAACTCTGATATTTGGGAAGTAATGTATACATTATATATATATATATATATACACATACATATAATATGTATACATACAATATATATATTCATTATATATATGCAGTTCTGATCTGTGTTGAGAGGACTGCATTTTCATACAATTCATTATTGAAGGGCACAGATTAATTTAAATCCAGCCCTTTTAGAATCTTGCAATGTATTCAAACTGATACAGTGCACTTACTTTTTTCTCTAAAGCAGTCCAGGCAACAGCCAAGGTCTTCTGCATCATTCCTCCCTGCATGGCCTATTTAACAGTAGAGCAGAGCTCAGATCAGACGGCTGTTCCGGAGAATAAGGAATCTCTAACAAGGGAATTTGAGTATTAGAGCAGCTTGGCCAGAATTCTGAAAGACTGTTTGGGAGGGCAATATGAAGAATCAAGATCCTTTTTTGTGTTACTTTTTCCTAAGGGAAAAAAAGAAATGAGGTCTCATCTTGCTGTATTGGTTTATGCCAGATAAAGACCAGAGGGAAATCAGTCAATAGGACAGACATCCCCAGAAGATCCTTTTGCACATTATTATGTAAACATTAATTTAGTCCAGTTTTGTAAGCTTCCTCACCCTTTGTTCCCCAACGACAATTTTGGTACCCTTTCACCAATTCAAATTAAGTTGAGATGAGGCTCCCAAATGTGTTAAAATCTCTATAAATTTGGTAAAATGCAATTGCATGGAAGAGAAATGGAAACTCTGAAGTGCCTCTACTTGCAGACAGGCTACAAAATTAGGTCATTCCTTTTGGATACAAAAGGGTATACACAACAGTTTTACTTTGGGATATAAACCCATAGGAAGCCAAGCTTCAAACTTTCCACTGCTAAGAAGAAAGAAAATATGGGGTTTATACATTTTACAAAGAAAATGTGGGGTTCTTTTAGCAAATTGCTAAATTTACCATGCTTCTTTCAAGCTGCCCCAAATATATGCAGCAATACTGCTTGCAAGGGCTGCTCAAGAAAGGTACAGAACCATCTCCCACCAGCACTGCCTCAACACAAACCTATTTCTGGAGCAGCATTCCAGTTCCAGAATAAGTTCAGGTACAACCAGCCCACCTCCCCATGTAGTCTGATGTTTTCCTAACACAGGGAACCAAGCTCTGTCTTAGCACAGGATCAAGATTATTTCAATAGAAGTAGTATTCTATAATACTGATTATCTTTTTTAATTTCTTGCCCAAGTTGATGCAGCATGCAGACTCGACATGAGACCTCCTCTTGTCCATATGCATTAACAGTTCATGTATTTGCCCTTATTAATTTATCCTCAAAAAACATTAAATAAGGATCTTATGAGTTAGCTGGCCTCAGACCTGTAAACTATTAACACAATTTAAGAGATGGTCATTATAGTGGGCTCACTGGAGCCTTTGACATGAGTAAAAGCTTCCAGGAGACTGGAAGGTTTTCAGGGGAAGGTTTTTATTTGCAATTTATAGAGACCCTGAAGGATATCTATGCATGCTCAACTCTTTCATAATATTTGACTCTCTTACATAACTTCCCAGTGAGGTTCTTTGTCTCCTTGTCTCTGCTTCCTCTCCTTTAAATTCTTTATACTGCCTTCCTCACTTGAATTCCCCTTCCTCACACAATTAATTCCTTTCATTTGGGTATTTCACTCCTTCCTAACAAGGATTCTGCCTTCAAAGATAAGGGCAGTTAAGTATAGATTATATGGAACAGATTTGTCCAGGACACATTACTCTTTAGAGGACAGGTGGGGGAGACATTTGTGCTATAATATAATAGTAAATACACATGAGACAGTACTCCCAGCAGCACAGCTACACATAACACCAGATTGCTGGCAAATGACAGATAGACTTTATCCTGAATCCTCAGTGGGGAGCCCAAATCTGTATTTTTTAAACCCATCTGGAGTATTCAATACCCTTGGTACAATGAAGCCAACACAGGAAAAACGTGAAAAATGTGGGTTTTTTTTCTCTTTGTCTCTCTTTCCTTTCTCTCTAACAGTTCCAGATCCTAATTAAGATGACTCTTTTTTTCCCGCCACTGGAAACAGTTTAGCTTAATTAATTCTGACATTTCAGTCAGCACACTGTGAGCTTGCTCACTGTTTTGCAGCATTTAAATAAATAAATGAACAAACAAATAAATAAATAAATAGCTTATCTCCCCAGCAGCTAACAGTTTATTCAGCTTCACGGAAGAGCAGACGGACAGAAACTCTATTTACCATAAGACAGCTCTCACCCCAACCCACACAAACGTATTTTAAAGGAAGTACATTCATACCCTCGTGTTCTTGCTCAGAAAGGAACAACATAAATTTAGATGGAGGAAAGAAGATAGATGTAAGAAACCAAATTAATGGCCCAGGTTTAAAAAAGAAATGAGAGAGATGTTCCACTGACCACTGCCAGCCCAGGAGGGCTGCTGAGTCCAGTGTGATGAAAGGCCCACAGTAAGTGAAAGGGACAGCAGTGAATTTGTGGTGGTTCAAGCAGCCATGGGATTGTGGAAATCAGCACTAAGAAATGTGGATAATGGCACAAGCAGCTGCCCAAGGGAGGCTCAGGGAAAAAGGATTAATGACTGTCGAGACCTGCTCCCCTTCCACTCCTTCCCTGAAATGCCAAACTGCTGAGCCAGTTATCAATCAAGAATGTGAAATACATTGGCGGATTGATTGGGTTTGATACAGCGGCAGCCAGCTATACTTTTGAACACTCCTTGAAAACAATTTTTACTGTGCAATGCTGGAGAAAGCCAACAAATAATAAACCTGTCAGAGTACTCACTGAGTGCTCGTAAATACTAAAGCTGCTGCAGTGCCTTGCAGCTGCAAATGGGAACCATTCCAGAGCCTGAAAAATCGTCAATACTTAATCGTTGCATCTGATATCAATTCTCATTTAAACTTCTACTCTCTCTTCCCCCGTGTCTTATCTTCCCTCAGCAGAAAATACACAAGTCTTAATAAAGACCATGCTGGTATCTGCCTTTCCTTTTAGTGAGAAAGGCATAGTCTTCTTTTCAGCCACTCTCTGTTTCTCCAGTAATTTATTCTGTTCTTCTGAGCCCATTTCAGGCTCAAATGTTTTTAAATGAGAGAATGAGGCTATATCATAACCAAGGATAACTATGCAGCCTTTACTGAGGCAAAACGAAGTCAGCAGCACTTTGCCTGACCAAAGGCAGATTAGAAGCTCAGTCACAGTATTTTATCTTGCCTTTGCCACAGAGAAAACAGAAAAAAGTTTTCACTCTGTATCGGTGATTGTCCTCCCATTCCTAAAACGGAGAAAGGACAACAATAAATAGACCTTGATATCTTTAGAGACATAAGCATGTAAAGCAGATGTGCGATTTTGCAGTATTTTTGGCCTTACACCTTGTACACCAGGCCTGATCATTCAGTTTTAAAAACAAAGAAATCCTCATCAAACACTGAAACTATAGCAAATAAACAGCTTTTTGACATAGCTTTGGAAGTATCTTGAATGGTTTGTGGACAGAGCTGTACCCTTTTGTTTTCATGAAATCTCTCTCAAGACTTATTCTTTTTCTTATCACCAGTGGGTACATCACAGTCTCTCTCTAACACAGACCAAAAGGGCACACCCTGGACTTGAATAAGGTTCATGTAATTGCAAACACCATTTTTGCATTTTTATAGTACTCCCATTTACAAATTACTCTTCACAATCTTTAAAAATGATTCCAGACAAAAAATGCCAGCTTTTGTGAAAATATGGGGAATTTATTGCTCAATAACATAAGACAAGACACAGTGTCTCATAGGAAAGATCCCAACAACCCAGTCTTCTGTCTCCATCAGTGTCAACAGTAGAGATATGCAGGGGAGGAACATGAAGTAAATGCAGCATGATCTTCCTCCTCTCACATCCTTCTGTCAATCAGCAATAAGCTTCTTAAAACATCTGGTCTTGTATGCTTTCTTGTAACTTCTGTGTCTACGTTCAAGGCAGTAAGCAATTTCCCCAACCCATGTTGTGGTTTTATGATGTAATTTCCACACAAACAGGAAATATCACACACACAAAACACACACACAAAAAAAACCCTAAACAACAAAAAAGAAATTCAGGATGCCAGCCAGCTATGCACTGTGCAAACATGGTTCGTAATTCTTAGACAATATTTTCTTAAGTTTGTTTCCCCTTTAATGTTGTTGTTAATCTCATTTGGATATAGGTATGGTGTTCTCTCATGCTGTTATCATTCCTCCCCTTTTCTTTTTTTTACAAATTTCATCACACTGAAATACCTTGAGCCCTTTGGTATATGTGACACAAGGCTAGCAGAAAGTTAGTTCCATATATATCAGGGATTTGGTTGGAAACATCAGATATCTCTGTTCCAAAGGCATCCCAAGGTCCCATAGTACCACAGTCTGAATACACAAAAATGGCAGCAGTAGGGGGAAAAAAATTGCTGTTTAAGTGCATCAGAGCTGAACATCTTAACTTGGGACAGTGCTATAAGCCTCTCCTTGATCTTCATCTAACTGCCAAACTTCTTGACTGGCAAAGTCTCTCTAGTGATCCCCAAGGTTCTCGTATTCCATCTGTCTGCTGTTTACAGCTGCCTAAAGACCACCCTCCTTCCTCTTGTCTTGGTTTCCATGACTCCTTAAAGATATGTTCAAAGCACAGCTGGTATGTTCAGAAAAACTGGCAAGAATAGGCAAAGATAACATTGTTGGGCATCATTTTTCAAAATCTGATTAATATTTCTACTGAAAAATTAAAGGTCAGATAGATCTCAGAACTACCCAGGGTATACCAATGTATTCAAAACTGAAAATCTAAACAGAAGCAGCAATAATTTTAAAGTATAATTTTAGCAGTTAAGAAATAATAATTATCTGGGATACTCCTTTGCTACATGCATTAAATCTGGAATTTGTAGAAATGGTTTTGCTGTTGTTTCACCTTTAGATTTGAGGAAATGAAGATAGGAGAGAATTAACTGTTCTGTGCAATTTCTTTACATAAAGAGACAAAACTTCATTTAAAGATTATGACATCAAATTGAGACAGTTTTTGAAAATAAATGACTGTAAACCAGATTACATCATCATAAACAGAAAGTGTAGGCGGAGAGTGGTGATTAATAGTCTGTATGACATGCATTAATAATGTCAGTATGACATGCATGAAGACATAAATTAATGTCCTGGTACTACAGAATCATAGAATATCCCAAGTTGAAAGGGACCCATCATGATCATTGAGTCCAACTCCAGACCCTGCACAGAACACCCCAAGAGTTATACCATGTGCCTGAGAGCATTGCCCAAATGCTTCTTGAACTCTGCCAGGCTTGGGGTTGTGACCACTTCCCTAGGGAACCTGTTCCAGTGCCCAACCACTCTCTGGGTGAAGAATTTTTCCCCCAATATACAACTTAAACCTCACCCAATAGAGTTTCATGCCATTCTGGTGGGTCCCATCACTGGTCACCATAGAGAAGATATCAGTATCTGCTGCTCCTCTTCCCCTCACGAGGAAGTTGTATCTGCAATGAGGTCTCCCCTCAGTCTCCTGTTTTCCAGGCTGAACAGACCAAGTGAGCTCACCCACTGCTCATACAGCTTCCCCTCAAGACCCTTCACCATCCTCATAGTTCTCCTTTGAATGCTCCCTAGTAGCTTTACATCCTTCTTTTGGCACCCAAAACTCCACACACAGAACTTACTTGTTTTCATAAGGAAATCATAATGTTATTATCTTCCCCAATTTTATCTGCAAAGTTAACAGGTAAGATTCTATTACTCCAGACTTACTGGAAGATGTTAGCTGAATGTGCTTCCTTATACCTTGTGCCTACGTTGTAAGTTTTTCTTGTTAACAGACCTAATGAGCATTCCATGTAAGCATGGTCTCCTACTTTTGTCTCCAGGAGACATGATTTAAGCAATGAAAATACTATTGTCTTATTATCCTTCAGAAGCAATGTGAATAATTCACAAAATTACTCTATATACTAGTTTGTAACTAGGCCTGACATTATGAACCAGTGCATTGTAGTTACTGGGACAGGACACCTATAGAGGTGTTTGATGTTTCAAGCCTGCAGTGTTGAAGAGGGATTTGGAGAACACCCTTAATATTATGCTTTAGTTTTTTCTCAGTCCAGAAGTGGTCAGGCAGTTGGACTAAATGACTGCTGTAGGTCTCTTCCAACAAGAACTATTCTGTACTATGCTGTTGTACTCAAAACTTTACAAATTGCTTGCTGGCTATAAAGCTAGATGAAGTTCTCTGCTGTCTTTTTGTTTCACCTTGTGTGGAAATTCCAGTGTTGAAAGAGGGTAAACAGCAAAGGATTATAAATCTAGATGACCTTCTCTTGAAATGGAGGCACTTCTGGTCTTTAGAAACACTGAATAAACTAAAGAGCAAACTGAGCCATACTTACATTGAGAAGCTTAAGAGGGAAACTACAAGGACTTGTAGCTGACCAGGATTTATTCCATACAGAATTACTGAAATATTTCCAATAAAATAGTATGTGTTTGAAACCTTGGACTCTGCTCGTCCAAATATCAGAACACAAATAATAAATCTCTGAAACCTGTTATTATTTCAAAGATGCAACTTGTAGAGGGCATCTGGAAAGAGTTTTATGCATTTGAATATTTAGACTTGTCAACATTGCAACATCTGTTGCAATTAATTAAGTGCTAATTTGCTAAGACTATCTTCCCTTTTGATAAGACCATATCCCATTGTTGTTTAACTCCATTTGTCTTCTGCCATTTCTGCCATGTGAAATTTAAACTTCTAAATTTAATTGTTTTAGCTTTTCCATCAAGCCAAGAAAATCTGCAGAGCTTGAATCTAATTCCTAAAAAAAAAAAAAAATCCCATCTCCCATCTTCTCTGCTAAATATCAAGTACCTAAGAAGTGAAGGAAGACAACCATAGTCAATCTTTCAACTCCTTCTCCATTCAACACTTTTAAGACATACTTCAAAGCTTTCAAGAAAACCCTTAATCATAACAACAGGAGTAGATGCAAGAGAGAAACTGATCTCTGCTAACTTTATTTCTGGGAACTCTTTGTATAGATTCTTATTTGAATCAGCATGAAGACTTAGCTAGTGCACACTCTCCAAGCTTAACAATCAAACCATCAATAAATATTCACTAATTTACCACCAGGGGAGTACAGCTCAAACCAGTTACTGTACCTCAAAGTTTATCCAACAGAGACAAGTACTCACAGAAAACCACAAAACTGAAACTCTTAACAATGCATGCTATGAAAACATAATTACAGTTATATGACTAGCTGAAATTTGATAGTATGCATTTATAATAAATGATCAATTAATAATGTATTGCCATACAGCAAATTTAAAGTGTGTAACTCAACACTGGAGAACATTGCTCTGCCTCAACAGACTGTTGATTTTATGCCATTTCAGTTAATATTTTCAATATATCAGTCAGTTGCAACTTGATACTTATTCCACCTCACTTCACTGAATACAGTGGTAGTTACATAGGGATTTGGAGAAAAGGCCACCATATAAGGTTTCCATGCAAAAAGCAAAAAAGAGTTTTCTAATGAAATAATTTGTCATCATATCATATGAAAATATATTTGTAGGACCTTTTTTTATTTTCACCTTTGCCTGGAAAGATAGTTATAGCATATGGTGATAAACTGCTAAGTAGTTGTAATACATCACAACTACTGCTCAGTATTTGCAAGGCATTAAATGCAAACAGGTACCTCTTTGTAAACAGCAGCACAATTTATCTCATAGGAGGGAGTTTGCATGACCATAAACTTAGTGAATTCACTGAACAGAGGAAGAGAAAGAAGAAGAGGGTGCTGTGGAAAGGCCAGATACTTCTGTGAAGGTGACATTGTCCCATCTATAAATCTCAACATTTAGTGTTTTGCCTCCTTATCTTACTGAAGGTTTCCTTGCACTGTCTTCTGCTCCTTCTACATTATTTTGTCTTAGAGACCTGGGAACTCACAGAGGGTCTGGCATCATTGACATAACAGATCGCTGCCATACAACATTAGGATGTCCTGAAGCCTCACACAACCCAACCACCCAAAGGAACCCTCAAAAGTCAGCTGTATTATTCCAGTCTATGGCAAATAGAAAATAATTTTTTTTAGCCTATATGAAAGAAATATCTGACCAGTAGACTAACTCCAGACATGTAGCAAAGAGCAAATACAAGGCACTTCCTGTTCCCACACATAACGTCACAACCATAAGATAAATTGTTCCACCATTTAAAAAAATCACATAGAAACACGATTCTTTACACTTTACTCTTCAATAAAACATACCTTGATAAGATACATTTTTTGAAAAATAAAATATTGTAGAATTACCACAATGAAACTTTATTTCACATAGAAAAATACATTGTTACTTTGGAATTACTTATAAGCCCCCAATATTTTAATATTGTTTAACAACACAAAGAAAGAATACTTTGAATGTGGTATTTTCAGAAATAAATATCTAGAAAATGCCATAAGAATAGAAATTGTTAAGGTTTTCACCATATTCAAAGCACTCATAACTCAGAATGCAACACTGATCAAAAAATCTTTCTATTCTTTATTTTCAAATTTTAATTCCTCTATATTGCCATAAGTTCAATGCATCAAAAAAGACTAAAGTAAAGTAAGTTCTTTTCATGTCATGTAGGAAAGGCTAAAACTGTTTTAGCCAAGAGAAATGTTCATTGCTTTGCCATTTTCATAATGTCTTTCATTTGCTTCACATAACTATGAACTATAATACTGCAGAGGATCCATTACAGAAAAAGCAATAGCCAATTGAACAGATGGGAAGAAGAAATGGAACCACAAAGGGAGAGAGTCTAAGCTGTTTGTTCTGTTGTAGTTATGAGCCAATAAACTAGACCTTTATCAGAAATAAGAACCTAAGATTACCATTAACCTGTAAGACAGGAAAACGGCACTACAGACTCACTTCATGTGTTCCCTCTGCCACTGTTTATTTCTCCCATTTTTCTTCATCTTTGTCATGTGCTTAGACCATTGGCCTCCAGAAATCTTTTTAACCTGCACACTGGAGCCTTTTTAAGCACCCCTCCACTTAAACAGCACCTGAGTTGCTTACACAGAGGAAGCCAGATGGAGCAGCCACACTTGTCTTTTTTCACAAATACAGAGCAGCCAGAGGTCTACACTTGGACAAAAAAAGCATTTCAAGCCAGTGTTATTCCACGACTACAAAAGTACAGAATTTTGTTGAGGCCCCACATGGAATACAAGCGATCACTTGATTTCCTGCTACGAAAAAACAAACTCTCCTGCACCAGAGGGAAGGAAGCAAGAGAAGGGGCATACAACCTGGGGCATACCCTCAGGGTTTTTACAAGAACAGTCTCACATTTTCAGGTTGCTACTTATAGCCACAAGCAATTCCTGAGCATGGGTAAAAGTGCAGTTTCAAACTGCTGTTCTTTGTTTTATCGCTATCTAAGCATTATATATTACAGAATTGCAGTTTCCCATACACTTCTGTAACAGCAAACCCTCTACAAAATGACAGACCATTCTTACACTGTTCTTGGGAAAAATCAGATTTTAAATGGGAAAATAAGAAAATGTATGTCCTTAAAGTTGTTCGTTAATTATCATCTTCTTGTCATATTAAAATAAGGTATCTCTTTACCGAACTTGGCATTCAAACACTAAATTGGCTGACATAGTGATTTGTAGGCACACATGAATACTGCACTCACAGAAAGTAGAAAGAAGTTCACACAGTTTAATGAGAATTGATGATGGTTCTGCAAATTCCCATCCCTTTTACAATGATTGCCAGGAGGGAAGGGCAAATGTGTGTCATGCTACGTTGTTACAATCTGGGTTTAAGCATTACTTCTGTTCATTTAAAGAGCTGCTCTCGTCTGATCCTCCTAGTGTTCTGTAATTAGACAAGCTACCCATTTTTCTTCCATACTATTTGCAATTTCACTGATTTATAGAAGAGGAGTAGAGCTGTTTATGACATACGAAATATAGAGCAGGTCATAAACATGGATTACATAGTAATGTTCCATATAGAACATTTGGATTACTAAAATCTTATTTAATAACGTATAGGAAATGAAAGTATTGCTTGTAAATAAGAGTGAGGCACAACCACAATTTCAGCCTTAGATTACAATTTCACTTTTTGAGCTATGATTTTTATTTGTCCTGCAGTGATGTAAGGACCTGCTTGCACTCACTCAAGTCATCTCCTCTGAGACTACAGAGCACCTTCATCAAAAACCATATTGCTAGCATGAAGGCAATGAGGACAACCTGATCTCCAAAACATTTGGAGACATGCAGGGCACCCTAAAGAGAATAAGAAGCAAGCAAATAAGTACTGCCTGGTGAAGGAAAGAATGGCAGAATATGACTTTTCTACCATCTCTATTTAAATGAGAAATATATGCCTGGCAGAAAAATCCAAAATTCAGAATACTAAAGTAGATTAACTGCCAGCTTAACAATATTATTTTTCTACTCATGGGCACCATTTCCCATTGAAAAAAGTAAGATGAAGATCCTTCAGGAGCAGTAACACATTTGGAATGCCAGGAATTAGCAACAGATCTTGCTGAAATCAGACTGGGTAGTGAAGAGATGCTATGTATAATTTTTGTAGTTTTATAAAGAGCTTTTTTGTAAATAAGGACTAACTCCCCAATGAACGGTGTGTAAGCATTTTAACATAGAAGTGAGATATTCATAGATATGTAGAGGTGATGGTATGGAATACCACTGTTTCCACTATGTGGATGTTAAATGCAAACATTACACTTAGCTTTATTTGTTTGCTTAAGCATGTATTTATTTTTTATGCAATGCACCCCTGCAAGCCACTTTTTCTTCCTCATATATTTCTTCTCCCACCCAAAACATTAGATTTTTTTTCAATCTCTTTCTAGTTTTCTGGGGTTGAAGACCTCTTTTTAAGGCCAGGGAAAAACAAAAGACAGTTTTCCATATTTTTATGGGATTAAAACATAGTTTACATTATGGGCCAAATACCAGTTCTTTGAAAATGAACTGCAGAAAAGTTCAGAACTATAGTTTGGCCCATCTGGAACTCCAAATTCCAACTGTTCATCCAAATTCATGAAAACAGCAAGGTTTAAAAATTGAGCTGGAAATTTCACAAGCCTTTTGAGAATTATTTCATATTCTTCCTCCTATTTGATCTGAGATAGAAATTCTCTAGACATTTTTCAGCTTCTATGAACACAGTTTTTATTAGGGACAGATTACAAGCTCCATAAAACTGAAAAATAATGGGATATGATGAATGGGCAATTAATTGATTACTTTAAAATATTTTTTTAAAAATATAAGGTTCAAGTTGCAATTTCTTTTGTACAAATAAATTCACATAAATCACTAGCATTTTATTTCTGTTGATACTATTACATAATATGCTTAAGGTTTTTTTTTTTTTAAATTTACAGTTACCAATTTACTCTGAAGCATTCAATTAGCATGAACTAATAATGGAGTAGCAAAAGGTGCCTAGCCTGTTGTCAGTAGAAAATGGTGCTGCTCTTTGAATGAGTGAGCAATGCCAGGAAATTGCATATGCTCTATGATCCAGCGTGGACAAGCATGTAGTTTCAGCAGTGTCCCAAGAGTTCTTGAGTTTTAATGTGATATGCATTAAGGGAATAGGCTGGAACTCTCATCATCTGCTGCAGTGTCTGCTCCTCCAATACATCAGAGACAAGGTTATGTCAAATGGGTAGACAGATTTGACAGAGATGGACAGGTTAAGTCAAAGCTAAAGAAAATGAAGTGTAGGTTTTGTAGAAAAAAAAAATCTTAAGTCCACAACGCATGCCTGATATACAGGTCATACATCCCAGCTGGTTCTTCTCGGTATTTCTATTTCTGGCAAAGTTTAAATGCAAGACGCATCCAAAATATCTCAGCCTTCATTTCAGCTGGCACAGCTCCAGTTGTTCATAACTGTCAACTTCAATCCACAAAAACTGGTTTACAGTGATCAGTATTTACAACCATTTCTAAACTCACCTATTACTTCTTCAAGTACCACAGAGCAATAGTGGTACTTTATCTCCCCTATACTCTAACAGATTTTTTGCAACCTTATTTCTAATTAAGCAAGATACCTCTTTACTGTTTTATTGTTCAAGAAGGTTTTTCAAGAAAATAAAGATGTTTCAAGAAGTTTTTAAAAATATGAAATGCTGTACCATTCTTTGGTGAGTCAAGTATGCCAGCTAGCTTATATCCATTCTACACAAAAGGATAACAAGGTTAAAATTAAGTACAAATGGCTGCAGATCCAGTTTGGTCTGAACAAACAGCGTAAGAGGAACAACACTAAACAGACATTACTACAAATCATCATCACCAAAGGAAAGTTTTTCTTTTCCTGGCAGTCACAAAAACAGCTCATAAGAGAACACTTCTTACTTGGACCACAGGTTAGTGGGAATTAGAAATCATTTGTTTCACTTCTGAAATTATCTCTTCTCTCCTACAAGTCTAAACTTACTAATTTCCCTTGATTGTTCAGGTTTTTTTCTCAAGTTTTCAAAGGGCTCTACTAGATAAGCTGCACTGCCTGGTGTTTTGAGAGTTTTAAAAATTACTCTGTCATCCTTGCCTGCAGAGTTCCTTGTATGCCTACACTCAGATGATCCATTCATGGGTTTTTTTCCCCTCCTGCAGAGGAAACCCAGTAACTAATTTTCCTTCAAATTCCTCTGTGAAGAAGTGCCTAAGAGGTCTCAAACTTTCCTCAAACCCTGCTCACTACACCAACAGTTCCTCCATTTATATTTTTCCTATTTTATTCTTAGCTAATCGCTTCATGATCAGACACATGCCTATAGAATGTAAGCATTCACTTGGCTTCTTTATAAAGGTAATAACCTGCAATGCCAAGGCTGGACTGAAATGTCTCTAAGTACCCTGCACAACTAGATGTGCTCATATTTCACCAGAGCTCTTTAATAATTATCAAAGTAATGGAACCCTTTCTCTACATCAGGTTTTTACTGCTTCCTACCAGAGGCTAACTAAAATTGCAAGTCAAGCCTTACGCATATTATTTTGGGATTTCTGAAATCCATACAAATGAAGGAATACAGAAGAGCAATAACAATGACATGGTTTATGAGAAAAACCAAAAACACTTATTTCAAAAACCACAAAAAGCTCTTGATTGATGTGAGGCAAGCACACGTCAACTTGGTCAGTTCCTGATTTAGCCTAACCAGACTCTGTCTTTAGTTTTGGTTAAACAAAAATGATTTCTGCTCATACTAGCAGATGCTTTTGTTACTCAGCCCAGCAGGAAGTCTACAAATTCAGAGCTTAGAAAGAAGTCTGATTTACTGGAAACCTATAGCCCCCAATATCCATGTTTTGTAGCATGTTAATCATTGCAGCATTTGAGGTTGCAACACATCCCAATTAAAGTGAACACAAAAAAGAAGCCTGTATACATCTCACATCATTCCCTGAATTGTGCTTTGACAATGCCAAAGGGAGGAAAAATATTTTCTTTTTCACTGTAAAGGCAATAATTTTAATACTTATTGATCTCACTGGAAGTAGACTGAATAAGAAACAATTTATAAAAAGGCCCTTAATCCTGAATTTGCTAATATGATTTTAGGCTTTATTTTATTGTTAACCTTGCCTGTTGAATGTGCTCTTCAAGTGTGAAGAACCTGAAGGATAATTTTAAAGCACTTAAAACTTTACTTTCAAGGACAAAAAGGATCTTGATGGTCTTCCACAAGGGTAACAAAACATGGTTCTAGCAGTCTGTATCTGCCATAGTAAAGTTTTTAGATATCTAATTGTTTTGTAAACACCAAAATTTTTACTTAGTATAATATATAAAAGATTATTTTCAAAAGCCTTTTAAGATTATCAAGAAATTGTGAGAAAAATCACTGATGATGTTCCTGCAATACTTCTTCCATAATCCAGCAGATACTTGTTATTTAATTGCAGTATGACATTTGCAAAAGGAAGAATTAAAGCAGAAACAAATTTAAAACTAAGAGTTGCATATGTACTTTTTCTCTCCTCTAACCTAAACAATAATCTACCCTGACATTTTCTTGTTCTAAGACAGGAACAAAACCATCAATCTTGGGTTTTTAAAAAAATCTGAGAACAACTTTGTACTGTGTAGTGGAAGAGTTTTGTTCATGATTCAGAGTGACAGAGACCAGATAACATCCATGCTTAATTAAATGTCCTTTTGCTAAACCACTGAATTTGCTTTCTGCTCTGCTTCACAGAAGTATAATTCAAGAGAAAGGCTACATGAATATGAAATTTGTGCTGGCAGTAAGTAGTATATAATAATTCTGAATATATTGAAAAAAGGGATGTTACCACAATGGTAACCCTATCTCCTCTATTCACTTCATCTGTTGGTGTATGTGTCAGGAAAGATGAGCCCTGGAACAACCATGACCTTACAAGCACATAGAAAGAAGAAAGATGGAGTCAAGTAGGTAAATACACATGCAGTATTGACAGGAGGCTGCTGGTTTCTTAAATGGCAAAATAGAGTGAATGTGAACACATCTCACAAATCATACTGATTTCTGCTCCTAAACAACAGATATTCAGTCATGCAAACTTTGCAAAAGTAAGTAGTTTTAAATTGTTAATACTGTTGTCTACAGAGTCTTCAGTTAAGTTTTCATTCAGGACTACACAAATTAATACAATTTTCCTTCCCATCCCTTCAGCATCTTCTCAGTACTGCAGACTTCACACAAGGCAGTGAAAGGCTTAAACAATATCCAATCTGAAACCCCTTGTGGCAATTCTTTTAGACGCACTTCCAAATTCACTTGCCATAAATTCTCATAGCTCTGCATATTGGAGGTTGCATTTTTAATGCATTACCAGCTGGGAAAAAGCATGCTGTAACTGTCTTCAAACAGGGTTTCCATTTCTAAAGGAGACCCATGCTGGCAAAGATGGTGTTCTGAACAGCATAACCATAGTTAAGCTTAATGGGATTTACACATATTTAGTATCTGAAATTATTTTAGAGTGGGAAAAAAAATCAAAACAGATGGACTTATTCTTTAAAATAAGCTATAGCCCGGCAACCTTAGATGGGACTATTATGTTTTAGTCATCAGTGTCTACTTAAATATGCTCAAATTATACATAGGCCCGGCTTTCAAGAAAACTCAAACATTTAATATGTTATTGTTCTGTTTTAAACAGAAAGAAAGCCAAATCTGTTTTAGCAAGTCAGACATTCCACGTGTAAGTTTAAAAATCTCTCTGCAAATATGAAAATTGTGTCTCTCTACAGTAGGATACAGAGAACAACATAATACTACATATTGTTTCAGTCTTTTAAAATCACCACAGTATCATAAATGCTGCCAAGAGATAACTGGCAGTAGCTGGAGACAATTTTCAGAGAGAAAGCTGAGACAAGCTGTTTTGCAGTGGTATGTGAGGGAAGCTTGGCTAACCCTGTATTCACAGAAATGTGTTTTCTCAAAAAATATGCCTCCCTTACAAAAGGCATGTTCTGCATTCTACTGGATTTGCTTGGCAAGACTTTGATAGAGAGGGTGCTACAGGCCTGACTTTTCCGAGAAGCTCCCAGAAGCTTCCCTGATGGAGCCAATGCCAGATGGCTCCAACACAGACCCACTGCTGGCCAAGGCTGAGCCCATCAGCAGCAGTGGCAGCACCTCTGGGATAATGCAGTTAACAAGAGGGGAAGAAAACAAAACTTGAGCAGCAGGCAGAGAGAGGAGTTAAAACACTGAGCAAAACAGCTCTGCAGACAGCAAAGTCAATGCAGAAGGAGGGGGAAGATGTGCTCCAGGCACCAGAGCAGAGATTTCCCTGCAGCCCATGGTGCAGATACATGGTGAGGCAGCTGTGCCCCTGCAGCCCAAGGAAGGCCACAGGAATGCAGAGAACCACGAGCAGGACCCCACACTGGATCAGGTGGATGCCCAAAGAAGCTGTGATCCCATGGGAAGCCAGAGCTGCACTAGGGTCCTGGCAGGACCTGTGGAGAGAGGATCCCACACTGGAGCAGATTTGCTGGCAGGACTTGGGACCCCATGGAAGGGACCCAGACTGGAACAGTTCATATAAACTGCACCCTCTATGAAGGACTCCAGTTGGATAAGTTCATGAAGGACTGTCTCCCATGGGACAGACCACTTGCTGGAGCAAGGGAAGAGTGTGAAGAATCCTTCCCCTCAGGAGGAAAGAAAAGACAATGAACTGACCACTTCTCTGTCCACTGGTACCACTGGAGGGGTGAACAAGTAGGCAATTTGTGAGTAAAAATAAACCTAGGAAGCAAGAAGGGGTGGGGGAAGAGGTTTTCAAGATGTGGGTTTATATCTCATTATCCTGATCTGATTGACTAGGAATCAATTAAACTCATTTCCCTGAGTTAAGTCTATTTTGTCCATGATAGTAATTGGTGGGTGATCACTCTTTGTCCAACCAAAGACTTTCATTATATTTTCTCTCCCCTGTCCAGATGAAGAGAGCAATGGCAAAGCAGCTTTGTGATCAGATGGCATTGAGGTAGGGCCAACTCACCACAGACATTCAGAGACTCTTGAGTTCTGAAGATAATAAACATTTTAGATGAACACGTATTCAGACTATTAAAACATCTAATGCGACAGAGTCCTTCAACAGAAGTTCTAAAGGACAGCATTTAAATAATGTTTCTGTGGTTAATTTCTTGTACTTGACTCATTCAGCTCGTAGAAAGAAGATAGGGAGATGAGATATGAATCCTCACCTAATTTTGATGGATTTATATATCCTCTCATGGGTTGTAAAGTGTTATTTTGATGCTGGTACTTATCAGGCATCATGGTAGACATCAATAGCTAGAAGGGATTTTCTCCAGTACTTTATTTAATTAGGGTATTTTACAGAAATTACATAAAATCTTAGCACCTTTTAAATTACTAAACTGAATGAAAGCAAACATCACTGAAGTGAAAGAAAGAACACCTTTTAACTTTATCAGAAATATTTGATTTCCTATATCATGTATCCCATTCTGTTTCACTTACTCATTAATGACATTTCCATATTTTCTTATTAATATCACATTGCTAATGATTTTACAAAAGCATTAATAACTGCTTAAGTTAATCTAGCATGAGCAAGCCTCATGAGCCTACACCTGTTAGAACCATGCTGAAACTCATGGGTCTTAAATCATAGAACATCTTTATGAGAGTGCAAAAAAGAAAATCCACTGAAAGTGAATGCAACTGCTTACTGTCTACAATTTGTTACAGAATTATCTGCAGATGAAAAAGAAGCAGGGTCCCTGCTTTGAGCCACTATTCTGTTTCTTTGTCCCACAAGGCATTCAGGGGTGTTAAAATATGTTCACTGCAGGTATGCAGTTAAAGAGCACAAGCTAAAATGCACTACATCCTTCTCCCAGTGCTCTCAGAGAGAAATAAAGTGGCCTTGATTCTCTATTGCTCAATCCTTCTTAGTTTAAGCCTTGGTAATTTCAAACTACTTTACCCCTCAAAGAAAGAATCCACATTGGGGTTTAATGTACTTGGGTTCTGACATAACCATGACTTTGAAATCTGGCTGAAATACCTTACATAAGAGGTAATTAATTATGCCATTACTCACTTATTCAGACCATTAAAACATCTAAGGCAACAGGGTCCTTTAATAGAAATTATAAAGGACAACAGCTTTTTGCAATGTGTCACAATGTTCAACAGAATTGACGTTTGACCTATACAAAAGACTGACTTTTTCTGCCAAAAATTTTTGGCAGCCTGTCCAGACTTACTCCTGCAGCAAGAACAGTGCTTTTTCACATCTATTCATTAAATCCTACTGTGATATTGCTGTATGTGAGGAAGCAAGAACAGACATTTAAACCATTTTACTCACCATAACCAACTGTTGAAGTAATCTGATTTTTTTTTCTCATTATTACAGTTATTTTGAGTGAAGCTCATTGGTGAAGACTGAGTGCAGCAGCTGACAAAACAGCTAAGTCAGCTAACTACTTATTAGCACTTCAGCAGGTCTCAAAAACACCAGAAAAAGTCAGAAAAACTAGCAAGATCTAAAAGATGATTTGTGCCATTTTGTTACAAAACCAGACACTCTAAGGACCGTTGGCTCTTTGAGGAAAAAATCCATAGTCTTAAAGCTCAACACAGAAACAGCAAAGTATTGGAAAGCAGCCACTCAAATGCAATAAAAAACATCCTGGTATTTACTTCTTTAATAAAATACACTTTTTTCTTTTGGAGGGTTAACTTACTAGACTTGCAGACTACTGGCATTTGTGAAAAGGGTTAATTAGCCTTTACTACATAGACACAGGGAAATCCTGCTCAGCCAATACAAGACTGTCCTTGAAGCTGTTCAAATGAAACACCTTTGGTCAAGAAATACATCTCTATTTTTGTCTAAAAAAGGAAGTTAATTACTAAATTATATGGTGATGTGGACCATGATATATGGTAATATGTACAGGCGAATGCACAACTCAATTGCTGCTTGACACCATCCAAGGAGGAAAAAAAAGTGATCACTCTTGAAATTAGTGTTTGGGGGCCATACAAAATGATGCAGCCTTTTAATACACTTCCTATTGGGCAACTAGCAGCAAAACCACAGTTTTCATTGCTATAAAAGCTTTTTGAAATTCACTAATGACAAAAATGTAGGGCTACATTGGCACCATTTAGATCAGTCTCTTTTAGATCAGGTAACTCCCATTCAGTATTTTTTACTTATTTTATGTGCATTATGGACAAGAAGACACTATATCATATAAAATCATCAAAAATCTTTTAAAATAACTTGTTCTAAAGTATTATCCTATTGTACATAAAACTGAGGCAAGGAAGGTTGAAATAGTTACTAGATGCATCTCCGCTTAGTTGTTGATTCAGAAATAGAATATCTTTATTCAATGAAAGCACAGTTCCTTCCTGATTTAATGCCTTTGTTTCAAAATTGTGCCATCAGGTTTACTCTCTCATCTTTTCTCTTTCAAGCACAAAGCTAAGTGAAAGTAAAAAAAAAAAAATTGGACCAAATTAGAAATGTAAACTATAGTCAGACAAGATTCTATTCGTAGCTTGTACAGAAACAGGCACAAAATCACAGCATGCTTATCACCACAGACTTCATTGACCAGAGATCACCTGCAAGTGTTTCCCAACATCCACAATCACAAGGTTCATCCATACTGCTGTCCTATCCTGGCCTGATACATGGCCTATGCTTTTGTCAGCTGATAGCTATTTCTGCACATCTATGACTTCTGCTTATTGTGATATAGGTGTCTGATAAAAAGAATGCAATTGTGATCTTTCAGGTCCCTAATTCATGAACTTTAGAATAAGTTTACAAAGCAATACTATAAAACTAGAACATCAGATTTTCAAGACAGACACTCAGAAAACAGGAGATTCATTTTGATAAATTTTTGTAGTATCAGGATAGATTTTTTTTCCTTAAACAGTTAAAAGTTTACATGCAATTTAGGCCAGAAAAAGTGACACAAACCAGTTAGAAATAATTACAAGCATCATATTTATTAGCACACTTAACCCAACTAACAATGAAGCAAGGAGAAGGGAGACAACTATTCCAGTAGAAATACTAAATATCAAAATTGGTTATTTGTAAATAAAAAATATCATCCTACCCATCTGAGCCTATGCTGCACAGTTTATACAGCTGTACAACACACTGTGTAAGAGTTACAGCCAAGCGAGGGCTTCAGTACCCAGCCTCATCACCAGCTGAGATTCAAGGAAGAGCAGTGATGTGTCAACCAGTGACACTCTGGAACTGAAATTAGAAGGATCTGTCCACTGAGGAATGTTTACTTCATGACAAGAATGTCACCACAGGAGATGAGAGGGCACACCTAGGAGCCAACTGTGTGCTTTGCCAGACAGTAGCAGCACACTACAGGGTACAGTGGATGAAATCAGATGAAATATGCCTTTTGTAAAAATGAAATAGAAAATGTCAACTCCAACAACCCTGCAAAGTTGAAAATGAAACACTATCTGGGGTGGTGGCATTACTGATAAGTATAATCCTGGATGAGCCAGAGACTTATGAAAATTCAGAAATATTGAACAGCGAGAGGAAAGTACCAGCAAGCAAGTGTAAGTATTGATTACTCTGCCTTCATCACGGTGTGCAAACTCTCTACATTTTATTGAAATTGCCTTCCTGGAAGCGTTACTTGGAAACTACTAATATCAACTGCCCCCTGCCTATCTGATACACAATACTATATCAACAACATCAATAGGGTAGGAGTTGCTTATTAAAATCAGCAGGGAAGAACAAGGTTTTTGCTCTTTTCACCAGAGGTAAATCAGGTTCATTTAACGGGTGTAAATGAGCTTAGAAAGAGACCAGCTGCACATACATTGAGAGGCTTATCATAATATAAGTGAGGTGTTTATTCATAAAACTGTAATTGCTATCTCATTGCTTTGCTCCATTTTCTAAGTAGTTTCACACGTATACAGATACTGACATCAGAATAACTCAGTAGATGATCTGCTGTGACTTTCTCTATATACTAGGTCTTAAAATTTTACTCATAAATCTTATTTTAATGAAAAATGTTGTCTGCAATTCACACTTGAATAAATATAACTTCTGTTGGGCTAAAATTTATCTCTCAGGTCAACATCCAATTTCAAGTCAAGACATTAAAACTGACGATCTATCAGTTTTTACAGCATTTTGTTCCATTAGTTACACCTTTCCTTTAAAGTTATTTCGCTAATTTGAATTGTTTTGCTTTGGCTTTCTACAATGAGCTTTCATTTCTCTGCTGTTTGAAAGATCTTTCTCATATTAAACATTGTCTACCCCAAGAGATACCTATACAATGGCAGTCAGGTGTTTTTTGGGTTTTTTTTACACAAAAGGCAAAAAATCTTTAGTAGCATAAAGTAAGAAAATGCAATTCTTCAAATGCTGGTGTATACTGAAGCAAATCTTTCTCAGTCTTTACCCAAGTAGTTTTCAATTCCTGAATAACCCAAGTGAACTAGCAATAGCTAAAAGAGCAATGAAAAAAAAGCTCCACTTGGCTTTTATTTCAGCTAGCAGCCTACTTTTTTTTTCCCCAAACACCCCTATCAATTTTAACACTTCTACTTTTAACTTTTTAATCTACTCCACTAGTTTTGCTCAAGTTATCTAGCTCAGATTGGCTAACCCAAATTAAGAAAATACCTTTTTCTTTACTCTCAGAATCGCACATTAAAGAAGCCTGAGAGGAGAGCAGAGCAGGGCAGAGCACTTTGCTATTCTTGCTTCCAGCTACACTACTCTGAACTCCCTCTGATAGACAGATGTGATTGTGCCTCAGCATGACCTGGACACATCCCAGTCCAACAGTGCCTATAAGCAATGAAGTGCTGAACTGTAATCTGGAATAGTCCAAACACAGGCAAATGGCCCCTTCTCCCACTTGTACCAACAAGATAGGGGTGTCTGGCAGAAGGGCAGACAACTGGGACCATTAAAGCTTCAAATCATTGCAGCTAAACCTCCAGTCTAATTGCTGACTAGCCAGGGTGCCACACAGTCCTCACAAAAGCTCCAAAGCATGATGTGTATTTTTCATTTATTAAATTGTCCCATTCCCTCCAACTCACACTTTTTTCACCAGGGAGAAATTAATTAAAAGACAGTTGAAATATATGCATCCGCAGAAACCATATATTCAAAGAGAAGGCTCTCCTGTTTTAACTCAAGGTTTTAGGTGAAGGAAAGGATCATTATTAATGATGACTTCAATTAAATTTATATAGTATCTCTGGGGAAACTTCAAGCCATATGCTGCAATCCTTTTCATGTTAATGGTATTACTTCTTCTATCAAGGCTAAAGAAGATGCTTATGCGTCATACTTCTCTGTTGGAGGACAGAATGTACCAAAAGTGTTGTGTGAGAGGGAACAAAAGGACAAAGAGATGACATTAGTAGCAATGATATATGATTTTCTGCTTTAGTTATTAAAAGGGATGCCATGCAACAAAGAGAAAAAGAGAAAGGGTTTGACAATTCATGGTCAATGTTTACGTATGTTACCAATCAGCAGAAAAGCATTGTAAGTGAAAGAGAAACTATGCTGAAAATTCAAAGAGAGTTAATTAAGCTCTTATCACCTTTAAAGTAATTGTATGGGCTGCACACAATGGAAAGGCTCACTCAACAGCTAATTGTATTAGTTTCAGCAGAGTTACTCCAGGGACAGAGCTGGCCCACATTGTCAGGTGACCCACAGCCATAGTTTGCAACAATGGACAGCATATCCAAATACTCTGCATGGAGAACAGTGAGAAATGTTATGCCATGGGATTCATATTATCCAAGCATATGCTACAACAATTAAAGGACTAAAACAGCTAAATGCATAGCCATTATTCTAGACCATAAACCCTATGCACCATATACCCAGATTCTTTTCAATAACAGGATGCCCTTCTTATTTACAATTTTCTTTATACTTTAAAACCAAAAAGCAGACCTGTTGTATTTTTCTAAATAAAATATCTTATAAGCTCTCTCAGGACATGAAGGAAGATTTATTCAATTTGCTTCTAAACAGCTTGTTTCTTTTCCCATGACAGAAAGTTTCTCTTTCAAGTATTTCCACACACTGTTTTGCTCTGGCCTTCATTCTTGGCCAGTTGCATCTCTTACAAATCCTCTGGGCTGCCTTCACTGACAAGTACCATTAAGTGATAGTACTATTAACCCACAGTCAAGGGCACTTAACAAGACTTTTTTCTAAATCAGACACCTTTGATCTTAAACAACACTTATCAGCTAACATGTCAAGAAGAACGTAATGCATATTTTAAACGTGTTCCACAGTGGATAGTCTCCCCCAGCAAATGCAGCCAAGAAAGCAAGCTTTGCCTGAGTAGCATGGTGTATGCAATCAAAAGGGAAGAAGAACACAGAAAATAAGGAAATCAACAGGACAATAATATGCTGCCAATATCAAACCATCAAATTAAGCAGTTTTCAAATAGAGAAATTTAAAAAGAGTCAAAAATATATCCATTTAAGTCTCATCAAAATGAACTCTTTCAGGAGACTCGAATACCAAATTCTCTTGACAGGAAGTGGAAATAATGTAGGTTCCTTTTATGGCTTTATAATCAAATCTTGTCACAGAATATGCCACAGACAAGACAACCACAACACACAAGGTATAACCATACAATTTCAGAATGCTTCAACCTGTACAGAGCAACACCATACCACATCAGAAGACTTCAGGTACCTACCCATACAGAGTAATGCCACTCCACTTCAGAAGGCTGTCAGCATCTGCCCTTGTCCTTCAGCCCAGCCTTTTATACCCTCATGTTGATGCATTGCACCTGTGTGCCTCTGTTCCCTTTGGTGGTTGGTCAGTGCCCCTGGGCACTCCATGGCTCATTGCTGTCAATGCTGCTCACCTGCTGCTCACAGCTGCAGCCCATTGGGGATGAGGCTCGGCCCCAGCCCCACTCCTAAACACCACAAACTGTGACCCTACAAAATCTTTGTCATCAAACATAAGACATATTTCATAATCATTCTTAAGTGCAACCTGGCCTAAAATTTGTCACTCAGTGGACATAGTTAAGCTGTGTGTGTGAGATAGGAATTACACTGCTAGTATATTTCCAAAACTTATGTTGCCTACTATTCTACTTCTTGCACAATTCATCAAAGTCTATCTGCATCCATTACTTAGGAGGATGAAACTCCCTGAGTTTTAGAAAATGCCTTTTATCTCCAATGATAGTTCTGATACTTATATCTGAGTTCATTTCCTTTTCCCTCACTTGCAGGACTAGAAAAAATTTACAACGTACAACAACTATTTTAAAGACACGTTTGGTGTCCCCATTACTTGCCCAGTCTTGTCACTGTGAGGCACTGCTTCTGAAGACAAGATGCAAGTGGCAGTAGGGAAATACGAACTATGCCAAACTCCCCGAACTCCCAGACTAAGAAGCTGCTCCCCATCCCCTTTCTTATATGCTAATTGTCTTTCATTATCTCACAGCTGGGGATGAAGTTCAAATGCGCAGGACAAGTAGCTATTGTTCAGTACAGGAAGATATTACTTTACAAATAGCAGTGTAAAACTGCATGATGATTTTGCATTGAAAAAAGAGATGTTTAGACCAAAAAATTATTTATGCCAGATGACTTATGGTGCCTGAGCATACTTAACCTGGCCATCTCATTGCGTATATCTGTATACGCAATGACACGATCTTGGAAAAGAAGATGATTTTCTTCCTTTACCCTCTTTTTTTTTAATCTCATGCATTCTCTGTATGTATGGGACACAGAAGGGAACTGAATTGTTTTCCCTGGTATCATAAATGCTTTTTTTCTACCTTTGACATTCTTGACTTTATAACTTTCAAGTATAAGGATGCAAAAGAGCAAACAGTCCAACGCACAGCTTTACAACTATGTCATATAAAAAAGTAAGTTCTGTTTTGAAGTTCTGTCAAATCAAATGTGAGCTTGATCTGCCACTCTGATTGGAACACCTGTGTATTCCAGAAGTAGTGTGTATTTCTACCACTGAATAATGTAGTTGCTCCAGTGCCAAAACTGTCATTTATCTTACATTTTTCTTCAGTTTCCCTGTTGTTCAAAGCCTATATGTTATATATGTGTATATGGATAAAAAAATAATTTCTAATCTCCCTTCATTTAAGGTTAATGCAACTCTTCAGCATTACTTATGGTGTGTGCTCCATTTTGTCCCAGGAGCCTTCCTCATACCTGTCTCAGACTTGATTCATCTTTCTTGAACACACATAAGTTCCTTCTATTCTCCTTCCTGAAAGTAGTATTTATGAAAATGCATGAAGATATCCAAAGAATAGCTAAAGGATTAGGAAATTATACCAACACTACACTATCACTCCTTATAAGGAAGAGCACTTATTCCTTATAAGACTGAGCACTGCTTTCTAAACAGCTAAGGAACTTCTTTCAACTCCCAACAAGAGGCTGAATGAATTATTCATCACAGATCAAAATTAAAAATTCTTGACAATATTTGGAAAGGAGAAAAGTGGCAGTAAATATTTTCCAAAAGCTTTGTGTGATTTTGGTACCATGGATAGCTAAAAAATGGGAGTCAGTTGAGCATCAGAGCTCAAATTGCTATATTTTAATAAAAATTCTTGGGTTTTTTCATGTTGTGTTTGATCATTATAGTGTGCTCTTAAACCTTATGCAAAGAACACATTGATTACCTGCTTTTTAGTTACCTAACTTACATCAGCATGTGATACTAAATACTGAAATGGTGTATATATGGTACACGAGCACTGGTTTCAAATAGAATTGCTGTTATAAAGTCAGTCATCTCAAGAAAGAACAGATGGATGTTTTTAAATAGATTCTTCAATGATCATCAACAGGGAGAATGGATCCATTGCTGTACTAAATGAAAAATAACATGTTTACTGAAATCAAAAGTATTCTTGCTTTTTCACAGAACATTTTGGAATAAAGATTAGAATTAAGACTTTTGAGGTCCTAAAGGCAAACAAAAGTTGAAGAGAACTGCCTAATGTATGCCAATGACTAAACAATGCAACCAGTTCTCTGAAACATCCTTCAAATAAAAACACATACTATTTTCAAAGGAAGATGAAATCTAGTTTTCTACATTCTCCTTTAAGGTAGGTAGCAAAAAGTAAAGACATTATGAAGTGACAACTTTCACTACTGACTTGAGGCTACTAGTGATTATTCAGAATCAAGTCCCATTCCTGCAGAATAACTTCACGGTAGGTGTAATTGTGTAATTCCCATCCTTTCCATCTGCCATGGAGAATGCCTGATGGACTAACATTTATTTATTAGCCTAAACTTTTGTAACTGAACTGGACAAGGTCTCCCAGAAAACCTGCAATTACACAAGAATTTATTTTTTTCTGTACGTGGACTTTGGAGTACATTTGGAAAGGTAGAATTCATGAGGCAGTGACTAATGAGTCACACTGGAAAACAGTGACAAACGCGACCACAGGGATCTGTCCTGGGATGTGTCACATTCAGTGTCTTTATCAATGAGTCTTTAAAAGGATGGTGTTTTTCAGGGAGCCAGGCTTGTGCAATTCTCCGTGCCTTTTGTTTTGACTGAAAGAGTAATTTCTGACATGTTATGGAGACAATCTGTTTGGTTTGGGCAGAAACATCAGAACAATGACTGCACTGCAATTCATAGGTGAGGAATTACAACAATACCCTATACCAAGACAGCACATCCAGCATGACTGTAGCTATGCCAAGAAAATTCTGCTTTGTATCACAGCACAAGACCCATATATCTGTGAAATTAACTCTCCCCTGTTGTTGTAACATGTTGTAACTGGAACTAACAGTTCCAGTTAGCCTCAGAGATTACACAATTTCAGAGTCTTAGCTGACAGGATTGTGTCAATAGATTATTTACTGAGATGCACAGATGCTTATATAGAAAAAAAAAGATAAATGAGAGTGCAATGTGGGATAATCCACACAAGAAGATCATGAAGTACACAAAAAGTTTGAGAATAAGTTGCCTAATACAGACAGCCAAAAATACTCACTGAGGTTTCAGTCCTGCAAGGTGTTGGACTCTTTGGAGAGCTGTCTCAAATCTCCTTGAGTTTTGCGAGTCACATGGTCAGGCACCTTAAAGTATTAAACAAACATATCCAGAACTCTTATCTCAGAAGAAATTATACCATTATCATTACATTTATTTTGCTTCAATAAGCACTTGAAAAGGTGTTCTGGAGAGGGAAATCATGAATACTGACTGAGTTCTCAGGCTGTAAATGCTGTCCTAAAAGCATGAACACAAAGCTGATCATTTACTGGTTTTGATATAAATAATAATCAGATTAAGCACTGAAGTACATGAGGATAAAAACAACATAATGGCAGGCTATCAAAACCGTCACAGCCTTCCAAAGCTGCCTTCTGGGCTGGAATAAAGAAGTCAAAAGAATGAATAAATATAAGTGGGTTTAATCCTTGCTCAGTGCTTTAATCCAAACAGAAGCTCCGTACTTGTAAGGGAATTAGCCTTGGTGATGAAGATTTACAGTAGCCAGGAAGCTTTTTCATATATGAGAAGGGATCAGCTGAAACTAATTATTTCATGTGAGGATAATTATGCAGAAGTAAAAAATAGGGCAGATCAAAAAGGAAAAGCCAAAACTAAGGAATGCTATCTATATTTAAAGGTTACCGAGAAAACATCCTGGGCTTGTGATACCTTCAGGACTTGCATGCTTCACAGCTACTCAGGCAGGTATGTTTTAAAGTAATAGAGGAGAAAACCACACTAATTGTATCATCTTGATGAGAAAATATATGTAGACTTCTATTTGATTGGACTCTGTAAGAACATACCAACCATTCTACTAATGTCTATGCAATATCTTAAAAAGAGGAAAATATAATATTTGCAATTCCTAAATAATACACAAAACAGGTGAACTCAGTATAATGCCTCTTCAGTTTTACAAGTCTTTTCATCTCTTCATTTCTCCTTGTTTGTCCATAATCTTGAAGAGCTGTATTGAAGTGATGAACTGAAGGAGCTGTCTTCAACATCACTAGATGAACAGAAGATAGCAAGTATCTATTGAAAATGAATCACATAATCCTCATCAGAAAGCTTTGTGTGAAAAATTGACTGTCTTTGATAAGTCAACTCATATCCCATCAGAGATAGCATACAGCTATCAATTAATTAATAATTAAGCAGGAAGTCAAATACCTGCCAAGTCCAGAGAGAGGAGATTATTAATTAAATTAGATAATAATGAACTTAGCAGGAAAACAGACTGAAGGAAGAGAGAGAGAGGAACTGAAATTATTAAAATTGAGGTGAGAAATAGTGGTAAAATAAGATGTATAGGGCTAGAAGAATACAGCAAGGTAGGGTAATAATTAGGGTAGTAATTAGGGTATCACTCCAAATTTCATAATTTCACTAATACATTTGGTACAAAAAGGAATAAGAGAGAAATCTGCCAAGGAGATGTGGTGACATGTTAAGGAAACTTTGCCTATGCAAAAAGATACCAAAAAGGCAAAAAGGAAGAACTGAATTACACAGAATACTAGAGAAGGAAATACGGGATTAAATACAACAGGAAAACATGCAAGGCTATACAGTTCTGAATGAATAAGAGCTATTTATTCATTCAAAGCTGTTCAATCTTCTATTTGAAACTACACAAGAAGGAAAAAGACCTGAGTATAATATACACTCATTGGAGGACTGGAAACAGTGGCATTATTTGGATATGGCAACAGTCAATTGTGGAATGTGTAAGAGAGGTATCTGTAAGAGAGAACTGAGGAAAAAAATTAAGAGTTGCACTACTGTGTCAGGATCAATGACACTCTACCATCCATGGTAAAACCACTAATCAGACTCAGGGAAGAAAAGAGTCTTTTTACCTTTAAGCATTGAGCTGACGGGACAACTTCCAAAAGCAGGAACTAGGATTAAACAAAATGCCTTCAAATCAGATACAATTAGATTATGTTATTGTTGGAGCAGCAGAAAACTGGATTCAATTACTTGGAGATGCAAACCCTTCTTGTGTTCCTACCCACTCATTATATAGCAACATCATTATATATTAATAAATTTCAAGTATAAAAATCCATTAAAATAGCTGTGTCAACTTGTAGTAAAATATTCCAACACTTGCCACCATAGGGGCTTGTGTGTTTGGACACTGGATTGAGCTGCTGGGCTGAGGAAAGGGAGGAGACATTATCAGAATAGTGCTTTACATTTCTGTGTATATGCAGACATAAAAGGAATTGTATTGTACTGATTATCTGTCAAATGTACCTCCTGAGAAACCCATCTGCCAAGCTATTCTTTCATTCTTCTGCATGAGGACTCAAAACACTAAGTCACTATTTGCAAAGACATTAATTCATACAACAAAACAGAACAGCAGCTCTCTAATAAGCATTGAATATTCTGTTGATTTCAACACACGCACAATATTGAACCCTCGAGGTTAGCTAGTAGAAAAACAATGAATGTCTGATAGAATCAGGAAGCTGGGGATCTTTTTTCAGTCTTCCTGCCAAGAAATTTGGAGGCAAATACAATTGAAAACAACATTTCTCTCATCTCTGGGCTTGATATTAAGTATATCAGGTCTCTAGTGACAATGGATCCTTTTCAAGAGCCAGCCATTATTCGAAAAATGTTGTGTTTCCAAATTATTTTAGGGGAAATATTATTTATCAGATTTTTTATAAGTTGCTGTTTGATTACAAATGTGATTATCCCTGTAATTTTCTTAAAGTTTCCCAGCACCTGGAACTCCAGTTTGAATCTCCAGAAGAGTCTAGCTGGAGAACTAACAGCAGAACAACACAGGGCATGCTATGTTTAAGTGAACAAATTAACCCAACTTAATTGATCTGCATTCATAGATAAAGGTCAGTCTCCAACTCACCTGAAGCTTTAACTCCAGAGTGGAAACTCTGTCACTCATTAAATATTAGGCCAGTGACCTAGACCACAGTTCTGGCTCTCCAGGTTGACAAAGACTTAAGATTCATATTCTGAGACATACCATCCAAATAGAGAATGTTGTAATACAAAAAGTCTAAAAGTCTGAATATCTGTGTGGAGAGTTATTTTTAAACCATCAGGAAGTGATTGGTGGTCAAGAAATCCTAGTGTATTTGCAACATACATCTTAAAAGGATGCTAGCACAAACTCAGTGTAGGTCACCAGCATAAGGTACTAGTCTAGTAATAGAGAAGACATTCCTTCCTGTCATGTAGATCTCTTGGTTTAAGAAGAAAGGCTATAAATTAATTGTAGAAGAAAAAATGTAAATTATGTTTAAATACAAAATCTCAAAGTTTTATGAGTGAGAATTTTTTAATATTTTATTTTAGTTTTGTAAAACTTCTATCAGGAGATTAATTTAGGAAACAAATTAATTTATTAAAAATTGTCCTTATCTGAATAGTCATTTTTACTGTGCTTAAGTTTGCAACACTTCAAGGTTTGTTAGTTCAGTTCTGAGCAAGACTTTTTGAAGGTTTTTCATGATAAGTCCCTGCAGGACTGAGAAGCTAATCTGTTTGAGTCTGGTCCTTTTAATTCAGTGTCCTTCTGGGGGCAATTATGGAATTTTTGGATCCGGCCTAGGATTCTTCTCTAGTGAAATCTGGTGGGCTACATAACTATTGGAGATTTTTAAATGCCTTCACTCTAAACATGCAACCTCAGTGCTGTAAACTCTCTGACTCACATGAAAAGAGACAGTTTTCCAAATTTACCGGTCTCTCAAACCATTTCTATGTGATTAAAATTACTGAGAAAACAATGATACTACAATTACAGACTAGTATCAGTCAAATTTAATATTGCAAGAAATTTACCTCAGTAAAGACAACACAAGTCGATTTTACGGTCAGCTGTGGGGTTTTTTGTTTTACTGCTCACCAGAAAATTCTATTTTTTTTCCCAAACTCAAAACACTACAATGCATGCTCTGAGTCTTCTCATTTCCTTTTCCCATAATGATTAATGTTCTTGTATTTATTAGATAGAAAACTAATGAAGAGTAAATAGGAATGCTAATCCATGAATAGCACAGAGGAAGTGAATACAGAACAACCTTTCATTCTTCAGCAAAAGATACAGAGCACTCAAGGACAAGCAAATAAATGGAAATATGATTTCATCACCCATCACCCACACTCCACAGCAAAACTCATTGCCAAAGAACTTTGTGGGAAATGAATATTGACATGCATTGTAAGAAAGGCAGGACAACTTTATGAATAGCATGTCTACTGGTGGCTATCCAAAAGAATGGTGTGCCTGCCATCTCCACCTGCTTGCCAGAAGGTGTTAGGCCAAAGCAAAGCCACATTTGTCTTGCTTCTCATTTATTTTCCTAAGCATCCACTACTCACCACATCCAGGCGGAAAATTTTAGAGATCTGCATGCACAATTTGCTAGTTTCCTCTTCACAAAATAGATACTAAAGTAAATGTTTAAAATGGAAATGTCAGAATTGATTTTCATATCTTGTAATAACTAGTTTGCAGGAACTGGAAACTAATTCAATAAAAATTTAGAAAACATTTTTTCTGGCAGGAAATCACTTGTCCAAGAACTACTCTGGGGAGACAATTCTCATGTCCAACTACTTTTATATTAAAAACAAAAGTTGTCTGGTATTGAAACCATTTCATTACACAGCTCATGCACCTTATCTAGAGATAATTTCTAACAGATTCCCACTTTCCCTGCAAAAATAAGTTCCTAGGCATTCACTTACTTACCACAAGACAAATTTCTTCAGTCAACTAAAATCAGTTTAAACAAAATGCATTTTTCTATCACCTGACACCCTAACCAACTAATACAGACTGTAATGAACGTTAATTAAAACTGTTTGTCTTCATTGATAATGTGTTGTATCTCTTTTTCCAAAATGTATCAATATCTCTTTTTTAAAGGAAAAAAATGTAGCTTAAGATCCAAAGATTATGTACTACTTCTTTCAGTAAGTTATGCATAAGAAAAAGAAATATTAAGAATTGGTATTCTGTGGCATTTAGTACTCATCTCTGGTATTTCTAAAAACAACAGGCTACTTTGGCAGCCAAGTTCACATTACTTCTAAAAATATGTACGTACAGTCTAGTATTAATAAATGTAAAATGCTGAAGGAAAAATTAGGGCTGCACTGCTGCAGTTTTGCTATGATTTGAAAGATCAGTAGAAAGGTCCAAAAGTTTCTTGGGAAATTGAGTACCACAACTTGCTTCCTGCATTTCTTCAGCACAGCCACTTGGCCAGCGACACAGAAGTGAAAGCAATCAAAAATAAGGTCTCTTCACACAAAAGTAGCAGTTGACAGATCTGCTCAATCACAAGCTACTGCTTTTAAGAAATTATTTAAACACCTCAAAATGCATTGCTTGAAGGATCCCACATCCTTTTTTACACAAGGAAATAATTTCCTATCTCTTACTAAGTCAAAACTGAGAGTCATTGGGCTTAAACAGCCCAAACACACTAGTTTTAGAACAACCTCAGACACTGTGTTACTTCCAAGGAGAAAGAATTTTGTGATCCTACCCCCAACATTAACAGAAATGTTTTTATCAGTAATCATATGGTAACATTTTACTTCAAGAACATTCTTTAAATTTTTTTAAATTCTTGAAATGTCTTTAAAAATAAATTTGTAATTTCACAGTCAAAACCAGCAAAAATACAGATTATATTTTTTAAGGGATATCTGACCTATCATCAAAAAACTACATTGCAGAGTACATCTGGAAATTCTCAATACCCAACCATTTTCATTAGAACTGATAATTTAGAAGATATTTTAAAATCAAGAACAATGACTCAAGTACATAAACATTAATTAATTAATTAATGAGCATGGTTTTGACCCATCGTGGGAGGTTATCTTTGTGGTCAGAAAACTGAAAATGTTTCTTGTTTCTTTTTTTTTCCCCATACACAATTAAACTTGAATTCAGCCTGAAACATGCAGCACATGACTTCAGGGTTCATCCTGCAGCTGATATATTCACAGCTGATACTGCTGATTCTAAAAGGGATCTCACCCAAAAGGTTTGGCTTTACATGAGGACTTAATGTGTTAAAGAGACATGCTGGGCTGGATTTGCACAGACAGACAACCCTGACAGCACATCTATATTATGAAATGGAGTGCAGGACAGTGATCCCTAAACAAGCTGAGATCCAAGACACCAGTTCATGAAGAGGGAGAGAACACAACATAAAATTACTTAAACAGCGAAGTTTAACACCTGCATTATGAGCTTATGCTGCCAAAAGCAGTCAGGCCACTCACCAAGCAGTCACCAGGCCACTCAGCAATTTCTGTCCAGAATAAACAAGAGGCAATTTTGTAACCAAAAATGAAAGAAAATGTGATAGAAGTCAAACAAAACACTGCAGCTCCAGTGTCTCCTGCCTCAGTGCTATACCCCAATATACCTAAACCACTCCATTGCTGCTGTCTGATGTTTTTAAAGCATCCTTTCCCATAAAAAATAAACCGTGCTGTGTCATAAATCAACTCTCATAAGAGTTGGACTCAACAATACCTGTGGGTCCCTTCAGACTCAGAATATTCTCTGTGTGTGATTCTCTGTTAAACTGACAGCCTAGAGGCCCCTCTAAATGTTTAACTGAACTAGAAACAGCTACCTTATAAAAAAAAAAGTTTGAACTTGTCAGTACACTACAAACACATTTAGCACATGATATCTATCAGCCTCACCAAAACAAACGTGGAACTGTGACATTATTAAGGATGCAAAGGATACCACAGCCAGAAGCTAGAGAAACAAATTATGAACTAAAAGAGATACTGCCCACAAGAAGAAACATAAATTTTTGGTCTCTAGTCTATGGACTACTGAAAAAAAGCAGATATGCTTTAGAAGATTAATTCCAAGAGGCTGAGGATTTCCAACTGCAAGAAAGTGCCCAATTCTGATTTAGTAGTCAGAGAATCCAACGAATAATGCATTTGGGGTTACCAGTTTTTGAAAATCTCCCCTTCTGTTAGTGGTTTCTATTGGTGCCCCTATGTGGTATCTGGCTCTTCCCATCTACATCTACGGGGACTCCATATGTAGAATTCACATCCCTGGACTTGGTGGCTGAAGGGTGCACCTGCTCCACACAGTGAAGGTAACCCACTGATCCCAGAGCAGTCTCCAAAAGCCTGGCATGTCTCAGAGGGCTAGGGAAGCACAATGCAACCTTTTCCTAGACCCCAGAAGGAGCTGTCACAGTAACATTGAGCTAAAATACTCAAACCCTGACTCTCAGCATAGGGCATAAGCTCAGATACAGCATAAGGCTGACACAGCTGCGGTGTCCATTGCCCTGCTGCTGGTGACATCTAAGTCATGCACTTCAGCACTTCACAATACTCCAGGCTGTCCAATGCAACTGGTCATGTTCAGTCTGCAGAGATGGTTGGTTTCCCCCTTTTCCCTCACAGCAACTCAACAAACGCCACTGAACTATGAAGCAGACAGTAAAAGGGAGCTGCAGAGCAAAAACAAAGAGGTAGAGCAAAGAAAGAGATGCATCTAAAAAAAATTATGTGAGAAAACCTCCACCACCTCCACATCAATTTTAATGAAATGCAGATTGGCACAGTTATCACATAAAACCATAAACAGAGACAAATTATGTATAAACAGCACAAGTAAAGGTTGATTAAAGTGTTAAAGATCAGGTCTGGTAATATGTAATTAGTCATGATTGAATCACTTAAGACTAACTGTTGGTGCATAAAGTCTCAGAGGAATGAACTGTAATTCTGTAGTTTATTGGTATTTATGTCACTAAACAGTTCCTTGAATTTCAATTTTCACTGTTTTTACCAGTAGGCTCTGTTTCTGAAATAACACAATTCATTTCAAGCATTGTGTTTGGCCCAAACCCACAAAGTAGTGGGCCCCTAAAAGGGAATGAAACCAAGAGTTCAATTTAAAGTTTATCATCTGGCGCCCTCAAAATGTATCTAGCATCTAATTATGCACAAATAACCATTTATAAACATTAATAACTGATAATTATGTGAGAAAAAAAAACAAACAGTTCTAGGTAAGCTTTTAGCAGTTGTAATGTTATGGAACATCCCTTAGTAAAACAACAATATGCGCTGGTTTCTTTAGTAAAATTGTGCTAGTCTTCTGTGTTACTGCATTATGCAAGTTTAAAACAAATTTTAAAAAAGGCAAATGGCAGAATTCTTTGAGATTTTTGTTTGCTTAATAAATATAGCTTTGGCATTCCATACATTGTTACTTCTGAAGCACAATTTCCGTCCCTGAAAAAACTTGAGAAACATTTGTAGTCAAAGACAAGGAAAAGCAACATTTAAAACAGAAAATAGAAATTGGACTTAAGGCAATGATTTTACATAGCAACTCATTATTGGGGATAGTGATTTTTTTTTTTCATTTCCAGCATAAAATATTCAGTCTGTAAAAATCAGGTGGCCTAGGCATCAGAAGTGATATTTCCAAAAACTGCAGAAAAAAATTACTTTGTATTATTAGTCTCAAATGATAGTCATAATAAAAATTAAACATAAGTAAAGAATGAAAGCTTTAATAGGGAATGAGAAATGTACACATGCAGCAGACATCAACAGAGGATTTCTGAAAATCAGGTAATATTTCCTTCTGAGCATAAAATATTTTCCTGAAAAATCATTTTTCTATCTCAAATTTTTCATCATCCTTTTATTTTAAAGCTTTCAGTGCAAGCTGCTAAAGAGGATATTTATCTTAAAACATTATTGGATATGCTCTTTTTTGCTATGTGATCAGATTTGTCAAAACAATCCGCTACCAAAAAAAAGTTACACTCTACAGATTCAACATATATTAACAGTCATTATCATACAGAGAATGATAGGTGTATTCTCTTCCAGAAGTGCTGAGAGAAGATGGGACTGTTTACACATCTGAAAATTCACAAGGTCTTCTGATTGTAGATCATGGAAGGAAGAGGCCAATTCATGTAACTAGACAAGATACACTTACTAGTTGATTTTTTTTCTGGTGCACCTATAAACACTAAACATTATTTTAGCATCCACTAAGACAGAAAAATTGCATTTTTTGACTGCATTCATAGTAGTATATCTGTAGAATTTGATTTTTAGTCTAAAAATGATCTTACCAATGCCAATTAATAAAACATACATTTCTCAAAAAAACATTACCTTAGATTCTGCAGAAAAGAAATGGTGTGGCAGAAACCAAATTTTCCATTAGCAAGGAAGATCAGCTTCCATCACTGGTCTCACGAGACTCCAGTAGGACCCACAGAACTTCTTCATCTGAAGAAGGGACTTACAGCTCTAAAGTTTAATACAGGACATTTAGCAGCTGAAGAACTTTTAGTTTTTACTTTCAAATATTTAATTACAGAGCTTCCTTTTCATGGAATTGTCCTATTGGTACTTCTTATTTCAAGAGACTTTTCTCTTTTTCATATTCAGTGCAAATGTGAGGAAGAAATTATTAAAACCAACTAAGAACTGGATCAGAGATGTCTGTTCTCCATTCAGATAGAAGGAATATAACAATTTAAATTGCATTTTTCTGCTTAAATTATGTCTATGGATGAAATTCAAAGTGTGGATTTATGCTATATTGAAAGCACTGCAGGAATAGCCATACTCACCGTGTACTTCCAGACACATCCATCCTCCAGCTCTTCCAATGCTATCTCACTGCTGACAAGCAGTCGTCATGTGGGGGCTCTTCATGGTCTACATGGGCTTTCAGGATCACACTTGAGGCTTCACTGACTGCAATAAAAATAAATCTGATCCCAGTAAGTGCCTTGGAAAGGCAGGACTTGCTTGCTGGTCCCTCAAAATAGTGTTTTGAAGAATCATGCCCACACAAATGGAGACTCTAATTATTAGCCTAGCTCTTCTCATAGTTACTCTCAGAAAACAACCCCTCGAGGAGCTTTTGTCCTCTTCATCACTGTCCTCTTTACACAACCTTGTCCAGCACACTACAGCTCCTTATACAAAGATTCCTTCATCAAGGAACTATACAAATCTGAGCAGCTCTCAGTGCTGCTTCATGTCTGTAGCAACTTCTTCTAAACAATTCCATTCACTTATGTCCATAATTTAGTGAGATAATTAAACCATTTCATAGTAAAGTTGCATATTTAAGAGATTGTACTTTGTGTGGCCCAAAGCCCAACAATAAAAAGCAATTAGATGTTTATTAATGTCCCAGTAGTCTGCCATTTTTATGCTATTTTTCATGTGCATAAAACCACATACAGTTCCATGTTCAAGGTTGCTGGAAAGAATGTACTTTTTTTATTGTTGCTTGACATTCCCTGAGTCTTTGAAATAAGCAGTTATTCACTGAATCTTCAGACTGGTTTTTGCTGGTCACTACTGCTCACTGTTTATGTAAATGTCTTTCCAACATATTGTCCATCCTTACTTTTTATCTGCTTCAGACTGCTAGGCTTCTGCTATGTCTATAAAAAAACAAAGAGAAAGATAAAGTCAATATTTTTTGTCAGTACACTTGGCATCTCAGAAAATGAATTGTAGCACTACACATTATTAGATGTGCAGGTAATGATGTATTCCCCCTGCCAAACTTTTCTGAGATAATAAAAATTACATGCTTATTGCAGACACACTAATTATGTGCAGTTACAGACAAAAAAAAATTGAATGCCTTTCTGAGGTGTAGATTAGTCTGTATTGTATGCTGCCTTTGGCAACGCATTTAGGAATTTTATTTTAATTTTCTTAACAGCAAATTAGAAATATATTTGAAAACCATTAAATTTGAAATACTGCCAGTGAAGCTGATGAATTAAATTGATAGTGGAGTTTTTCCACCACCTATTCCTGACTGAAAAGAAGGAAATTATTTGGCTTGCACAATGTGATTTCAGTGTTTCATAAAACAAGAGTATCTAGAGATGACAGACAAGACCAGGACTGCGCCAGGGGTTGGAGAAACATATATAACTACAGCTCCTTTTCAACAGCTCAATAAAAGTGACTTTGTATGTACTCTTTTTGTTACTAACAATAGCAAAGGAATATACAGGGGGATAAAAAGCCTTGGTCCTACATCAGGATAGGCCTCTGACAAGCTGAAATTTCCAAATAAGCCCTAAGAATTGTAGGCACACAGGTTGTCACAGGCTGTGATTGAGTTCCTGCCTGGCTTCAGCACTGCAGAGGACATTCTATCACAGTCCTCCAGACAGCCTGCTTCCTGCAAAAGTCTGTCTTTCCAGGCTTACATTTTGTTACATCAGATTTGTTCAGCTAACAAAAGATATGTGTTTCTAATTGGTTTGACCTAGAACTGGTATGTGGCATGGCGCTGACAAAAATAAATCAGTTATAATCTGCAGGAAAACCTTTTTCAAGCTGTAAGAAAGTTCAGAAAACAGATCAAACTACTGGGAACTCCCCTATCTTTTAAAAAGAAAGAACTGTGCTGCATCTCAAAAATGCACAGACTAATTGGGAGAAAAAATGCCATGGACCTTTAATTCAAAAGAATGTCCTCTGTGAGTATACTTTTTAGTAACCGTAGCTAAAAGCACCAGAAAACAAAAGGAGAAGCACCATTAGTCCTAATCATCTTCTATCTGCTGCTGGAAGATTTGTACCTCACATGAGACAAGGGAAAGGCTCTCAGCCACACAAATTCATTAATGGAGGAGTGGTTTTGGCCTTTTCTTTGTGTCTGGCAGTACGAGGGAGCCGTGGCCCATGACCAGGGTCAGTGTCCCTAGCCCTGCACAGCAGGCAAACACCAAGTCAGCCGCTGCCTCGGTAGTCTGCCCCATTCCCAAACTCTGGCACTTCTGTACAACCACTCACTCTCTTTTAAAGACCATTGTTCCATATGTTTGGGGTTTTTTTTCTGGAAAAAGCTCTTTAACAAATGATTCAAGACAGCATGTGAAATCCACACACAGGGCAGTAGACCTCCAGCCAGGTAAGGAGGGACAGCAGGTAGAGCAGGAAAGAAGAGGTGACAGTGCCTAAGTTTCAGCTACATCTGGAGATGTGTAAATCATTGAAGACCTTAAAAGTAACTCTGATGCTCAGTGGGACAGCATGCTACCTTGGAAGCCTGTGCTCAGAAGCAGAATAGACACTGAGATAAAACACCTTCTCCATATGATGTGGCTAGATGCCAGCCTACAGTATTTAACCTGCACCAGGCTGGAGTCATGGGGATTTTTGGGAATTTGAGTCCCCAGAACTTCCCATTCTGCAGTCAGACGTGCAGAGAGAGCTCAGAACCATCGGCACTGCCAGCCCCAGTTCGTCCTCTGTTAAGTGAACTCTCCTCTAGAAAGTAAAGATCAGCTGTAGAAAACCAGGTGTAGCTACAGCAATGTAAAGCAAGACCTTGTTTCCATTTTTTCTGTTTTCAATAGCAGCTACTAGCAGCAACATTCTGCTGGAGCAGTCAGCAGAGAACAACATTTCTCCTTGTGCTCACACACTCAGTTTAAAGAAAAAGAAACATCTGTTGCTCCTGTCTTTGTCTAGTTCATTTATGAAGGCTCATTATTTTATTCTTTCTGTTACTACAACTTCCCTCTCTCCATAGAAACAATTGCTGACAATGCCTCTAAGGTAGATCAATCACTCTGGGCAGGAAGTTTTAATTTTCAATTCCCATTTTCATACTCATTAAAAACAGCAACAAAACTCTTAAAGATATATTCATTGTTAATTATAATTATTCTATAAACATATTGTCATTTTGCAAATGTCACTTAGATTGCAAGAAAAAATTTAAGAAAAGGTATTATATAGTCAATAAAGAAAAATATACTTTAGGCTACATTACTGCAAACTGCTTTCGTCTAATGGAAGATATAAAAGGAACCTGCAGCCCACAATCCAGTCAATTTCCTAGCACAAATTAAACTTGGATAAAAGTCCTGCTGGGGGAGAGCATAATCACTGTTTTCTAAGATGCTTTATCACCTAACCTGCTCTGAACTCCCTTGATGCTTTGAACTTTCTTCACAGGCTCAGGCATAAGGGGAATCTTCCATTACATGGAAGGGGCAATGGCATGGTTGTACTAAAAGCACTTTCAAAAACACAAGGGAAAACATGTTAAAAAATAAAAACCAAAGAACAACTTCTCTATATTACTTTGGTATGTTCAAACTCTGTAGCCAGAATTACCTTTTGTTAATCAATTGTATCTCTGCAAACCTCCCAGAGCTAAATACAAGAAATATGCTACAAAAATACCAATGCAGAAACAAAACAGAAGTTAATATAAAAATATACCTCAAGAAAGCTGGTAAGGATAAACATTTTTCATGTCTTTTTCTGTTGGTACCTAGGTGAAAATTGTTCAAGCTTATCCAGGCAAAGAAATCTTACATACAAGGGCCTTATAAGAAGTTCCACTGAGAAATCATGTATTAAGAAATTACTAGCTGCTAATTTGGTCCAGTTTTGTTTTTAGGCCTCTGAGTTGCCCAGCTTCACCTTGAATTTAATGACCTATCTAGACAGCACTATTGTTTGGTCAGATATCCTTCCCTCCCAGCCTTCTCTGTTTACATGTAACATAAGTTAATTACCTGTATCAGAAAGGTACTAATGAGAATAAATATTAACTGGATTCTCTTTAAAACTGGAAGAGAATATATCAAAAGAGATCTGAAGTATGACCTTGCAAACTAAGGTATCGGACATGAATGGGGTTCAAAAAAGTGACCACGAAGGAGCTGCATTTTACAAACCTCTTAAAAGATCTTTAGACTTAAGTAAGCCCAGGGATATAGTTCTGTTTTCCACAGAATTTTGAGCCAAGATGGGAAAGTCCACAAGTTCCTGTAATTTGCCATAGATTTATGGACTACTGAGAAAGTAGGTGCTAAAAAGGATTAATTCCTGATTTACATATTCTACCAGTAAAGTGGCAAGGTCTTACGGAACAAACACAACAGCTGCAAATTACGTAATTATGTATCTGTATGCAAATTTTCAGACATCTCCTAAATGTTGGAATACTATTTGCAATGCTAATTAAGTGCTTTTTATTACCTCTGCATAATTCCTACATGTGATCCTGTGCCAGATGTCACTGTCACTTGGAAAGCCTTTATTGTCAGGTTAGCTGAGGCAGCAAGCATTAACACTGCTCATAAAAATCCTAGTTTTAATTAAATTTCCTGCAGTGTCTCAATAATTGCTCATTGTCTTCCTGCCTAAATCAGGTTGTTGATTTCTTTTTTCAAATTGCACACCTGAATCATAACTTCCAATGCATAGAAGACTTCCTTCTCCACCTCAGCATTATTAAATATACTAAAAAAGAAAAAAGACAGGAAAAGTAACATCTTCAGATGCCAATATCATTTCCTTATGGAAGTTTATGCAGTGAATGTCAAGAGAAAGACAAATAAGGGATACTGATTTTGAAAAATGTTAAACTCTCTCTGTGCAGGAAGAAGTTATATGGAGGTTGCAATCAACTAGTGGTATTAGTGAATCATTCCTTCACATTTTAACTCTTAGAGTAAAAGTTGCAAACCAGGACCGTATTTCCTCCTTAAGCCATTTTTATGAAAGGCCTGATTTGAACAATGTCTTCCACATAAATTTCTTGATCTTAGGCCAAATGTCTGAGCAAGGATGCCAAGGAAAAAAACAATGGCACAAGAAACAAGCAAGAAAATTAACTATTTCTTCCTCTGAAAAAAACAACTCTCAATTTGTTACTTTTAGTAGGCCAGAATCCAGTAGAATGTAACTGGAGCAATAAAACAAGTACTTCACTTCCAATGTCTTGTTAAAAGAAGCTTAGTAAAAACTTTATGATGCCCTTGATTTAGACCACTGTCCTACAACACTTTAAGCCAAGAAGTAGTGACAGACCTCTCCCAGGCAGTTATGGGACTGCAGTCATTTTAAATACTCAGCTGGCCAGCCTTTTCTGACGGGACCACTCTGATGTTTGCAGAAGCATGATAGTCTTTTGTGTGTTCTCCCATCCTGGCTAGGGTTCTCACCACACTCAACAAAGACCTTGATTTTACTTGATATTACTCACTCAATGCCAAAGACCTTGGCATTGAGTGAGTAATAAAGAAATCTACAGAAAAAATTTTACCCACAGTTGAGAGTAAAACATTAAATCAGACTTCTCCACAAAACAAATAAATATTACTACAGGCTAGCCATGAAGCTGAATCTTCCAAAATGTCTCATTATTTGGAGTTTACTACTACACAAGTTGCTGATGGACGCACTTCTTGACAAAGTATAAAAAAATTACACTTGGTACAAACTAGTCATCATACCCTTCCTGGCTCAGCTCAAAATAAACCTGGGACTAAGGTGGATTAAACTCTAGCCTTTTTTTTCATCTTCCATTTTACAGTATTTTCCATCAAAATGATTTTGATGATCACCTCTAAGATTTAGGAGTATCAGCTTCAAATCAGAAAGGCTGCTGGGGTGAGATTAAACGGTAGATTATAACATCATTCAAGTGTACCTCACCTGGAGGTTAGCTGGAGGCCTGTGTAACCAAAGTGCAAGAAAGATGCAGGAATTTTATTTTATTTTTTATGGAGCTAATAGAAAAAAGAATCTGCAATAAACTCTGTTACATCACAAGTTGTCATAAATTAGCGCTGGCTAACTCAGTCTAAAGAAATCTGCATTACTTTCATCTAACTGAGGACCAGTTTTATGGATAAGCCTTATCCAACAATTCTCCATTGCCAATTGGCTAGGAGCTTGGTGTCTGAACTGAAAAAGAGAAGGAATAGCCCAGAATTTACACCAAATGTATATCAGCTGTCCACAGGATTGGTCCTTTAGAAGAATTCATGTATCTTTTGCTGCATTTGGAAACTTTATCCTCATTCCATGGGTTTAATGTGAGGATTAAAATACTCAGAATGTTCATGTGGATACCACTGCCAACTGTGCTTTTATTTCTTCCTGTTTCTTCCCGTCAGCCAAGCTTTAAAAATATTCTGAAAAGCTGGGTTCTGTACTGGCTAGAGCATATACAGAACATATAGAATCATTAAAGTTGGCAAAGACCTACAAGATCATCGAGTCCAACCTCTGACCAAATATGAATAATAGTTCAACACCAGCCTATTCACTAATTCACTGCTTGGTATTTACAATTAGCCAAGAGGGTGTAGTCACCGCTTCAACTCTTCTAGGCTCCCCAGAGGACAGGTAAAAATCATTACCCTAGAATGCTTCAAATTCTGAAGAACAAAGTAGAAGAAGCTATGAATGGTCACTGAAATACCATTTCTACATCTACTGCTAGACATTATTAAAGTACTAGGTTAAAAAGTGGTAAGAAACTCTAAAGTAATCAATAAACTGTGTGAGTTTAACATTAGGTTGAGTTCTAAAAAGGTTTGCGTAACAGTGGCATAACTATATTTCAGAAATATCTAAAATGAATAAATGTGTAAATACCACATGCAAGCAGTAGAATGGTATAAACTTGTGTTCTTGAAATTTGAGATGTTAACTTTCTTAAAATATTTCTTCAGTCTATTATTTCTCTTTTATTTAATTGCCTGGTTACTGTCTAACAAGCAACTATTTCAGCTCCTTTAATCAGATGAAAATCATAAAAGAAAAATGAAGGGCACTTAAGACAATTTTTAAAACTGTTCACAGTATCTTCCTTTTTCTATTTTTTTTCTTGACGCTTTTATTCATTTTATAATTTCTAGATTGCCGTATCACAGATTTAGCATTTCAGTCTGGACTTTTCCAATTGCAAATTCAGTCTCTCTGTGGATTTTCATTACAGATATGCCGCTACAGGTTTATATTAAGATGGTCAGTATCTCAGCATTTCTACCAAAAATCTCCTCCTTTACTCTTTTTCAGTAACTATGCCAGGACCTTTGTTTTCATAACATAGAAGTTTTGTTTTCAATAAAAGCAGCTACTGCTGAACATTTGCAGTGAGTCTAAGTAACTTGGCCACCCATTTCCTGAGTTATGTGAATAATTATTTTGGGGAGTTTTCTGGTTGACTCCATAAAATAAAACAAACTACTTTGAAACATTTGTAAAAATTAAAATGAAGATACTGACTATATTATCCATTGTGCTATAATAAAATAAATGCATATGATTTTAATTTAAGCTGAATTCTGAAACCAAAGTAGATATGTCTGATTTTGACAAAACTGAACTGAAATACATAGGTTTTCCCAACCTTTTATTAAGGAAAAAAACCCCCAACAATTCAAGGGTCAATCTGCATAGTTTTAATAAAGTCTTGAAAACTTTATTATTAAAGTTTTTTAAACTTCACTTGGTGAAGTTATTCATATAACTTCTACAAATTAGAGAAGTTCCTTTCTTTTACCACCTCTAAAAATGTCATCTGAAACTGCTATAGGTGTGAAAAAGATAATAAATATCACCAAAGCAATCTTGAGTAGTAAGGAAATTCAGACTACCAAGATCTAAAGAACAAATTAATCTTGGCTACCGCTCAGCTGTTTCCCAGCAAGCTGGCTCTAGGAATTCTTTGCTCCTTTGAGATCACAGTGTTCTATTTATTTCTTTTCATCAAGAAAAGTTCCCATTTAGTGATGTTTCTAAAAGTATATCCAAGAAAACTTATGTATTATTAATAGTTAAGCTTCATAAAATCAAATGATAAATCTAAAGGTCACTCAAACTTCTAGGATTAGGACAAGTCAGCTGATAATATTTTGAGACTAGTTTTCTCCTGCAGCAAGATTGTTGGACTTCTACCAAAAAGAGAAAAATTAATTTTTTAATAGTTCAAGAAAGACTTGTATGCCCCGTATACCGGTCATGTGTAAGAGCTTAGAAGCAGCACTGCAGAGGAAGGGAACTAGAATGGTAACTGAAAGTTCAGAAACCTGATAGCCATGCTAACAAGAAGACATGAACAAATCTAACTTGATTTTTTCTATTAACATTAAAAATAAAAATATAACAGAGGTGACACAAATATGGATGAGGTTTAAGAGCAGTTGAAAGAATGAACCTGAATTATAACACTCCAGAAAGAAAGGTACTGTTGTAAAACAGCCATTTATTTATTTCCCAAAGGAAATCCTAAATGCAAGTAGCAAAGATCATTTATATCTTAAGGTGGACTTCTGTAGTCAAATACTTGTAAAGTCAGGTAATCTTGCCCCAAAGACTTTCACAATAAAAAAACCTGAAGACTCGGAAATAAGCTAGTTGTGGCATCATATTTGTGATGAAATACAGCACACAGTGTGAAGCTTAAGGACACAATTTTAATTTTCCAGCAAAGCCTGCAAAGCTGTGAATTGAAAAAGGGAAGGTTAAGAGGAATGGGGATATGAACAAAGCTTTTTGAAATTTATCAAACAGAGGTACCACTTGGCCCATTCTACCTACCACAAAAAGCTGATAAGGTTAGGAACATAGATGTATTCATATGAAAGTCACATAAGGCCAGGGAGAGCCCTGGGATTTTTTTCAACTTTAGACATGAAAAAGAAGCCACAGCATATGACTAAAAGTGAAAGGTACTCCCCAGCTGTTTTTTAAAAGCTTCCAGAAATAAATCTCAGATTCAGCCAGTGTTAATAGGGTCAGAATTTCCATGCCAAGTAGTGATACCAAAGGGACTGAAGAAAAGAGATGTAGTTCTAATGTACTAATAATGACTTGTCTCCTTGGATTTTTATAAAATGTCATGCATTCAGTTCTTCAGCCTTTCTGCCCCAATAGTCACAGGAGTCCTCTACTGTGAGCAGGTATACCAGAAGCATGGGAAACACTGGCACAAAAGAACTCCAGGAGAATATGTTATTTGCCAACCATCTAGCCTTTCTTCATATATATTTTCAGCTGCACAGTACCTGACACTGTGGAACTGACAGCCTTGTGCTGCAAGGCTTTGGAAAAAAAACCCCATGCATACAAAGTTTTGGGAAAAAATGACATATACTTCAAGTTTTATTGTAAGGAAGTTATTTTCATTGTTTCATAAATCTGGTGCATGGCCCAGTCATTCTATAAAGTCTGACAGACAGCATAGCTTCATACTTCATGCCTCCTTTTTTTCTTTGCATATTCTGGTGTAGAGAGACATGAAGTCTGTCAGCAGTTTTCTGAATATGTCATGGTAATTTTAAGCTGCTTTTATTCAAATAAAGGAACTAAGATGAAAGACATATACAGAAATAATTTATCTTCAAGCTGGAAATGCTGTTCAAATAATTCCTTAACTATTCTTGCACTTCATTCATCCTGTAAAGCAATTTTCTTCAGTTTGTTACAGAGTCTACGATACAGGAATAGGCTTTCCATTCATGCTTCTTATGGTCTCCCAAGGAGATCTAACCTGCCATTCTTACAGTTCAAGGTCATACAGTTTTGGTCTGAAAGTCCTTTCATTCATTAATTAGTTATTATGTTGAAGTCAAGTCCATTATTGGATCTAGACAGAGATGATTCTGTTGCGCCTTTCAGCTTTCTCTTGTTTAGTTCTTGAGAGGAGAAACCATGTTTGAACCATCTCTCTGTGTCAGTAAGAATCTCAGGCACTCAAAATAAGATTTGGGCTTTTTCAAATGCAGCTACCCCTATGTTTATTGAGTACTGACAAATCCTTACAACAATTACAATAGAAAACAAAAACCTTAGAATTCAAACAGGTTGATTACGTCCCTCTCTGCAGCAAAGGTGACCTTAATCTTGTTACACATGTGTCCTGAAGGGAGTCAGAGAGAACTTGCTGGTAAATCTGAGCCTCTTCCTACACATGGGACACAGCTCACCCAACTACATCATCACTTCATGCATGGACTAAAAATCCCCTTCTGCTTTTCTTTCTCAACCAGAATAGCATGCCACTAACAAGAATCAGTCAGTAGGTCCCTCAAGGTTATGATGGAAAGGTAACATTCTTCTGGTCATCAAGATTTACCTTAATAAGATTAACATTGTCTCTTGCTTCACCTGCACTGGTTCCAGCCCTGCACATGGATTCTGATGAAGAGGAAAATTAAATAACAGAAGGTCACTCTGCCCATTTCCATTCCATTTGAATGAACCCTTGGAGGTTCTGACATGGTAAGAAGTGTGTGTGTTTTTGAAAATCCTGAAAATGTTAAACCTCTCCCCAGACTCTGCAACTGAACTCTTTCAAATTTGCAAAAGCCGCTGTGTGTCTTAATATAATTAGAGCACTCTTAGTATCCTTGCTTCCTACAGCTGTTCTTTACGACTGCAAGTAACCTGTCTGAAAATCCAGCTCCCTGGTAGGAAGAAAAGACTGACAGATGGTGAATAAATTCAAGGCTAGTTTATTTTTATAACTGGAAAATAAATTTCAGACATCCTGGTGGTCTACAGATTGTTTCCAGGTCTTTTCTATTTTTATGAAAGATAAAATATGACTTGGATTCATGATCAGGCAATTTAATTTTAGCCAAATTGCAGAGAAAAGTAAATGCCAGCTCTTATTCCAAACTTTAACCTTGTGAGCCACTGAGACATTTATCTTATATAAAATTATTGCAATAATAATAATAATTTTTGGTTTACAACTAATTTACCAGGAAATTAATATTTGGTTTTATGAACACATTAAGCAGATGGTACTTATTGTTGAAATTATCCCATAAAAGTACGTGTATTTAGACTTGGTTACAATGCAAGGCATTAGACTCTTCCAAAGGACTGGTGTAGGGATTTTTCTTTTAATATTTTTTTTTTTAACAAGACATTTTAAATCTATTACATTCAACCTTGGGGTTAACTGTGGTGACTCCATAGATCCATTATTTCAAAATTATTGTCATGATCATTTTCTCTCAGAAGGAGGAAAGAAAAGAGCAGTATTAATGTAAATAACTTGCACAGTTAGAATTCTGATCTCTCATTAGTTTCATCACAATCACCGATAAACTGAACAACTGTTATAAAAGTTAAAGAATGGAATAGCCACTCCTGACCCCATTGAAGTTACCATTAAACTTGCCTTTAGTTTTTGCAAAGCTTCAATATCCTTCAAAATAGCACTCTTCAAGCAATCCTGTTATCTGCAAAAAACTTGCAGAGAACTGCTGCCATTCTTCTACAATTTAAACATTCCATTCCACAAGAATTCCCTCTGAAATTCACTGCAAACTGCCCTTGACTAATGGGAATAATATAATAACTGCACATGTACTTCTGCCTGGTTTTAAGACAGAATCTTTCATACTCTATCATTAATTCAGACTCAATAGCATTCAGTCACTGAAACTGTGCAGTTAGAAAAGAAAAGCTTTCTAAGTTTTAAATATATTCTATATTTCCTAAAACTTTACATATTATTTAAGGGCATTGCAGGAGCATGTTACACAGAATTATACATGCAACCTGCAGTCCCAACAACAGTCCTGTTGTTGATTTTGTACCATCTCCAAATAAACAGATACTGAAACTGGACTAGGTACTTGTGTGGTAACTGGCAGCCCTGTCACTTTGCAGGTGAACAAAAACTAGAGAGAAAAATTAATGTATTAGAAATATCTACAAACCATCTCTGTATTTCCCCACATCAAGTCAAGCAAAAGATGGAAATACTTTTAAGAACTTCACAGTTCATTTAAAAAAATCTTAGTGCTGAAAGAAATGGTTGAAGAAATTATTGCTCAACTCAACATGAGAGAATACACACCTGTACGAAATCTGATCTTCCTTACACATACTAACTCCAACTTGATCAGAAATTTTCCAAGCTACTAAGGCTCTAAAATCTTTTTAAAAAGAGGTCAGTGACCTGACATTCAAAAGTGGTAATTCTGCCATTTATTCTTTACAGCATGGTTGCAGAAATATTAAAGCAAATAGATGAACATATTTGTCCTATTGACAGAAAAGAAGAACAACCTACAAATCACTGGCTCAGCAGAGTGGAAAATCAAACTAAAAAAGCAGGTATCTAAATTTAAGTGCAAGAACATGATTTTTGGTACAGATCTGTGCCTCATAACTTCTGGCAATCTTACTCCATTCTCCTCTGTTATGAGGAAAGGGATCCATATACAGAAGGCAATTGAGATTTTTTTTGACTGTGTCTATACTAAACCAAAAGGGAACTTAATGAGATAGATAGGTTAAATTAGGTGCCTCAATTAAATTACCAAAGTTAAGTTGGATATATTCCAGCTAAGTTAAGAAGGTCTTGGACACATTCTCAAAACTAGAACAATAAATTCACTTAAAGGTGTTGTACTTAAACAAATGTAGAAAGATTCACAGCAGACATCTAAAAGCCAACCTTAACTATAATTAGTTGCAACAAAAAATGTATTTTTTTACCTTTTTTTCAAAAAAATTATTCATAAAGCACAAAGTCCCAATTAAGTCACACTATAAATTTATGGTAATTATTGCAACATAAAGTGATGGCTAAGCCACTGAGAACAACTGACCTGGAAACCTGGAATCCTGTGCTCCAAAGTGGTTGCAGGCAGCCTGCTGAGGAGGTTGGGTGGGAGAAATGGCAGGAGCCCTGGCAGGTTTCTGATTAAAAAGATCAGCTGGAATGGCATCAAAAATTGGGCCACTAACACACAAGCAGCTGCTGGGAAGTTCTTTGGAGCATTCTAAATTTATATTTACATGACCCACTATTGCTTCTGGCTTACTGAAAATGGCATGCTACTTCAATTAGACAAGATGCACCACAAACCACAAACAGTAATCCACCAGAGAAGTTTTTAAACAAACCTGGCCTGTCCTCAGGATATTTACAGACATACTCTGTTGCAAAAAGTATTTTATCTGGGTGCATACAGGCTGATTTCACTGGATAAAGTAGTGTCTCCAAGTTTCTTACTAGTTACTGACAAGCATGGTAGACTAGTGGGTACCAGTCTGGGTATAGGCAGCTACTCATAATGTAGCTGCTCCTCCTTTGTTCTGTAACTCACCCGAGAAAGTTAAAAAAGAATAGATGTTTAGACATAAACATCCAGGAAAGTGAGAATTGCAAACTGTACAGCACTTGACAGTAAGAAGAGTATTCTAGAGCCTCACAGAAAACCATACTGTCCCGGGAAAAAAAAAAATTACTCTGAAATCAAGATTCTAGGCACTTCACAGGATGAAAGACTTCCATTATATTATGAAATCTTGGCTGTACATACACTTCTTTCCTGTTTGGCCCTGAAAAAAAGCAGCTATTGTTTATCTCCTAAAATGAGAAATACCTTTGAAGACACAGAACGTTTGTCACCCTACACTATGGAAGAGGCCTGGATCTTCTTCAATGTATCAGGAAAAGCTTTGTCACTGGTTTCAGCTGCTCAGGAATTTTCCATCTGATCCCTTTTTTCTTCACTTTATACACAGTAGTACATTGCACAAACCACTGAGTGAATGAAACCCACTAAAATCAGCTCTGAAACTACCAATGCTTACACTGTGGTTTTAAGTTTTTAAACAACAATTTGAAGCAAAGATCTCTCCTAGCCTCAAGTGAGCTAAGCCTAGACTAAAAAAAGAAATACACCATAAAGTTGCATTCTCTATCAACTCCTGGAGGTTAGGCCCTTGAGCAAGGGTAATTTAGCACTGAAATTACACTGTCTTTTCTTGGAAATATCTGTGATCTTCACCATCTGTTTCATGAAATAAAATAAAGTTGTTGATTTGATGCTGTACCTTCGTACCAGAATAAAGGCCAGTTACTATTTGCATCAAGCGGGGGGGGGGGGGGGGAAGTAATTATAAATTATAATTACAACAAGCACATGATTTTCCATATTTTAATGAAGCAAAGGTAGCTGCACTTGTTTACAGCTCCAATCAAATTGAGATCACGTTAATTGGAATTTTCAGTTTCAGATGAGTAACATTCCAGCAAGCAGGTAGAGAAAGAACTCTAATGAGTTTCCTCACCACAGAAAAATTATCTGGCAAACAGTACAAAGATCACTCAAATGAAAACAAATACTCAATAAAGCAGATAATTGACTGCAATCTTAGTTAATAAGATGGCCCCAAACTGCCCTGCAAAAATGCCAAAGCGACTAAATATAAATGTTTACCTTTGTTAGCAAAGGAAGAACTTCTGTGCTTTTCTGGGGAACTTCTATACAGTTTAGTTGGAGCCTAAAGTACCTTAAAATTAATAAAGCATTTTATGTCGTTGTTTCTGGTTTGAAGTTTTATTTAGTATTGAATCTGATGGCGTATGACCTAGAGTCCTTCCCATCCTTTGAACCTGTCAGCATCAGTATTTGTTTACAGTGCCAAAAGAAGATGCTAAAATGGAAGACTGATCACTAACATTTCTAAAGGCCTATTAATTGTACCTGAGGATATTCTCAACTCAACATATTTACACACTCTTGTACACCCATACACATATGTATATGTGTATACATGTATATATGTGTTTACGTATACCACAATCTAATGACAACATAGCCGATTTAATCCTTTTTTTTTTTTTTTATTACAATTCAAATCCTTCAAATACTGAAACTGATGATCAGGGAAACAAGCATTCCAACAAGAAGATTCCCAGAATATCTGTGTTGCCTGAGAATTCCTTTTTTTTTTTTTTCAATAAATAAATAGAATAATCAAAGGTCCTTTCTACAAGCTGTCTTAATGTGACTCACCATGAAAAAGTCTAGAATAGCATGCAGAAATTCTCTGGTCAGCAAGGTAATGCATATGTGGTGAGAATCCAGCCAATCCAGTATTACTGCCTGCATACCATTATGTGCTGTCTGCATACCATTAAACAGCTTCAGTGTTTTTCTTAACCAAGATAGAAACAGCTGACTATTCCTGTTGCCTTGGAGAGCATGGCAGAGGAAGTATCCAATGTCCTTTTCAAAGCAGGTTGTGGGAATTGGTTACATGGGACAGAATATTTGGTATGTCTCCCTCATTATGTCCATCTTATGCCTCATCTTTCTGTTCATCCACCAATCTATACAATGAGTTATTGACAACAACAATTTTTTGAGTAATACCTATATACAAACTGTGTCAGCTCCACCTAAAAAATCATACATACTTTATCGTTTTCTAAACTACATAAAGACAGACGTCATTGTAAAGAAGGAAGAAATAAATGCCCATTATATCCTTAGTAACATTTCTGATTCCACATCCTCCCTGCTATTTTAGGGACAATGCTATTATACAGAGCTATTTTTAAATGGCTTCAAATTTAAAATTTAAATTAAAATCCTTCTAATGTCAGATTTTTGTGAATGGGTTACTAATAATGTAGCTGCTCCTCCTTGAAATCTCAAAGTTGGAAGTGAAATACTCTCTTCCCTGACTCCCCAACACAGCCAATTACCCCAAACACTTTCCCACAACTTCTTCCCAGAGTCAATTTTCTTTCTCCTGAATGCTTGCAGGGTTTAGTGCTGCCATCTTTTTTAACATAACTCCTATCTATAAAAATGAAAGCTCCTCAAAATAGACAAAGGAGTTGGAGGCAGATGACCTGCTAGTGAACTCAGCAAATTCAAAAAACTGAGAAAGTATATAATCTTTATCTAGACTTTGTGCTTCCTTCTCCCCCCATCAACAAACTTTCAGTCCTACTTGCTTCATAGTTCAAATTCCTGTTGCCTTTTCATACATTGACCTGTCTAATTTCCTCATGGATCTGCCACCCTAAAGAGAGAAGGCTGACAGGGAAGCTGCTATGGGGCAGACAGACATTCCCACTTCAGCAGGCTTTCCACTCTCTAAAAAAGCATTCTGGTTCTTCCATTTCATCTCCCCTTCACCTGATTCTGACAGGACAACATAACCCTCTGCTACACTTGCTTAGCCTTTAGTCTAGGTTTTAAAACTAACTTGTAACACTTTGAGCAGCAAATGATCCTTAAAATTGAAAAAACAAAGGCATGCCAGGCCCTAGAACAGATGAAAAGCAGGAGGGACACAAAAACAAACCACCAAGCCTCCTCAACCTCCTCTGCAGCCTCCCCTACGCTACAGGAAAGGATTTTAATATTTCAAATAACAATTCAAGCCAATTTCTTTCACAAATCAAAAATCCACAGATGATGATGGTGAAGAATAATACTTGCTTTGTTATGTATGGTATACATCTGGTATAACTGGTACTGTTATACATCTAGGAAAAAAATAGCTTCTTTCTGAAATAACCTTTTCACATATGTGAACAGAAGGTAATCCATCAGCGTAATGGCAATGAAAAATACAGGAGTGTAACTTCCTCGTTGATGGCAATTTGAACTGAAGCAACTCACAAACATGACCCTCATGCAGCTCCTGCTTTTTGCTGAGGGTGTGACAAGGAGCACTAAGATATGACAGACAGATTCCCAAATGGACACTCATATCAGAAAACTGCAATTTCTCCATTAATACACAGTATACTTAAAAAGAATCTTCTTGTATTGGATAGAGCTGCACATTCCAGTTCCTTTCTTCTTTCTCTTACAAAGGTGCTAAGCCAACGATTACCTCTAAGCATTAAAAAATTACAAGATTTCACTTTGATACTATGGCAGATTTCCCCTGATAGGAATCCCAGTAACACAGAGATAGACCTCCATGTTGGATGGTATCTGCATTTACTTGTTATAATTGTTTTATTCTGCCATCTTGAAGAAACCAGTTAAATGCTCTGCCTCAATCTCCCTTCTTCAAAATGGAGATACTAATCCTTAATTCCAGATAAGATCTTTCACCAGCTGTTGCAATAAAAGTATCATGTAATTAGATAATATTACTGACAGTCTTACTAATTCTTTTATATTATATGTGTTTTTATAATTTTAGATGGATTTTAGTAAGTGCACTAAAAAGAAATTTAAAAAGGCCTATTTCCTTGTCCTAGTTCAGCCTTAGAGGATCTGGTTTATGCCTCACATACCTACCTACCTTTGGAGTTTGAATTCAATGTAAAATATCCCTGATACAATTACACTTCCTTCATCATTAAAGAATACAAGCAAATATATTTAAAAAAGTTCATTCTGGAGATTAGGCTACCAAGTTTCTAGCAAGCTTTTATGTGATGAGAAGCAAAGAATCTGCAAAAAGTGCACAAATACTAGCAACTGTGATCTTCCCAAATCTGAACTCTAAGCCGATGCACAGAGCCGACAAACTGAAGTGAAGGAGCCTTGTGGTTTGTCCAGCTGGAACAAGAAGCCAGCAGACTATAAAAGGCAATCTGCCCAAGTTTCCTCAGGTATTTCTGCTAATATGTAGCTTTCATCTGCGTCATTTGTAGTATTTCAACCAGGGCACAGATGGGATCTACTGGCATCCACAAAAGTGCATGTATTGACAAGAGCATTAAAATAACAAGAGATCTAGAAGCCATTTGCCATACTGTAGGGGAAGAAAACTGAATAACATTCCTTTGTAAAGTACTTAAAGGAACATGACACAGAGGTATATTTTTAAAAAAGCAAAAGCACACGATATTCCAAAGGAAATAGCATGACATTATACCCACAGCTGTGATAATATTAGTATACTGACCCATGATTACATACCAAGCAAACTGGAATTATTATATTATATAGAAAAAGGTGCTGAACCAGAAAAAAAAAAAAAAAAAGATGAAGAGAAGGGGGGATAAAGCACTTAAAAGCAAATATAAACACAATATCTATCAACACACCTGCTATTTGTTTCTGTCAGACCTGTCAGTCAGTGATTTTAAAATGAGAGATTGGAAGCAATAGCATATGTGTCTGCTACTGGAAGCTGCAAAATTTTTATTACAGAAAGCAGTATCTTGTAGGCAGTAGAGAATCAAGGGAAATGGTGCTGAGAGATAAAATTGAAAATAAATGGGATGAGTTTCTGTTACTCTGCATGCAATCTTCCATTGCAAGGAATGTTTGAGGCTGTTGTATGCCTAAAAGACAACATATTAAAAGGGGCAAGGTCCAAATCTCCCATGTCTTTTGGAAACCACAATTTACATACATCTCTCTCATGTCAATCCATTATTGGAGGCACGTACAGGATGGGGTTCAGTAGAATGGAAATTTAATTTCAAATAGCATTGTGCACCCTATATACCATCTACTCTGTACCCAGTGTAATTTCCAGCAGCAAGAAATTATCTAATTTTTGCTTTCTGTAACTTCCTATCAAGCAGAACATTTCCATGCCACAACATATTTGAATAGGGACCACTAATATCAGAGCCTGGAAGCTAGACAAGTGTTTAACCTTTTTGGCATGTGTCTCAGTGCTGTATGACATAGGCAAGCGTCTCCGGATCCTGAGAGACCTCACCGGTAAACCAATTAAAGGAGTACTATTTAAGCTTCTGAATTCAGCAACTGAGAAGAACACTAACCATCTTCTCACATCACCATATTAAAAAATATACAGCAATATCTGATCCACATTTCTTTATACAGAGATGCATTTCCACGAATCAGAGTCGAGACACTGTACTTCATAGGTATTTAGGTACCAACTTTCCTTGTCTAAATAACAGAAAAATCTGTCCACAGCAGAAAGCTGGCCCGATGGAACTCAAAACACTCCTATGATATAAAAATTAAATTAAAAAGTATTGGAGGAATAGCTTTATACTTCCTTCCCCTTGTCCTTCCTCTATTCCCAGGATTAAAAAAAAATCTTTCGTACTGTTCCCTTCCTCTCATGGAGAGAAATCCTGGTTCCTTAAAATCTTTGTCAGAACTGTTCAATTCTGCAGACCTAACTTTTACAGTAGGAGCATGTCTATTCCAGTCGCACTGACAGGTTTTGTGAAAGTCTGAAGTCAGGGGTACTGTGATCTTGAAAATAAAGTCAGATGCTTAATTTACATATATTTCTTTTGTCAAATGCTAACCAAATATTGACATTAAGCAAGACAAAAAAAAATATTGATCCTTATGCATAGTATGTCCATTCTTTAAGCACATTTTGTCCTGAGCAGGAAAGATTTTCTGCTCTGAGAGAAGTCCTGATAAAAGCAGTATTAACAATTACAAGCTAAATTATTCTGCAATAAGTCATTATTTTATATCCCTAAATCTTCATGAGGGCAAAATTTTCTCAAAGGAAAGGGGAGTGCAGATGAATTACTGTCAAGGTGGAAAGGAAACAACACGACACCAAGGCATGAGGGCAGAGGCAGGGGGGAGAGACAAGGAGGACACCAGAGTCAGTAGCCAAGAGAGGAGAATCAGGTAAGGGAGATCCTGCAGAAAAAAAAGGACAAAGGATTTTTCTCAGGAACTCACATCACTGAAGAAAAATATTCATGGAAGCATCCACAGGAGCCACATTAGACAGCTCAGTCATGTGCACAAAGAGGGTCCTATATTACATACAAAGAAATGGTCTAGGGCGCCTCGAAAGACTTTAAATTTAAAGAGCCTGAAGGGCCTTTCTAGTGTTTCTATCCAAAAGACAGGTCTAATGTCCATGGGCCATTTGGCAACTTATTGAAAAAGACTGACTTCACATGTAGATGATCACTGATTTCAGTGAGTTCCTAATAACATCTTTGATACCACAGATCCATCAGTTACACAGACACATGATTTAGAGAATCAGACAGAAAGGAGATCTGCACTCCTGTACTCTACAATCATAGGGCTGACCTGAATTCCTGCGTAAAGCAAAACACCATATTTAGGAGGAAAAGAAACTCCTTCAGTCTAAGCTACTATATTTCCTCAAGAGACAACATCATTAGCCCCATATGTGTGACACTACTGTTGCTGTAAAAAATGTTTCACTGTGAGTAAAACATACACAATTAACCCAAGAAAAAAAAAAGCTTTTTAGCTTCAGTATTATATACTTCATTGTTGCTTAATTCCTGGGTGAAGTTTATTTATTTTTAATAAATGCACAGAAGATGGAAGTCATTTTGATGCATTTACAATTACTCATATTCTTAAGAAGGGCTAGAGGGAACTTTCAGAGGTAATTAACATTACAGGAATCAAGTGACAATGCTTAAGGGTGTAATAGAAAACATTGTAAAAGAACTGTCACAATGTACAGCAAAAACAAAGCTTCTTTATGGAATATGGTTTATTTGAAATCATCAAGAGAACTGTTTTTTATCTGCAGTCCACACTAGGAAATTAATGTACATAAAAAAAGGCAAATCCACTATCCTTAAAAAATACCTTTTCAATAAGCCTGTGTCCACCACCTGTTAAAAATATTTTTATTATTTTACAGTTATTTCTACCCAACTGCTTTAAGAATTAAAAAGTCTTTTTAATCACACTGAAGATGGTCTCCAGGCCATTTGTCTGTCTGCAGAAAATTGAAGTTTGGAGCCTCTGAAGTTGTTTAGCTGCCAACTGCATAAAGTAAATCAAATGAATTGACACTATTAGCATTTAAAGTATGTCTAACTAAAAACAAAGAAACTATTTCCCTGGAGGAGTAATTCTGACCTCCTTTTGGTACTGTATTACTTTTAGTCAAGTTTTTTATCCGTTCAAATTAAGAGAAACTGTAGAAAAATGACCGATGATCATATTATTAATAAATGCATAATCCTTTCCCCAGGTTATAGTTCTTCATATACCCTTGCAAATAACTTTTTTGCCTGAGGGTCCCATCATCCAGGCAAACAGGAACAGAATCAGAAATGCTGGAGAACATATGGTATTCACACAACACTTTGCATTAAAATATCTAAAGTGAAATGCAAAATATTACATTCAGTGGAAATAATTATGTCTTATTTCATGACTTTTGGAGAAGCTGCTGGTTTTTTGTTGCCACCACTGATAAGCAAGTCCTTCTTTCAAAGCTGAAGACCAAAGAAGGATAGACAGATTCTTGTAAGTTCAGTGGAAAAACAATCAAGGAAACAGAAGAACAATGCTCCAGTCTTGCTCATAAAAGACAAGGACCAATAACCAATGGAGACTCATCGGCATCTCTTTTTTCATGGCCCAAGACAGACACCTTTACCTTCAGAGAGAGAGCATCTTCTGCTTCCCAGTTTGCTGTCACAGACTTCAAACAGTCAGTCTGCTCCAAGAAAGCAAAGCAAGGTGATACTGACACGGGGAGAGCATCACTCAGAATGGTCTGCAAAAAAAAAAACCAAAACCAAAACCAAAACAAAAAAAAAAAAAAATCCACAAAAAAAAAAAAAAAAAAAAAAAAAAAAAAAAAAAACCTACACCACTGTCTGTCAATAAAGAATGGGGAAATGGCTGAGAAAATCCAAATTTCCCTTTCTAGCTGTGTAAGAGATTTCCGGAGAAACCATGAAGAACTATGAAACACTCCAGGCTTTCTTCAGTGAAGTGAGAATAATAGAACTACTTTGTGTTCTCTGTAGAGGAAAATGTGTATTAACATGTTTGCTATGCAGATGGCATACAGGCTAGATCTTAGCTTGGGAGGTCATTATACTCCAGTAATACAAAAATCAAGTGCAAAAGATGTGTGAAGTTCCAAATGAACAGAGGATAACTGAAATAACTCAGCAGCTCTAAGGCAGACCAGTTTCCTTTATTAATTTGATTTTCTGCATAACAGTGTAAGTTGTCTGATACCATGCAACCATTTTTCAAGTGGAATTGAGATGCCACACAATATATAGCAACTCCCATATATACAGCTATATAAATAGCAATATTCATGTTCTGTGAGTTCCTGCTATCCACATGAAAACAGTAACTCAGCTATCTCTGCAAATTCAGTAATCAGACCAAATGCATATGCAAAAGGCAAGGTCTGTTGGATTGCTGCTCTGCCTGAATTAGTTTTCTGATACACTGATTAGCTAGCTGAGTGCATAGTCAATCACACAGTGACGAGTTTACTGTAAAATTGATGAAGAACAGACTTCAATATTTATTGCCTTTGTCATGGATACTGGGGGGAAAAGGGGGATTTTACATAAAGCTATTCGGTAAAACTAGACCCCCTGAATATTATATGCATATAAAATGAGTTCGTTTTCCTACTCTCATGTAGAATTTAGTGGCTACTTGCCAGGACAACCAGCTAAAGAATTGCTTATTTCCAAAAGCATAACAAAATTGCAGACTGCTAGGAGTACTTGCGTAGAGCTCACAGCTAAGCAATAGAAATAAGGCTTATAATGGCCTATAGACCTTTTGTTTTAGCAAAATATGTGCTGTTTCAGTAAAAAGTGTTTTCAGGTTACTCTGTGCCTAAGGATTCTGCCTGAGAGGTAAAGTAATCAGAGAATAAGAGTTCTACCATTCTGGACACCTTTTTATCTACATGAATATCTACATGGACCAGTCTGTGGCAGCTGGTTTTAAGTAGATGAAATACCAGTAAGTGTGAGATGGCTGGTTCATATTAGAAACCAGACAAGGCAAGCTCTGCTACCAGCAAAGTTTTCAAGGAATGGAAGGTTGGTTAACTTGGGGGTTTTTATCATGGTTTCTCATGAATAACCTAAAACAAAGGATAGCAGATCCTGATACATTAGATTTTGTTTGCTTAACACGTGCTATTTTATGGGGACACTTTGGTGCAACATCAAAAAGTCCACAGGCCTGTGCAAGGAAGGGAGCCAGGTGGTTTTTTTCTTGTAGCCAACTCCCATAGGTAAGGAATAAGACTGGCTGACAGGGGACCTTTAGAACAACCTTTTAAGTTTAAGAGACTGAATTAATCCCTCTTGATTTCCTTTTGCTGTGTGAAATTATGCAGTGGCAAGCAGATTCTGAATTTTATAATGCCCAGGATGTTAGTTAGCATTATACTCATGCTACACTGAAAAAAGGTATCTCAATATAAATTTAAGAAAACCCTAATCTGTTTTCCAGGAACTGTGTCGTAAATTGGATTTGCATCACAAAATCTTTACTGTTTCCTCCTCTTCTGTTGTAAATTTATTTCTTAAATGTAATAGCTGAGATTTTAATGCAATTATTTTTTTCCTTATGATAACCTTGATTCACTAGAGTAACAATGATGGAGATATTTCTTTTTATTATGCAGTTATTTCAACTCCTTGTTCATCATACGCAGTCCTAGCTTTTCTCACTGAATCACAGCAAAACAAAGACATAGGTTAACTTTGCTTATAAAGTTCCAGAATCTTTTAACTAAAACCCACTACTCTGTGGTCTGCTAGACATACAGGGTATGTTTCAACTGTAAAATATACAAGGAAGCAAAAAAGATCTCCCCATTGCTAGATAAATTACTGGAATAAACTGCCTTCACAAATGGGTTTTTTTTATCTTTCTGCTTGAGCAGGTAGGAGAAAAGGAGAAAAGCAAATATTTCAACATCCCTTTGAGTTTCTGAAGTCTCATAAGCTTTCTTGCTCTCTTAGTCCTTTTAATTCTGAGTTTTCACAACAGCAGCAAAGATGGTAGGAATAGGCTCCATGGGCTGATCAGTCATTAGGGTGGTATTAACCACACCATGAGCTTCTCTGTATGCTCAGGAAGCCTGGAAGCCTCTTCAGAGCTTTCCAAGACCTCCAATATTTCCCCATTCTCTTTTTGTACAAAAAAAATAGGTGATTTGCATTTTCACCAGAGAACATCAGTGACCACATCGTAGATGCAAATTAGAAATTCCAGACATTCACCCAAAATACAATGAATGGGGCTCATCACTGATCTAGCATAGACAAGGTGCAGACTCAAACTTGTTCTCACATTCTCTGCAAGCATCCTGCCCATTTGATAGTAACTTTTTATTCTTGGATTATCATAAGCATGGCAAAACTCTTCCACCTCTGCCAATGTGTATTTAGCACAACAGTAATTAGCACCAGTAAATATTTTTGAAAAATTGAAATTCTTAAATAAATACATAGCAGAAAGGACTATAGCTCTCTTCCTCGTTAAATTAAAAAAAAAAAAAAAAAACCAACACTTAAAAATATAACCCCTATGACTGTGGACTTCATTTACTACAACACAGATTTAAAAGAATAAAATGAAAAAAGTTTCTAATCCGCTCTTTTCCAAGTTGGAAATAGAAGATCTGAGGTTACAACCTACCTTTTAATAGAAACATAATCATTTAAGAAGCAATATTAGGAACCATCAGAAAACAATTAAGCACAATTCACTGATAAAAACGTGCTTATCTGTCCTTTGCACAAGCAGATAAAAAACCAAACTTGTATCTGAATTTATATCTAGAGATTAGCAATCACAGATGTCTGTCTTTCAAGTGTTAACTGTTTCAAATCTTATCTCTACCATCCTCCCTCTTCACCTAAGGAAAAATCTCATAGTTTCACTGGAGATTTTAGAGTATAACATTTATATTTTAATCACTAATACTTTGCTGCCTGGAAGTTTGTATTCATGCATACAAAATTAATAACCTCTGTGGAATTACAAAAGACTCATATTTAAATTACACAAAATCTAAGCACAATATCCTTGCTGGTTTAAACCCTTGATTTAAACTAAATAAAATAACAGGTCAACTACTGAGCACTGTGGGACATTGTTAGTTTAAAACATGTTCTATAGTGATAAAAGTCTTGTTATATTGCTCAAAATCTGCATATGACTGTTCCAAATCTTGATTATTCAATAGGTATAAGGACAGCAGTGTCTGACACAGATTTGCAGTATTTACTGCATATAATATGTATCACTTTTTAGCATTCTTAAAACTTGGACTTTTTTTCCCACAGATTTAGGGAGAAATAAGGCATAGAAAGATCTGACACAATGAAGAAATATCAGATCTGGAAATATCCATTCTGTAGACACGTTTCTTAACCAAAGACCCACCACTGCCAATAAGTTACAAACAATGAAACAGAATAAAACATGAAGTGAACATAATTATCTTTATACAGGCAATACAAGGTTTTTTAAAACTGGAAGAAAATACCTAATACTTTTTTGTATTTATATAAAGAAAATACTTTAATCTATGTTTCTGTGGATTAAACATAAACAAAAGTCTGTCAAGTCTACCAAGTTTTAGCTATTCTAAATCTCATCTCTTTCCATCATTCTCTCTCTTCAACTAAATATCTCTACTGTTTCAGTGAGGATTTTACAGAATATAGCAATTGGATTTTAGACAGTCAGATTTTCCTAAGTACATTTAGCACTCTATGCCATGACTGTCACTGGAGAGCAAAAATTACTCATCATTCTTAGTTTATCCTTTTGTTGCAATATCCTACATATAAACTAAATGTTTCTGGTATTTGATAGGGAAACACCATTACACCCAGGGCTGTGCATTATCTCACCACCCAAGGCAGAGTTTTGGAAAGTCCCTTTTTTATGACACTCCATACAACCCAGCCCTTAGTTTCTTTCCTTAGTATGTATGGATGGGATTGATGCTTACAAACAGTGGACAATCCTTAAAGAACATTTAAATTTTAAAGATACTGAGCCTACAAATAAGAACATTTAGCAGCATCTAATATTATTTAATCAAGAAGGGACTTCTAATAAGGAAGATACTTCTCTGCTCCTATATCTGTATCAGTTTTCTAAGTGAAGATGATGACTGTTGCCTGCAACTACTGAAAGAATAATGGGATACTTTATAAAATAAGCCCTTAATAAAAAATGGCATCACTAGATTCTGGAGAATTGCTTAAATACACAAAACCTTGAAAACTGTTAGTAATGGGATAAATTTTGTTCATTACAACTAACATAAGACTAAGTCAGCTGAGCTGCATGTCCTCCTACACACAAACTGTATCAGAATGACTTTCTAACGTCCACAGAGTAGCTGTTTATTATATAGAAAAATACTGTGCTTGTAGCGTTCTGATAAAACATTTCCAAACTAGTTTTGATTAATTTTAATTTAATTTAACTAAATTAAGATAACCCACAGAAGCATAAATCTGGTATCTATAAATCAGAAGTAATTATACTCCAGTCAGGGAGCTGGTAAAAAACCAGAATAAGGTACATGAGAATCAGGACCCCTAGATGGTTGTTATCATTGAGAGGTTTACAACATACAGTCCAACCCAGTCTAAACTAACGCCAATTCCAGGAATTAGGCACTGTTAGAACTTTCTCATATTTATATATATCTATTCAGACCTGGGCATAATTTTTTTTTTCCCCAGACCAGTACTCAAATGAGGATGCATATTTTAGTGAGAGAAAGCAATAAAAAAAACTGTAACATTAGCCACCTGGTAGCTGAGAAATCATAAAATTACAACACTTAAAAATTAATTCCCTTACAGATGGTAACTTCTAAAAAATGAGTGGGAAAGTTGAGATCTTGAGGGTTTATGCTGAAAAGCAAAATTAAATAAATGCCCTTCATCTGTTCCTGTACTATCACAGAAAATACACAGGTATGTGTTTGGGAACACAACCTTGCACTGTTAGAAATGTATTTTCCCCAACTGGGCAGACACTTTTAATGCTATATTGTAAGGACATACTTTATTTCAGAAGATTTTCTTTTCAGCTTTCTAAATCAACATTTCAGAGCATTTAATAAATCAAGCTGCACATACATTGTCATTTCACCCAGAAGTCATTCTCATTATTTCTGTGTCCCAATTTTTCGGTGAATTTGTATTTTCACAAGTAAGGGAAAGCAGCCAACAATTGTCAGGGAAATTAGATAAAGATGCCTGAATAAGATATTTCCCAATTAAATCGATGCAGGAAACTTCTGGTGGCTGGAATTCTTAATGCAGAAGCAGAATGCAAACATCTTCCAACTGCACAAGTTCTAGAAGACTGGTACTATCTATTTACTTGTATAAATGTGAATGTTTAACCTGCTGTTCCTAAAACTGAAATTCATGCAGAGCAGAGTTTGTCAAGTCACTGCTGACAACATTCAACACTTTTTCTCCAATGAACATTGCTGATATGTTTAGATAAAAGAAACAGGAAGCCTGCAATAGCATCAACCAGCATCTCTCGGCAACCTCAAATTTCAGTTACAGTGTCACTGGAGCTCCTGATTTCTGTTACTGTTCTTTACACAAGGCTTCAGGAACGACACTGTCTTTCTCTCACTTATGTGCTTCAGTGAATCACCAAAAACAAACAGACTAAAAGATATAGAACAGTAAAATGCAACAATCCTGCTTTCATTTCAATGAGAACAGATAACCTACTGATACCCAGTAATACAAACCCTCAATTTCAGCTTCCTAATTTTAGTTTTTCACAGTTAAAGATGAAAAGAAAAACCTTAGTGTAAATTAAATTTTCATGCTTAAAAAGACAACTGATGAGCATTTTGTTCTGTTTGGGTGGCTATTCCTGTATATAATTAAGTTCTAGGTTCCTGGTTTCCACCAGTGTGGATTCTATGTTGTCCAGTGAGGGCTCACTTCCAGCTTTTCCCCAGCTCAGACAGCTGCCCAAGGTCAAATTTTCACAAACTTGTAGGGACTTGAAATACCTCCACTACTGTCAAATTAGACTTAAGCAGAGAAATGGGATCATAATTTTTAGGCCAGGAAGTTAAACAGTATGACCAATACTATCATAATAGAGTTTTGTACTGAGTATTTCTTAACCTACTTCTTCACACCACAGACACTAACTTCATCTCTGTAAAAGAAATACTTCTCAATATCTACATAAACTCAGTTCCTTTGTTAACAGTTTTCACTGCTCATATGCCTTAAAGAGCACTCCCATCTGGCATCATCCTTAGATTTCTCCATTAAATGGGAATACATACCCCCACAATAAAGGTTGCCGGCGTCTGTAGTAAAAATGCACAAATAAAAGAGAATCTGAAAATATTACAGAAATAATTGTCTGGTAATTCTGAGTAAAATTTCATACTCTGAAAATCAAATGGTATTTTTTAATCTGCTTTTTTATCAATTATTTTGGTCTTGAGGCTTTACTTTTTTAGTTAAAAAATGGCTCAAATAAAGCCAACACTGAATGCAAGTGTTTTGATATCAGGAACATGCTTTTCACATGTATCTACCTCTCTCTCCATGTATCATACCCCTGTTTGTACAACAGAATGGTCTCAGAGACCATCTGTATCCCTTCCACTTGAACTACATGAGGAGACAGAAGTCTGGGAGAACACCCAGGGCACTCTCACCTATTGAACAGGCCTAAATTAATTCAATCTAAAGCTTTAGAAATGTGTGTAGCATAAAATGCCAGACCCTCAAGATCAATTATTCTGCTCTATGGACCTGCTCCTATTCCATTGCCCTACTTGCTGTGGTAGGACATGGAGTAATACTCTGGACAGAACTATGAGCACTGAGTGTGTATTTGTGTACAGAAAACCTTCTGTTCAGCCAAAAAGAAAAAAAATCTTTACAGGGATCCATTGTCATAGGCACCTCTGCCAGGAACACAGATTACAAGGAACACACCAAGTGTCTCTTCAGTCTCTGCAGAAGGCTGGGAGGGCTCTTTCATCAAATACAATGGATTCAAGGGTTTAAAAGCTAAGAGATCACAAGAACACACTTGTGCATCCAAAGTTCTCTGCAGACCTGAAAATTCAATCAAACAATCATACGTTGATGATGATGATGATGACAGATTTGATGGTTCTGATATAGACTATTTTTTATTAATGGGACTAGATGTTAAACCCACAGATAAAAGGGTTGATTACAATTAGACAGGGGTGAATTATTAATATTTCATTATCTGAAAACAGTCTTCATAAGTGCTGTTTTAGCTCTCAGTACAGTATTTTCCACAAATATGAGATATTGGAATTTTAATTCCTGATAAATTATGTGAAATACGGCAGGGCTCTGCAACATGCAAGCTTTAGCCAGTCCATTCATTTAGACTGATCACTTCCATGCATTTCCCACCCATCCAGCTGATCCCACAGAAAAGGTAGAGGAATTCTGCCAAATGCTCAGAACATCAACACAGTTTGATCAGTCTGCATTACATTGTGTATGACAATAGAACACAGCGGCCCCCTTGGGCAGTACAGTACGGTATGAACCCAACATCGAAGCAAAGACTGCTATGGGAGGTCCTCAAGCCCCAAATCATGTTCACAGAATAATTTAGGTTGAAAAAGAATCTTGAGATCACTGAGTCTAACCACAGACATAATACTGCCAAGTTCACCACTAAACCATGCTTATAAATACTTTCAGGGACAGTGACTCAACCACTTACCTGGGAAGGCTGTTTCACTTTTATCAAATTAAAACATGACGCAAAATATATGAAAGTGGATGTAAGCAAATCTAGCTGAGGTGCAAATAAAGTTAGACCTTGGCCTTTGATACCTTATTTTCTTTCAAATAATTGATCTTACATATGTGTACTCACTTCTACTTAGCGACAGGATGAATTTTTAATTCTACAATTAATCCATCCAAAAATCATCCTCCTTGGTCCAGGAATACTGGAGGAATCTCTACAACCTTGGTTCTAATGTTAAAACAAGACTGATGCTGTTTGCCTCCTTGCAAAACAGCAGTATCAGCTAAATATGCAGAAATGCTCACATACGGAAAATGCAACAAATTTTTAAAGCAATTTCTAGCCATCACCAATTTCTTCTGCAATCCCCAGCAATACAGAACATGAAGCCTTTTCTTGATGTTACTGCAGATATTCTCTCCCATAAACTTTTATCTTCTGTCTCTGGTGAAAAATGCACAATCAGGGAAAGATAATGCAAATACTAAACCACTGTCAGTTAAAATGTTTGAGAGTGCATGCTTTGGGATGATGAAAAAGCTCCTTTTGTATTGAAGCTTAAGTGGTAATGTTCTAACTGAAACAAGAACACTATTTTTAATCCGTGCTTGAAAGATCAAATTAAATCTGCTAGAGTCAACCTTGGTAGGGGTGTATCTATCAGAGACAACTTCTTTTTTTATGAGAAAGCAGCAAGTCTAAGGCTACTGGATACTCATTTGTCTGGTTTTCTGTAGACACTCAGGGAGCTAGGGCAATCATTTCTAGCAAAAAAGCAATCCGAAAATACTGGGAGATCAAGAGGAAAAATATCTCTTTATATACATCCCATTATTTTCTTGATTCAGCAACAGAATTTCAAACACAAGTTTGTCACAAGTTCACTGCACTTTTAGGATAATGTATCAGTGCATTATCTTACATCTTTCATTTAGTTACAGTCCTATCAGCAACATCACTGCAGTATTTCTGGCACCATGGTTGTTTCCACTACAAATTCTCTATTATACAGATGTTAAAAGTATTTGGGATCCGGTAAGTTTTAAACTTATTCTACAAGCTGTCAACATAAATGCAATATACATTTTTAAATTGGTTTTACCCTTTTTCCTTATAGGATCTAGAGAAAGGCATGAAATTAACATTTGGCAGTTACTAAGAAAATACATGTTCTCAGAGAACCCAAAGAAATCATAACACTTAATTCGTTGTCTGCCAGTTTTTTACTACAATTTGCGTTTAAATACACTGGCCAAACATTGAAATATGGATTATTTTTGCTTTTATATATCAATTATTGAACATTTATATTAAAAATCATTCAAATTTCATGAGGTAGTCAAAAGAGAAACTTCAAATCTATAATTTTATGCATCTTAAATATATGTAAATTGCCTGCTGAATACATAACACAAAATGAGATGTGCATAGCAGCTTGGCATTCAAACCCCTCTGAATTAACTCCCAACTCCCTTAAAATTCTCACGTAACAATGTTGGGAAGTTCACATGAAAAGAAAAGGGCCAAAAAGAATGATAGACTGGCAAAAAAGAATGACCCATACAAGAACAATCAGAAATAAGGACCTGTTTCAAAAAGGGTGAGCTAGCCCAAGCAAGATACAGCAAAGCCTGCAGAGGACAGGGCCATCAATCTCTCAGCAACTGTGGAAGTTCCTCTCTATTCTTGTTAATCCTGAAGTTATAGATCAATATTTTCCTCATCAGTTCCAAGCACCAAAGATTATTCATGTTGTATATTTAAAAAAGCTGGGGAAAATGTAAGAAACGGCTGATCCATTGACCACTGAATTCAATAGGAAGATTTTCATTTGAGGTCTAAAATTACTTACTTTTTTGGATGTGCAAGATTATTTTCATATCTCGACAGATGCTTGGGTTTTTAGATTACAGTTTTCATGTTTTCATATTAAATCACTATCTGCAACTATGAAAACCTGGACAGCATCATAATAAAAATACCTCTGCTTTACTGCTTTTTTTAAATTCTTGTTGCTCAAATAGAGAAATCCAGAAGTTCTTAGCATGCTCAGTACTTCATGAAAGGGACTTTAAATCAACAAAGAAAATTTCTAAAGGTAACTTACCCCTTGATAGAGCCAAGTTATTCTCTCTTCATTGAAAAAAAATGCTTTATAGACATTGTTTCCATAATGGAAACCCATTAGCCATCCGCTGATTCTGCTTTTTTTCTATCAAAATCTCCTTAACACAGACGTTATTCTTCAGTTCTCTTAGGAGATAATAAAATAATTAAAATTCTCTTTCAAAATTCCAATCTTATTACATTACATTCATGCATAATATTTGTCTCTTTGGACCATTTCTAAATCCAACATCATTAACGCTGCAAACTGATCATTAGAATGTCTAAAAGCATATGGGGAGTTATTTTTGAACCTTGAGGAAAAGGGATACATTTCAGAAAAACATTGCAGCATTTCACTGAAATACTGTTTGTCTTCATCAAAACAGGAAAGTTCAGAGAGTGCACTATATATAAAGACCAGAGTAAAAAATGTTGAACTGAAAAATTAATGAAAGCGATACAGATGTTCTTATTTCTAATTAGGAACTGTAGTTTACTAGGACAGGAAGGTTTCACTGAAGACTCACTCCAGGGAATTCTGCTACATTCGTTTTCTTGAAATATTTCTGTGATCAAGGATGCAATATACTGGAAATTAATAGAACAAGAAAAGAGGGAAGAAAAGGGGAGGTTTCAGCAGCCCTTCACGCAAAAGCCTGACTTTAGAAAAATAAAACCAACAGGCCTGCTCGGGTTATTAAATCATTGTTTGGTGAAAATGCAGTATGATAAACACTATAAAGCATGGGGAGTATAGTCAGTCAGTTCAGATTTAACTCATTTTCTTCATATTCTGTGTGAAACAATGTTTGATATAGACTGTTACCATGTTTTATCAAAGATTTTGCACTTCGACTTCAGCTAAGGACAAAAAAGGGATTCTAACTACTCTAGCTAAGAACTATAGATAAAGCAATTTTTCAAAAGACAGCTACACCATCCAGGAGTAGGGCTGGCTGGAGTAACCTAACTTTGGAGGCAAACAGTGTAGATGACTACATCTCAGACAGTCATTCATGTCCCATGACTTGAAGAGGCACAATTCCTCAGACCAAGACATCCTAGCACAAGCATGAGGCAGATGCCCTGCCAAGGCCTATAGTAGCTAGCTAAAATGTGAAAGTATTCATCAGTATATGCAGATTAGTACCATCCTGGTGTCCAGAAAAAAATAAAACAGATCACTCTGTATGCCACAAGGAGGCTTCCTGTGACATTTTTTACAAACAGCCCTGTACAGGATATCCATAGCTGTTTCTTATTTCATACCCAGAGGGCCTGAAAAGAACAAAAGTTATTAAAAATCTCCCATTGGTTTCTGAAAATACAGGAAGCAGCTCTTAATTGTCACCTCTGGATCCTGATGAAGGAGAAGAACCTGCACACAGAGATATAGCAGCAATCAGCTGGCATCTTCAGTACAGAAAGAAACCAGTTTGCACTTATCTAGCTCTTTCAAGGATATCAGTGCATGAGTTTACAAAAGACAAGTGAGCTACCGACCAATGTTAAGATAGAGGTACATAGAAAATCAATAGCAGACTAGGAAATCTAACTTGAGAAATATCTCATTTCCTTTCCTGTGACTATTGATTTATATCAGCGTTGGTAGTTGCAGAACAGTTTCTGACTACACAAAAATACGTTTTGGAAGGGATGACAGGTAAGCTCACAGAATCTAGATACATGAATCAAAACAATCTTCTTGTTTTCCTACTTTTGCCCCTAACTATGGAATGTCCCTAACATTACATTGTCCCCTCCATAATTTCTGTTTCTCCATGTGCAAACTGCTGACTTTCTCCCCCTCCATCTATAACACTGCTCAGTTTACAGCTGTAAAGTGCTTTGAGACCCTAGCATAAAAGTACAGGGAAATATAAAATGCTCTTGTTTCAAAGCTTATCATTACTCTGAAACACAATAGTTATTTTGAAGTCATACTGGGAATATATTATTTTAATTTGGATCGCCTTGACATTGTATTGTGTTTCCATTTTAGAGTCTTCATGGGATTTATCATATTCATTTTTCACCAAGGTTTTGTTTTCCGCTTAGTAGTAACATGAGATAACAGATTTCTTACTATCATTGTGAAGGAAAATTATTAAATCTGGTTGTTCATTGTATATCTCAGCAACAATGGAGAAAGGGGGAAAAAAGGAACTTGAAAGGGTCTTCTATCCATTCTGTGGAGAAATGCCTCTTATAGAAAAGTAGAGTTTCTGGGTGTTCATCTCTACTAAATCGAAGCCATATCATTGCAGCTCCATTATAATTCCTAAGAAGGGCAAAATAAGAGAGAGTCTAGCAAATTAAAAAATTGAACTTAGTAAATATTTCCTTTGGCTTTGAGTGCAAGAAGTTTCTAAAGTTTATTTCCCTTTCTTTTACATAAGATAATTTAGAGCTCAGACACACTGACTGGAATGGAAGAGTAATCAGCAAGAAAAAAACGAATAAATTTTGTGTCTGCCTCTGTTAGTGGGGAAAATAATTGAAAGCATGACTGCCTATGTGGTTCCTCTACAACTTCAAAAGTGTACAAAATCACAGAAAAGGGAATGCCATCTGTTTGCTGTTAGGGTCATGTTTTTTATTTTCCTGCTTATACTCCCACTGAAAGCAATGAGAAGTTTTCAATCCTCCATAATGAAAATGACATAACTTTATTCTCTCTCCTATATTCGCTTTAAACTAGGCTTTATTGTGCCTTTTCCTCTTCTCCTGAGTATGTTTAAGTCTTGTTAACTAGCACCTTTGAACATTATCTATAAAACAGAACAAAAGTAGCAAAAAATGGTCACCACCTTGTAAGAGAAGGATAAGGAGAAATAGTGGACCTCCCCTAGGTCTGAATGTTTTCATCAAGAAGATTATTAAAAGCAAAGCCACTGCAATAACACAGAATGCGCCTTGGCATAATGAAAACAAGATGTAAAAATGTGTTGGTGAGAAAGGCAGCTTTGAAGCAGCTGCAGCCCAAGCTCTATAATATCTGAAGGAGGATATGCTGGTAATGGAAGTGTGCCTCGTCTAACTTCAACTATTCATCTCAAGGGGCGATTTACAAGGTGATAAAAGGTTCCAAGCTGCAAAAGGTACTTTAGACCGTTAAAAAGCAGCTTTTTATGATCATTTCTTCTGTACAGTACACGTTGTTTCATTAATCAAATGCTTATTCTATTAAAACACCCACTCTTTTAGCTGGTGGGACAACAAGTTTTACTACCATGAAATGGCATTAAAAGCCACAGACTTCCCAGCTAAGGCTTTGTAATGATTGTAACACAGCCCGAGTGTGGCTGTCTCCAGAGGGATAGCTGAATGGCATGTCTGCCCTGCTTCACTCCTTGGCAAGTGTCTTGGCATGCTTCAGTTCTCAAGGTCATGTCACCCTTTCCAAGCAGAAAAGCAGGCAAAGCACACATGTATTCCCTAAGCCAAAGCAAAGCCAGCAGCTCACATCAAATCTGACTCTGTCGGCATCGAATTCCTTATTAAATGAGCATTAAAAGCCAAGCATGGCTGTGGCAAAGGGAAAGCTTCTGCTCACAAAGACAATTGCAATGCTTTAAAAATCTCAGCCTTTTGATCTCCTAGAGGCAAAAAATCCAATGCTCACAAGGAAAGTTAGAGATCTGAGGACTGGTGTATGAAACAAAATAAACATTTAAAGAAACTTTTCTCAGCTCCTGTTTTAGCCTTTGAAAGAGACTCCCCAAAACAAGTGTGTCACACATCACCAGCTAGGACTTTTTTGCTTTTCTACTCCTTAAATCCTCATATCACTAAAAGGAAAGTGATTCATTATTTTGCAAGCCTAGACTCAAAATTGAAAGCATTTAAATTCCTACACTTTATTCCATCAGGGAAACCAAAGCACAACTCAAACAGGCAAATCTGCAGTACAGTCTCTCAATCATACATGTAACTTCTCAGTCCACACAGATCTGAAAAATAACCTCTATGTAAAGCAGGAAAGTAAGACAAAACAGCAAATATTTGGAGCCCACATAGTTGGACTTGGAGAGCAGGAGAGGGATAGGGAAAAGACACAGTTGCTTTTTGGAGGGCAACCACAGTGACCACTAAGGAATTTAAACTCACATTTTAATGAAGTTTATGTTCATTAAAATTTAATAAATGTTAAAATAGTAACTATATTAATGAGGAAAAAAAACCATGACAATATAGTGGCTGACAGGGGCTTAGAAGTCTAAATTCACAATAAATTAACTTCAAATCAGTGTGGATGCATTATAAAATGCACACTAGTAAAGTAATTTAAATTTATAAATTGTATGTTTGTATGAAACTGTATATTTGTTTCAGTGTTAAAGTTCAGGCTGTTTTCCTAAAATGTATAACTAAAGTCCTATAATTGCTTGTGCAAGTTTAAAAATAAGAGAAAATAAATGTTTCAGAGAGAATATCATAGTAGCATTAAAAAATGCAAAGGAATCATCATATATTTAAATATTTTAATATGCTAAATACAAAATCATCATCCTAACACATGACAAAAAGATTTTTTATTTATCTAAACAAAAACATTTTCTTGTTATTCTGTGAGGTGGTAGTTTGAGTATTAGTATGGAACAATGATATCACAAATTAAAATCCAACCATGGCAAGTGGATTATCAACATTTCAATGAAAACTATTCAGGAAAGCTACACTCACTATTACTTTACTGAGCTTGGTAGAATCCTTTTGAAGTTTGTACCCTACTATTTTGTACCATTGTCTGTCTGACAATATAGCAGGAGTCTTGCACTAAAACATGGCATTCATCACTCTGTGTAACCTGTTTAATTTGTGCGTGAAACCAATCTGTGTCACAGCAGGAGGCAAGGTGTCATAACTGCTGCTCAGGACTCAAAAGGATTAACACACCACAGAGAAGAGGTTAGGAGGGAATTCTTTCAAAAGCACGACTAAAAGCTGAAAAAGGGTTATGTTGTGTTAATACTCACATAGCTCTAAAGGCAATGGGACAGATTAGGATGCAGAGCCTGACCTAGAGAGAGCTAAGTGGCTACTGCATTATGGTACCCATCAAAATGACCAGTCAGAAGGTCAGTCATCCTGCCCACACCATTCACCCAATAGCCTTTTTTAGTCAATGCACAACAGAGAGCCCTTATGAGAGGAAGATCTGCCCTAAGCCCAGTCATAACATGCAGTTATCTTTAGGCTGGCGTCTTTTACTCTAGCTTTCTCCATAGTGTACTGCAATGGAAATTCTCAGCAGCTCTCCCCAGAGCCATGTACAGAGCCTTAGACAACTGAGACACAGCACAGACTTTTCTTCAAATTCTCCTTGAAACCCAAAAAATGACAGCTGCACTGAGGAGCACAAGGAAGAAGCTCTTCACTTCTGGAAACATTTCAAATCACAAGCCACTCTCTGTGCTCTGGAAAGCAGAATAGACAATGCCAGTAGTTCACCTTCACCTCTTTAAACACCAACAATTTTTTTAGGCAGGCTTTTCCCTTACTAATCACATGTTTTCAAGAAATTCCAGAGGATTACCAAACTCTGCACACCATGAGTATTGAGTTAGCTGTCAGATGTGCTATCTAGATTTCTCCCAGACAAGGCTGATTACATGTTAAGAAACATGGACAGAGTTTGAAGTCTGTCCTCACCTCTTAGATCACTAGCAACTGGAGTCTCCACTTTCCAAATCACTTTTGCAGACATACAATTGAACTGATAAGCTTAGTCAGCAGGATCACCTGCAGAAGTCATCTCAAATAAAGTCCTAGGACCACAGCAAAGCTATCTCATCTCTAATGGCTTTAGGGAATAATTGATTAGCTTAAATAAACAACATCCTAGGAAAAAAAATGGAAGAACTTCCAATTAAATACTAGCAGTATCTACTTTGCAAGAGGCAATTTAAGTTCAAATATCTGAACATGTTAGACATATATAGTCATATAGCTTTCAAAAATTTTGAACACTGTACCTATTCCTTGAACCTCATATTTCAAAAATAGATGCCTATTTTGGAAATGTCACCCAAACTATTGCCTTTACCCCACATTTTATTCTTGGCAACAGTCGATGAGGTTGAGTTGGTATCTGAAAGCACCTGTTCTACGCTACTTGTAAAAATAAAAATTTTAAAAAAAACCTTTTCAGTATTTTCTTCTTGTGCTGTACAGATAAGTACTTCATAATAACAATTTGGAAGTAGAATTTTTCACACATGTCTTCTTGATCAATTATTAGGAAAGAAGACAGAGTCAAAAATCAATATTTAACCCAGTTGCTGCTAGCCCTTGTCATATATGCTTTTGTCTACAGACAGCAAGGGTTGCAGTGATCTGGAAGAAGCTGATTGCTTATATTCATGCTTAAAATCAATTTTAGCATGAAATACACGAGATCAGCAAAAGAAAATGTTTAGCAGGATTAAAACAATCATTCACATTTACATTTTGCCAATGTGTTGACAGTTGTAGTAACTAAATGTTAAAAAACCTCTTATTTCTGCAGAGTCAACAGCTCTCTGCTTTCTCAGAAATGCATTAGAACCTCAAATTGTGTCTTGTTTTTGCCCAGGTACATAAATAGCAAAAGGCTACTGCATAGCAAGTTACAGACTCGTTGCTTTCAGCTTCTCTTCTACTTTTATACAGCCAGTAATTTCAGTGTTAAAGTTGAATCAAGACCATCTTAGAGTCTCAAATACAATTGTGAGTTCTAAGTGTAACTTAAATTAATCCAACTGAATTACACTCTGACTTAAACATAATATAAAAGGAAATTTTAAGAGTATTTTACTATGGTTCCTGATTGGTTTCTGTAAAGTGGATAAACAGCAACATCTTCTATTTGTAACAAATTTTAAAAATACCACAGAAGGAACTACTGAAGAGATCCTTCATATCCATTTCAGCAGAAGCTAAGGAGAATATTAGTGACACAATTCAAAATCCACTCACAGTTTCATCTGTTCTTGACCTTCTGCTCAAAATGGGAAGCTTGGTAAACCACAAGTGAAGTTGTACAGCTGACAATCCAGCAGGACCAGTTTTTATTTTTTCATTAATCACCAGGCTGGAAACCTTCTGACTTACCTCAACAACCCTTTAATATTTTTTTATTTGTAAAGGACTAATTCTTAAAATATTTGCCAAGGGGTGTTAACTATCTCTCCTTTCTACATGTAATTAAACCAAGGAACAGAAAGAAGAAAATGTGGTGTTTTTCATCTAAAGGGGCTGCTTAAAAGTTACAAAATATACAAATTAAGAGAGAAAGAAAAGAAAAACTCCAGAAAAAAAAGAAAAAAAAAAAAAAAACAAACCACCAAACAAACAAAAAAAACCAAAAAAAAAAAAAAAACAGTGAGCAGAGTCATGAAATATGATTTGGCAATAGTCAATCAATAACAGAAGCCTTTTCACTTTTACCCTCATGGTACTTGGACTAAAATACAAAATAATTCAGTACCAGTCTCCTTGATAAATCAAGCACTAGAAAAACCCTGAATGCATTATTTAAGAGATGAAGAATTTGCTATAAAAAATACAGCATCATTAAAAATAAGAAGTCCTATGAGGAAAGAAATTCAACTTTTGTCCACACTTCCTACACCGTAACTTCTAAGATTTTTAATCAGAATTTCTTATTGTGACATTAGTATGCAATTAAGCTCTGCTTTTCATTATATGTGATTCTCATATAAGAGTACGACAACATTCTTCTCTGGGAGCTAAAAATCAGTTGTTTAATCTTGTGGCAAGCTTGCATTTCTTCTGAAAAAGTCAAGAATAAACTGAGCACGACTTTGGATTTAGGAAACAATTGATACCAAGTCCTAACTTTTACCTTATTCCAGATAACACAAGAAACAACAGAAATAACAGCATTGTGACTAGATGTATTGCTCCTGCTAAATTATTAACCTCACAAAATTCAATAAAAGGACAAAGCAATGAGTATAGACATTCACTATCTGCACCTTAAGGTATCCCAGGACAGTATCACAAGCAATTAATAAAAAGCAAAGTACTCTCCACATAAATATTGCCTACAAAAGAAGGAAACAGCAGTTGGGGAAACAGTGTCACTACGCTGAGATAAAAATGCACTGATGTAGAGCAACCTGCATGCAATATGACTGCTTTTAATCTTTAAAGCTGTGGGGCCAGTACATGCTGTAGCTCACCCCAGGTCTCTGGCCTCCTCCCCTATCATGGCTGGTAATCTTTCATCACCACTCCTTTTCAGCTGAGACATCTGTGTTCACTCCCTGTAGGTCCCAGAGGAGTGGAGGAGGGGAAAGGGGGGCAGAGAAAATCCTCAGTCACCTTTCCTTTGACCCTCATACTCCAAGCACCCACCATCTTTCCAGTAAAGTAACAGGAAATGCCAAAAAGGCACTTCCCTCTCCACAGCAGGCTGCTGCAGAGGGGCAGTTCTGGTGCTCTTCAGAGCCTGCCTTCTCCCTTGCTCTGCCAACTCTTCAGCTTCCCAACACTTCAGGACATGCATCTCCAAAACAGTCTTGTGACCTATTCCAAGCCACTGACAGCAGTCTCCTTTTTAACAGAGAATTTCAGAAGCTGGAGGTTTAACCCTGTACCAGAATAAAAAAAAGAGTTGAAGCAGAAAAGGTTTTCACAAAACAGAATGCCCTTTCTCTCCCTTACTGCACTTGAGATGCAAGAAAGGCTCCCTTCAGAGAGGGAACAAGAAAGGATCAGTCCTATGCTCTACAGATGCATGCAGCAGAGGAGACTCAGATTGGCACTGACCTTTTCAGCTGTTCCAAAAGGACGCAAGAATGAGACGGAGGTTCAGCGATTAAAAGACCACCCATTCCCACAAGATGATTCAGATCACCAGATAACAAGAATTTTAGGAACTGGAATCCAAGCTTTACACCCCTTCCAAGGGGAAATATTATGGCTTAACAACCCTAACAAGTAAACAGTACAAGCATAATTCTAACAAAGCAATGTTGCAACCAAGTGGAACAGAATGTGTCTACCTCCCTCACTGTGACTTACTCAAAACAAAGAAGCATGGTAATTATAATAAATATCTGAAAAAAACGAATGATGTTTTTTATTCATACCTCAAAAGAATCAATTGAACTTTCTGTGAATTTAGGGAAGCTAAAACACCAAGAAAAAATCATCACTGCATTTGTGGCAATCATATGGTATGGCATAATTTCCACTGATAAATAAATTCTTATCCTTATCATGCACATCCTGGTTACAAAGTAATCTCCCGATAATGAACACTTTCATTCTCCCTACACAGGTATTGACAAAATTTGTGAAGAAAAGAAAGCTCAATAACCAAATACATCTCCTCCTGCTCCCAGTGAGATATATTCTGGGGTTTCATAATGAACATGTTCCTTAATGATTAGACTGTCACTTCTCCCAAAAGATCTGAGGTGTTTTTATTGAATTTAGTTCTCTAAGTTTGAAAGGGCAGTGCAAAATGACTTTCCAGCTGATCAAGTTGTTTTGATAATGGCCAAGGTATTGACTAGACTTAAAGAAAATAGCTTGTGTCTACCAATGATGGAGAGAATGGTAGAAGGCCGGAGAGCTCTAGGAATGTAGCTATTGTCAGAATGGATATAAGTCTAGCCTCAGGTCCCATCTTTGGCAGTTCCTAGCCTTGGATATGTCCTTCATTTTCCTCTAAATCTCCATCAGAGACAGACACAAAGTGAGCTGTCAAACATAAATCTCATCCTACTGATTGAAATTGACTTAAAACTTTGAACAAACACTGTTTTTCTAAGACTTACCAATCACTTTTTGTATTATCCATAAATATTCACCCTCCTCCAAATTTATGATAACATTTTATGTTTAGGAGTTAGTTCGTTTTTTTTTCATGGAAGCAATAATTTTCTCCCAGTGACAGAACTACATCACTTCTTTTCCCAAGAAAATTAAAACATTTAACCTAAAGCATTTTTTAATTCCTTTTTTTGCATGAACTTTCATTATTTCATTTTGTGAACTGACACAAATGGGAAACTATCAAAAGTTCATTTACACATTTGTTATATTATTTCACCTTTTTTTAGACTATATGGCTTTTGTCTTCTGGTTTTCACTACTGGTGTCTGCCTTTTAACGCAGACACAACTGTAGTTCCTTGACTGTCAAAGGAAATTGCATCAAGACAATGTGTGTGTGATTCAGGACTTAGTCTGTGTGAAAACAAATTATGAATGCATCTCTCAACTGCAGCATATGGTGTTATGTGAAAAGAAAAATCAACACAAATCAACAATTACAGCAACACTTCAGAAAGCCTGTGAAAAGAGTGAGCACCTATACAGGGAAACCAAACAACGCACAATCTGATGAGGTTCAAGTTACTTCCCAGAGTCAAACTGAAGGGTAATCACATAGCACTGGCTCATTTCACAGCCAGAATGAACAACAGACTGTTTCCCTCCTGCATGATGGGACTGTAGCAGAGTACTTGCAGAAAGCTTTAAGATTCAGTTTCAGGGGTGAATGAGTTGAGAGTGAACCATGCTCTCATGAAGGAAACCTGAAACAGGAGCTGTCAAACATCAGAGCATTCACAGCCTGTTGCAAGTGTTCAGTCAACTCTGATTTAGCAGAAAGGTGTCTGTGTGTCATGCAAGAAGAACTCAAGCTAACCATAAGAGTTGGGTTTTTTTCATAATTCTATGCAGCAAACTCTCTCTCATACCATCTTCCTATATGGCTTATTTCACTAACAGAATGCAAGGTGAGGGGAAAAGGGCAACACTGTGTTTGAAAAACTGCAAGATGGAAGCAGTGAGAACAATTCCCTATAAGACCAATGTCCAGTTAAAGACAGAGAGTAATAATCAGGAGAAAAAGCAAACCTCAACTGGGGTTTCTGCCATATAGTAAAATATCAAAGCAGAAATCTAGACACACTCCTGACATGTTAACAATGACCACTTACAAACGCTACTGCCAGCCAGTCTTCATATTTCATTGCATTTTATTATTTCTGAGTTTTGTTTGGAGGGCTAAAAAACACTGAAGAGTTAATGGATAATCTTCTCGTCCAAAATTCTAAGATTTATTATTTTTCTATGTTTCTTACATATCTGCTGGCACGTTCTGCCAGCAAAAATGCATGGAATCTGACTTGAGAAATTATGACCATAATACGGTCTTCTTATGAATGTGAGCCTGAAAAATAAAGCAATTAAGATTCAAAGAAAGAAAATTATTGAATAGGCCACTGCTGCAAAATCAGTAACATTTTATAGGACACTAATATGTTTAGCATATCCACAGAATTACTAAACATATTTTTCTGACATATTTATTAAACTAAGATTTAGCCCCCCATTATTATTGGTATTTTACACTTCAGGAATTCATCCAAAAGAAGCAAAGGCTCATATCTACACAACTGCCTTTAGCTACCTCAGTGTTACACAATGCCTAATGCTACTGCAGAAGTACCAAAAGGATTCAAAGCTGGAGCCAACTTCTCTCATTTGCCTGTCAAAGCATAGGCAGATACAGCAGGCTGAATACCAACAGGCATGCACTTACTGATTTGAAAGTTAGCACAATGCTTGGGAATTGGAATTGTGAACCATCCTTGAGGCCTGTACACCAGCTCTGGATGAGTCAAATTAAATATCTAAAACATTGCTCCAAATTAATGACCTGCCCAGCTTGCCATCATCCTCACTGACATCAGTTGTTCAACAGCAATTTCTCTATGAGTGCATCAATGAAACAGCCATTTCAAAAGAGAACACGGAAAACTCGTGATCACACTAAATTATCTCTTATAGAGTCAGAGAATGTTCCTCTCTCAGTCTATTTCCCATTTCCAGCAATTGTATTACATAGCAGGTATTTAGGAGAGACATCTGAATCCTTTTCTATGCCTCTGTTACATTAAACTTCTAGAGAAAGACATTGTTTCTGAACAATCACATACCCGAACTTGAAATTCTGTTTAAGCCCTTTTGCTCTGTTCAAAAATGACTAAAAGACAGTAAAAATGTCACTTTATGTATATTGTAAATTAACAAAGCTGTATAAACCACAGAATTTTTACACATAGAAAACTCAGCTTTTCTGTAAAACAAATAAATGCCACTAACACTCAGATAGTGTCATTCTATCCAATGAAGATAGGAAGGCAGGTAATTTCTCATCTCTTCTCTTCCAACAGCTTTTTTGTCTCATCACCAGAAGGGCTTGTGGGTCAAAATCACTAGAGTTATCTGAATTAGTCAAGTAGCATTTGAGTTACTCTGATTATAGTATGTTCCACACTATAAGATGCAGGTTCCTGTTGAGAAAATATGGTTTAGAATGGAGTGTCAGTGAAGCAAACCACTGTGATATTTCTAACTTTAAACTGGAAATCCCAAAATGTCCAGTGTTAACAAAGCTTTGCATTTCCTCACCAGAATATACCATCCCACAAGTGACACAGGCAGCAAATCTCTAGACTCAGTATAGAATAGCTCTTTGAATCTATATAATCTTTCCACCCTACTCTTCATGGTCACATGTAAAGCTCACATGTGATCCAAACATAAACCTTGGAAAGAAATTATCAAATTTCAATGATACTAGAGCATTTCAAGATTACTCCTGATCCAAACTGTCTTGTAAGAATGAAGTTAAGTGTATAAAACCATATTTCAAGCAACGTTCTTGAAAGCAAAAATGCACTGTATTGCAAATCACTCAATGTCTAATCCAGCAAAATTAAACTGACATCTTCTTTTGCCATCTGGGTTTTTAAGTCATCAAGAATTAGCATGAAAGTGAAAACTGATTAGGCCTTAGAAAGTTATGCAAAGAAAGAAACCTACTTTGCCTTGTCTCACTCTTATTGCAACAATTGAAGAGGTTGATACTACACAGGTGTAGCAATGCCTGAAAAGCTTACAGAATGGTATCTGTAAAATACCAGAAGTTTTCAATATTTTTGGTTGGTTTTAGAATTTGAATTTCAACATAATAAGTAAAATTGTTTGGGCTCTTCAGTCTCCTGTAGATTTGCAACAAAGTATACACCATTATACACAAGAGTACAGATAGCTGGAAGGTTTGGGACTTTGTCTAAAATAACTTCATCAAAAGAAATTAATGACTTTTAGTTCTTCTAACCGAGAAAGTCATAATAAATTAATATATCTAATTAGAACCAACTTCAGTGAGATTACATTAAAATCTCATTTTGTTCTGTTAAAAAATTCAATAAAACTATGCCAATTAAATTAGGTAATCAATAAGAACAAAGAACAAAGTGATTTTCTTGATGTTTCATCTACTTTGCTCAGCCACTAGAAGTCATTTTTAACAGCTTGTTGACAATGTTCCTCCCTTGACAGTGCTGCGGGTAGTATCAGACATCACGTCCCAAATCCGCTTCAACAAATCATCCTTGCATTGCCATTTAGCCCATACGCCTCTGCAGGCCTGTGAGTTCTCCTAGGAAGCCCAGTACTACTGGAGTGTGGGGCATAACAGTTTATAGGGTGGAAAAGTGAAAACAAAGGGAATACTGAATTTTAAGTTAAAGTGATACAGAGTGTAAGACTATAAAAATGTAATTAGCAAGACACAAACTGTTGCAGAGGTCACAGTCTCAGCTGTGGATGAAGGAGCTCAGGAGAACTAATGGTCTTTATAAGTATGCACTATTTCATTGTCTGCAAGACTGAAGGGTGGTTCACTTTTGCTTTCTTTTACACTTTAATCCCTGCTGGTATTGCTTCCTCATATTGATCTTCAGCAAAAAGAGATTGGCCATACTGAGAAGAAAAATCTACCAGCCAGTTTCCAGCAGTTCTTACTCAGCACAAGGTGCCATTCAGTACAGACTGTGAGGAACTAGTGCAAAACATTCACTTTCTATATTACTTACATTGAAATTGCAAATTGTTGCTGCAGACATCCCTCTATTCTGCTTGTCTGGCTCCTGTACATCTCAGCTTGTTACCTAAGCCATCAGAAACATCTTTTCTTCAAGGCTGGTCTCAAAAACAGAATCAATATTTTAATTAGTGGACTCATACAAAATGACAGAACTGATCAAGCTGCCACATTAACAGAAAACTGTCACTGATGAAAAAACAGCTCTAATACCAGAAGAAAGAAAAATAGAATTTTAACTTCTACATACAGAAAAGGCATTGCTTTTGTCTCAAAACAAGCAGAGTTTTGGTGCATTCGTTCACATTTTCTATGAAAGAACGATTATTCTTTAAATTATTTGATCTCTCTGCAAGGAAACAACAGGTGTCTACTGGGATGTATCCCTCTTCGCTGTTCGACTCCAGCAAGACTCACTCTCAGAGACTGAAATTTTATGGTTTACAGATTTAAACATTTTTATGAAGGACTTTTGCCTATTATGGCAAAACTGTGTAACAAAAGCTGCATGGAACACCACCACACCCTGAGTGGGCCTCTGGATTAAAGCCCTGGACTGCAAGATGCTGGAGATAAGAGAAAGTGACTCAGGTCTGGGCTGGGGGAAAAGAATACACTCACACCTTTGGGGTGGAGACCACATCCCCAGACTGCCTGCTGTCAGGCTGGCCCAGACCCTCACACCAAACAGGGGAGCATGAGAGGTTTTAAGTGTGTGGTGAAAAAGCCTCTGGTGGGCAGTGAATGCCCATCCTCCACCATGCAGACCAGCCCAGCAGCAGGGGCTCCTCACCCCAGGACAGCCACATCCATGGGACAGCCACATGAATGACAGCAGAGGGGCTGTCACAGCCCATCAAAGGCCCTCCCCACGCCCAAAGGGGGCCCCAGACCTTGCGCCAACGCGCTGCATGTAATGCAAAATGCAACAGATGCAGAGTCTCACAAGGATGGTGTCAAACCTATACCTCTGCAGGGGAGGCACCTGGGCATTCCCACCTGCCCAAAGCGCAGACTAATCCACTGGATTCTATACCTTTTGGCATAGGGGACCTTCATCACCAAGAAGACCAGATGGAAGGGAGCGATGAGACATTGTTGGGACCCTCAGAAGGGTGATGTTTCTACCTAACCCCTGTCACTCTCCCTGTACCACTCACAGACACCTCTTTTTTCTAATTCTTTCTTTTCTCTTTCTTTCTCTTTTCCTCTTTTACTAGTAAAGAAAATATTTCCATATTTTGGCATCAACATCTAACTTTGCTTGGTTTTAATCTAGTTTTGGGATGTATTTTGAACCTTTCTGGGTTTGGTCAATTTTATTCACAGAGTTTTCTTTGCTCTTCTGTACTCAAGTTCGTAATATTCACTTAACTGTGCTGGACAGATTTTAGAATGGAGCTCTACAGCCTCTTTAAGCTGAGGGTCTTTTATGCTTTCACATTTTATTCTATGGTGCCAAAAGCCTTCTGCTCCCTGCGCTTTCAGGTTCCCAGCTATATGATAGCTTGACTGAGAGAAGGTCCTCATGTCTCAGAATACTCAACTTCCTCAAAATACATTATGACAACCCACAGATTTCAGTAACTGACTAATATGCAACTTTTGCTCAAACACAATTCCATCCTGGTGAACCATTTCTGCCACACATAAATGTTTCAATGAAGCAGCACTTGAGAATCTCTATTCAAATTAAGTCTCAGAGACTGATGACTGATTTAGGAATGACCTTCAATATATTGAATAGTTGGGTAGTTATTCTTTCATACTTCCCTGATATAGACACTTTTCTGGTTGCCTTGTTCCCCAGGTGATCTGTGTTTATTCTCCTTACTGCATAATGAGGTGTAAGTGGCATTTAATATTGAATAAAGGCTGTTGTAACAATGTCAAAACATCCCACTCTGACATTTTAGAAATAAACATTAAGGCAGCCTGCATGGCTTTACTAAGAGTGGCAAATTGTGCCAGATCAATCTGCTTTCTATGGTGAAGTGATGATAATGGTTGACAAGAAAAGACTAACAGATGTTATCTACCTAGACTTCTGTAGCACCTTAAGTATGAACCCACATGACATTCTTATCTTCAAATTGGAGACATATGGATTTGATAGATGGACTACTCAGTGGCTAAGGAATTGGCTGGATGGATGCAGCCACAGAGTTGTAGCCAATGACTCTATGTCCAGTTGGAGGCCAGTCACAAGTGGTGTCCCTTTAGGGCTCTGTCTTAGGACTGATGCTCTTCAATATTTTCATTAATGACCTAGTGAGACCAAGCACACTCCAAGCAAGTTTGCAGATGACACAAAGCTAAGCAATAGGATGGAGTGTCATCCAGGGATGACTCCAGAGGGAGTCACTCCAGAGGGACCTGGACAAATGTGAGAGGTAGGCCCATGAGAATCTCATGGAGTTCAGGGAGTGCAATGTGCTGCACTGGGTCAGGACAATTCCAGATAAGAATCCAGACAGGAAGAATAAATCATTGAGAGGAGTCCTGCAGAGAAGGAATGGTGAATTCTTGAAGATGGCAAGCTGGACATGAGCCAGCAGAGTGCACTTGCAGCCCAAAAGGTCAACTGTATCCTGGGCTGTATCCAAAGAGGAGTGACCAGCATGTGAAGGGAGCTGACATGCTTGTCTTCCTCAACACAAGACATGGACATATTAAAATGCATCCAGAAATAAATCATTTTCATTTCTGATCATGAAAATGATCAGAGTGATGGAGAACCTCTCTACAAAGACAGATTGAGAGAGCTGGGGTTGTTCATCCTGGAGAAGAGAAGCCTCCAGAAAGATCGGCATTTCAGCACCTGAAGGGGACTTATGAAAAGGAAGGAGAGGGATGGGCAGATGGTGATAGGACAATGGGCAGGGGTTTAAAATTGAAAGAAGGCAGGTTTAGATGAGATATTAGGAAGAAATTCTTTACTCAGAGTGTGATGAAGCACTGGAACATGTTGCCCAGAGAAGTTGTGGATACCCCATCCCTGGAAGTGTTCAAGGCCAGGCTGGATGAAGCCCTGAGGAACCTGATGTAGTGACAGGTATCCCTGCCCATAAAGCAGGGGGCTGGAACTGGTTGATCTTTGAGATCCATTCCAGCCCCTGCCATTCTACGATTCTATTCTATTACAGTTGCCCCATTTTGTAGTGCATTTCCATTTGAAGTGACTCTGCAGAACATATACAATTACTGTTTTGAAGAGGTGAAATTATCAACATGAAATTATTTGTTCTGTACTCATATCACTATTCACAATGTTGCAATTTTTTAATCTTACATGCAATGAGGAGGAATGTGCAAAACTTGAAGTTCTTCACCAAACTGTTTCTCCCCAGCTACAGTTTTTCTATGAGCTGAATATGGAGTGGAAATGAGATAGTTCCTATGTTGTCTGTATAATCTCCACTTTTAAATGCAAAATTGCCTTTGGGACAAGGCAGCTGTCACTTTCAGCTACAGAAAAATACAGACTGACTCACTACAATGCCTATCTCCTACTCAAACTCCTGGGTGTTTTGCACTTGTTTAGTTCTTCATGGTTTGGGGGTTTTTTTCCCCTTTACCTTAATCTGAAATTCAGTCATTTGTACCAAGAACTGCAGGGTATAAGAAAGCTTAATGTTTCTGAACTCTATTTTAAAATTTAATGGTGCTTTAGTGCTTTGCTTCAAAGTATGAGGTACACTACAGAGTTCTTAAATCCAAAAGCTCAGAAGCTACCCCCTTCCTTATCTGCCCAAGAGATTAGCAACCTGCAGGAAAGCAAGAGAAACAGGACCTGTCTCACAAACACGTATTGGTACAACTTTTACAATGCAGTATTTAACAGAGACATAAGCCATTCCTCTTCCATCTATCATTCTTGTGCACATGCTACATATTATTAATTCAGGACCTCTGGGACAGTCACATAAATCTGTATGGAGCTGGGGGTCTGCGGTGGGGAGGGTTGTTTGGGTTTTCTGGGATTTGGGAGGGGAGTTAGAAGCACTCTGTGATCCAACATGCCGTTGTCACTCCTTTGGATCCTAACACACAATATAATTTAAACATATTTTAACAATCTGCATGATAGAGCCACTGCTGCAGCATTTGTCATTTAGAACATTAATATGGCAGCTGGTTTAAATTTTAAAAAAATTAATAGGAAACCTTTTTCTACACTAAGGACTACAGAGGAGAAAAAAAAACCTCTTTTTCCAATAAAAATACTGGAAGAAGCAAGAAAAGAAACTTGAAACAAGCAGAGATGATCTCTGGAATTCTTAAAACATGTAGGAGCCTCTTATTTTAGGAGCATCTCTGAGAAAACACAGTAAAATCGATCCTATTTCTAAATATAAAATAAGCAGATCTTGTGAGCATTTTAAGTTTGTTTTGTCTCTAAATAAAGCCATTGAAAGGTATGATTCACTTTCTAGGCTTCAACCCTCAACATATTTCTGGCTTTCACATAGGAGTTTAAAAGTCCAACTTTGGATAACTCTTTAACACTTTCAGTAAAAACTAATTGTGAACTATTACTGAGAATATTTCCAGGAGTAAATCAGCGTATGGGGTGCATGACTTCATTGTAATCTCCTTTCTAGACTTCCTAGACTTCTACTTACTCTTTTTGTCTTTGTTCAATTATACATAGCCATAAACCTGAAAAAAAGAGCCCTGATGGCTAATTTACAGAACCATCATTAAAGGAAGTCCCATATGGACTGAGCATGATTAGAAAGTTGAATTTCAAATCTGTTCATGAAACAGATTCTGGGTACTGAAGAAATGGTGCTGTTTGCAGTTCCTAAATTAGGCATATTTGTTACCAAACCAGGAGAAGTAATATGCCACATCTCGAATAGATTTATGCTTATTTGTTCCTTGATGTTTTAACTGATTTATACTAAGTATGCAAAATGAAATAATCCTCCTCTAAACATCAAGCTTTCAATACTTTCTCTCACAGTATCATTCTGGACAAAACATCCAGCGCACAGCTGGATAAACACATCAAGCAATGGGTGAGCTATTTGCTGATGGGATTGGCCACAAAGAGTTACAGTGAATGGGGTGACATCAGACTGGGGACCTGTCACTAGTGGGTTCCACAGGTCTCCATCCTCAGCCCTGTGCTCTTCAACATCTTCATTAATGACTTGGACATAGGACTGGAAGAGATACTGAGCAAGTTCACAGATGATACACAGCTGGGAGGAGCTGTTGACTTCCTCCAAGGAAGGAAGGCCCTGAAGAGAGACTAAACTGCTAAACTGGAATGCCACTCAAGTAGTCTAGGTTTTACACATATAAAAAGGATGGATATTCTTCCCCTTTTCAAAATTATTAGTAAATTCCCTTTGAAAATTATTAAAGAAACTTTCAACCATCTGATGTATTAAAATGACTTATTAATGGTATAGAAAAGGTTACTTCATTTTTTTTTCAAGTCTGCAGTTGATGAGACACAAACTCATCTGAGGTTAGCTCAGGTAGTTAGAGCAGAGTACTAATAAAATAAAACTAAGGTTTGTGGCTTCATCCCCTGTAAGGGCCATTCACTTAAGAGTTAGACTTAATCCTTGTGGGTCCCTTCCAACTCAAGAGTATTCTGTGATGTAGCCAAATACACATATAAGGAAAACAATTATGTTGCACTGTCAATCCATTACATCAATTTTTCAGCTGGATCAGCTTTTGATATTGAATGATAATCAAGCTGTAATTCATGCCAGACCAAAACGAAAAAAAAAGTATCTTGATAATATTTTGAAGATTTGGAATATTGCCTAGAAATACTATGTTAAGTAGCTATGGGACAAGTGAAAAGATTGAAGAGACTAGAATTAAAGAAAACATAACTAAGCAATTTAGAACTACTTTCTGACCTGACTAAAGAAAAAGAAGAAACTAAGCAAGATGGAGATGAACAAAGCCTGTGATTTTCAGATTTAAGACTCTGGAAACAATTGCACAAATCCAAAGCTCTCTGAATAAAGCACTACTGACAGTAAACTTGAACTTGTACTGTCTCATACACAGAAAGGTAGAAAAAAATTTATAAATGCACTTCAGGATTCTTAGGTTAACAGGCTTTTCAGTATAGGCAGACAGATTGCTCAGACAGTAACATTTTTTAATTTGAAAAGTTTTTACTTACTCTATTCTTCCACCTGACCACACTCAAAAGATAATTTCAGTAGATTATCATGCATTTCTGATTTCCTGTTTGCTTATTATTTTCTTTCTTCCTAGGAAATATCTGCTCTGATGAAGATATGCCAGCATAAAAACCTGAGACAGATTTAAGAATCAACTCCAAATCACACATCTAAGGCAAGAAGAAACCTGTGCAATGACTCATTTTATCCTGCATAAAGCACGAGGCAAGCTGCCCTAAATTACTGTCCATTTAAAGTCCAGCTACTGTGTTTGAATTCAATATCAGGGAAAAAATGCAATTACTAAAGAAACCCTTTGATTTTGGAATTTTCATTGGCAGAGAATGCATAGTAGCTCATGGCAAGGAATTCTAATGAAACTGCATTTAGTTTGCTCCCAATTTTTCTGATTTCAAATTCTAGCCATATGATTTTCTATAACTTTCATTGCTAAACTGAAGAGTCTTTCACTACATAGTATCTAATATGAAATCTGGAAAACACTGCATTTTTGATTTCTTTACATCCTAGACAACAAAAAAAATGCTTCCAATTTTTTAATCCATGTCCTAACTCTTCTTTGCACCACAACTATTTTTTTATTATGAGGTTTAAACATCATATTGTAATATAATAAGCTAAGAGATGTTACATCAAACACAAACATTTTACTTCAACTCAGGACTGCTCTTTTCATTGTTTTAGAAACAATTATTTCTTATTAATACCTCATTTCATTAAGGTTTTCTCACATCTAAAATGATGTCTTGTGTTCTGTATTTACTGATTTCAAATATTTCATCTAAAGAAAATGTGTTTTGTTAGAAGATGTATGTACAATTAGGTATGAAACCTAGGATGCATGTGGCTCTCATCTTTTAATCAAGAGAAGAATATATTTTCTGTGTCAAATACAAGATTTTTTGTGGACTTGCAAAATTCAGAAGTTATTCTCCAACCCTTCAGATGCCAAAGCCTCTCTCAACAATCTATTTTATCCCTCCCGTCTCTCATTTGTCTTCTCCTTTTCTTCAAGCACTTTTTAAAAGAGCTTGTCAAATCTGCTTTATAGCTTAGATGGGGGAACAAAGGGCAAGAAACATCATTAAGTATCAATCTCCTGGTTTTAACAGCCTGGGTGCAGGGATATTAGAATCCAGAACTCAAAACCATGATCTAACCTAACAGTTATGACTTCCCCTTTTAATTTTTTTAATGGGGTCTAAAATATATACATGTTTGAATGGGGTTGGGGGGCTGAAAGTTAATCCTGGTTGCCATGTCACTCTACAAATCAAAAGCAAGCAATCCATTACAGATAGTTTTGAAGGCAACAGTACTACAGTGGTATTCCTGATGGATTTAGAAATTATGGTCTGTGCAACTTCACAGGCATTAAGCATGAAAATAAAACCATTAGATCTTCTCAACAAATGGAGTCACTATTGAAGGATATATTTTTTTCCTGCTCACAGTTGGGGTTTTATTTTTCCAAATTGGAAACACACCACATAGAGGAAGTAATAACATTGTAGTAAAGTATTCAAAGCCAAATTTTTATTCACATTGATTATCTTTTACATTTTGAAGTATTGCCTTTGTACATCCATCTGTAAATGTTTATCAGATAGGAATTCAAACCCTTTCCTTCATTAAACCATTCTATGGGAACACTACCCTACTTTTGTTATATCTTTGAGTAAAGGCGAAAAGAAATATGACATGGATGGTTTTTCATCCACCTTCCAAATTCAAAATCTGTATTCCTTTTTCTAATCCCCACAACTCAGAAAAATACATATATTTTTAGTTTCAATTTTATCACTATAATATTAAGTGCACATGAAAAATGCTTCTTCCGATCAGAATATGAATGGTTTCAGGAGTATTTGAGTCTTTCTCCATTTTTATCATATTAAAATTATTTGCACATCCTCAGATAAAAAGGAAACCATCATCTTTAGATAGTTAGTAGATGACAGACTGCAAACAAAAAAAAAAATGGGATCTTTCCAATCTCAAAGTTAATTTGTTTATGCTTCAAATTAGTGTACATCAACACACCTCATGCTAAACAAATAAATTTTGATGAAGGAGCAAGCAGGAGGAGATACCTGCTTGAGTCTTTCTTAAAGGAGAGGTCTTCTCTTCAGGCATTCATTCCTGATCTAAAGTGCACATCTTTATTATTTGACCAGTAATAGTTTTTTATATTATTTGGAGTGTGATCCAGGCAAACGTTTGTTCACAGTAAAGTTTTCTAAAGGAACCTTTGTATTGTCACTACAAAGATGTTTCTTCATGCACATCAGTTTCTATTGCTTGTGCTCTACTTTAACATTTAAGTGAAAGAAAGCTGCTTACAGACTTGGGCACACAAGAAAGGATACCTAGCTTCTTTCATCACATAGTGTAAATCCCATTAGGAAAAGACTTCCAAAAGATAGGTGGAAAGCTGTACCCTTTATTACCCTTTGTCAAGTAATTTATTAAATTTGCAATTTCAGAGACCCTTATGCAGACATTTCTGAAAAGGATCATTAAGTCAAATGCATAGTGAAGAAAAGGTGCATTTTTAATTCAACAGCTGACAAGCTACATGTAATACTTTAAGCTGCCAGTCTATTTCTCGTACATTTGCTGCAGAAGTTCATGTGCTCCTTCCCTTTTTTGCAGGATACTAAACTCAACAACCTCATGCAGAAATTGGTCACTACATTTTCAACTGTTCCCTGCTATACATTAGGCTTCATTTTTCAGGGTGTAAAGTGCTTGCAGCTGCCATGAATTTCATAGTTATTGCAAACATGACTATTACACACAACAGATTTTATCTAGCTGGTGGAGATACCCACAGAGATTCTGCAACAAATGCCAGCTGTATTTCTTCAAAAATATGCATCACAACAGGCTACTGCAAAGTAGTAATGGGAAAATGAGGGCAAGTAAGAGTCTACATAAAACACAATTAAGCAGTGCAACAGATCAATTAAATAAGAAATTATTAATGGTCACTGTAGTCTCTTAGGAATAAATTCATTTAAATTTGCTCACATAAGTGGCTCAACACATTGACTGTCTTATGAGCATTGACTGCAGATATTATATTCCTTGAATTTATTTCAATCACCAAGTTGTTATACAGTGAATCATATCTAAGCAAGAAAGAACCTAAATTTACTTCTCAATTTGCTTGATCTCTTTCACAAAAAAATGCCATACCATGACAACTATTTATTTATGAAATTCATATCAGGCTATAGAAGCAATTCATAATACAATAGTAATTGCTGATAATGTTGCTCTAAAACAGAAAAGAAAGATAGGGTGAAAAAGAAAAAAAAAAAAAGGAGATTCCTTAAATAAAATTTGCTTAATAGTTCAATCATTGCAATTTAAATGTAAGATAACCTCCACAAAGAGCTCTACTTTGGAAAAAAAAATGGACCAACAATTAGCACAGCCACTGCTGCACTTGCAGAAACAGGTAATGAATAAAATCATACATGGAAAATTTCTAAAGGCTTGAAAGAAATTATATGTGGGCAGTATCATATATAATGAAACTCCTGTTGCCATGCTGATACATGAACCATTTCTCTCTGAAAATGCCATTTTACTTGAATTTTTACAAGATTTTCTGACACAGTTTAAGATATAGCATTTATTTCCTAATAATGTTTAAAGAAATTATTATTAAAAGCATTTTTATATATACGCACATATATAACTATGAAACTGGATTTCCCATTGCAAATTAGATTATACACAACTGTAAGTGTAGTTATAAGAAATTAACACTTTTATGAATCAGTTTAATTTCCCTGCATTGCAGTCACCTAAAGCCTCCAATCACTGCACACAGGCATGTAACACATGAAAGTGAAGTTGTATAGGCAACACGTTGGATTTAAAAAAAAAAACTATTCACTGAGTACTTGCTCTGAGTTTTGTTAATGTGTAGCAGCACTGTAGAGCTGTCAAAACAGTGATCACTGAAGAAACATTAAATAATGAGCATTTTGTTTGTATTTTTTGCTAGCACCATTTTCTTTTTCATGTTTCTTTTTGCCCATTTTTTACTATCTACCACCTATACATGATAAAATGATTACTTTCTGTCTTCATCAGAAAAAGTTCATAATTAATCATTATTATTATTGTTTGTCTATGCAATTGTGTTAACCAAATAGTTCTGCTGAAATATTTAAATAAGGTGATAAGATCCTGTTGTCTGAACAGCACATACCACATGAGGGCTTTTGATAATTTAAGTTACACCAAGATAGTTTTACTCAAGTAAGAGACATGAATCCACCTTAGAACAGGACTGCCCATTAACACTATTCATATGAAAATAAAAGTAAATGCTTACCACATCTTTTTAAGTATCAGGTATTATCTCACAGTGTAATGTGGCAGAGTGGTGACTTTACAATGAGGAAAGCACAAAGGACAGCTATAGGCACAGGATAAACTGTGATTATCTCACAAAGGTAACTACACTGAAGGTATACAGCTACAGCTTATACAGGCAGATCCAAAGTGCTGCAGATCTGCAAACAGATCCAAAGGAGGGAGCTTAGGCAGCTCTGCTAAAAGCAGCCAGCAGTAATCATGGTCAGATGCCAAATAACACCAATTCTTTTGGTGGGGTTTTTAACATATTCCAAGAACTACTGAGGCCACACTTACACTAAAACTGCTACCATCCAGGCTAACCTATTTAGCTCAGACTTGCTTATGATTTCAAGCTATGTATTACTTGTAGACATATCCACATTACTTAGAACATAGGAAACACTCTCAGCACAAGTAACACCCCACTCTTTAATATTTGAATAGCTGCCATGGTTGTAGGCCCACAACATATTTGAATAGCTGCCATGGGTTGTAGGCCCATGGTTTCTGCACAGGAATTTTTCTAACAGTAAATGCCTGTAACAGAAAATTTCTAGCCATAAAACTGTTGTCTTCCTGGTTCAGCTCTTTAACTATAGATAGATGTAATGAAAATTATGTGAAGGGAAAATGTAGGAGAAAGGAGTAATTAGAATGTTTCCCATATTTATTGCTGAATTATTTGATGAAACAAAAACTAAGAATTTTTTCCTAAAAGTGCTCAGATTTAATGCCGAAACTTTAATAAAGTACAACTGCGCCCCATTTTATCTCTGCCCATTTAAAAACAACAATAAAAAATTAAAAACTAGGAAATTAGCATTTCTTGCTGGAAAGTACATTTTTATCAAATGTTTCCTGCAAAATGTATATATAGGCATGTACATATGTGGGTCTTACCTTAAAGGCAGCTGTTAATCACCCTGGGAATAATTCACCCAGTCATTAAACCCCAGTGTATTATTGTTGGAGTGGGCACAAGAGCATCAAGAACAATGTAGTGGAAAAGTGCTGAGGTACTAGCATGGCAATGAAACTAACAGGCAAAATTCTTTCTACAGCCAGAACTGGTACAGAATCCCAGATGTCCAGGAATCCAATGTAAAATTAAATTTTAAATATATATATATATATGTAGCTACCAAGTTGTGTTTGCAGCACTATATAGACACCCTTGAAAAATAATAGGCTTGTTACTTCTGCATTTTTGTGGCTCTATGAGGGATGCATAAGTAACTGAGAACAGAAACAGAACAAAAGGGGGAAAATCTATTTCAGTTACACATGTATAATTGCATTTAGTGAAGCAAATTCTGCCAAGTCAATGGACCAGCATGTGACATAAACCAGTTTAAAATTAGGTCACAAGAATCTATCCAAGCTACAGTATTTCCAAAATGTGAATACCTATTAAGAGTCTCCATTGCACATAACATCATATTAGCTCCATAATGCTTTGGTCCTGCTTCATGAATGAAAAATGCTTTAAAACTCAACCAAGTTGCAACACTAAACAGGAATAGCAACTCAAGAGACAGCCAACTGAACAGATTAAATATAATTTTTAATAACTGTAAAGCTGCACAGTGAAACAGAAATCCTACAAATAAAAGAACTGCAAAAGTGCACAGTTTATGTGCCCGGTGGCTTTTCAAAGGCTTATATTGTGGTGGAGAGCAGAAATTTAATAACTCTGGTGATACTATCATGTAGCACTAATAAGATACAGAACATTTGGAGAAGTCTAACAGCAGACAGCTATAACCAGAGTTGTTTGGAAATGCTACCTATAGATTAAATTAGCTCTATGAACAAAAACACAGGGACTGAACTTCATTTTGTTATTGTTTTCCTTTCTCATCTTAATACATTTAGTTACTTTAAACTACTAATAGTGAGGTACTGGCTGACTGCATTTACAGTAGTTTGATCTCTCTCCACATCTGGCTGGACCTATGTGCATATCCTCATTACTATGAGAGAAGATGATTGCTAACATGCACCCAAGGCTGAAGGCGTATTATGACCACAACTGAAAGGTATTGGAGCAGCACAATGCGTCCTCGAACAGAAAGGCAGGAACAGACCTGTACATGATAGCAGTACTCCCCACACCTGGAAGCAAAACACACATACTGAACACAAGCTTCAACACTAACAGCTTCTAGAACTTCTAAATGTGCACATAGGGTCTCTGAGCCATTGGATTAGTGCATAAACTACTTTCAGCTTTTCCTGAAACTATATAAAGCCTGAATTTTTACTTTTGAAAGTACTCAATACTTGCAAGATGACATCTGTCAAGATATGTCTGGTCCAAACATCCTGGAATGTAGAATTGAGCTACCCCAGTTTGCTTGAAATGGGGTAGCTTTAGCAAGGGAAGCATCTAGTCAAAGCAATACATATTTAATGAAGCTCTAATAAACAGCTGGACAAGGGAATATCCAGCGTGAGTTATTATAAAATATGATACAAAACTAGAGCAGAAGAAAGGGTGAGAAAAAAAATATATTAAGAAGGAAAGAAAATGTATGCAACAGATTTATGCAGATCAAGGCATTCCTTCTTTACTACATCAGTGGCCTGGCATGTGATGTGAGCAGGATAATAATAATTTTATATATATGGTAAATATCTACCAGCTGTATTCTAAGGCACAAACCATAAAATGCAGCATAAAACAATTAAAATCAACAGAGACAAAGTTCAGGGTACAGAAAGCTTTTGATCCACAAAAATGACAGATGTTATATTTGAGTGACTGAAGACCAAAAATATGAGTGAGAGCAAGTATAACTCAGTTTTTAAAAGTACAGCTCAATCCATGTGCCAAAGGGTAATTTGTCATGATTGCTATATTCCTAGTAAGGCAGAGAAAGAAGAAGAAAAAATTATTTTAAAACTTTAATTAGGCCACAAGCTAAGCAAATTCAGTAACTCCTTCCAATGGATTTCAATAGGTCTTTCCAAGTTCAAGTTAAGAAATTCATAAAAATTGTATTGATATTAAAGCACAGAGTTTTTCCAGAGTTTTAGGCTGGTGGAGAGAAGCATTCATATCTCACTTTTTTAGCAAAGTATTCCTGAAGTATGCCCATTCTGCGAAGTCTCAGGCTCTTCATTCTTTGGGCAGCACAAGTAGTACACTTGTAAGGACAAAACAGTAAATCATTTGTATGTCGTCTTTTTTTGTTGTTGTTTAATGGTTTAATGTAGCCTTCCTCATAAACGCTTCCCAGCTGCAGACCTCTTCAGTGAATCCTGAGTCTTACAGCTTCTTTCAACTACAGCTACTGCTGATCTCATTCTGCCATCAATGTCTTCCTGTTATTGTTTCTGCTGTTGCTACTGCCTATTTATTTTTCAATTTCCAAACTGCCTCACTGCTACTCCAGCTATACTCCACATTCCACCTCCAACAAAGCAGATAGAACAGCTTCTCCTTCATTTTGGGCCTGTTCTTTAGAATCCTCTTTACCAGATTTCAAGATGGAGAGAGCAGTTCAGATACCAAAAACCGCAACCTGCCACAAGCAGTGAAACCAAATGTGTTGCTGTGCTTGAATGCACAGCATGCATGGCATCTCCTATCATTAAGGAGATTATCATCAAAACCCTTACTATCAAGATGGGAACTGAAGCACTGAGAGATTAAAGTATTTCTTCAGCACTATGCCATTTAGCTGTGAATAACCAGGAATCAGAAATGTTCCTGTCAACAGTTCACATGCTTATGCTGCATTGGCTGCCTTCCTTAAATCATGCAACTTCTTGATGCAGAAAATTAAGTCAACCACAAATACTCTTTGTGCTGAGTTCTGCTGTGATTTTCTTCACGGTGGCTGGTATGAGGCTGTGTTTTGGATTTGTGCTGAACACAAGGCTGACAAGGTAGAGATATTTTTGCTGAGCAGAGCTTTCACAGAGCTAAGGAATTTTCTGCTTTCTGTACTGCCACACTGGGAAGGAAGTTGGGGGTGGATGGGAGGTTGGGAGGAGACACTGCCAGGACAGGTGACCCCAACTGACCAAAGGGATATTCCAAACCATATGGGATCATAGTGTATAAAGTGGGGTGGCGGGGGGGAAGAAAGAGGAAGAGGGGGATGTTTGGAGTGATGGTTTTTGTATTCTTAAGTCAGCATTACAGGTGATGGGGCCCTGCTCTACTGGGGATGGCTGAACACCTGCCTGCCCATGGGAAACAGTGAATTGATTCCTTGTTTTGCTTTGTGGTATGGCTTTTGCTTTCCCTATTAAACTGTCTTTACCTCAACCCACAAGCTTTGTCGCTTCCACCCTCCCAATTCCCTCCCTAGCCCTGCTGGTGGGGGAATCAGCGAGTGGCTGCGTGGGGCTTGGCTGCTGCCTGGGGTGAAACCATGACAACTTAATACTCTAAAGATAAGAATTGTACTTATGAATTATCTCTTCACACAAATACTGAGGTTTGTACATCTCAAACATCAAAAAATGAAACCTCAACAGCTATCAAAGCAAGGGGGTTTAATCAGACAGCTTGAAAATCATGTTTGCTTTTCTTACAACTCATAATTGTCACCTGATTGACAAATTTTGAGAAAAAATATTATTAAGAAAAACCATAACCCTATTTTATGAAGATTCAGAAGCTTTCGCATGAATAGCATTCCTGCCATATCAGTACCTAATACTGCCAATTTTTCCATTAAATCAGAAAACAAAATCAAGCCATGTCTTTTATCAAGAGAAAAGGAGATGGCAAAAGCCAACAAGGTCTGAAGAACAAAGATTGTCACAAAATAGTAAGACTATGATACCTAAAGCAATACTGATTCTTTACAAAAGTATAAAGATATTACTTCCCAAGGACACTGAAGTGGAGAACTGTGCTTAGCACAAAACATTTTAATGAAAGCAAGAAGGACACAGACAGTTCAATCTGCCCATGCCCTAAGAGAGTCTACAGCCTGCCAGAATACCCAAACCTAAAGATATCCTGTCTAAGGAAGATCCATTATCTTCACTCAGGAAAAAGCTTAAATCTTTAAGGACCAATGAAAATGTATTTGTTCTCATTCAGTGGCTTGTTATTTCCAGAAGGCAAGGGAGCTGGGGAGGAAGCTGGTTGTTTTAACTTGGTCTGAAAGAATTCAGCAAGACTTTTCTTTGAAATTTATGCTTCCTTTTGGTTTCAGCTATGATGGAAATGATGTTAAGAAATCCTTGGTGGATAGCCTAGTGTTTGTGGTTTGAGTCTCATCTGGAGGCAAGGATCTGAAAGAAACACAAAACTGAAATATAGCAGACTAAACCTGATTTTTTCCAAAGATGCAGGAACACCAAGCCAAGTTCATCCAGCATCCTGTCTCTGACAGTGGTCAGTAGCAGATGTAGATGGCAATAAAAGAACAGAAGCAGCATACAAAACTAGCTCTCTAGAATAGTTTTTGTTTGATTCATATGATTTGTGGCTTCCAGACTTTCTGAGCTACAGGCAACAGCCTTCATATATTTTCTTTTCATAAACATATCTAATGAATTTTTGAACCCTTGAATATCCCCAAAAATCCTGGGACAATAAGCTTTTAGAGCTTTACATTGTACTGTGTGAAGTATCACTTTCTGCTTGCTGTGAACCTGTCACTTGCAGTTACTATTTCACCCCGTCCAGGTCCTGTTCTCTGATCAAATATCTACGACACTTGTGCTTTTCTAAACTTCTACAATCTTCAGATTTTTGAAAGATCGGAGTTTTGTAGTGTATGTGGTAAAAAACAAACAGGCAAACTAGAAGAAAGAAGGCAGAAGAACACAACTCCTGATTTTATCTGAATGTTTCATCCACAGATCTACATTAGCTTGCAGTTATTCATCCTGAAGAAGAAGCTGCATTCATTTCTCACATCACACACTGTTAATCTTCTGTAACTCTCACAAAATCTAAACTACATTTGCATAATCAAATTTTCTACTACAGCTGGCTGTCTTGCACTTTCCTCTGGCAGCAGCTCTTTGAGGGGAGAGAAAACAAGCAGAATCAGGGAAAAAAAGGGGAGGAGAGAGATTATAGGAAGAAAGGTATTCTTTTTGTAGGTGATCAAATGAAAAAGTCCTGCTACAGGGTTAATCACATCATCATTCTTTGACAGAAAAGCAGTCTGTTATCTCTACCTAAAAGGATGGTTGCAAGCATACATCACATAAAAAGTATTATATATGTAGGTTAACTGTGACTAAGGTCCAGTTAGCACTAGTCAAATTTTTAGAATAGTTTTTAAACTGTTAAAATATTAATCAGTTGATGTACTTTCTTTATACAGATATGTGTATTAGAGAAGATTATACTAAGATTAGGCCTTTTTTCCTGTTAGTTCCTTGTTCAGTCCCCTGTACCTGCAAAACAGAGATAATGGCAGAAAAATAAAAAACACTGACCAAGGAAAATAGGAATTTGAGACTTCTTTCAGTAGTGGTGCCAACTTACTGCTGGCTGTGAGAAATCGTTGAACTATGTCAGCTGACTGGTGATGGACTGATACCTGACCAACACTTCTTTTCAATCTAGACTGCAAAATTTTTGGAGTAGAGGTTTTTTTGTTCATTAATACAAATAACCAGAGGACACAATGGAATCCAAACAATTTCATTTTGCTGGGTATGACCAACAAATATTGGAATACATAAACTAGGTGATACATTTCAGTCCTGTTATTTTCTGAACATGCAGCCCCAGGAAGACCACTAGAGGGCCCACAATTATTTAGTTTTATTCTCCATTTTGCACTGCACATAAACAGTGAACAAGAACTTTCTATGGATATGCCACAGGTTAATGAAGATAGAAATAAATTATTTTCACAAAAGTCAGTTTTCAGGAAATGTAGTGCTTAAATGCCCAAATTAGCTTAAAACTTGATCAGAAGAAGCTACTTCATTAAGCCCAAACCATTTTGTGGAAATGTTGCAGGCAAATGGTTTCTGAGAATCATTCTGTCATCTTCCACAGGACTCAAAACGAAGTCACAACAGCCCACCAGAGATGGACTAAGTGTTAGTGTTTCACAACTTAAAAACCAAGGACAATGGCCCAGCTAAACTGCCACGTGACTAAACTGCCATTCCAAGGAAAATGGAATCTTGGTGTCCATGGTTCCATGTGCTCAGAGCCACCTTTCTGGGTTTCTGTTGCAAAATTTGAGAAGTGATGGCATAATCTAGCTCTTAGTGGTCCCACTTGGTAGCTCCAGGGTCTAGCACAAGTTTCATCTTATTTGTTATTCAGAGGAAATTTGGATTTTATATATAGATGCATATATATGCACATCCACCCTAAATTTGGATAAAGTAAAAACATTGAGAAAAAAAACCTATTTGGAAGGCAGAAATACTGATTCTCAAAACCTGTACTAGCAGTGTTATTATCATGCTATAAAATAAATTTGAAGAAGCTAGAAACAATTAAAATCCCCCCTCTTTTTCCATGTCCTTCTTCCCTCCCTTTTTTCTGTCCAGGTTTCTGCACTCAAGCAGATATCCTGTTACGTTCAGGTATTTCCGCAGTTATGCAAAAAAACCCAAGTGTCAAAACCCCACTATTAACAAGGCAAGAGAAGTAACAAGAAATAGATTTTCCATAATGTACCATCTAAACATGAGGAAAATGTTTTTCTTCAAAGCTGTCACCATGTTGTATACAGAAGCATAGTTGTCTCTTTTCAAAGATTAATGGTTTGTCTCCATCACCATTATTATTCCTAAAGTTAGTGAGAATCACAAAAGCTAGTAAGAAGAAGAAGCAATCCATCCCTTCCTCTTCTTCCCTGTGAGAATTGCACAGTTTCTGTAAGATACCTCAAAGATGCTGTTGTGGGAGGAAAATTACAATTGATATGGATTTTTTTTTTAAAAAAAGAAAATTAGAATTGAATAATATTAACCTCTCCCTATGGGTTTCAGTCAGAGTGAAAGATGAGATTCTCTCATCATCCTTGATTCTAACTTTCCTTTCATGAAAAAGCACAAATTATCTCAGTCACAGCAGCAAACCCAATGCTGACATGTATCGTAAATTGTTGTGAGGAAGTAAGGTGTACTGCTGTGGCCATGCACCTGGAATGAACAATATGAACATGAAGTATTTCTCTAGGGAAATTATAAAGGTTTGTATGAATCCATTTCAGGAAAATGAAAGTGAATCCCTGGTTACAGACAGATTCTCCTGCAGCTGAGCAGCCAGCTACTTACAATAGCAGCTTTAGAAAGCAATTGAACAACAGCCAGGCTGGCTCTAATGCTGCCTTTTCAAAGTGCAACACAAATCAGTTTCAGCTGGCTGAGCATCTTTCCCACCAGGGCTACAGTACCTCAGATTCACACTCCTGTACAACATCATCCAGTAATTAAAATAACATCAGTAAGCTCTGGCTTTTCAAAGGTCTGAAAGGCATGCAATGTATACAAGTGTTTCTCTTTATGCTAGAATCCAGTTTTGAATTCCCTGAAGTCAGAAGCACCAACAATCCCTAGAAAGTCTTCTGACAAAGTCAGTAGACGTTGCTGTCATTCATTTCAACACCATCAGAATTCTGTATTTTGTGTTTACCATTTAAAGACCACCACCTTGCATTGGTTGGCCAGAATGAAAGACTGTCAGGCCCCACTTGGAAATTGCTCTTTATATATTGCTTAGCTATAACAGAAGGAAGAGGGAGGCTTCTACTAGCAGGAAAAACCAAGAGTGTTTGTCTCACAAACTGAAGCCATGAATTCATATTCTTAGTCATTACGTAAAATCAAAGTTTGAACTGTGTCATTATCACATCTGGGTTTAGCTCCATATTGCTCATCACGCAGCAAAGTTGTCTTGAAGTCAGCTTTACAGAAAAAGTTCTTACCCAAAGATAAATACTATGCCCTAGGGAGCAAATGCCGAGAGTACAAGGACTAGGCAGAGGGAAGGGAAGACGGGAAGGCAGGCAGGCAGGCAGGCAGGCAGGCAGGCAGGCAGGAAGGAAGGAAGGAAGGAAGGAAGGAAGGAAGGAAGGAAAAGAAACTCAGAGACTATAATCAAATGGATGAACACTAGAAGTCAAGTGAAAAAAAGGACTTGGTAGGAACAAAGACATGCAAGACATAAAGTAGTTACTGGGGTACAAGGAAATTTGAGGGTTTGAAGGGAATAGGAAGGGACAAAAATGGGTGAGAAGTAGAATAAAAAGAGGCAGAAATGCTGCATTTCATTTTAATAAAAAAACTAAGAGCTTCTCTTTGGAGCACACAGGACATGAATGTCTGATTGCAGTAATATTCCGATTGATATGTATTTCAGGTTATTCAAAAGTACAGAGCACCCTTCTACTTCTTCCCTGTCTTCTGCAAAAAATCAGTCTAAATAAATGATTTTTGTAAATGGAGAAAGCAAAATTTTAATAAAATATGTGAATACCATCATGGAATAAAGCAGCCCCTTTTATACTTAGAGCTTTAAAAAGAGCAAAACTATTTATCACGAGCAAGTCAACTATAAATACAATTTGGATAAGTTTTTTAAAGGCCCTGCATTTAAAAATTGACTTAAAAATAAAAATCAATGTAGGCTTAGTTAGGCAATCATTATTAATTGTGGAAAATTACTGCACTGATGTATGGCATGATTTGGAAAACAATAAAGAAGATTAGGGAAATTTTTTGCAGCCAGAATATTCAGGATTTTGGAAAAACAACAAATAAAGAATTCCTATAAGCTAAACCACAATATGCCAGGGGTGAAAAGTGCCTCTTTCCATAATAGAAATACCTACAATCTAGCAAGATGTCAATGATAAAAGGCAGTTCCTTATATATAAAAGAAACAATCTTCCACCAAAGGTAACCACTAAAGACCTGTTTGAAGTAGAACTGGAGGTCATCAAAGGTTAGAAAAATAGGACTAATACTTCTCAACAAATTTAAGAAAACAGTCAACTTGCAACTTCAGTTTTCAGAGTTCAGAGACATCTGATTTTGAAACATTAATGATTTAATGCCTGACAGACAAAAAAAAAATTATAAGACCCAGAGAGGTCATGTTTCAAAGACACTCGTAATTGTAGCATCAGCATAAAAATGAAAGATGCCAACATCATCATGAAAAATTTTTCTTGTGGCAGAATAATTGGCAAATTTGCACAGCCAAGGAAAATAGTACAACTCACCCTATCACAGGAAGATTCCTGGAGAAATGAAAAATACATGTGAATGTTGCTCTCCAAGAGACCCTGAATGTCTATATAAGACAGTGGCCTAAGTGACTGCTGACTGGCTGCATCATTTGGGGTCATGAAAGGTTTCACATGACTATAGTGAAAAATTCTCAATTTATCCACAAAGTTCAGGAGGAAAGCTGCACAAACAGTTCTGCCCAGCAGGCTGAGATGGAAGATCACTTCAAAATAACTGCCCAGTGAAAGTGAAGGGAGAGCACAATCATGCTGTATATCCCCTGCCCTGGGTCAGAGCAGTTTGCTTTGTACCCAGCTGGAGGGTCGATCTGCCCGGTAGCATGTACTGTACAATGGCTGCTCCCCAAAGCTGCGGCACATGCCACAGGTGGAGCATGTACTGGAGGATTAGATACAGTAAAGCACTTGGCAGCCTGCAGAAAAGGTATCAAAACCCCAAATCAGGTGCTTCTTGATAAATAAGCATTGTGGAATATAACCCAGAAATTCCATCTAGTGCTATTAGACTCCAGTTCAAAACACTAACAAATAAGGCAGAGGTGGGGGGAGCCCAAAACCCCACACCTATCGGAAACTTACTTAGCAATCTTCACAAATTTTGTACACAGAGGCCTGACTTCTAGAGGTCATGATATCTAGATGTATTTTAGCACAAAGTGTCACAAGTATTCCACTTGTCCTTTAATTTTGCTCATTTTGTCCTCTATATGAAAAGGTCACTTCCATCCCATTCAGCTTTCAGCTGCAGTGAAACAGTCGCCTCCTCAGTTCTGGATGCTTGGCTGATTTACAGAAGTGCGTATAACCTGATGTTCTCCAAATATACAAAATGTCTGCTTTATGAATCAATACCAGAATGTTAGCAGATAAAAACTTTAAGCAGTTCTGTAGAAACTACTCAGTGAGCCTCTTTCAGACCTTTGAACAATTCCAGCCCTATTTTTTTTTCCCTCTGAAGAGACAACCACTACTTTTTGTAATTTATGGTGTCCAGCATTATTCCTGGTACACCATTATACCTGATAGACAACATGTGACAAGGAGGTGAACTCACCAAAGGCAAATGACAACCCTTATGACAGACTGTTGTCACAGATAAAATGGCTGAGCACAGATTGATAGGAGAAGCCAACCAAACCAAGTTTTATGAGTCACAGCTTGTCACTGACCTAACCAGTGCAAAACAGAGTTCATTTGTCAGCATCCCTGCAAAAGCAGATTCTCCAGTAAGCAATTTCATAGCAGTAACCCAGCTTTAGCAAAATTCTAGGCAAGTTAAGAGGAGAAACTGTGAAAGAAATGTGACTTCTCATTGAGTTATTAAGTTGTTTGATGTCACTTAACCACTCATTCTGTATGCACCGAAATGGAAACATTTGTTTTAAGTACTATTTTCTACCCTTTCTCTTTTTAAATCACATCAACAGCCATTTTTGTTCATCTCTAGGGACAGCAATCTGCTGCTATTTTTCCGTTAAAAAGTTCACAATATGGAGAAGCATCAGGAACAATTAGCAAAAAATGCTGATGTGAACTGAGCAGAAAGTCCACATAGAATCTCCAAGGAGATATTTGGAAGCACAAGAAAAAAAAATCATCCAAAACCCCTCCATCATTTTATGTACTTCTGGAAGTATGCAATAATTTATGAAAAAACTGTGCCTATTGAAAATTCTGTCAAGAGAGCTTCAAAGAAGTGGGCTTTTTTTCTGCTCAGCACTTCCATTATTTGCATAAGATTTTGCCACCTTGCAGCAAAATCTCCTGTGATGGGCTACATCTGTTGCTGCATGCTGCCTTCCTCCTTCCTCTTTCCCTTGCCTACTCAGAATCACAAGTCAATATTCCCTACTCTATCCCCAGCCTTCTGCTCACCTGACAGCTCTCAGCAGAATGGTCCCATGAAAACCAAGCAAGAACACCAGGCAGCAGGCAGAGTATGATAATATGCATCCTTTGCTAAAGCAACTGGGCTTACAATAAAACAGTCTATTCAGCAGAATGTATTTCTAGGGAGAAGGCTTTTTACCACTTTGTAGCAAAGCTGGTTCCTGCAGGTCTTCCTGTTCTGTAACTTTCATTCGACACTGAAGGGGACGAGATATATTTATATTTATATTTAAACAGCCAAATAATATCCCAGTTGGCAAATATGTTTAATAAATATGCATGTTTTAATTAGGACAGGTCACAAAGTAGCTAAAAATAGTTAATGAAACAGCTGAATTTCTTAGAACTTTAATACATTTTCTGCCAGAGTTCATCACTTTCACTAATCTCAAGAGCTTGCTTACTCTACCTCCAAATACCACAATTTTTGAGTAAGGTAATACTCACTGGGAAATAAAAGAATTAGAATTCTTATTATTAGTATTAGAAGGCCAGTAGAATATGGCCATTTGTATTAGAAGTATTAGAATTTGGCCCCAAAAAAGCAACATTAGAACATCAAATTTTCTGGTTTATGTGTGTAGGAATTCTATACACTCAGATCTGTTTTTTTAATGATTAGTGGAAATTTTTGAAGAATTTTGAAGACTCAGAATAACAGACCTGCTAAGTAAATTGCTAAGCAGTAAAAATACAGCAATTAAGATCTAACTGGCTCTGACAAAGGCCTAAAAGGAACAGCCTGGATCTCTTGGATTACCTCTTCCCCTTCAGAAGGCCTACTATCTATTCCTTTTTGAAAAAATCACAGATGCCTTAAAATTGAATGGCCCACAACAAACATGTCTCATCCGAACTGCATACATCTGCATATTAACCAGAGAGGACTTCTAGAAGCAACCAGAAGGAAACTCTGAGAATGTCATCAGTGAAAATTGTGAAATATTATTTTGCTATGGTATTGAATAATTTCTACAAACACAACCAGTTCACATTTGGTCTAATGGTAAACCTGCAAGTTATATGGATGAACAGTTGCAAGATTCAAAAATCACTAACTACAGTGTAGTTGTTGCACAACTCCAGTGCAATCTGCCAGCTACTTCATGAAGTGCATCTGTAATCAAAGTGTAAAGCTT